>JAKSZP010007880.1:0-614609 GCA_022478985.1 Massospora cicadina
CTTGTAACAGATCTGCTGAGGTGAGTGTGCTTACTGGGGGTGGGATCCAAAGTGGAAGAGCTATTATCAAGAGTTTGTCTACTACGTGAGTGAGATTTCCATGAGTAATGAGGGGTACCGTCATCCTCTTCAGTTCCTTCTTGCTTGGGAACGGAAAGATGGCCTAATCAACACCCAGAGGACATTCCCTGAGTCTTACAGTCAAGGCTTGGACACACTTACACAGACCCATAATTACCCCAACTCGGCTTAAATAAGTTTTATGATCAACACTCCTTTTTGGTCAATTTTTCCCAAATCAATTATCCCCATTTTTACCATTTTTATTAAAATTATATTTTGAATGATCCTGTGAATGAACCCCTTCGAGGAGGTCTTGCACTACATTAACCATTCCATTTTAACTATGATGAGCTTATCCCTAGTGCACCGTTGGTTCACCCAGGTACCCTCCATACTTGGACAATTACCCCTTCTCTCCTTGTGCACAGCGCATCTTTTGGATGGTTATTTATTGCACTATTTTTCTTTAGTTATCATTTCTTCAGCACCCTCTGCTGGGCTCTAGTATCTTTGGTATTAACGGCTAGTTTTCCTGCATTGGCTCTGTGCACCGTGCACCACCACTCTGGAAACTGGAGAGTTATAGACGCTCTCCTTACATTAGTCGACCAACCATTCAATTTTATGTGCACAAAATTTTTCTGTGTGGAACTTTTCTGAGGTGGAAATGGTGGGCGCCAGCTGTGGTCAGTCACACCGCTGTTTCCTCTTTTTCCAAAGGTTGGAGCAACTTGGCGCTATTATGGTTGCCTCCAACTGGAAAGTACCCACCCTTCGTGCTTGTACCTGAGGGATATGGATGCTTTGAGGTCTGAAAGTCGTGATTCCCCAACTTTCCGCCAAAATTATCAATTTCAATTTTAATAAATGGGGTTTATTTCAAAAGCATGTTCAGACGATGCTGACGGAATTGGCGCAGATGGCCCTGGGGGTGTTGGCCTTGGATAACGTCGGGCATTCTGTTGCTGTTATAATATATAGTCATTCACATTTAATAATGTGTTTTATAATGAAAACACTATGTATACCTCTAACCATATTTGCTCTCTCATGGCGCAGAGAAAGAACCTATTCCTCTGTACCAAATCACCCCAGAAAATCCCCGTTTGACCTCTTCCATGATTTGCAGCACTCAGGAAGTTGAAAAAGAACTGCACCTACAATATGAAAATGTTTATGCCCCTTCTGAAGATATGGTGGGATATGTGGCCTCAGTAGTAAGAGTGGCCAAGTATCCCTCTCCATTCTTCGAATCAAAAACATACCAGGGTGACATGTTACTGCCAAATGAAAAATTTTGTGGTGATTTACTGGCGTTTTAGGCTTTAAATAAAGATCATTCCGGGTATTTTCTACTGACTGCTATCCTTTCCTCCCCTTTAGGGAAACTCAGCACCACTATTCTGGTGGATACTGGCGCCACTGAAAACTTTAAGGACCAGTGCCTAGCTGACTACCTTGGGCTGAGTCACCTGCCTGGTGGTATGGTTAGGGGAGGGGCATCAAGGCATTCCCACTCTGAAGATCATTGGGACAGTGTACTATCAGGTTGGCAAGTACCACTTATCAGATCACTTCCAAGCTATCAAAATCCTCTTGTACCCTATCATTTTGGGTATGGAGTGGTGGCGGAAGCTTGACGTTAGAACAAACTTGAAAGAAAATACCCTATCCTTAACTGTAAAAAAGGCCACACACAAGTTGTTTCTTTGTCTGAGGCTGACGCCCAGGGTGACTTGACCCACTGGCCCCACCTTCACACCCATAGCCTTGCCTCTATGCTGAAGTCCACTGTGGTGGTTCCCCTACCTTTTTGTTTGGAGGTTTTGGAATCTTCCTTCGATGCAGCTTCAGCTGACGCACTACCTGATCATTCCAAGTATGACTGTGACTTCAAACTCACTGTGGATCTGGTGCATATTTCTTCTCCCATTTACTCCTTGACCATCTAGGAGGAAGAGGCGTTAGATGCGTGAGTGAAGGAGCAGTTAGATAAAGGCGCAATTTTCAGCGGACCTCCCCTGTTTGCTCCCCTCTTCTCTTTGTTGAGAAGGCTGATGGTACTCTATGCCTGTGCATAGACTATGGGAACATCAACAACGTTACTATAATAGACCTCCATCCCATCCCTTTGGATTCACAGATTGCACGCTATGTGGAGAAGGCGAAGTTCTTCTCCAAGTTGGATTGCCTAAATACGTTCAATCAATTCGGATTAAAAAGGGACAAGAGTGATTAACTGCATTCTGCACCAGAAAAAGGATTATCCAGCCTCGAGTCATGCCCTTTAGGCTTAAGAATGCCCCTGGTATTTTTCAACGCCGCATTGATGCAGCTTTGGGGGACTTGTTAGGGGTATGCGCGGTTGCCTACATGAATAATATCCTGGTGTTTTCTCCTGATTAGGAGTCCCATACAGTAGACCTTCGGTAAGTGGTGGAGAGGTTAAAGGCAGCCAGCCTTACGCTGAAGATTAGCAAGTGCGAATACTTCAAGTCACAGGTCACTTTTCTGGGTAACGTCGTGTTTGACCAAGGACACATGATAACTCCATACAAGGAGAAGGCGATTATAGAGTGGCTTACCCCTACTTAAGTAAAAGAATTGAGGAGTTTTCTGGGGACGTGTACATTACTCAAGAAGTTCACACCCAATCTTTCTGAGGTGGCAGCTCCCTTATACAAGGATAGCGGTGACAAGGTGCTTCAGTGGTACCCCATTTTGGAGGATGCTTTCCATGCAGTGAAATGCACCCTGTTATCCACGTCTGTTAATCGCCATGTTGACTCTTCCAAAGAGTTCATTGTGTCTAATGATGCCTCCAACTTTGCCATAGCAGCCACCTTGTTACAAGTAGGCGAAGATGGGATAGAGCATCCAGTGGGATATTTTTCTATAAGTTACTTTCCAGAGTTGAATTACGCCGTGTATGACAAGGAGCTAATGGCAGTGGTGGAGGCGCTTTTTTGGCATCACCACTTGCAAGGCTCATCCCAACCTTTCCAGGTACGTACAGACCACCATACCTTGCTGTACTACCGCGCTCCTCATGTCCTAACCTCACGGCAGACCCGTTTGCATAAGACCCTTGCCCAATTTGCATTCACGTATGAGTTCACTAAAGGCAAGGATAATGATTTAGCGGATGCTTTGAGCTGCAACCCTTCTTTAGCGCCTGATCCCAGGGAGGTAGAAGTTCATAACATACAGTTGATGATACCGTCAAATAAAATTGTGTCTTAACTTCCCTCTCCCCGGCCAGCGGGCCAGCGCTGGCCCCTCTGGAAAATGCGGAGGAATATAGTATTTTCAGAAAGGTAGTCCTTTCTCAGCTGCTAGCAGCTGAATATACTATGATACTTATTAAGAGCTCTTTGAATCCGGAGGTTCTTTCCAGGGGCTATCATGTGAAGGATGAGATGGTTTGGTTTCAGGGGCGCCTATGGGTTCCTGCTGGACCACTGCGCCTGGAAATTATCTGGGACCATCATTATGGACTCACCGTTGGTCATACTGGTAAAGCAAAGCTTTGGAGCTAATACAATACATGTACAATTGGAAGGGCTTGACTGCTCAGGTGGGGCGGTATTGTAAAGAGTGCCTGATCTGCAATCAGATGAAACCCAATTGGCAACCTTTAACGGGGTTGTTGGTACCAGTCCAAAAGGCTTAAGGGCCCTGGTCTTCCCTATTGGTGGATTTTCATTGTAGTGTTACCTGCCTCTGATGGCTATGATGCCATCATGGCAGTGGTGGACCGCTTTATGAAGTTCGCCCAACTTATTCTCTTCAGAACAACAATAACCGCCGCTGAGATGGCCAGGATTTTCGTCACACATGTGTTTGCGCTTAATGGGGTTCCTCAAGAAATCATTAGTGAGTGGGGACCCCAGTTCACCTCCAGCTTTTGGGAAGAGTTGTCTAAGACTCTTCAGATTCGCCCCTACCATTCAACTGCCTATCACCCCCAATCAGATGGGCAGACTGAAAGAGTGAACCAGTGCTTGTAACAGTTTCTGCGGTGTTACACCGCCGCAGATCATTCAGATTGGGTCTCTCACCTTCCCATGTCCCACTTTAGCTACAACAATACTTTGCACTCTTTGATCAGTTGTTCTTTTTTTCGCCAACCATGGCTTTAACACCGCCTTCAACATGGTGCCCAGCTGTGGTTCCAAAGTTGAAGCTGTGGTGGACTTTGCTAAGACCATTAAGAAGGTCCACCAAGGGGTTTCCACAAGCTTTGAGGCGCATATGCTAGTTTATAAGGAGAATGCTGATGGTAAGCGCTGAGTGGGTCTAGCGTATAAGGAAGGGGATCTCATGATGCTTAATGCTCATAACATCCCTATTAAGCAGCCATGCAAAAAGCTGAGTTTAAAGAGGATTGGTCCTTACCATGTTGTGAGAAAGGTGGGTCATGCCTCTTACCGGTTAGATCTTCCCTCCACATTCCAGATCTTCTCCATCTTTCATGAGAGCAAATTAACGTTGTTTGAGGGACCTCCACCTGCAAGTCCCGAAGCCTATCTTGTGGATGGGGTGCCAGAGTGGGAAGTGGAGGAAATAGTAGCCTCCTCTCATGTTAAAAGATGTCTCAAGTACCTGGTATCCTGGAAGGGGTTTGATGAAACCAAGAACAGTTGGGTTCCAGCATGTGACTGTGTACATGCCCAAGACCTGATCGATTCATTCCATAATCGCTTTCCTGAGGCTGTGGGATCAAAGTCCAAGCCAGCCGTCGCTGCTATGAAGTTGTCACCTGCCCATAAGAACTTCTCCTTAGCAAACGCCCCTGGAGGGGGGGTGAACCCAAGAAGGAGGATAGGGTAATGTCATGGTTGAACGACTTAATAGTGGGAACCAACGCCAAGGATAAGGCTGGGCAACAGGAGGCCCTGAAGGTGAAACTTCAGGCTCTTCCTGACCTTAAGCACACGTTAGACCAACTCTGGGTACAAGCAAATATGCCTAAATTGGTACTAATGAGGTGCAAAACTCCCAGCCCCTTGTATCAGCCCAGAAATTAAAACGGACGATCTACATTAAAAACAAAGATAGTTCAATTTGGTTAATTGGCAAACAGTGTTTTGAAACCCATTTGTTTTATGAAAAATATGAGTTTGGGTAGAATACAGCTGCAATAAATAAATTTAGTTAAGGCAGATTCAGTGTATTCTACCAAATTGGATGGAAGCATTTGCCTATTGGAGCGTCAAGGCTTGGACACACTTTCACAGACCCATAATTACCCCAACTCGGCTTAAATAAGTTTTTATGATCAACACTCCTTGTTGGTCAACTTTTCCCAATAAATAATCCCCATTTTATCGTTTTTATTAAAATGATATTTTGAACAATCCTGAGTGCGGAACCCCTTAAGGAGGTCTCAAACTACATCATCCATTTCATTTTAACTACAATAAGTTTATCCCCTAGTGCACCGTTGGTTCGCCCAGGTACCAAAAACCTGGGACGTTTACGCATTCTTGTGCACCGCGAATCTTTTGGATGGTTTTTATTGCACAAATTTGCTTTAGTTATTATTGCTCCAGCACCCTCTGCTGAGCTCTAGTAGCTTTGGTATTAACGGCTAGTTTTCCTGCGTTGGCTCTGTACACCATGTAACACCACGCTGGAAACAGGAGAGTTACAAATACTCTCCTTACAGTACCCTAATTCCAAATTGACCATCAATTTGCTGAAGAGACAGTTGCCTCCCCTGATCTTCGCTCATCTAACAAGGCACAGAAAATTCAGTCTCTGGATTGGTTAAGAGCCTGTCCTTTTCTCCCACTAGCCCCATGATGTGCCAAACCAAAACGGGAATAACTCTGCTAATACTACACTGTTAACGGTGCAATCAAGAAGCTGTAACAAACTTAAAGTTTATACTAAACACTCACCTCACCAATTAAAATATCAAAATAATTGCTGACCTCCATAACGCCTGCGTTAGGGCTGAGAAAGCCCTTACCACACACATCTTAAATGCTTTGTAAGGTGATCTCAATTAAGGCTTATTTTCTCATTGGACCCCCACTTCCATAACATGCCACACCCGCGCTCTCAACTTTATGCTACCACCTGTTCACCCTGGATGATCCCAAAAGACATACCAATCCCCCTTTTCCCTCCGCCATGGTCATATAGCAGTTCTTGCTTTTGACTTGATTGGTTTGGTTTGTCTTTGAATTGCTTTAAGTAAATTAGTCCATCTTTTTATTTAACTGAGGCAAGCCAACCTTGGGACGGGCATTACTGAGTATGTGAAAAAAACGAAGATAGATAAAATTGGGCACCCTGGGGTATTCAGGTTACCCCTGTTGCCAGCGGGACTGCCAGGTATGGGGGGTTGGTTTGCTACTCCGAGGGGGTTTCCCCACTATGGAGCAGGTGTGAAGAAAGGGGTCTGTGTGGAGGAACCAAAGTGGGAACCACGATTCTATGAGCGCCTGTTGCCTTGGCCTCATATATCCATAGAGCCAGGCTTGGAAGTGCTCCAGTAAGTGGACGCGGAACCTGTTGATAACCCCATGGATGGCTGGGACCGTGCCCTTGAACGCATCTAAGGCAATAATGTGTATTGTCCACATTGCAATGGGTATCATTAGGGAGCGGAGGGTAGATGTGATTGGTGACTCGATCTGGAGCGCGAGGGGGCTCTTTGATATAGAAAATTTCTGCTCGTTATGGAGCTTAAGCAGGCGCGCGATTTCCTGCCATATGGCTTTGGTTGGGGGGCATGTTTCTAGGCGGTGATGTAGGGAGCCCTCCCCTCCACATACAGCGCATGTTGCGTGGAGGGAATTGGAGCGGTCCGTTGTACTATAGGTCCTTCTCAGACAACGCCAGGCGTTGGCTCTTACCCTCGGCTGTAGGAGTGGGTGAGTGCGTCATTCTCCACACTGCCTTCTGTGTGGTTAAGTCGTAGGGGATGTCCAAGCATCTAGGTATTTGATTATAGCAATGGTTGGGGTCATAGCAAGCATGTCTCTCTGGGGGTGGTTTTCTGGATTTCTCAATTTGAAGTGGGGGCTGGGTCATCCCCTTCCCTGCACAGTGCCAATGTTCTCTACAGTCCATCCCATGCGGTGGATGGCTTGGAGGATGCATTTGAAGTAAGGGGGGTTCCATGCGGGCCCGTTGCAATGGGGCGTTTAGCTAGGTATGATAGTAGTATGGGTGGGCTATGTGGGTTGGGTATCTTAAGCGCCTTCGCTAAGTTAGTCCTTGCTGCCCTGGACCAGTGTTGCTGCGGGAGGTCTGGGGAAAGGACTTCCTTTATCCAGGTGCCCAGGATGCAGTTGGCGTGGCTTTCAAAATCTATTAGTCCCATGCCTCCGTTGGAGCGTGGGCCAAAGAGTGTTTCCATCCTTATGGGTGGATGGGATCCAGGCCACAACCAGCCCTGGATGAGCGCGCGGATTGAAGTTATGAAGGTGGGTGAGAAGGCGATCGTGTGGGCAGGGTACCATAGTATTGGGGGGATGAGTGAGTTAGCAACCTTTACTTGCCCCATTCGTCCTGGGAATCTTCCCTTGAGGGAGGCGACGCGGTTGGATACCCGCTGTAGTAGGTTGCTTTCCATTGTCTCATTGGCATATCCCCCTGTTTCCAGCCATATCCCAAGGTGGCGGACAGGAGTGGTGGTGGGAGGTGATGCAAGGGTAAGATGAGTGGGGTTTTCCTTCGTATGGGGGTGTGAGGTTCTGGTGTTGTAGCCCAGTTGTTAGTGTACTTGCCTAAGAGAATGATTTCTGTTTTCCTATTGTCGAGTGATGCATTGCTCACCATGGAGTATTCCTCTAGGGGTCGTTCCGCAGTCAGGCATCATTGTTGTTAGCTATACCTGCCACACATTCATCCGCAAAGGCCAGTATCTTGACTGTTGGCTGGCCTTGTGCAGTTATGCCCATGAGGCGTGAGTCAGTTAGTGGAGGAGTGGATCAAAACTGAAATTTTACAGCAGTGGGCTGAGGGGGTCCCCTTGTTTGAGCCCTCTGTGTGGTGTGATCTTATTAGTTAGGAAGCCAGGGCCGCATACAGCCATGGTTGCAGATTCTGTAAGGAGAATCGCCCAGTTTATGAATCTGGGTGGGAGTTTGAAAGCGTGTAGGCATTCTTTAGGTATGGCCAACTAACGCGGTCATATGCCTTTTCCTGTTCTAAGAAGACCAGGGCTCCAGTTGCATTGGGACTGAAATATGTTTGCAACAGGGTGTATGTTGTTCCAGATTGAGCGCCCTGGTATAAACCCAAACTGGTTGGGTGACAGGACGTTAGAGGCTATTGCACCTAATCTGGCTGCTAGAATTTTTGATAAAATTTTTGTATCAGTATTAGAAAGTGCGATTGGACGCCAGTTGGCAAGTCCAGTTTGTCACCCTACTTATACAGGGTTATGACATATGATTCATGGCCACCAGGTAGGAGGCGTGTTTACAGCAAGCACTGGTCATAGACGCCAATAGGAGTAGGGCAATTTGCTGAAAATATTTTTTGTAAAATTCGTAGGGTATCCCATAAGGTCCTAAGCATTTCCTATGTGGTGCACCGCGGATTGTATCCCAAAGCTCCTCCCGTGTTATTAGACTTAGTATATTGTAGTCCAGCGGTGTGCTTTGTAGTCTGGCAGTATTTATAAATTCTTTGATTTTTTGAGGGTCTGTCAACGTATTGTGGTATAATTTGGTGTAATAATGGTGTACTTCCGCCTTGACCTCCTCAGGGTCAGTTGCCACGGTGCTGTCAGTCTTGTGGACCTGTGTGCATGTGGGCTGGTTGACACGGGAGTGGAATTGGCGGAAGAAATATGTCAAACATGTTTTGCCTTCCTTTATGAACTTACCTTTGTTTGATACTTTGATTCTGTGTTGGTGCTCGAAGATGAGGGTGTTTAGGCGGGCGGATATTTCCGCCCATTTGCATCCCCAGTTGGGGCTATAACTGGATCTCGGGGTGTTTAGCTCAAGATGGTCCATTTCTGCCAAAATACACCTGATTGTGGCTGTGTCAGTGGTGTACTTACGTGATGCGAGATGTCAGGTTTTGTTGATTAATTCCTTTTTGAAATTTGCCCAGGTTACAATGGGATCCAAAGTGAATGGGGCTGTGAATTCTGGGTTCTTGGCCTCATGTTCGACCCAGTCAGATATTTTGGGTAATTTTATGTTTTCTGGGTGTAGCTTTCTCCAGGGAGACACCTGTGCTTGGGTTCAGGTTGGCAATAGCTGCACCAAAACAAGTCAGTTGTTGGAAAAAGTGACTTTTTGTTGTTAATTTGGAGATTCTTGATAGTTGGGATTGCGGAACAAGGATGTGATTGATGCAGCTCATTGATATGGGTGCTCCCTCGCATATGTTGGGCCATGTCATGTGGGGAAGGAGTGGTGATCTGGGGGGAGGGCATCCTGCAAGCCAAGGGATGCCTTCATTGTGCAGAATTTGATGTGCCCCAGTGGGTATCCCCTGGGATTAGGCCATTGGTCCATGTTGGGGTTATCTCAGCAGTTAAAGTCACCCAACAGGATGGTATCTGGCGGGAGGGTGAGTGTTGGAACGGTTTTGAGAAAATGTTTTTTCTTGGCTGTGGTGCACGGTGCATAGATGCATGCTATCAAGATTGTTTCATCTTAGCATGTGATTGTTGCTACCAGGATGCGGCCATGAAGGTATGACAAGAAGTTTGTAATTTTTAATTTTTTGTTATTTCAGATGATCACCCCACAGTGAGACGTCCATACCAATTGTGATGGTGAGACCCTGGCTGACCAGGATCCTTCTTTCTCTTGTAGACAATGGGTTTCTTGGATGGCCAAGATGTCTACAAGGGGTTTTCGCAGAAAGTCCAGCTTTTTGGCTTAGGACGTTTGAGCCCTGGCTCCCATGATGTTTAACGTCCCTATTGACACTGAGGTGCCCGTGGCGCCTCAGGAGCAGTTGGGAGGGCCCTCTGGCCCTAACCCACCACGGCTCATTTTGGCCATCCTCTGTGTCTGTACTCCAACTATCTCAGTGGCATGTCAGCTCCTTTGATCTGACCCGTTTTCCATGAGAATTGCAGTTTTTGGAATTTGCATTATCTTTTACCGCACGTGTCTCATGATGGTTCAATGTGGGGTGCTAATTGGGTTCTGTAATTTTGGGGTTCAAATTTGGAGAATTGTGCACCGCATTTTCGCCCATATTGCAGCTGAATTGTTCCTCAAAGTGTGCATGATTGATGTCGCTTGGTGACTCAGTTGAGTTGCTGTAAAAATTTTCAACCTGGGCATACTGTTCTGATTAGTTGGCTTGGTGTATATCCGATTTTTCCTCTTGAATTTTTCTGGGGTCAATGTATGATTCTGCATGCGCTGCCACCTCGGCTGCTTCCCACTTGTGGGCTTTTTGTGCCGCTTTGCATTGTTTATGTGTAACTGGGTCCATGATGGAGTATTGTCCATCTTCACCCCAGCGGAATGGGTGGTGGCCATCAGTCATTTGGCGAAGTTTTTGTTACTTTTGTCCATGGCTTACTCACAGTAGTCTGCTTCCATTAAGCCCTCCTTCATGGGGCATGCATGTTCCTTGTGTCCCAATGAACCGCAGTGGTTGCATATAGGCGGTGCGCGTTCTGGTGTGATTTGGAATGCGGATGACTGTCACCCATCCACAAATTAAAACTCTGCTGTGCAGGGGATTCTTGATAAGTCATCTTTCACTTTGGGGAATGGGTTGATCATGGCGATAGCTTTGCCTGTGCACAGGGTTGGCATCAGGCGAAATTGTTGTAATTTGAGTTGCATAATTTCTCGTAGGCTATGAGCCTTTGTGGAGCTCCTCCTTGATTACCTTATGGGAAGGTTGGTAGGGAGCGAGTGGAAGGAGATGGAACAAAGTTTTCACTTTGTTCCATCTGGTGCATGTGGTGCACACTATTCTTTTGCCCTCAGGAAGGGTAATTTTGACGCAGACTTTTGCTGTGGCATCTGCTTCTTTGGCTGTTTCAAACTAATATTGATCCAGCCATGGCCCATTTTGTTGGTGGTAACATATACCGCGTGGGGGAAAAGAGAGGGCTGTGACTCACATGCTTTCTCCCACAGGGTCAGGGACTCATCCCCAAGGAAGAGTCGGAGCCTGTGTTCCACCTTTGAAAGGGGTTGGTTACATTGGATGTACATGTATTAATCTTGTTTTATAGTAGATACCATAAGCCCAGATGGTGTCTGAGTTTGTGGTTTCTTGGCGGCTTGGGTTCCTGGTCCCCCTTCAGGGCGTTTCTTGCCCTTGGGTGCAACATTTTGTGCACCTCTTGATGTGACGCTCGCCCAGGTTGTATTAAATTTATTAAAATCGCCCATCTCTCCTGTGTGATTATCAAAAAATGCTGTTCGAATCAAATTGTAGTAACTAAAGTGATTGTTATAGGAAAAATTAAGCTTAGATCAGTACATCTTGTTTCAATTTTTACTTCTATTAGGCTTGCATTTTCAAGCTTTAGTACTTTGCATCCACCTGGTTGGATATCCTAGATAAATAAAAAAGTTTACTATAATTTTTTTCTACTGCATCCCCAATATTTACTCATCATTAGTTAAAATCAAAAATCAATCATTTTCCCATCTAACTGTGCGAACCTAAACCTTCAAATTAATTTTGGATTACCTTTCCCCTGCAGCTTGTTACTTTTGAATCACTCCTTTTATTATCAGATACTTTGCTCTAGCTTTGGCACAAACTATTTTTATTAGTGATTTACTGTCCTTGGCCATTTGCCATTGTCTGATTATAATAAATTAATGGCTATTATTTTGTTATTGCCTCATGGCCAAGGCACTAGTTTAAATGTCTATTCCAGATATTATGCAACTGACCAAAATATCTAAAAGCTGTTCTGTTATTGACCATTAGCACCAGTTGGAACCATGGGATTAAGAGAAGCATATAATGAAGAAGATGCCATTTGGAAAGAGAATCTGGTTTTACTAGTGTCTAACTTTAAGTCTACCCCTGACCAAGACTACTAAGCCACAATCCTCAATTATACTGTTTGTACTATATACTTCATTGTGCTTTATTGAAGTTTTTAAAATAAACCTTCTATTTTATTACATAAAGTTTATTTCTGGTTTCTAAGGTTTCTGTCATCATACAGATTCCATTTGGGTATAGTGTAAAGCAAACTGTTTTTGAATATAACGCCATAATGCCAATTTTAACAATGTAGTGCTTCCTATAGAGGGCAAATTATTTTATCTGAACGCCAACGTTAAGAAGATTAACCACATTGCTAATTACTTTTCAAGACATAATGAGAAATCTACATATGCTGAAGCAGCTGAACCAATAGCCCAGCAACATAATGACAAGACCATGTTCAACTAAAGAACTTGATGGATGTTTATGTTAGCTGACTTAGTAATCTTGCTATATTACAATTGCTGAGTGATCAAATTAGTGAGGAATACTCAAGGCAAAAGTTTGGTTTTCTATGTTTATCTTATCAGGCTTTAAATCATTTTTGGAATTGGTTGATACCTGTCTTATCACCAATTATTATTTGGAGATTAGTGAAAATTGCTTACACATTCCAACATAAAATATAAAAATTTTTTAACTTTAAAAAATGTCTTCTTATAGTGTTTACAATCTAAACCTACATCTAAACTCAGTTTTTGTTATCTACCACAGTATTGACAAAAATAACTTAGCCATAAATAAAATTAGCGGAACATACATTGGGGAAGATAATTTAAAAATGTTACTGTATGGACAAAGCTTTTATTTAGATGTTAACACGAAATGCATTTTTAGTACATTGAATTTTTTTTCATATATGCTTAAATACTACTTCTGCTGTCAATAAGTCTTTTCTTTCAGTCTTGATTCAAAGATTTCTTCTTTTTTCCTTCATTAAGCCCAGATCTCAGATCAAATAATTTTTATTTCAGTTTGTTTGACTAACTTAGGTTCTAAATTTTTCTGAAGGGCATTATATTCAACATCAGCATCATTAGTTGAATGATATTGGGAATCACTGGTCACATCAAGGAAACATTATTGAAATTTTTTTGTTGATTTAGGTACAGGGAAATCTGGATCATGGAATATTAGCTGAATGGGAGATGTTAGCTAGAGTACAAAACTACATTTGATACTTTGAGTTGTATCCAGTAACATCTATGCTATAAAAGTAACAGTAATAGAATGGTCCTTTAGTTCACTCCATATATGGTAAGCAAACTTAAAGGTTTGTTTCTCAATTTTTGACCATTTTATAGAATCTCCAACACATACTAGAATACCTCATGTGGCCTCCAAATCCTCTCCTGATCTCCAGAATTTAAACAAACTATAAGTAGTATACTTTTTTAACAAAATTATGATGTTTTTTGATGTTTAAAATGACAAAGCTCACCACAAATATAGCGAAAACTATCAGGTGAGGTTTATAACTATGATTAGATATTTTACTCAACATGTTCAGCAAAAGATAGACATGAGGTTAGTCTGACTATAAGAAGCAAACAGATATAGATAGAGAGAAAAAGAAGAAACAGATACTTTCCCTTTGATTAGTGCTACCACTCCAGTTTTTCTTTTAACTTTATTTACCATTTTAAATTGAATTAAAACTACTATTAAATTTGCTAAAAGTGCAGATATGTTATAAATACATATTGAAATGAGAGAAATTGTGGATAATACAGATTCTTTTATTGTCATAAATAATTTAGCACACTAAAAACATAAGCACAAGGCAAAGCTAATTCAATTTTTTATCGTTGGCCTGTGTTACAAGCTGACTTTAATAGATAAATTGATCCCAATGATGAGAAAAATCAATGGTCAATTGGATGTGAATGCTTACAATATTAGGAGGTAAATTCAGTTGTTGGCTGAAAAGCCAATAGTCAGATCACTAACTTATATTTATTGGATAAGGCGCCAATATTTTAGGTGTGTTTTGTGTAGCTACTGAAGCGCTACACCGCTTGTTTTGATGATAGTTTGTGGGTTAACCTGGGTAATGCGGTCTGACATAAATGGCAAATTTGTTCCATTACCTAAGAGTGGACGCTAGCTCATAATGGTTAATCTACTGGGGCTGGCTAAAGAAGTTGGATAATTCTTTTTAGAATTCAGTACATAAGGTTTTTGTGCATTGGTAATTTATGCTGCTTTTTATTGAGGTGCTAACTAAAGATTTGATCACTGAACTCCCCTTATACGTCCACTTGTAAAAAATGAAAGAATATTAAGCAGATAAGTATTTTCTAACTTTTTTTCACTTTTATATAAGAGTTGAAGAGATTAGTTTCCTTCGTTTATTTTCTTAAAAAATCATTAAGGGTATACCTGAGTGAGGTGGGACCACTTATTAAGAAAACTTGGCTGCTTTTTGGTTCAATACAACTAGCAATCTCCTTTATACTTGCTAAAAGTCAGAACCTGTGTAGTAAGCTGCAAAAAAAGTTACAACAACTGACGCTGCACAACAGCCTAAATTTTTTATATGAATAGAGCAGTTCACTCTAATAATGACATCTACAAAGATACTGACTCTGCCTAAAATAGTCCAATCCAAAAGTTAAGGTTAAAATAATTGAAAGCTGAAAACTAAAATCTCAAATCAAAATTTAATATGAAAAGATTTTAAGGCAGAGCACCGCCATTTGATAAGCGTGTTAAACCAGTTTCTCCAGGAGTTAGGGATTGTAAAGATTATTTATGATTGTGTCATAGACTGAAGGTGAAAAGGCACTGCTTTCACCCATTATGCTTACTTTTTTTAAACTATACAAACTTCAGGTATACCAGGTCAATTTGATACTCTGTAAAGCTTAACTCATGAAGCAACCACAACATTTGCTAATGCACCTTCAGTGACATCAGAGTGTGCTGCTTCAGCAGCCTCAACTTGTTCTGCTCTGGAATCCTAAAGCTTTTCTATTCCCAATATCGTTCAAACAGCCCCGTCAGTGATTAGATTATTGTTGGACCTTCAGACCAGTGGAAATAAAAGTAGATATCACATCAATCTGATTAACATACCTAATTAATATGATGATGGATGTATACAAACTTTTGTGCTTTGTTTGAAATTAGCAGGGAAAAGTTCCCAAGACAATGAAACTGGAGACATTAATGAATTTTCTAGACTCTGAAAGTCAATATTTGGTTATGCAATAACTAAATAAGGCTGTCATAACTTACATTAACGCCAAGGATCTTATTATCTAGCGGTTTGGTGGAGCAAGAAAGGATTTCTATCTGGAAAACTTTGGTCTTACCCTTTTTTAATAAAACATGTCATAACATTTGCTCATTGTTTTTAACTCAAAGCCTAAGTTTAATATAGAACCAAGTTTTTATACTTTTGACTCCCAGATTGCCCTTCGCCACGCCTGAAAGCCTTATGATGAGTTATACAAGTATTGCTACCAGTAAGTAATGATGAACGTACCTTTTAAAAGTGTTACCTATCTCTGCCATTGAACCTCACGTTTGAGGCTCAATCTAAAATAACCATGAGCCTCACAGAAATTATATAGGCCATATCAATGAAAAAGGTTTTTAATAGGCTATTGGCAATCAAACTAATATATTAATAGGCAAATCACTTTTTTATATTTACAAGATTCTGGGGCACTATGCAAACAAATGACCTGCTATTGTCATGGCACCCAAGTTCTATGCTGTGAATCCAACTTCTAAAGAAGACTTGAGAAAATAAAGGACGAATAGAAATGGAATATTATACTTATTCAATCTATCAAAAAATGCCAACTCAAAGACAAAATTGACTATTATAGCTGTGTAAATGATAAGTTTAAATGACAACCAAAACGCCCCTACTGCTAGCGTACCATCAAGTAATTTTTGATAATGTGGTAGCTGTGACTAGTCAATTACAAAAAGAACGCAATAAGTTTTCAATCAAAATTGGTATCAGTGTCTTAAAACCAGCAGTTAAAGCAACAAGAGCTTCTGGTCACCTCTGGAAAAACTCCTAAGTTGGATAGGGTCCATGTGGCCATACCTATCTGTGCATTTATGTAATCAGGGCCTCAATTATGTGAAAAACCTAAAATTATATATAGGTCAAGCTGACACTTTGGATGTCACATTATTAATTTCTTATGATACTTACTATTCTAAATGCACCGATATTGACACTATGGTGAATACACCAAAGAAAAAGTCATAGTGGATAGTGGCACATTTTTTATTAATATTCTACTAAACTATTGTGTAAACTAGTTTTATGCCTACTATGGCCATCAAAAAGAATGAGGAACCATTGTCCCAGCTTAACTACATCACTAGGAGCATATAGTGTGCTGTCACTACGGTTTGCCTAGCTAATAGTATTGTCTCAAGACACTGTTTTACTGAATAGAATTATGGCATTCTCATAAACTCATCTGTTGAGGACATATAAGATTAAGACTGATTTTAAAGAGGATACTTTGTATATACTTAGATTATAACTTCTGTCCTACAACAATATTAAAATCTGGGACGTTCGCCCAAGACAATATCTTGTTAACCCAGGTTCAAAAATGGCATAGTGCTAGTAGATTATCAAGAGAATTAATGGCTATACCAGGTTGATTGACCAAACTAGATTTTTGAAACTTGATACAATTATACAATGGTGATTTTGGAATTCACACTTTTGAATGTGACCCAAAAGAGCATCACCTTCATAGCTCAGAATGATTTTTCCATATGTGATTTCAGGCTTATCTGTTATGCAAAAATTAGATAATCAGAAAGAAATTTTGGATCTTATGGTAAAGCTGGTTTTTGCTAACCCATATGTGAGTTTCTCTGCATCGTGCATTAGATTTTCCAAAACGTCTGGTATTTAAGCCTCTCCCTAAAATTGAGAGAAACTCATCTTAGTTTTATATGATATTCTATTGCCTCAAATCTCAAAGGCATTTTTCCTGATAATAGAACACTTTGGTTCAAAACTCTGGCCTTTATATTTTTAGCAACGCTAAGCCCTATGAGTTCTCATCTATTGAGGTGGACATTGCATCAAGCACAATAAACCAAGATAAAGTGTTTTTTCCTCCCCACTGAAGTACATAAAAAAGTCACATGCCAACAAGGCATCTGTCGCACTCCTATATCTGCTACTTCCATCAGTTGCGCTGCAGAACCTTTATAAGACAACTGACGGACCTAAGAAAGACTTGGTTTCATTTGGGAAATTTTTTAATACCCACTATAGCATCCATAGTCTGCATGGAATTAATGTTTTGAGTTTCCTGAGTAAGATCTGCGGGGGACAGGTGAAGGATACTGATCAATGAACATCATCCACATTCCAACCACTAAACTGAGTGCTGGCAATAGTATTAACCATATTTCTCATACTAAGGGAGACTGGTTGGGCTTGGAGAGGGTGGCTGTTCTGACCATCTGAGGTGTAATTTAGAAATAAAGATGGGATTTGCCTGGGTCACACTTGGTAGTACAGAGCGTCAACTACGTTATCATTTATGATTATGCTAAAATTTTTGAGATTCAAATCCACTGGATTAGTTTTTCAACTTCATCTTGATTACAGTGGATTAAAGTAGACAATTGGGTGTTCAATCCAGGGCGATTATTCATATATGTAGCTTCTTAAAAAATGGATATGCAACATTTCCTGGGATTTTATTCTCTGGATTCCTACTTCCACGGGATGCTAAGGCAGATTTTTCAGAGAGTTGGCCATTGCCATTAAGGAGATTAATGAATGTGGGCCATCCATAGGTTGTGGTGATTTCTTTGGAGAGGCCAGATTTATTATAATTATTGAAGATTTTAAAAAGTTTTCTATATTTGAAATTAACAGTTTTTAAAAGATATAACGAAATTATCCAGCACTATATAATTAAAAGTGTAAAGGCTTTTATAATTTCAGGGAAGTGAAGAGGGGAGACTGCACAACATTTTTGACAATTGGATGAGCTCATTTTTTAAGAACGCTGGGAACTTTGTGCAAGATCACATGATAGAAATTGCAGGTGTGATCTTTTGTGGAATACTCTGGAAATCTTTGCAAGCTTGTATGGACGCTAAAATTCTGACATAGTCTTATCTCTAGTATCTGAAAAGAGTTTTTTTTGGGTGCTCAAGGGATTAATGCCAAAAAACTCTATATGTTCCACCCCTCTTGGAAATTTGAACCCAATGCGTGCTTTCCCAAATGGACTCTTTAAATGAACTCTTAAACTTTCTTCAAATAGATTTTAATAGCTCAAGATTTATGTCTGAATTATATTTTATGCTAGTTCAGGTTAAAACAAAATTAAATTAAGAGAGATAGACACCCAGCGATCATCTATGTTGTTCCCTAAATCCACTAAATTTGCTAGTGGGTATGCGCGGGGCCCCTCCTTTCCTTTATTGAAAGGTTATATCGCCCAGTCAATTTAATGGCTCAGCGGGGGTCCTTACACCCATGACGCCTTCCCCTCCTTCATTTCTTCATTGCGCCCATTTCTATTGCGCCCCATCTAAACACTGTAATTGAACATGTACTGTGAGGCAAACATACACTACTTCACAGGTAAGAGTTATCTCTTACAACACGCTAGATCCTTTTGATCTTTTGACCTCTGTTCTTTGATGAATATGCTTCTTATCAGCCCATGTATTCTAAAGTTTTATTTATATGGAGTTGATTTGAAAACACATTATAATTTGAGTAAATAATTATTTTATTAATATTTAACGGAATAATTTTACTCAACACAAACCTTAAACCAATGACATCTCATTTAAAGATCAATTGACAGCGAGTACAATGAGCATAATTAGTACATTAATACTTTGTAAACAGAAGCAACTCATTAAAGTCAAGGGAAGGCACGTTACAATTATGGAAGGCTTGAGGGCTCAAAAGGTATAGAAAACTCTAGAATGAGACAGCAACTAGATTTGACGTTTATGGAAAGACTCAAAGGAAGAGGCCAAATATCTAATTAATTGAATTTGAGTTAGTAATTTAACAGCACGATTTTCCTTGAATTGACTCACACTTCAGATTGCGCTTTTAAGGAGGAGGGCTGATAATAATGGTAGGGTCTCAACAATTTACATGAACACAGTTAATGAAACTCCCATTGGACAAGTACTTGATGGTATAAGTTGTCAAAATGAGGACCATTCTAGGATTACATAGGGTCCTTTCAACAAGGAGGACGACTTGTGAGTTTGACTAAATCTATATATATCACAGTATAATACTTGATGACCTTCCTCAGACTGATATAAAGCACCTTGGTGAACATCATCTAAAGCTTTTTAAAATTGATCTCATGAGTCAAGGGTGCTCCATATACTTTGGTTTAAATTTTGAATAGTGCCCTAATTTTTCAATTGAAGTACTCCTCATGTCAAACTCCAGTATCATCTTTTCTGATAGAATCTAATTGAGGTGGAAAAAATGTTGTTAATCATAGAGTAGTTGGAAGAATGAAAAACCTATGGAACTATGGTACCTGATATATAGGCAAAGATGGTGGCCCTACATAAAAGGGTCCATTGAAAAGGAGCACATCAGAAAATATAAGTGTTACCTGCTCCAAGGCTCCCTTTACCCTTTTTATTGGTATCGTTAGTATTGGAATGATAGGAAGCATCCAGGACTCCTCAATTTCTATAAGTTTTTGAGTTTGGGGATTATTCTGGATGTAATTTGGTGGCGTTATTCATCAGCATAACTTGTGGGAACCCATGTCAGTGGATAATGTTCTTCTTAATAACTTAGCAATAGTAGCTGCCCCAGCATCATGAATGGGTTTAGCTTTGACCCACTTAGTCTATTGGCCAATAGCTAAAATGATGTATTGTGGGCAAAATTACTGATAGGTAAAGGTCAATAGCATCTATAGATAAAGTATTCTAAGCCCGGTTAGTCTGAAAATTTGATAGGTAGTGGACGCTTTAAAGGCTGTTTAGATTGACATTATTGACGCCTCAACAAAATGCCAGAATATCAAACTTATAGATTACCAATATAACTTTGTTGTACCTTCATAAAGTCTTGTTAAACCCATCATGATCAACAATTCATTGAGCTTGCATGATTATTATGAGACGCTTAGACGCGGTTGTATATACACGTTTTCTGCAATTTCTTTTAATATTTTTAAAGTATACAATTTGTGAAGCTCAGTTTTCTGAATTAATCAATCAATCTAAAGTTCTTAAATTAGTAATTTTCTCGCCATTATATTAGCGAGCCTTTATCTTCTAAAGTAGCTGTTTGGCATAGGGATACAATGTTAAGAAAATGGGCATTTTAAATAAACCCTAAAATTTTTGATGGGTTAAACCCAAACGGTGTATTATTTCAAAGTTATAATCCTAGAATTTAGGGCCCATCTCGCAACCACACTACAGGCTCTTAAGATTTAAAAATTGTAACAAAATGTTATCAGTGACAGCTTTTTGGTTCCATTCAGGTATACACAGAATTGTTTGCATGAATTATGATGGTCAAACACTTATGTTCCATTACCATATAGTTCCTTTCAGGTTTTGTAAGTGCTTTTCTACAGAAAGCAACTTAGTCTTCTCCCCATGATCATTGAATTGGGATAATACCACTCCAATGGACGTCAATGAGGCGCCAGACTAGACACTAAATGGTCAGTTGAAGTCTAAGTAGTGGAAGATGGTTGCCTGAGTTAGGTCGCTCTTAACTTATTGAAAAGTATATTCACACTTCTCAGGCCATTGAAAGGCCACTACTACATAAGAAATAAAACAATGGTTTGGATAACTAATTGACTTTGAAGTGACGATAGTATCCACTAATCTCAAGAATATCTGCTCTTATCATTTATTTTTAGGACTTCTCATGCAATTAACGGAAACAACCTTTTTTTGTTGTGGCAGTATCACTTGTGACTTAACAATGTAGCCTAGATAATCCATCTGGGTCTTAAATAATCAACATCTACTTGGATTATCTCAACTGAGTCTAATCTATCTATTAGAATACTTCCCTTAAGTGGATAAATGCTGGAAGAAAGTACGCAAAAACACATTTATATCATCAAGTTATACTAAAACACAACTTAATTTTAGATCACCAAGGATAGAGTCCATGGTCGCTGAAAAGTGGCAGGTGTGTTGCAGAGACCCTGGGGCATACAGGTCAACTGGTATGGCCCTTGGGATCTGATGATCGCGCATTTCTTTTGTTCATTTTAGACAGTTTGATATGACAATAATCGCATATAAGATCTAGCACAATGAAGTACCAGGTATCCTCAAAGTGTTCAAGAGATTTTCCATTTTCTGCAAAGGGTAAGGAACTTTTTTGGTGATTTTATTGAGTTAACAATAAAAAAATAATCATCCAGTTAGAACCATCCTTCTTCTTGATAATAAGTATGGGGAAGCCCCTGGACTGTAAGAGAAGACAATCATGCCTTTATGCAGCAGCTGATCAAGCTTTTTCTGCACAACTTGATTGTTAGCTCTATTTTGTTAAAGAGGCTTGGAACGTATAGGCCTGGCATCATTGGTGTTTTTTAGTACTAATTCCTTTAGCACGCACAATATTGTAGTTGTTGACAAAAATATGAGCATATTTATGTACCAGCTCCAGGGGTTTATCATTTTTCTCTTCCAATAACCTTTCTAGTTGTTCTTAGTTAATAACCAAGCAAGCATTCAGTGTTGCCTCTGGCAGGAAAAACTCTAATACCATCCCAAAACCTTTTTTACACTGAATTTTATCTCGGGGTACAAGGTGGATGTAGGAAGTTTTCTAAACTTTCTTCACTGTAATCTTCCAAGCGGTCAAGTTAGCCAAAAGGACACATCTTTTTCCATGACCAGAGCTTATTAATCTTGGGACAGCATGGGGGCCAGTCAGTGATTTTTCCCGCAGGGAATATATTTCTCACAGTAATTCTTACAGCAGGCGTAAGGATAAAACATTGTTTAAAATCTGCTGTTCTTCTAGGAATAACTCACTATTATAGGATGCTTATAGGAATATTCTGATTTAGAGATATTAAAAGGAGGGGGGCTGACAACAATTCCTGACTTATTTATTATGGATTGGAAGTATCCATTGGTGTAAGTTATGTCCGTATATTATTTCAGTTTTTATAGTATCTCTTTTCCCATGAGTAGTGTATAAGCAGCAATTGACTGAAGATCTTGAAAAGATTGTCCTTATAATTAGGAATAGCTCCATAAAATTAAAAAGCTGTTACCAATCAAAAACTTTCAATTCCAGTAGGCATTACAATATCTGGAGAATTGTTTTGTGGGGAGCCAAATTTCTTTGATAAAGCACTATAAGCTCCTTCACTAATAGTGCTCTCAGGACTGACTGTTTTATGCCGTTGGTGATGGGCCATGTCTGAGGCTGCCTTCAATCTCTTTGTGAAATGACTTGAGACTACATTTACTGGAACACCACTAACAACAAGCACACAGACTTGGATATTATTTAAAGATTATTGAAATAAGCGCAATCAGAGAAGTATTATAATTTATAAGCTTAGAGAAAATATGGTGGGAGCATCAACTTGATCAATAACGGTCTTATTTTTACTGAAATCTTGGAAATGAATGTGTGATGCCTCTAGGGGCAAGGCTAACATATCTACCTTCAGAGGGGCAGCTCACCAAATTAAATAACTTTACCAATAGGAGATTTCTCCTTGAGTTGCATGGCATATGGCTTAGAGATAATTTCTCAAAATTCTTTTTCCAGAGAAGCGCAATAGCTCCAAGTTATGGCTAAAACCTGATTAGAAGAGCCATCTCTTGAGATGGGAGAGTTTTTTTTGTAACCTCTTCTTTGTGTCTTTATAATGTGATACTTGGTCACATAGCGGTAGAGTATACCTCCTCTATTTCTGACTG
The DNA here is from genome assembly GCA_022478985.1 of Massospora cicadina. Taxonomy (NCBI): domain Eukaryota; kingdom Fungi; phylum Entomophthoromycota; class Entomophthoromycetes; order Entomophthorales; family Entomophthoraceae; genus Massospora; species Massospora cicadina. Next base: position 22,954 of record JAKSZP010007880.1, read on the forward strand.
TATTTTCCAACATCTTTATTTTTCGTGGGTGAGGCTACATAGTTTATTCTAGGCGGTTTTTTGGGCAGTGTGTTGAATAGTGACCCATAGATTTGCAAATATAACAAGTCACTTTGGTAGCTCCTCATTAAGGCCCTGGGATCACCATCGAAGTAATCATTTCCTGCTGTATTTTTTAGTCTTAAATGAGCGTTGATTAAAATGGGGCTCTCAAGTCTGATATTAGGTGGTCCAAAGGTGCCCTCATATCATTTTAAATTGTCAATCATAGAGGGAATCCAATCCTTGACTAGCGAATAGCAGAGATTGATGCAACTCAGGGTAGATTTAATAGAATTTTGGAGGGCAATCTAAACATCAAAATCAACCATCACTTTTTCCCCATAGTAACACCTGAACTCCATAACAGAATCAAATGACAAACTCAGAGATGGTCTTGTTATTCCAAAATCCTAAAGTCATGAACTCACCTTGCAAGTGGTCATTTGATTGGGACTGACAAATTCTTTTAGCACAGCTTTACAAAATTCACAAAACTCTAATTATCTTAATTAAGATAAGGAATGATTAAGTCACAGATTGATCGTCCAAGCAGTCTATTAAAGTGGTAGTCTTGAAGAGGTTGTCAGACCCGTTCATAGTTATCTTGAGCATCTGCAGAAAGTTTTATACATTCCCATGTTGATCAAATTTAGGTAAATTGAAACTATAAAATTACTGGAAGGGCTGAAAGGATATGTTAGAAGTAGCAGTTCCCTAAAGTAGCTTGGGAAGAGTCAACTTGAGGTCCTGAGTTGTTGAGTTGACCAGCACGACTTTAGGGTTAGGATGGAGGCCGCAAGGAATGAGGAAAGGTTAATAGAGCAGCTGGCATTGAGCGTTGAGAATGAGTTGATTTGGCCATTACATAATTTATACCAGCAGATTTTTCTTCAAATATTCTGGACCTTTATATGGACGTAGACTTGGGTTTCTTCTCAATAACTTACATCATTCAATTTGGCCTCAATATGTTATAATAATTTATCAGTTCTTCCCAATCTTGTCTGACTATTCCCTGAACTGCTTCAAAGGGACAATCACAGCTTATAGTCCATCTTTTAGAGATCAAAGTTCAGCATACTTGTTTGTTTGATTATTGATGACATCATGTAACTATCACATGATTTGGTAGAAGTCTATATATACCTGTAGAAAATCTCCCAATTAATTGTGTAGTAAATGCAGGTGTCCTAAAAGAATTTGATGTATTGATGTATGGAGACTCGTTGGCTTAAGAGTTTTCTCAGTATTTCCTGAAGGAATTTGTAGCTTCAGAGATACTATTGATATAAGCTGTAACTCAAATCTGCTGTTAAATGTACTGACTAAGCTCCACTACTGTTTTAGCTTGCTATAATTCTGTTTGAAAAGCGTATATGGCATTTCTAGCCTCCAACTGGAAAAATATTCATTTTGTGCACCCACGCATAAGTAAAATCTCTCTTGTTCATGGCTTGTCAGCTGATTTCAATTATGTTCCAATTCAGCTGTCTAATAAGTTTATCCAATCATTGTAAAATATGGCGTCTAAGTTTGTGGTTTGTATCAAAGTCCTGCTGTGCATCATTAGAAGCTATTCTCTGGCTAGTTATATAGGGAGCGCATGGCATCCACTTTTATTGAGTTTGTTAAATAAATTATATTTAAGATGTGGTGTCAGACTATAGCCATCTGAGATTTGCATATTGTGGGTTGCAAATACCCCATGATGTATTTTTCCAGATGTTTAATGCTGCTTAATAAAAAAGTACTTGGCTGTAATTCATGCCACGGAATTGCTTGTATTCTTGCCATAACTGTTATTGGTTGTGCCAGCGGTAGAATAGGGAGGGATTGAAGTCAGCCATTTTATGACTATTTAATTGGATTCCTCATAGTAAAAACCACCCAATTTGTTGATTTGTTTTGGGATAAAGGTTTAATATATGAATTTTAAATTAAGGAAACTAGCTCTATCCTAACTCTTCTCAGGTAGCTAGTAAATCTGGGCAGATTAATTTAGAAAAAATGGCTTGTCTAAGACCCCACCTATCATTTGCTTATAGCAATAAAAACCTTAATTGAGCTCTGGATTAAGTTTTAAATTCAGATTTATTTGGTTCAGTTAAAACTTAGATTAGGATTTTGATCTTTAACCTCACCCCTTTGGCAGGTATATAAACACTCACCCTTCAAAGTAGATTCCTCTTAGTCAACAACTCAAGATAATATTACATGAAGTTTCACCTATTTTTGCAATTTTTATTACTTTTATTTAAACTTTAAACATCTTTAACCAGCTTGATTGACATGTACCATGAACCCACCATGGAAGCCACCTATGATGATCCCTCCTATGTCCAGATGGCTCCAAGGACTCCGCTAAAGATCTTCATTCACTGCGCAGCTGATCCACCCAATCACACCTTATGTTAATAGCACCAAGGTCGGCATGACATACATTGCCACCCTAAGTGTCGCAGAGGCTGACACTATGAACCTTGTATTATACTGACACCTTGCCATAAGTCCTGTATCTCTACCGCCTGGACTCTATCCATATATGGTTATACCTGAAGTATATGAGTTTATTATGCGTGAGGCAGAACGTATCCAGTATTCCCTGGGCTGTGATAGCTTAAATTTTTTGATTGTTTTCTTCTTGTGAACTAGACTTCATATTATCTTTGGAAATGATAAATGAAACGTTCCACATGTAGTATGCACCATAAATTAGTGCGTGCAAGTGCACAATACTGCACAGGCAAGAGTTCCCTCTTGTAACTCACTAGATCCTCTTTATCTTTTGGCCTCTGTACACTTGATGAGGTTAGCTTTCATATAATTCCTTATATAAAAAGCTCTATTCTCAGGAAGTATTACAAAATAAAATTAGAACATGGTTATAAGTATAATTATTAGGTAATCAGGAGTATATTTATACTAATTCTTCACCTTTGAACAAGGACATATTAATATGAGATCAATTGACTTCTAGTACAATAGTAAAATGAGTACAATGGTACTCAGTTTTAGAAATACTCATTAAAGTCAAGGACAGGCATGTGATCATTCCAGAAAAGTTGGGGTTGAAGTGAAAGTAAACTATAAAACGAAAAGAAAAACTAGTTTTTGACAATTGCTTTTGAAAGATTTTATGGAAGAGGAAATATATTTGATCACTTAAATTCAAGTCAATAATTTGACAACAGCCTGCCATGGACAGCCATATTATGCTTGCTGCGCCACCTTATGAAGGAACCCACAGTCCTACCGCTTGTAGAATTGAGCTGCAACAGAGTTCAAAGTGCCCTTCATGTCAGTGTTATAGTCCAAAGCGCCAGTGCCACTGTTTGTTAATGTCCTGCATGTACCCAAAGTTACTGTCAAACCCCCTCACATTGCCTCTGCTGTTGCCCGCCAATGCCTCCATTTTATGAGGAGTTGACCTCATGATCCAACCAACATCAATCATGGCATTTGCATTTTAAAACGCTTGAAAGAGCACTTGCATCTAGAACTTTCTTTAATTCATTTGATATGCAATAATGGACCACTCAGTCAAAAATTATTGATGAGTAAATCTATTGAACCTTTTTTTCAGATTGTGCAGGTTGAACTTTGCCAACCCATAGGTAAGTTTCTTCCCATTATGCATTAGATTTTCCCTGAAGTCTAGTCTTTAAGCCTTCCACTAATACCAAGAGAACTCCAAATTAGTTTTCTATGATATATATCAGGACGCATCTTGCAGACATCATTACTGATAGTAAATCACTTTGGTATATAACTATGTCCTTTAGCTTTTTACCAACGCCAAGCCCTTTGAGTTCTCATCAGTTTTGGTGAACATTACATCCATTGAAAAATCAAAGGTCATTTTATTAAGCTCTAAGTTTAGTTAACCATTATGGCAGACCATAAAAATTATGATAGGAACTTTTATCAACTTAAAATTTTCCCTAAGGCTTATACAGCAAGATATTGCGCCATTCTATCAATCAAACTCAGAAACCCATCACTATGAATTGAGGTTTTTTGACCATTACAAACTCTAAGTATTATTAGCTAGTTATTTATCATACCCTACTCATATAAAGTGCCATCAGACTGGGGTTTTTCATATCTTTTACCAGTTGATGAAGTGCAAAGTATCCATGAGTTTGGTTTTAAATGAGCTGGGACTTTAAGGCAAGGATTGTATTGCCAAACTGGACTGCTCACTCAAGGATGCTGATTGAAATGTTGAGACATTTTAATTAAGTTAATTATCTATTATAAAATGCATCGCTATGCAATTTAGATTGTTTATTTCTTGGGTATTAAGATGCTTAATCATATTTCCATGATTGTCCCACCTTGTAAAGCATCAGAGTAAACTTAACAATGGCTGTAACTAAGAACATTGGACCTCACCCTAACTTCTGCTGATAATAATAAGGCTATGTCCTAACCTTTGATAATAATTTTTCATATTTGACATCAATAGCACCAAGTAAAACAACAATAAAGTCTGATTCTATGAAAAAAGATATCTTTTATATAAGTATTAATATGGAAAGTGTATATAATATATGGGGGATTTAGGCTGCTTTGGTAGAATTTGGTTTAAATTAAATAAAATTTCTTCATATAAGGCGATTATATATATTTAAATTTTATTAGAGGTTGGCTGACCTGGGGACAATACTGCACCAATGAGGGAAGTAAAGAAAATAGGAAAGGAGGATAAAACCTGGAAAACCTCCATGCACGGCGTATAATAGGCCAGAAACTCCATGGACCGCCTTTGCTATTTGCTATCTTGGTTCAGGGCATTGGTGCACAACGCCAACACAGTCACAATTGTCCCCTACCCAAAGCTCACTACCAGGATTGAACTTGGGGAGGAAGTGGCAGAGGGTCATATTCTACCACTGGGGTATCCTCCCCTTAGGGCGATATATATTTATCTTAATTTAGGGTCAGAGGAGTACAATTCTCTGTATTGCTGGAGTGGACCACTTGCATAGGGGATGCGAATGAAAAGGGTTAAACCACTTGCAATAATTTATTTATTCACAGGGTGCATCCTCAGGCAAATCGGAGGGTTTTGCTCTTGCATAAATGGGACTTTTCTCATAGTTCCAAGTGTTTTCACCAGTGTTGAAGTCTTTTAAATATACATGATGGAGACTACTCCAGAGCACACTGGAATTCTCTCATCCTCTTCTGACAACAGGAAGACTAAGTTTATCCTTTAACAATATATCTTCTGTATTTGGCATTATTAGCTTTAACAAACAAAAAAATATTCTGAGTTTTTTTTATATTAAAATAAAATTATAAGTATTGATTAAGGATTTTAATGCATAAAGTAGGACAAGATTTTACAAATTAACTTCTTCTCATAAGGCGATTGTGTATTTGCAACTTAGTCTAAAGACCAGCAGAGTTCAGATACTTGATCATCTGAGATCTTCTGGGCTTTATCAGAAAATTGCTTTTCTGGCAACAGTGGGCTCTACTGGTCAGAAGGTACCAGTATGAAGACTGGTCAGCCCTTGCCTTTTCAACTTATGCGTCAAGGCCAGCAGCACAGGCTTACCCTTGGCGTGTCACCTGCGCCATTTGGGAATCCCTCAGCCTAAAGCCCCAACTCATAAAAACAAACATAAACTTAAATAATATAGGGATATTAGGCAAAGGGAGATCTTTATTGAAAGGGAAGCACCAGGTATTTATGTATACAAATGGGCCACTGCGCCCCATGTTGACCTATCAGCTTTTACTGGACCTTACAGCCAACCACACTCTCGCTCTACCTCTTCACTTCTCACTTCCCTGGTGCTGACCCTTTTGCCTCATCCTTACATATGTCAAATTAGTTTTGGATCATCCTCGGCCTTAAGTCACTGGTGAGACATATAAATGATTTCTATAGTTAAGTAAGAATTGTGATTTGACCTCTAAGTTGCTTAATAATTATATGCCAGAAACATCTTCAATTGCTCGCTTAACTTAAAAACATCTCAGATTCTTGCCAAAGAATGTTTTAACTCTTCATAGTTGAATATTCAGGGTATTGCCTTTCTCAGAAGATTGTTGATTGTTGTATTAGATGCCAGAAACAACTTCAGCCGTCTTGTACTCATAAACATTAGTTTCCGCCAGTTTTTTTAAGTAATATAAATTATCCTCAACTACTAGTTTATGGTGATCCTTTTACTAATTCAGGGCCATCAATTGCCTCAATCAATACTAACTTTCAATCTCAGCGGAATACTTGGATTCATCTCAACCCAATTAGGGGAGCAACTACCTAGTAATTGTTTCAATAACCACGAAATTCAGTCAATAAGCCATTCCGCTGGGATTGGCCTATTTCATCCCCAATTACATTAAATCATTAAAGAAATCCATCTGGTTAATTTTCCAACAGGCTTCTTGCATGAGTAATGTCTATCTTTGGCCTTCTTGTGAATACATTGACGCTGCTCTGAGTTTAACAATGGCTCTTGCTGTTCTTGTGACATTTGAGGCCTTTTTATCTACATGGGTACATTGGAAATCTAAATCAATGAACTTTGAAAAACTATTTTGCTTCTTGTCTAGGTAATATTTGAATCACTTAGCTTTGTACAAATGAGGAATTCTATTCAGGTGGATTTTGGGTAATTAATCCGTCAAGGGAGGTTGAACCTAAAGGTATATAAGGGGAATATCTTAGAGGTCATCTGTGACTTCATGTGCACAGTCTTTCAGATTAGTATCTATATTTGAGTGTCCTCTGACATCATGGTGACATATTCAAACTACTTTGTCAGTCAGGGGTATATAATGGCCTCTATCATCAGGAATTTTAAACACTTTGAAGCCTTTAATAAGGGTTTCAGAATTCTTTAAAACATTTTAATTGGTAGTTGAGTTAGCTGAGACTCAATTGTTATTATTGACAGCCAGGTCGTTGATACTAATATTAATATTGTTAAAATGGGTGTTTCTGAAGGGGTTTTACATAGGTCAAGAAATTACCACTTGAGATGAGACTTTCTCAACACCCTGATTTTCACTGATATTTTAGGTTTCTTCATAAGACTATATTGTGAAGCTCTTGATTGTTAAATAAAACGTGGTTGCTGTTCTAAGCTTAAATGTGGCTCCTGTGGTTTCCATGACACCTGTGACTCTTGTGGCTGCATTTCTACTTTGGTCTTCTTCATTAATTGTGCTTTAATAATTGATTTGCTTTCAAATTTGGTAATATTCTTATTTTTCAGAGTCATACAAATGAGGAGACTTTTTTCAGATAAGAGTATGGTAATATGACCATCATTCATGAGATAACCCAAAGGTAAAAAGGATTTCCTCATGGTCTTTGTTTGCAATGTCAGGCACATACTCTTTTTGAGAGGTATATATACTGGTGCATACTCTGACGTCATTTTTGTAGCTGTAAAATATTTGTGGCGGTCAGGGGGTATATTAAGGCCTATGTTGTCATTGTATCTAAACCAATTGAATTTATAAAAGGGGCTACAGAATTTTTGAAAATTTTATCACTGGCCATACTAGGATATAATTGTTTTCTGGCCATTTAGATTAATAAAAATATAAATATTATTTGATATGGGCTTTTTAGGGGTCTTTTTATAGGGCGAGAAATTAACACCTCTAGCTGAACCTTTTTAAGCATAACTTTCCTCAAGAAGAGATTATCTCTCTCTTAAATTCGCCCACTTTTGATCAAATCATAGGTTAAATTTAGTAAAAACAGCTCCACTCATTATCGCCCTATTCACGATACCTTTGTCAATGAAATTGACGCCTGCTGCCCCCATGTGGGGCACTGATACGCCACTTCCTAATGTTTTTTGGCGAACGCTAAAACGTGCTTGGGCTGGCTTGGCTAGCCCTCCCAGTTCTTCAGCAGGTTATGTCCCACCTAAGGACTTAGTTTTGCATCTCCTAAACCTAGGCAGTGCCTCGTTGCCCCTCATGCTCCTTGGAGCAGCATGTGATTTTGCCTTCAGGTTGAATATGGTAAGTTGTTTTAATCAGACAAAGCTATTATTTAATTAGCCCAAACTATAATGCAGCCTTCAAGCTTCATCAACTTTCGCCCTTCAAGGGGTATTTTGATCGCAGCTATCTTAAGTGAAGCTGATGCTGCAGTAGCAGCTACCATCCCCCTGGGCTTTAAGGCATCCCCCTCCCAACCACTTGTACCCAGTTGCCCACTGATACCACTCTTGTGGTTAAGTTTGTGGGCCTCCCTACCCACCTACCTCCCAAAATTTTACACAATAAGTTCATTATTGGATTACAAGAATATGGGTTTAATCCCATACCATGATTCGTGGTCCCTAATGGAGACACCCACCTCACAGGCCCCTGCGCCTTTGCAACTATTCATCCAGTTTCAATGGACGTAGCCCTTTCAATCCACCATAACACTAATATCCCTTCTGACACTGACCATTTTTTCTGGGCTCAAGTGGATGGAGGGCGCATCATCTTCCTTGTCTGTTTTGAACTGGACCATTAAAAGCAGTGATGCCAATCCATCACCTGAGCTGCAGCCCCCACACCTGACTCTTTGCATGAAGATCCACAGCTAATTCGATTATGCTTTTTGAATGGAGAACTATCCTTCCCCCCTCCCCCAAGGTGGTAGCTACACCAACCACTGAATCAACCAACCAAAAACTAACTCAATAAACTTATTCTCCTGAACCCACCAATCAGGAGTCATATTGGACTCCAGAAAATTCTAAAAGCACCTCCTAGTCACCTGCCACGCTCATCAATATGCAATTAAGCCTAATCAAATTGACCAAAATCCATTAATTACTTAGTTGAAGTTGATAAAACAGGTAAGTTAATCCCTGAAGCCAAATAGGTTGGGCCTCCTCCCAACAAAATGTATCTTAATGCTGATTACATGCCCCAATATCCAAAGAGCCTTTATGTGCCTCGTCCTGATGCCGCCCCATTTAAAAGTTACCACCAACTAGATGAAGAGGCAGTTGCCTACCCCAAATGTAACTGTTATAAAGTTTGGAGATATTGTTGAGATACGCTTGAAGGGTCACACAGGGTTGTTCCCACTGAGCAACGGATAAATGATCTTAAGATCTCCGGTCTTTAAAACAAACAGTAATAAATTTAATATATATGAAGCAACAGCTTCAGTGACATCACTTTATTTATTATAGCATATACAGAAAACTCTTCTGCTCACTCTCAACTTCCTACCAACTTTAAATCATCTCCCTTCAAGTCTTCTCATCGCGCTTATATATCATGACTTCAGCCAATACCAATCTTATCCGCTCAGACTATTTTGTTACACCATATTCTCATGGGCTTGTCATAACTGACAGGCTCCGGCAGTACCTACTATTCCTAAACTTTCCATTTCTTTAGTTTGAGGCAATCTACTAAATATTTTTTATAAGTTGACATCGCCTTATTGCCTTATTTGGAGGTAACCAATAATTATCTGTTCAGAGCTCAGTATCGCCCTATCATCTTGTTTTGAGGCAGTCTCACCAATATTCTTCTATTACTCAGCTTCAGCCAATACCACCTAATCTGATGCAGATAATTGGAGCTTATTGTCCAGTCATATCAGAATCTCAACAATACCCCCATTGACTAGAAGATAAGTATCCTATTGTTTGTACGCCTATAGGAACTTTACATGCACTCATTTAATGATCCAATTACATGTGAGGTTCTTGATAGTGTAGGCTTCAATACTCGTTTTCTCAAATATCTCAAATGAACCAACCCAAATGTTGGCCAACTTATGCTTCTGACCAAACCCATGCTTGTCATGAAACTGAACCATCTCTACTTCTTGAAACTGGGCTAGTCCACTATGTTACACTAGATTGGCAGCCAGGTCCTTTATCTTTTTGGCAAAACTGAAAGAGTACGCTTCATATGCCTCTTGATTAATTGTTCGCCAGGTTATTTTAAGTAACATTGTAAATCCAATCCGCTGGTAACTTCTATGCAAGCATAGAAAAACTCAGGAAAGAACTGGGTGCCACCCATATAATAATTGTAAGGGACTCTTCCCCATTGCAGAATGATAGCTAGTGTTGTAGGCAAAGATGGCGCTGGAAAGGAGAGTGATCCAATTAAAGTTTAAACTGTTTACCAACTTCTGAAATATGTTCACCAGGGTCCTGTTAACTCGCTCAACCAAACTATTGGACTCAGGGTGATATGGAGTTGTCAGAACCCGATGATGACCATCAGCTCATTTAACTTTGAAAGGATGTGAGAGGTGAATTTAGTTCCGTTATCATAAGGATGATTGAGGACAGCCATGACAATAAATTATACATTCTATAATGAGCTTGGCTATCATGATCGCCTTTAAATCCCGTATTACCCAAGCTTCAACCACCTGGTCAAGTGGTTAATTACCACCATAATGTATTTGGAATGAGTAGATCCCATTGGCAGGGGCCCCATGACATCAATGGAAACTGTATGCCAAGAGAAATGTGGTTTCACTAACCAATGGGAGTTCTTCTGGAAGAATGGCTTTTCCACTTGACACTGGTGGCAGCAGAAGTTAAGCCCAAGTACGTCAAAGTGCATGCTCTCCCAATAATACTGAGGGCACAAAAACTCTAATGTCTTGCACAAGCCACCATGTCCTACTTTTCTATTTGCGCTCATAATAATTTTTCCCGTGCTGAGGGTCTCAGGAAGTTCACCATAGAATCTCCAATACGTTTGTACAACTAACCATTCCATTTAAAGGTACTAGCACACATCTAATTTAACGCCTTTATAACCTGAGGCAGTTCATCATTGTATTGCCCACTAAATATTTTGATAAACATTACATCACTCAGATCCACTTTAACGACAGTTGTGGGTAATTAAAACAAACAATATGCATTAGATGTTTTCACTGGATGGTGAAGGGTTTCTAAGTCATAAGCCTGAATTTTGGGAGCCCATCAGGCTAGATGCCCTTCAGTCTCCCTGAGATTCTGCAACCAGCATACTGAAGCATGGTCGTTACAACTTTAAACTTTATCCCGTGCAGGTAAACACTAAATTTCTTTGATGCATTGATCACTGCTAAGCACTCCCACTTGGTCACAGTATAGTTGCATTCAAGCTAGTTTAGGCTCTGACTACAATATGCAACAGGGTGCTACTTTCCTTCATCGTCCTTTTGAGAAAGAACCGCCTCAACAGCGGAAAGAGACGCATCCTTCTTCATAATAATTCCTTACCAAAATTTGGGTAGCGTAGCACCAGCGCATTGATTGATGCCATCCAAAGGGTGTCAAAGTAGAGTTAAAGCGTTCTGTTCATTCAAACATTGTATCCTTTTTAAGTAACTCAAACAGCGGGCCCCTGATACAGCTGAAATTAGGGATGAAGCGTCATTAGTAAACCACCATCTCCAAAAAACCTGTATGTTGTGCTTACTGTTTGGCTGAGTCATTTTTTGGATAGCCTTCACCTTAAAAGGCTGTGGTTTAAGCCCCTTTGCGTCTACCACAAAATCCAAGGTTCCCCAGATGGTCCTTGAAGAAGTGGCATTTATGAGGCTTAATCTTTATGTTGGCCTTAGCAAGCCGGCGGAATGCCTCCTCCAGATGAGTAAGATGCTTGGAAAACGTTTGAGAGAAGACACCGATATTGTTAAGGTACACAAGAATGCATGACGGCTTCAGGTCACTAAGGATGGTGTCCATTGCCCATTGAAACGTAGCTGGGGTGTTAAACAACCTTTGAGGCATACATGTCAGTTGGAAGAGCCCTTTGGAAGTAATTTCGGCGCTTTCTCCTGTTATGCCACGAGAAACTCAATTTGCCAGTAACTTGATATCAAATCCATCACCAAGAAGTAACAGGCTCCTCCCAGCTGATCCAAAGTGTTGTCAATCCGCGGCGAGGGATTTAAGTCCTTCTTGGTGATACTGTTGAGCCTTTGGTAGTCAATTACAACCTAGTTGGTACCGTCCTTCAATTTTAAAATTAGAACGGGCAAAGACCATGAACTCAATGATGGTTTGAGCATCCCATGATCCAGCAGCTTATCAATTTCCTTGGTGACAAACTCCTTCAGCTGCCCTTGATCAACGGATTGGCCAAGACCTTATGGGTGACGATCCCCAGTGTCCAGTTAATAGACCATCCCTAAGTCCACCATAAATCGTGGTCATTGATGGCAAAAAATCCTTATAAAAAGATAAAGCTATCGCCTGATCTTTCTGTGCTTCTGATAACCCCATTAAATTTTTCGTGGTACCACCATCATTACGCCATGCTGTGGTTTGACATGTAGACCAAATTCATCCAGTGACCCAAACTCGTGAACCTGAAGGACCTCCTCAACTGGGTTCAAGTGTAAATATGTCACTATATGATGGTGGCAAATATGAAATGGTTCTTTTTTGTAGAATTGCTAGTAAAACCTAGATCTCTCAGTGTCCCAGATATTAATGCCTGGAGCCACATGGGGCTCAAGCCATGATTGCTGATAAGGCCCAATCGACCTCCTGCATAGAGCCAAGTGGTATTTCAACCTATAAATCAGTGTTTACTATCACTTGGTGTCCAGAGGGGATGGATAAGGGCCCAGCAGGTCTGAGAGGCAGCCCTTGGTATTTATATATCTGCTGGATGATGTCCAGGTTTATTTTTTAGTAAATGGTAGCTTACTGGAATCACCCCATCACTAACAGCAAAATTGATGTGTCCTATATGCACAGATCCTCGGCACTCCACTATAGTTAAAATAGTTTATAATCCTCTACCACAAAATTTCGAAAGTCTCCTCTTCATATCTATGATGGCACCAGTGTTGCATAAAAGCGGTTCCAGTTTACAGGTTTTAAATATCATTTGGTAACACTATCGCTTGAGCTAAAATGACAATTGACCCAAACTGCAAAGGAGGCGCACTGTATGCTCCCTTGGAGATTGTGCTTTCCGCTCCAGAAGCCCCATAGACCAAATGATGTTCCACATCAGTTTTTAACATCAACTTCGCCACCAACTTAGTGGAAACCACGTTGACTGGGGCACCCATGTCTATTACAGCATGGACTCAGGTTTTTGCATCAAAAATGTCACAGTACGTACACTCAGAATACAAAAAATTTTGACTGTTTAATACGTGGACATTTAAAGGATCTCTCATCCAAAAATAGCTCATAATCCCTTCCCCAACCTTAGGTTATTTCTTGACATTAGCATCAACCGTGAGGGCGACGTTTACTCCTTCCAGGGATAGTGCATCTGAGGATGACTCTGGCTAATCTGGGGACATTTGTTCGAAAAATTGACAGGCATAAGGCTTTGGTTGCTCATGAATACTTCTTCCACTGTGGCTTTGGCTTGTGCTAGTGTCAGTACATTTATCCCTTTGTCTGGCTGCTGATATAGTAACTCGTCATTGTACTAAGGGACTTCTGCTAAATATACTTTGATAGACTCAGGTGGGACGTTAGGGCTGATGAATGTGGAGGTAGAGAGTCCCTTCTCTACTCCAAACCAATTTACCATGGTAGTATTGATACTGCTGTATGTAATGGACCTGACGATTGTGGCAACTTCATGCAAGGTGATCAAGGCGACCGCATTTGAAATAATTTACGTTGTAGGGCCTGTATCCTTTAGTTATTTAAGATGGTCTAGGGTGATAGTTTGATTGTTGACAATTGGCTTAATTAGGCCTAAGCTAAAATTTTGACTGCTGAAAGTCGGCATAATTAGGCCAAGGAGGAAGTTGTGCTGTAGCAATTATCATAAGCAGGTCCATCTTGAAGTTAAACTGCTGGGGTAACTCAGCTGAGGGCGAGGCGCATAGTTATATTAAGGCCGGGGGCTACTAGGAGAAATCTGATTATGGCGATTAATTCCCATAAATATAAAGGCCAGGCAACGGCAGCTGTAGGTTTTCAATCTGTATTGGGTGGAGTAAAGGTAGCGAATAGACAGCGCAAAAAGAATCTTGAGCAGGGGTACATCATCCTCCAAACTGGAACCATGACGTTGTAAAGTTTGTGGTATGGATTCACTGCAGAGGTCATCAAAATTCACACATTAGCTTCTGCTAGAGTTCCTGTCCCAATTAACACGCGGGCTTCCACCATAATAAATTTGGAAAACTTAGTGAGGGTCTTTTTATGATGGAATCCAATGTTCAAGAACTCAGCCTTTTTCTGTGAATATTTCCAGTACCCCCAAACAACCGCAGCACCATATCCTTTACTTCTTGATAAATAACAAAACTTATTAGCAGATAGCACATGACCTGGTCAGCGCTTCCAAAACTAAGGCGGATATCAACAACTTAGACTTGCGCCGGTCTGAGGCTCTTTCTGATGCAAACTCAAATTGTTTAAATACCCGTGGATGTTCCCATAACATTCAATTAGAGCCAGCTTATCAATACAAACCTCCTCCTCCCACTCGTAACTACAAGCCTTTAGGCATGCAGAGGAAATGGTTGAGAACCATAGGCGGTATCTCGTCACAGAGCTGGTTCAGTAGGGCCAGCAGCACATGGCTTGTCCGCTGCTTCAGGGGTGGCGTGGGTAGCTTAAGCGGGCAGTACGGTCATCACTTGAGGTAATTAAAACTCAGATACATAATCATCTCTGGAGATGCCTTCATGAGTTGAGTAGCTACAGCTGCCTGTATGATTGGCGAACAGCGGTTCAACTGAGTACCCATCTTCATACTCCTCATAATACTTTACTTCAAGAGCAGGCCCTTGTGGTTCTTCCACTTCTGAATGAGGGTGCTGAGGGTGTAAGGTGCTTGTCAACTTCTGCTCCAAGCAATGTAGCCATTCAATAGTGGCATCTATGTGATTATCTAAATGCCTGTTTTGTTGTTTAAGAATTCTTAGTTGGCTGAACGGTATGCCAAGCTGGTTCATTACAAGATTTGCTCATGAAGGATCTCATCTTGCTTTTTATGCGCTGCATCCAAAAAGAGTTTGAAAGTTTTTGTATTCAGATGGTGCAGCGTGTCATGAGGATTCCAAGTCAAAGCAGGCTGGATGCAACATGGCCAACGATAGAAGAATTATTATTTTTGGTTGTTCAATGGTCCCCTTTAGTGAGAAATACTGTCATAAATTTTGGCGATATCGTTGAGATATGCTAAAAGGGCAGCATAGAGTCATTCCCACTGAGTAATGGATGGATGATATGAAGGTTGACGTTCCTCAAAACAAACATAATACTTTAGTAGATTATGAAGCAAAAGTTTTAGCAAAGTCACTTTATTTATTATAATATATACAGAAGATCATTCTGCTTACTCTCCACTTCCTACTAACTAAATTCATCCACCTTCTAGTCTTCTCATTGCGCTTATATAATGTTGAGATCCTGATATGACTGGATGATAAGTCTGAAATAGTTATGAAAGATTGTCCATAATATACCAACCATGATCAATAATACAATTACTTGAGCGCCTTGGGATGAGGCGATATTGGGTTAGAGATGGTTAATATTTGATTTTTCTCCAAATCAGGCAATAGGCAATGTCAACTTATGACAAATAATTGGTAGATCGCCTTGAGCTAAGGCGATTGTGAATTTAATGAATAGTAGACTCCGCTGGAACCAATGAGAATATGGCGGAATAAATAGTCTAAGAAAATGGGTCAGCATCAACTGAAGTCATTTATATATAAGTGAGATGAGAGGATTGAAACGAGGAGAATTGTTTGTTGTTAGGAAGAGTAGAGCAGAGCAGAAGGAATCTGCAGTTTAATTTTATAATAAAGTATCATTGGAGCAATTGCTTCATTTTCTATCATATTTATTACGTTGTTTTGAGGGCTGACGAACCTCATATTGGCTGCCCGTTGCTAATGGGATTGACCCTGTGCAAAAACCTCTCAGCGTATCTCAATAATATCACCAAAATCCTAACAGTTGTGCTCACTACAGGGTCCCATTGATCAACACCAAAAAATGAAAAATAAATACAACACTCCAGGCGTCAGCTATGTCACATCAGGCCTGCACTGATGGGAAATCCTCCTGACACACTGTGCCAAAAAATATGCAGAAACTAACTTGCCTTGGACGCTGTGCAAAAGGCAGGATGAGCTTCTTCAGGAGGTGTGTGTTGATATACTGCCTCAATTTGATCGCTATGGTATACATGTATTCTTTAAGTGATTCAAGTTTGTGATGGAAGTAGCCCTTGGATTGGCATAAAGCAAAACTGTTAATGTCTACCTTGGATGTGGGAAGTGCCAATCAAGTCAAATCTAATCTTCTAAACAGTTCTGTTACATACTGAGAAATGAAGGATACTGCTCTGTGGTTGTTTGGAGGAACTGCAAAGATGTCGCAATAGAAGGCTGAGTTCTTGATCATAGGGGTTCCAGCGTAATAACACCCTCACCATGTTTGAAGATCAATTCATGGTGGAAAACCATGTGTTAATTGGGAAATTGACTTTATCTGAATCCTTAATGTGCATTGCAATGACTCTGAAGTGAAGCCATACCACAAGCTTTACAATGTCATGACCCCAATGTTGGATGATGATGTACCTCTGTTCAGAATTTTTCAGTTTTTGAGCCGTTTATCCACTACCTTCCCTTCACCCAATACAGAGTGAGAACATACTGCCATCATTGGCGAACATCTTACTTGGGGGAGTTCTCCCATCCAGTTCAGTTTCCATTAGAATACCCCCAGCAGTTTAACTTCTGTCCCAGACCTGCTTATTGTCAACAATCTAATACTGACCTGGGTCTTATTGACCAACCTTATGCAGTTATCCTATCAACCTGGGCCTGTTTACGCTGATCACCTACAGTCCAACTTTTGGCGTGGGCCATCTTATAATGATCAAGGACGTAGGCCCTATGAGTTAAATTTTTTTTGAATGTGGTTGCCTCGGGCACCTGGCATGAGATTTCCCCAATTGGCTGGTCCATTACATATAGCAGGACCAGTACTACCAGGGAAAGTCAGAACGGTGTAGAGACTGGACTCTCTAACTCCGCTATCCCAACCCCAAACGTTCCACCTGAACTTATTAATGAATATCTGGTGTAAGTCCTCAGTACAATGTCGCATTTGTATATCAGCAGCCTGTTGGAGGGGTGAATATATTGACACAAGCGCGAGCCAAGGACTTGGCAGAAAAAGGATCTCTGGAGCAACCAAAGCTTAAGCATGTCAAATCTTCGAACAAATTTCCACAGATGAGCCAGAACCATCTTCAGATTCACCTTACATGGAAGGAGTAAACGTCGCACTCACGGTGGACGCTAATGTTAAGGAATAACCTAAAGTTGGGAAGGGATTATGAGCTTTTTTGGGATGAGAGATTCTTTAAATGTTTACGTATCAGACAGTAAAAATTCTTCTTATTCTAAATGTACATACTGTAACATTGTCATAGCAAATTCCGAGTTCATGCTATAATAGACACGGGTGCCCTAGTCAACTTAGTTTCCACTAAGTTGGTGGCAAAGTTGATGGTAAAAATCTGATGTGGAACATCAAATGGTCTATGGGACTGCTGGAGCCAAAAGCACAGTCTCAGAAGGAGTGTATAATGTGTTGCCCTTATGGGTTGAGTCAATTTTCATTGTAGCCCCAGCGGTCATGCTACCAAACAGCTGTTACAACCTGCTAATTGGAAATGTATTTATGTGACACTAAAATGCTATTGTTGATATGACAAAAGAGACATTCAAACTTCTATGGCAGCGGATCTCAACTCATATTACCTCAAGCGGAATACTGAAAAATCGGTGCATATGGGACGCCAACCTTGCCTATAGTGACAGTGTAATTCTGGTGAAATACCATTGACTAATGAGGAAGACCTGGGTTCTCCGTTATCAGATTTACAAATATCAAGGATTGCCTCCTCAAGCAGTTGGGCCTATAACCATTCATTCCAGTCATCAAATAATAATAAGCACTGTGTTGGAGGAAAAAATACCATCAAGGGTTTAGGGGGAAGTTAAATGGCCTGTACCAGCAATTACGGCTTGAGCCCAACATGGCTCCAGGCATTATACTACCTGTACATGGGGAGATCAAGGTTCTACTTGCAAATCTATAAACGAACTATTAAAAATCTTCTGAAATCAAATAGTGGCTAATTACACTTGATACCTGTTGAGGAGGTCCTTCAGGTTCATGAGTTTAGGTTGCTGGACAAATTTGGTCTACCCATTAATCTGCAGCACAGTAATGGCTTTGGTACCACGCAAAAATTTAATGGGGTTATTGGAAGAACAGAAGGCTCAGGAAATGTATTTAGTTAAAAAATTAGAAGATATATCTTCTGTAACAATCACAAACTAGGGTGCGTTTGAGGGGTGGTCCATTGATTGGACACTGGGGATCATCCTCCCATCAGGTCTCAGCCAATCGCTTATATAGGGCAGCTGAGGAAGTAGTAACCAAAGAAATTGAAAAATTGCTGGAGCAAGGATGCTCATACCTTCAATGAGTCTGTGTGCTTCGCCCATCTTGATTATTAAAAAGAAGGATGGTACCAACCAGATAGTAATAGACTACCAGAAGCTCAACAGTATCGCCAAGAAAGACTCATATTTCTTGCCGCAGATCAATGATGCTCTGGATCAGTTAGGGGGAGCTCTTTACTTTTTGTCGATGGATCTGATATCAGCTACTGACAAATTGAGTTGTCTGTGGTGGAACATGTGAAATGCGCCATTATCACTTCCAAAGGGCTTTTCAACTAACCCATATGCCACAGTGGCTGTGTAACGCCAAGGCCACGTTCCAACGGGCCATGGACACCATCTCTGTCGTTTTGAAGATGTTGTATGTTCTCAAGTACCTCAACAAGATCAATGTTTTTTGCATACATTCTCTGAGAACCTAACCCTTTTGAAGGAAGTATTACACCGGCTTGCTGAGGCCAACATCAAGATTAGGCCCTACAAATGTCACTTCTTCAAGGACCCACTGAAGTACCTTGGGTTTGTGGTAGATGCAAAAGGGCTGAACCCCCAACCAGCCAAGAGGACATTATCCAAAAAATGACTCAGTCGACCAGTTACTTAAACATACAGGTTTTTTGGGGATGGTGGTTTACTACTGACGCTTCATCCCTAATTTCAGCTGTATCAGGGGCCCGCTGTTTGAGTTGTTAAAAAAATGCTGTTTCTAAATGAATGGAACGCCATCAACACTCTTATACACTTTGAATGGCGTTAATCAATGCGCTGGTGCTATTCTACCAAAATTTTGATAAGAATATTATTGTATAGATGGATGTGTCCCTTTCCGCCGTTGGGGAAGTTCTATCTCAAAAAGATGAAGAAAGGGAGGAGCACCTGGTTGCATATTGAGTTGTATCTTGAACTGTCATGAACGCAATTAAGCCATAACCAAGTGAGAGAGCTTATTGGTGATCTACACTTATAAGCAATTCAGGATATATTTGCATGGAGTCAAGTTCAAAGTCATTACGGATCATACCTCATTACTCTGGTTGCAGAACCTCAAGGAGCCTGAAGGGCGTCTATCCCGATTGGCTCTCAAACTGCAGGCTTACAATTCCAAGATCCTTCATTGACCTAGAGCTAAACACCAAAATGCTGATTGCTAGTCAAGATTGCCAATGATTGCAGTTACAGAAGATCTGAGCGACATAATGTATGATAAAAATGCTTAGCAGGAAATATGACAATGAACCTCCACCAGTCATCAATTTACTAGATGGAATAAGGGGAAAAGAGTTCCAGAAGAATGGCGAATCGTACAAGTGGTAGGGGACACTATGAGGAAATTCCCAAGGCCTTCCACACAACCAAATATTATCATGAGCGCACACTTAGCAGACAGACATGGTGGAGTATGCAAGACCCTGGAAATGTTGTGACCTCAGTACTACTGGGAAAGCATGAATTTTGGTGTGCTCAAAATGATTTTCTGCTGCCACCAGTGCCAAGTGGAGAAGCCATTCCACCACAAGATGTAGCACCAATTAGTGAAACCTCACTTTCCATTGCATACGGTTTCTATTGACTTGGTTGGGCCTCTGCCAACTGGAGAAAACCGGTCTAAAAATATTCTGGTGGCAATTGGCCACTTGACCAGGTATTTGCGGCACAAGTAATACAGGATTTTGGGGCGGTCACAGTAGCTAAGTTCATAATGGATTGTATAATTCAACAACATGGCTATCCTCAGTTCTTCCTACTGATAACAGGACCAACTTCACCTCTCACATTTCATCCAATCTCAACGAACTGATGGCCATCCGTAAGGTTCTAACAACTCCATATCGTCCAGAAACCAATGTTATGGTCAAAAGTGACTATGGGATGCTGGTGGATATACTATGGAAGCTGGTAACGGAATTATCCTCTGATTGAAGTACCCTGCTTTATACCGCTGTCTTTGCCTACAACATCAGCTATCATTACACCATGGGGAAGTGTTCTTTTCAATTACTATATGGATGATACCCTACTCTTCTAGCACTGCTCTATGCCTGCATAGAAGATACCAGCGGATTGGATCCTTGACGCAACTTGACCAACCTAATGAATATGTTGATAAATTACAAAACAAAATACTCGTTCAGCTTATCCAAGAATATTAAGAATCAGGCTGCTGATCAGGTACGGCGTAGCAGTCTAACCCAGTTTAAAGAAGGGGATATGGTTCTCTTCCATGATCAACATGGGTTCAGGCGGAAACACAAATTGGCCATTATTTGGATTGGTCCATTTTAGGTCATTAAGAAAATGGATGTCAACGCCTATACCATCAAGGAGTCCGCAAGCACTCATAATATTAGCCAAGTGCACGCAAAGTTCCTCCAGGCATATAAACAATAGGAAACTTATCGTCCAGTCAAGGGGCGTAATGTTTAGATCCTGATATGACTGGATGATAATCCTGAAATAGCTATAACGGATTGGCCAGAATCTGCCGACCATTATTAATAGTATAATTATTATAACGCCTTGGGATGAGGCGATTAGGATGGAAAGGGTTATTATTTGGTTGCCTCCAAATCAGGAAATAGGGCAATGCCGACATATGATTAATAATTGGTAGATTGCCTCAAGCTAAGGCAATTATGAATTTAATGAATAGTAGACTCTGTTGGAACCAATGAGAATATGGTGGAATGAATGGTCTGAGCAAAAGGGTCAGAATTGACTAAAGTTGCTAATATATAAGCAAGATGAGAAGATTTAAGGAAGGGGATTGTTTGTTGGTAGTAATAGTATAGCTGAGCAGAAGGAATCTGATGTTTAACATTAGAATAAAAGTATTGTTAGAGGAATTGCTTCATATTCTATTATAAGTATTATGTTGTTTTGAGGGCTGACAATCTTCATATTATCCACCCGTTGCTCAATGGGATTGGACCTGTGCAAAACCTCTTGCCATATCTCATTTATATCGCCAAAATCATAACATATATCATGACTTTAGCTGATACCAACCCTGTTTGCTTAAACTATTATGTTCTGCCATATTCTCATTGGCCCATTGTCATAACTGATAGGCTCTGGCAATGCCTATTATTCCAAAATTTGCTATCATCTTTGCAATGTGATCTACTCAATAAGTGTCAAAAGGTGACATCACCTTATCGCCTTATTTGGAGGCGACCATTAATAATCTTTTCAGAGCTTGGTATCATCCTATCGCCTTATTTTGAGGAAATCTCACTAATATTTTTCTATTAATCGGCTTCAGCTAATATCACCCAATCTGATGCAGATATGTGGAGCTTATCATCATGTCATATCAGAATCTCAAAACTCGTTCAACCATAAAGCAGTTTTAGAATAGTTGCAGTACTGGCTGCATGCCTGCCACCTCCTACCCTCCCTAGCATCATACTCACAAAACATAAAAAACATCTCTTCTACTATCAGGTGGTGCATACAGCAGTTCCAAAAACTGTGCTGGTTGTAAAGTTTGGTCCAAAGACCCACATTACCTGAAGCAACCTTACAACTATCACCTCCCTCTCTAAATTATGCCTTGAGCTGAGAAAGCCCTTACCACCTACATATCCACCCTCCCCATTGCACACATTGAGTTGAAAGCGCCTCTCTGTTACCTTGACCCCTATTTCTAAGATGCGCCCATTCTCATGCTCTCAGCTTTGTGCTGCTACATCTTCAGTTGAGGACGAAGAGACTCCCAATCCCCCTTCACCCTCTGCCAAGGTTGTATAGCAGTTTTTGATTCTGACTTAGTTGGTGTGTTTGCTTTTACTACATGTCAGTTTAAGTGGATCCGTCTGTCTTGTTCAACTTTTATTTTATTTTATCTTACATAAGTTTTTAGATAATTTTGAGCTTCAGTAATAGACCATCCCCTGGTCAACATACCTCATATAAACTGAATAATCAAGATAAGACCTATGAAAATGCTCAACCAGCTTTGTTTTAAGGCTCATGGGCTGATGCTCCTAACTCCAGCCAATCAGCTCCTGTTTCAGGCCCAGGTATTAAATCTAAAACTCTGAAAAGCTCTTGAATGGATGGATGATGATGAGGTGGCATAATGCTACTATTTCCAACTTAAATTGGTCTAAGTTCTTTTTTTAATCCACTTAACCCCTCAATGTCGTTTCTGCCCTCATATGGGCTTTCCCATTTACAAATTAAATAAGATGGCTCTTGAGGCAGCCACTGCCCCATAACGTTCCTTACCACCCAGCACTCCATAAAACTATGAATTTGCTAGCCACCGGAATTCTGTATCCAAACTTTCTTAAACAACTTACTTTATGATGCTCTGGCACCAAATGAGAACATTGCATCTACTGTAAGACATGCATGCATTGATGCTGCAAACCTCCCAATTTTTTTCCTTAATTACCTAAACCTATATTTCGCCTTTTTGTTAAAAAAACTGAAAGTTAAGAAACTGGTTTCCTGGAGCCATAAGAACAGAAAATGGGAATGGTCTTGAGGATGGCTTGGTTTTTAAAAATGTCTAAAGAGAGGTGATCATGTAGTACTTTGCTTCTTCATGGTCTGGTATTATGCACTATCCTGGGTTTATAATATCTATTATTTTAACAATATTGTTGAATTTTAGGCCTACTTTAATTGGGCCAGTTCTTCTTAAGATAAATTGGAAATCCAAGCATCGATTGTATGGAGACAATAGACCAGATGGTGACAATAGTCAAGATATAAACACCTTGGAAATGATACTTCAAAGCTGTATTCTTCTTTTGTTTAATTGTACAATGGCTCCCTACTCTGATCCTTCTGATCCCAAGTAAAAATCAACCTAATAAAACGGAAAAGTTACAAATACATAAAGCTTTTATATTAAAAAATTAACTTGTAGTGATAAATGATTGTACTTTATCAGTGTCAACTTGGACATAATTATAGGGTTCAATGTTTACCACATCTTACCCATGACGCCTCATTTTCAATGGCACTTATTCAAAGAAAAACGTAATAAGTTAGTCTGAGGGTCTACAAACCTTTCAACTTGGGGGCATCTCACATGGCTTCAGGGTTGGTGTCAAACTCAAAATATCTCAGGACAGCGTTACTGATACATCTTCAAATAGCTGAACTGATGCCCCTAAAAGAAAGCAGCACATACCAAGGTGATTCCTACCACTAATTAGTAATTAATTTGATTGAAAACTTGATCAACATTAAAAACTAATTTTGACATAAAACTGAAAAGCCCACGTGCCTGAGTCATCAAGTCAATTATTATTATTAGGTCTGACTTAACCAACAAAGCTCCAAGCCCATGTCATCATAGTTGAATATTATTAAGTGAAATTGCTAGGCCTTGGATCCCAAGTTTGGATATAATTAGGTTATTTTTGGTCCATAATCACTGATAATTTTAATATGATACATAAAAAATTAGCATCAGCAAATATTAATTTTTTCCCTATCAAATTATCTGACAATCTAGGTCCAGTCAACCATTCAACATATAGGAAGAGATATAGGGATAAAATTAATATGAAATTAACAATAGCCCTTTGTTATAAGCTTTCAATATTTATAGGATGAGTAGGGGCCTTGTTGGATGAGGCTTTCAGCCCTTTGTTCAATATCTTTACTTCTCATCTGGTATGAGGGGCAAGCCATGGTATTTCTCTTGGATTGGCTTTTGGATTGTTGACCTTACATTATGATAAAGCGTCCAGATGGCAATCACTTGCGCCGAGACAGAGTCTCATCTTGTGAAAATTTTTAATCTCTTTCATTACTTCTTGCCCAGTTAGGGGTAAAGGCTCATTAGTCTACAATACATTTGATTCTAGAATGCTCAAGCTCATCAAAAGGACAATTGACCAATTTGTTAGTCAAATTCTGAGATAAACTAAGCCTTCCTGGAGTACAAATGCTGACATCACCCCCTCAAGATCCTGGCAGAGGGGGACATAAGGACGCAGGAACCAAGAGTTTACGGAGTTGACTACTATGCCTTGAATGACTTCAGCAATGGAATACTCAGTGCCATCCTTATATAGTACATGGTAGGGTCCTAACCAGGATATAACTTGTTATGCTGATCATCAGGGCAGTGGTGATAGGATAGTACAAGGCCCTCAATGTAGAATAGAGGGAGAGTGGGGTGCTTGACATTTATTTGAGTAGTTACCTTGGTATTAGTGACGATCTTTTGTTTATCTAGCACTTGCAACCTAATTAATTCATTGGCTAGCACTCCCATCTAAATTTAAGAAGCATCAGGAGCAGTAGATTTTAGCAAGGTCTGGACGCTTCTAAGCAGTTGAGGCTTCCTACCACAAAATGCCTGAAATGGAAGCATTTTAATCACTCAATAGTAGCTGATCCAATAGGCTTTTATCGCGAATGTCAGGCAGTGATTCCATTGCATGGTATCTATGGCAAACATTTTATGAAAGATAGAGACCAGGGTTCCATTTGACTTCTCAAACACACAGTTTGTTGATGGGTTATAAGGTGCAGTAAAATACTGGTTAGTATCAAAGAGGGAGGTTAATTCTTAGAAAACTTGGGAAGTGAAATTCTGTACATTGTTCAATAAAAGAACTCTGAGGGCACCATGTTAATTGAAAATGGAGCAAAAAAGAATTAAGCAGTAGCCTTGGCGGTTGCAGAAGTTACTGAGATGGACTCACCCCCATTGGTGAGATAGTCAATGGCTAGGATGATATAGCAATGACCATGGACACCTGTGGACAGAGCTCTATAACATCCATGCTAATGATGTCAAAATGACATGGATGTGGTAACAATTTCATGCCAAAAGTAGGTTTTGGCTGGTCTTAAGATTTGCACATCAAACATGCATCTAAATCCTCTTTATTAGTATAGAGCATTTGGGCCCAGTAACATTGTTTCCTTAGCCACTCATGGGTTTTATTTTGACTGCCCTGTGTCCTACCAGAAATTACCCTTCTAGGATAACTTCAGTCCTTAAGGAGGGTCGTAGAAAGGGATACATTTCCCAGAAACTTCTTATACAACATGCCATCGTTTAATTGTATTCTGAGGCATATAGCATAACGCCTTCATTGTTTCCAGGGGCTCTAGTTCCCATCGTTCCAGACATTTAATCAAATCATACAGGCGGTCTTCTTCAGGTAATAATACATCGAGGGTCAGAATCCTAGATAGTCTGTATGCATTTTGATGAGTTTTGCCAACCTGATGCACTATCAAATCGTAGCTCTGTAGCTGGAGGGCTCACCTGGCTAATTGACCAAAAGATATTTCATCTTCTGGAGCCACCTTAAGTACATGTGGTCGGTGTCAATAGTGAAATGGTTCATATATAAGTAAGGCGTTTAGTGTTTGACTACAAAATACCACTAAACATTCACTTTTGGTAATGCTGTAGTTCCAATTGGCTTCAGAAAATGTTTTGATGAAATAAGATATAAGTCAGCCAGCTTGTTGCTTATACATTTGGGCCAAGATAACCCCTAAAGGTAAGTTGCTAGCATCCATAAACAATATAAATATTGGTCAAAATTTTGGGTGGATCAAAAAAGGATGTGAGATGAGGGCAGTCCTAAGGATATTGAAAGACTGATCCTGTCTGGGGCTCCATTGATAGGTACATTCTTGTATTGTAAATATTATTAGGCTCAACCAGGTCTGTAAACTGGGTATGAATTGTCTATAATACCATACGATACCTAGAAACACAAAAATGTCCCAATGGTTCTGGGGCGGCGTCATTTTCTCTCAGGCGGCAATTTTATATGGAAAAGGCTGAATCTCTTGCCTAGTGACCTTGTGTCCTAGGGACTCCACTTCAGATTGGAAGAAGGAGCATTTGGAGCAGTTGAGCTTTAAGTAAGCTCCTTTGAGGCAATCAAAAACTGTTAAAGATGGACTAAGCGATCTTTTAAAGTCTTAGAGAAAACATACATATCATCAAGGTAGACAAGGATGAAAGACATCTTTAGATCACCTAAGAGCCCAACATAACTCTCTGGAAGATGGAAGAGGCGTTACAGAGCCCCTGCGGCATTCAGGTCAGTTTAAAAAGCCCTTCGTTAGCAATAAGAGAACATTTGTATTTGTCCTTAGGAGCCAACCTGATTTGCCAGTGACCGCTGGCAAGATCCATAGCAGAAAAGTATTGGGCCCATACTAGGAGCTAGAGGGAATCAAGAATCTGTGGAAGGGGTAGCTATCTTTTCGCGTTATGGCTTTGAGCTTACAATAAATTACTATTTCATGATGGCTCCCATCTTATTTTTAAATAAAAGCAGAAGAGGACATACCCAAGGACATTGGGAGGGTGCTAACAACCCAGAGGTCAGGAGCTTTTTGAAGTTGGTTGTGACCTGAGCCTCTTTCACTTTGCTCTATTGGTAAGGCATGAGAAGATTATTTGAGCATTCACCATTTCCACATTATGCACAACCCCTTTCATCTTGCTAAAGTCATATGTGGATGTGGAAAATAGGTCAGAATGTTCCATTAAGAGCTCATCGACTTTCCTCCCTTGTTCTAAGGCAAGGTCTTCTTCAATGAAGGTGGTAGCTAGGGCTAAAGTGGGAGGTTCTAATAAACCAAAGTTAAGGAGTTTCAAACCATGAACACCAATTATGTCTTCGATTGGTACTAACTTTAGGTAGGCAATCGGCGTAATAAACCCAATGGTTTGGTATTTGGAGTTATGTTATCTAGCAGTACCTAAATTGAGCCAGCGTAAGCGGGGTTGATAATACCCCGGCAGGTCAAGACCTCCTTCAAGATGGATTTTAAGCCTAAAAAATTTCTAATGGACGTCTGGCTGGTATGTTCACATGAATCCGGGTATCCACTAAATCTATGACTCTGAAAATTACCTTGGGTTTGGGTGAATAAACAAGTATCCATTTCATGCCATCCACTACGTGGAAAGGTAGTTTTACTCTTGATAATCAGACGTGGTAATCTAGTTGGTATTCCACCTATTGGTCTCCAGCAAACATTTCTATGCCTTCACATGTTCCTTTCTGTCCCTGGATGTCTCAGTTACCAAGGGTATGCGGGTGCCAAGCAATGTTAGGAATCCTTCTGTGTAGTGAATGATAGCACCATATTATCAGAGCTTTTGGGTTTTCAGCAATAAGTCATAGAAAGGGTTGTCCAGAGCTTTGGATTCAGCGATTTAGTGTACTGGACAGAACTGGAGGGGGAGTGCAGGATAGGTTCTTATGGAGCAGGTGCATCAAGGACTGGTGGTACCATACTCAATGTTATGGAGCAAATCAGACGCTATCTTATATTTTTTCATAAATTTTGAGAAGATATGTTCACTGGAGATCTGCTATCTACTACGCTGAGCACTGAGACTTTGTGAATCTTAATTGCAACTTGAGTGACAGAAATATCAAATTGGGGTGGAAGGGTGAGAAATATTGGTGACTCGTCATAAAAATAGTCAGAATCAATTAATTAATTAATTAATTATCACTGATGTTTGATTCATGGTTTGAGGTTCTCCAATAGTGACCTCAGTGGGAATTTCAGTCTTGATTACAGGCATATTGGGGGAGGTGTCAGCACAAAGAGCATCAGCCTTTATACTGACCTCTCTTTTCCCAACAATACACATTCTGCCTCTTCCGCTTGACCTTTGCAGCATTCCTCCTTAGTGTTGACGGCCTTTATAGGTATAGCATGTGAAAATTCTTTATTCTTGGCCTCCAGTGCATACACTCTGGGTCTAGTCAAAGGTTGAGCCATAGAAGGGTACTTGATTATAATGGATGGATGAATCTCTTTAAGCATCTCCTTGATGTTGCGGATGCAAGATAAGTTTTGCTTAATTACAGCTTATGAAGTTGAACTTTGGGCCACGCTGCAAGGTCATAAAGGATGGCAGTGGTAAAGTCATCTAGAGTGGCACAATTGAAGTAACTAGGTGTTGTGTATTAGTATAAAAACAACATGAAAAGTCTGGGCTTTTCTCTTATGTTGAGGAGAATAGCCATGAATGCTTTATTTTGACTAAGGAGGGTCTGATCAGAGCCAAATCCTTGTACAGCGCGGTCTTGACTTAAACCAAGGTCTGAAATTCCCAAAAGGTGATGGGCCATAAGTTCCTGAGCTTCCCCACATAGTCAAGAATGGATATGCTTGACTTTTTGGTGATTGGTTGCCTCTTCCATAGCGCTTTTATAGGAGTTTAAAAAGGATAAAATGCTTTCTTGGCCTGGCATGAACCTTTATTTAAAGCTGAGATTAAAAGCCAACCCAATTGGCGTAAAAAGGAAAATAATGCCAATATTGTTAACCTGGCTAGACTCAGTAGATTTATATTTGGCATAAGCATGAGGGCTTGATGATCAATTTTTTTCAAATATTCTCTAAAATTCTGCAACTCATTCCAGAACAAGTTGAGCGTGCAGGCGTTGGCCTTCTGATTTAGTTGGTATTTCAAAACCAGGATTTCAGACTCACAGAAACTGACACAAGCACCAAGATCTTTAGATTGTATTTTTATCTTCTCAAGGCGTTTATCAGTAAAGTCCATGAATTCTCGGACATTCTCCAGCTTAAAATTAAGGGCTCCCAAGATATTGCCGATATTGTTGGGCGTCCATCCAGATGAACTCCATATCTGCAATCAATAATCTCAATTTGCTTCTGTAGGACTTTTAGCTTCTTGATTGTTTCGTCATGTCAAGGGTCCTCATGAAAGTTCAGCCTTAGGAGAATGTGACCTAGGAGGCCCAGGGGAGCCTGGGAGCCCTTGGGAGCCAGGTTGCCCTTCAGCCCCACAAAGCCGTGGGGCCCTTTGGGACCCTTGAGACCCTCCAGACCCCATGCCCTTGGGGCCCTTCGATCACTGTGTCTCCTCAGCGCTGGAGCTGCTCAAGCAGGGCCTCTACGCGACTCAATTGTTGGATAAGATAGATTCCAAAGATTGAGTTAGGCCAGCAACCTCTGAAGCAGCATTTTTGGACGTAATCATGTACTTCAGAGAATACACCCTGCAGTCATTGAGTAAGGTAAGTATCCATATACCCTGCGACCCGGATTCTAGCAAGGCGGTTTGGCCTTTGGCATCGTTGATAAGGCAGTGGCTGTCCTAAATAGTTTCCCAATTATTGCAAACATATGCAGAGGCAGCTTTGTAAATTTTGACCAGGTGATTGAGGCTTTGAATTGATTCTAGCTGGCGTAATTTTTTTAATGATGAAGAACACAACCTGGAGTAGGTGTTAGAGTTCAGGATGGACAAACTTTTAAAGGTAGGGATTTACTCCACTCAGCAACTCATTCTCTGCTAAGGCAGCCAAGTTATAGAGATGTCACATAAAGGAATGGGCTGCAGAAGCTTGAAAATTACTATTATGGGTCCCAGTGAAGTAGATCTTATCAAAGAGTTGCCAGATCATATCAGCTAGATATATAGTTTGAAGGTAGTATTAACTATAGTTTGGTAATTAAAGGCTGAATTAAAAAATAACTCAGAATTCCACGCTTTCAGGTAGAATGGGTTGTACCTCAAATTGTGAATTATTAACCCATCTAGTAATTCTTCTCTCCCCAATGGGAAGAGGGGATCCGTTATCAAGGTTTTTTTCCATGTTTTATTATTGACATTTTCATTGTTTACAGATTGGGTAGCCATGTATTGAGCACCAGGTTTCAACATTTTGCTAGAAAAACTGAATTTAAAAACTGGGTGCTCAGAGCCATATGAACAGATTTTGGGAATGGTCTTTGGGATGGCTAGGCTCTTCAGGAATCGCTAAAGAGAAGCAATGGCATAGCACTTTTTTATTCTTCAGGGTCCGGTATTATGCACTGTCCCAGGATACAATACCTCTTATTGTAACTACACAAAGAGAAATAGGAAAAATTTGTTAAGGAATAAATGGTAAACCTTATCTTTTGACGATTTTGATATATATAGGATGAGTAGAGGCCTTGTGACGGATGGGGCGTTCCAGTCTCCTTTGTTCAGTAACTTATTTCTAATCTAGTATGTGAGTTAAGCCATGTTCTTTCTCTTGGATTGACTTAAGATTGATGACCTCGCATTGTACTATGGCGCCCATGGTAACCACTGGCGTCAAGCTAGAGTCTTATTATGTAATAAATTTTAATCTCATTCATTACTTATTGCTCAGTTAGGAGCAAATGTTTATTAGTTGATGATCCATCCGATTCTGGAAGGCTCAAACCTGTCAGTGGATTATGACCATTTGACAGCCTGATACTGAGATGATTCAGGTCATCAGGACTATGAACTCTGACACTGTCAACAAACTAGAAGTTTTCATGTGTGTCAGAAGTAATCAGACATGAAGAATTTTAACTTGCTCAGTAACTAGAGGCTATGCATACTGATGTCCTCATCAATGAGGAAAATCCTCATCTTGACAGACTTCAACCCCATGCCGCTGACGCCCCAATAAAATTTTGTCTGCCCTCTCGCATGTCCAATTTACTCTGGATGAGATCCCCTTGGCCCCCTTCCCCATCTGATATGGCGTCTTAGGCTATTAGCCAAGGTTCCATATTATAATTTTTTATTAAAAATAATCCCTTTATTTGGCTTACCAAAAATAAAAATGTGTGGATGTTCCCTCTTTTAGGATGAACCCAACTAGTTTTAAAAGTGACTTAAGAAAATATTTCTGGTGCTGCGAGTGGATTTGGTTATATGTGATGTGAGTATTTTTGTCCTTTATAGAGTATTTAGTTCCTCTAGTCATGACAATAATTGCAGGTCCTGTCAAAACATCATGTAACTTATAATGTTGTCCTATGAGAATATGGTAGAATATCTCTTTCTGTCCCACTTAAATATGGGCAACTTAGGTCTATAGTCTCTATCTTTAGTGCTCACCTTAGGTGAAATTATAAAGTTACTACTGGCGTTAAGCTGAATCTTAGCTAACATATTTGTTAAAACTTTCTGGTATCTTTTAGGGTGTAGATTTTTTTAACTGCGTCCATTACTGAGGCTAACAAGTTCAGTAACATGGCTGTCAGGACTTTAGGGGAGAAAATCCAACCCAGACCCTATTAATCAGGGCCTCAAAGCCCCCAGCGAGTTAAGAGGCCATTAAGGCCCAAGATAAATCTAAAAACGGAAAAGAGATAGGTGCGAAATAGTGAATTTATTAAAATGATCCTCAAAGTATCTATAGAACCTTGATAGATTGGGAACGATCAAATTTGGCATTGATTGTCAAAGCTGAGGGAAACAAATAATACTTGGGGAATGAATGCGTCCTAAGCATAAGTCGCCAGTGTGCCCGAAAGGGTTAATTGATTGTGTTGACGTCAGAATGTAATTCCCCACAGCCCAATTGATTAGTTGGCATCCTTGGCATTAGTCGCCAGTGACATTTTTACTACTAATTTTATTATTGGGGTCAATCCTTGAAACTTCAGATTGGGCTTAACTCAAATTAATGGGGAGCCTAATCTGGCATCTACCCATAGGTGGGTTGCGACCCTTAGTCAGGGCTTCCCCCAATAAAGGGAGAATCCCAACAGCAGCTTCTCTTCCATATAGTGCTTTAAATGGTGACATCTGATAGCTTTGTGGTAGCTCAACTGGTAAGAAAAGGGATGATGGCAACAAAATTT
This sequence comes from Massospora cicadina, assembly GCA_022478985.1. Taxonomy (NCBI): domain Eukaryota; kingdom Fungi; phylum Entomophthoromycota; class Entomophthoromycetes; order Entomophthorales; family Entomophthoraceae; genus Massospora; species Massospora cicadina. Next base: position 55,043 of record JAKSZP010007880.1, read on the forward strand.
CTCAATTTGAACCATGGTTGAATTTAATCTTCTTTAATTGATGCAATAGTTACTTTGCTTTTTCCAAACTTCCATTGATAAAGGGTGTATATGCTGTAGGAAACTGCTGCTTGACTCCCATTAAGTCCATCAGTTTCTCACAATATCTGAGATGAGCTAGCTAATTGCGAGAAAAAGTATCTAAGGGCATCCCTTTGGAGTAATTACCTGGGTTATAGAAATATCGCAGTAAATCTGGAGGTAAACGCCTTGACTGCAAACTCTCTACCCACTTGGTTAAGTGATATTTTGAAACACTTATAAACTAATTCCCACTGAATGATTTTGGAAATAACTTGAAAAAAAAATGAAGACGTTATTAAAGGGTGCATTTAGAGGGACATACTGAAACTAAAAAATTTTTGGGAAGTGGCTTGTAATTAGCTCATTCAAAACAGAGCTCCAGAGCCTAAATGACATCATCTAGCATTGTCTCCCAGTAATATCTCTCATTAAAATGCTGGGATTTCTTCTGTAGCCTTTTATAGCCTACTTGACAGTATCCTTCAATGATTATTACTATTAATATATTAATCTTCATATAGGATAACTATTTCACATTTAAAAGTTTCTCCAACTGTCCATCTATCAAACTTGGTGCTACTGAACAGTTCCTCAGGATTTTCTTTACTGCATCGTCTTCTTCCCATTTTACTTTGGGTCTTCCAATAGTTGATAAAGACTGTCACTATTGGGTGCTTGCAAGTGGGAAATGGGTAAAACTGACAAGCCACCTTCATTCAGGTGCTTCTCCTAATCCTGGTTCAGGATCTCAAAATGCAACTTTACAGCTGAATGGATCATCTCAAAAAAAATTTTCACCTGAGAAAACAAGTTTATCCACCATTTTAGCGAGGAGTTGTACATAATAATCTTAAAGTGTACAATATAAACGTAAGGTCAAAAGTAGCATATAGCTTTGGCCATAACAAGTCTCTTGTACTCTTTAATCATATAGTTGCGCTCAGCTTTGTTAAATGTCTTTAAGTTGAACTCTATAGGGTGATCTAATTCTTCATTGCTTAACTAAACTAAGAAGGCGTCCATACCCACGTTGCTGGGCTGGTGAATAAGTAGAAGGCCTTCATAAATCTCTGAAAATATCAAAATTAGGCTTCCATCAACTTCTGCTTGAGTTGGGTGAAGGTATCTTATTATACTTGTCCCAAACTAAACTGCACTACTTTGTTATCTAGGCTCATGAGTGGTCTAAGTAGTTTGAAAAGTTTAGAATGGATTAGTGGCAGTATTCTATCATGATAAAGAACACCTGGACATCTCTCATTCACTTGAGGGAACTCATCCTAACAATAGATTTGACCTTCCCTTTATGGGGCTTGATTCCCCTTTGATTTAAGTTTTTTTGATTAAGGAATGCTGCTTGACTTTTTATAAAATAGGAGCTTATATTTCTTTATCCTAAGGTTGTCCTTTCTCAGGTGGGTAAAAACTTTCTTTAGGTGCTTCAGATGATCCTTAAAGTTCTTGCAGAACGGATTGATGTTGTATAAAAAAATGGGCACACTTGACATCTTTGTCTCTGAAAACTTTGATCCATTACTTGGTGGAATGTAGCTAGGGCGTTGCACAGCGCTGTGGCATACGTGTTGGTCTATACAGTTTCTGTATAGATATTAGCTCACACTTCTCCTGGCCTTCTGACAACATCTCCCTATGCCAGTATTCTCTTTTCAGGTCCATTTATGAGAAGTAGCGTGACCCACCATAGTATCAATGCATTGTTAATGAGAGGTAGCGGTTACAATAATTTCTTACTCAGGTTGCTAAGTTTTCTGTAATCCATGGCTATTTGGTGGGTTTGCTTCTTCTGCACAAGTAAAATGACGACGCCTAAGGACCCTTATAGGGGTACTAAGACTGCATTCATAAATTGAGGCACTATTTAAAGCTGAAATTTTTGCTCTTGGATTGGTAGTAAGGCTTTGATTGGAATGGTTTAGGACTTCCAGTTATAATCTTGTAGACTTCTACCTAGTAAAAACCACAATTGTTGGGTCTGCTGCTAAAATTACTTAGATGTTCTGTTAAGAGTTTATTTAAGTCTTGTTCTTCTTGTATAGTTGGCTCTTGTAGCCCAAATTTCTTAATGCAAGAAAGGGCGTATAACTGATTCAATAATATCATAGAGGTACTTTTTGCTTTGGCTATGGTTTGACCCTTTTCAATCTTAAAAGTGTTCTTGACAATGTTCCAAAGATAGACTTTAATTTCTCTTTATATGTTACATTCTAAAGTTCAAGTACTAATCTAGGTTCCATGTCTAAAACACCTTTGGGACAGTAGATCTTGAGTATTATCTATTCCAGTATACTAGCACTGATTTTGACCAGCATATCCTTCTGATCTTTAGGCTGTAGAGCTATCTTTAAGATAGTACATAAGGGCAAATCGGACTCAAATTCACTGTTGGTGGTAGCTACGTTGTTCCTTCATCTTAAGGGTATGACTAACTGGTAAGTTATATGATCATTTTCAATTAGGCATTATCTTAATCTGATCTAAGTTAATCGTGGAATTTGGACTTTTAAATGCAATTCTGTTTTTTTAGTACTAGATGGTAATGCAATTCTGTTTTAATTAACTTATATTTTTAGAGATGTTATTGTAGCTCCCCTTTGATCATATGGCGCAGGATCTCTTGACAATACATCTATGAGTTTATCAAGATCTAAAATTTTAAATATTAATAGCAAAGCCAGAACTTTATCAAACTTTTTGGTTTGTTTCTCTCATTATGCCTTGTGCTAAATTCCATGAATCTTCATATAAAAGCATCCATAAGATAAATAAATCTTACATTGAAATCCTACGTCATTTTTAGGCTCACCTCATGTGATCACTTTTTACATTAATATAAGCATTATGGTCTTAATTTTAGTTTTTTTCCTTGGCACCTATGCCAAACCCCTATTAGTTGGGTTCATGTGCTGTTGACCTTCTATTATGCTCAGGCGATGAAGCAGATAGTGCATGTTATATTATTTTGAGATCCACATTTTCTTGTGCCCTACTGAGTATCAACGTCCCAAATACGCTAGCTGCCAAGATTTTCGCTGCGCTCCCACCTCCCATCCAACCCTACAGTGGGCTGCACACACCATAAAGATATTCTCTTTCAGTGCCCCACAACGTGTGACTTCTAATTTGCGCCTACCATTCTGTCTGCCATGGCTGTGCCCTCTGTATGTAGCCTGGAACAAAGTGGCGTTTTCTATCTGCTGACTCACATGAAAGTGATCTGGCTTGCTGATGATTAGATGCTAATCCAGTGTTTGTCATGTCCATGGCCAAGCATGCAGTGCTTTTTTTGTGTCCTTTTCCACTCCTTGCTTGGAGCTCCTGCCATCTCCCCTATCCACTCACCTCCGTTGTTGCCTGCTAAGGTCTCCAAAATTACTAGAAGATGATGTCACAATATGACTTAAGTTGATTGTTGTGATTGGCACTGAGGTTTGAGGTACAACCACATAGGTTGATACTTTTATATACAAGTAATGGGAACTTTATGAAGAAAGTAGCCCTACAATAAAGATCATAAAAATTTTATTGTCAAAGGTTTTTAACGAGCAGCTTAAATAAGCTAGGTAAAAAGAAAGAACCCTTTAATTTCAATTACCATAAGAATAAACTACACAGTAGAGTACCAAGAAGTGCATAGTTATTATAGAAGATAATAAAAAGCTTTTCTTGACTTTCAGGGATAAAACCCTAAGTAAATTTATGCCAGTGGTGCAAGGAAGAAGGATTGCAAATACAAAGAGTTTTGATTTATGACGCTGTAAGACCTCATAAATCAATAATAAGTGATTTGGGGGATATTACAATCAGGGTAGTAATAATTTAAAACTCAATAGCTTTTTTTGTTATGTCTCAAAGTAAATTATTAGTAATTTAATCCTACCAAATAATAACTGCATATAAAAATGTGGGCGCATGGATAAGGCAATTAATCATGACTTAAAATTTACAAATTGACATAGGCGTTTAAGCAATCCACCATAAAATAATTTAATAGAATTTTTTTAGCCAAGGAAAAGGATCGAAACTTAGTCTAGAATACAGATTTAATTTTTCTAAAATAATGGAATGGTTGATCAGACCAAATTCGCAACATCACTCAAGGCAATTTCATTTCTAAATGCAATTTCATATTCTGAAACACTTGCCTTTTTGGAGCCCATAGTAACTCCCCATCAGTCGTATGACTCTAGATCCCTTAGATGTGCATCAATGAGTCAATCAGGATCTAAAATTTTTAGATCATGATATCAGAGCCATAATTTTGCTGAACCATTTGGTGTGTTTCCATCCTTCTTTTCTGTGCCAATTCCTTAACATTTGGTATAAAGCATCCATAAATTTCAAAAGAATCCTATATTTAAATTTTACGTCAGTTTTTGGGAATAACCAAAAGAGCGTTTATTACATTAATTAAATATATATGGTCTTAATTTTGGTTTTTGCATTGGCGCCTATGCCAAACCCCCATTAGTTAGGATCACTATGGCAGACGACCTACTGATGCGCTTTGGCAATGAGGTTGATGGTTTTATTTAACCGAGGTAAGCTGACCAGGGGATGGACATTACCAAACTAAAAACTAAAACTTAAACTTAAACTAATGTAACTAATTGATTCAAACAAAATGCCTGAATGAGCGGATTGAATGAAACACACCAGATAAAACAACCAACCAGGTGGGCAGCGGAGACTGCTTCTCCCTCCATGGTGGAAGGGGAGGGGGATTGGGGCTCATCTTTGGCAGCAGCTTCCTCATCAAAGAGCAGGGTATGTGTCAAGGTTGATAGCAATGGCGTCGGGGTATTGGCAGTATGTGGTTCAATATCACTAATGAATGGTATTTCTGAGAAATTGCCAACTACAAAAATGGCAGTGATATATTTGGCTAAAGCTTTTTTGGACTTAATGCAGGCGTCTGGTAGTTTAACAAATGTGGCAATTTTGGGTTAAGCAATCTTAGCTCTAAATTTCGTGCTACAGTTACCACGTTCTGGATAGCATCATTGACATTTTTGTGCAGTTGATTCATAATGATCTTACTTTTTGAAGTGAGATCTATGGGGATAACATGAGGTGGAATATCTCCTGTGAGAATCTCCATTGATTTGGCGGTAGCTTTGTGGAGGTGATGACAATCTGGTGTGGCAGCTGCTTCTACTGCAAGCTGGTGTTTGCTGTAAAATGATTTGGCATTTGGATGTGGGGCATATATTTGAGGGGGGGAATTTGGCGTCCCATTCTGCATTACAGAACCGCTTAATTTGCAGAGATGATTCTACAATGAAATTACATGATTGTAAATTTCAGCCAATAAACTCCCATGGGTTCTGGTTAATAATCTTTTGGGGAATTGATATATGGTTGAGGTTTGGTTGATTCGTTGGAGGATGCATGAGATCAAACTGGGGTCCAATCCTGTGCTTGATTTGATGGAGCGTTTGTGGCACTGTGGCGAGGAGGAGGCTGATTGGTGGCTGCAGGTGCAGCTGTAAGTCAGGCTTTGGTGGAGGGAAAGGTAGGATTGTAACCATACTGAAGCTGGTGTGGGGTGGATGGAGGCTGGTGGACGAAAATTAGCGCCGTTGAAAGCAGCTAGGGATGGGCACTTGCGTTTCAAGTGGTCCAACTCAAAACAGGACGGACAGATCATCCGTCCACCCTTGATGCAGGCCTAGAACAGATGGTTGGGGGCAGAGGGGATAACAGCGCGAGGGGGAAGCAACAGGGAAATTTTGTTTGATTCAGGGCTGATTATGGCATACACCTGAAGCCCATAGAAGCGTGTGGCCCCATTTGGGACCACAAATTGCAAGATGGGGTTGGAGCCATAGGCTGCCAAACCTTCCATCAGCTCCTGGTGGAACACCTCAGGGGGAAGGTGGGTGGGCAAACCAGCGAACTGAACCACCAAAGTGGTGTCCACTGGGATCCAGGTCTGAGTTGTTGGGAGAGGGGTATCCTGGAAAACCAGGGGCACAGTTGCCGCAGTGGCGGCATCAGCTTCACAGGTGAAGCTAAGATCAAAATAACCCTTATAGGGGCAGAAGTCCATAAATGTGGAGGGATGCATCACCGCCTGAGCCATTTCAATAATGGCTTGGTTGTAGTAGAAAAGTTTCCCATATTTGACCCTAGGGCTGAAATGATGTTGCTCCAGTGGAGCACCAAGGGGCAACAGGGCACCGCTTGGGTTCAAGCAAGGTGGGTGTTGAGATCCTTGAGATGAACGAATTGTCTCAGAGGTTTGGTATGACTGGGTGAGCCAGTCCAAGTGCATTTTCTTGTTAGATGGAAAATGGTGGGGGGAGGGGTTGCTGCTGCTCCACACTGGGGCAGCCAGCGGGGAATCTGAGGACATAAGAGCAAAACTATGGCAGGCAATTGAGGTTTATTTTTAATCCATATAGTTTTTCTTAGAAAGTTTTTCTGAGCGGAAAGACCCAAAACGAGGTAGATGGTTATCCATTATAAGCATTATACTTCTTCTGCTCCTTCTTCTCCATGTCATAAAACACACTTAAATCTGGTTATTAATTAAATTGACTAACTTTTAATGAATTAATTGATCTTTAAAATTCACCTAGGAATGCTTTCTATAAAGAATTTGTAAGACTGTTCCCAAGAATTACTGACAGAGCAGACAAAACAGGATGTCCAAATTACAAGGGTAACGCAGAATAACTCCTTATAAATAGTTCATTCAGGCCTATATTTCTTTAACTTAGAATGATAATTGATGTCTGGTGCAATTTTTATCTCTTAATGAAACTTGATTACATATTATTAACTGGATTGCCAGTATCTGGTATGCTAACACCTTGAGTTTTTGTATGGTGAATTACACTTTCATAATATACTTTCCAATAGTCATGCCCGAGTTAAATATAAGTCCGGCTGATCAGCCACTCCATCTGGATTGTGAGCAATTTCCACACAGAATCAGGAAGGTGCCTAAGCCTTCAATAGAGCCCCTCTCTTAGATCCAGTGAACTATCCCATATATTAGATGAGCGGTGGGTTACAGCCCTGGCTCCTAAAGAACCTCTCTATTGCCCCACATTTCCTCTTCTGATCGGATTAAATTGATTAAAGGGATGTGCGGAGAGGTGGCTCAGCTTAGGACCCTAAAGCAGGACCCTTAGGCTCATTCCTAGAGTGGCCTGGTCACTGATGATAATCAAGAAACCGTCCCACCCCACCCAAATTCCCATATAGCCCAAGTTCGTCATTTGAGTCAGATCAGGTTTATATTGATAGTTCAAACCACATATTGAACATGCAAATCATGAATGTCACAACCAAAGTTTGTTCAATAGATTATATGATTGAACATGTTCTTGTATAAATTGTGTTTATTACATACCCTTCTGGTGGATTCCGTTCAAGTTGGTAGCATTCTGCTAGATTTCTCCCTTATTTGGCGAACATGATATCAAATTTTTGTGATGAAAATTTGAGACCTCTGACGCCTTTACTCTAAATCCATTTTACAAAGCCCAGCCTGCCAATTAAGGTGCCCAGCAGAGTCATAAGTCACCACTAGAGCTCTACACTCACTTTTACACCTCCACTATACGATCAACTGCCCTCCTTAGGGTAGGTTGCCAATTTATTCTTAGAATCCATTTAATTTAAATAAGACTCCCTGTTTGCATGCTGTATCCCATGTAGTCCAACCAACCAGTCAGCTCGTTAATCTCAGGTAGATTAACATGTGAGGCGGACACACTGCTTAGGGTTTTACTTTATGCATATTATGCACCAGACAACATTTGCTAAGATCACAAATCTTCTCATAGAGAAAATTACTCTTTGATGCTGCCTTTTGTAGCATCAATCTCTGATAATTTTTGTGCAAATGGCGAATCTCTTGACACTCTTAGACATTTTCATTGTAAGTTGGCCATCAAGACCTAACAGAAGCCAATCCAAACTTTCTCTTGTCATCTAAGCTCCAAGGTATCCGCGATAGAGACTGTCCTTGTTCAAACATAAAAGATCTCAGCCTGGGTACAGTTCCTTCGTACTGACTAATCTCAGACTGGGTACTGGGGATAGGCTCATTTAAGCAACTTTAAGTGAAAAAAGGATAAAACTGAGATTCTGCAGAACAGTTCTTTATTGAGATAAAAAGCAAAAAAATATAATTCAAGGGAAAATTTAAGATAGAAAAATGAATAGAATATTGAAAAATAATTGGGAATATATATTATAATATATGGGATTTTCAAGATCCCCTAGTTAGACGCCGTCTGATTGCTGTTTTAGTGGCTTCGTCCATTTAGTCTAAAGACTGTAGCAGTGAGCTCCTTCTTGAAGTGGTATCCTTGAACCCAAATATCCAAGGACCCTTTCAATAGTCCATGATTCTGTGTGTTGCGCAAATGCATCTTCTTGTAATATTGTTTAACTATTAAATTTAATGATATCTGGGTGACATCAGGTTGAAGTGAAGGTGCTCCTGTGATGCAGTTCACATCACGATTTTTAGCGACTCTCAAAAATTGGTTGACTGCCAGATTTGGTAATATTCATTTTCATGCCTCAAACGCTCTCATTAGCATAATTTGACCTGATCATCATCTAATCATCAGTGGAGTGCAAAATGCTTTCGGCCCAAAGGTATGAAAGGGGGCCAATTTTCATACTGAATTTCAGCAACATCATCGTCTTCATATACTAAATCCTCTGATTTATAAAGGAAAAAAGAAATTCGCATGCTGAATTTTACTCTTAGTAAAAATTTCTGGCCTTGCCCAAATATAAAAAATGGATCATTCACCCCCATCTGCAGTAGGTTGGTTGCCTGTACCTCCACCAATTTTGGGGCTAAATTTAAGTCAAACGAATGGTCAATGAATAAGCTGTAGAGCCATTTGCAGCCTCATATGTGACGATTCTCCTACCAAGATGAGACCTTGGGAATGATCTAAAGTGCCGTGCGTGTATTATATCAAACACAACGTTAGTATCAACATCCCAAATGGAGTTATATTACTCTCTTCATTAAGACAATAGCAGTCCTAGTCCAAATAGCATCTAACTTCTCTAGGTGTGTTCCCCATTTGTATTAAAATAAAACCTAGCCCTTAGTAGAACTCCAGTAGCCTAGTTCACTCTGACTCTCCCATTTTGATTTTAGGTATAGTCAATTCAAAATCTTTGAAGCCTCTAAATGAATTCTCTTGAGTTTATCAGCTAACTCCTGCTGATAGCTTCTAGGCGGTAGGTTCTTACAGTCCACTGAGATGATTTGTTCCAGGAGGGTTGGAAGAGTTGCCTCTCGCCCATACAGGGATTAGATAGGGGAATCCCAATCACTTGGTGGTGGCTTAACTGGTAAGCCAACAAGGCTGAAGGCAGCAACTGATCACATTTCAACTTGTAGTCAAGAGTCATTTTTTCAAAATCTCTCCTCAAGTTCTGCGAAGTTCTGAGGATAGATCGCTTGATAATTAAAATCCTGCACCCTAAAACAGGAAGATGTTCAGCCAATAAATCTTTGATTTTGCCATTAGCTTATGGTACTCTGATCAATTGGATACTCACTAGGTTTATTAAAATAGCCCCAACTCTTCTGGTTTATTTTATGCTCAATATTTCCTACATAATTGGGAACAACTTATGAGGCAAAGATAGATATAAGCTGGGGTTTAGTACTTCTAGCTTGTTGACACTTTTCCAAAGAAAAGACTCAGATGAGAAAACATGGAAAGAAATGAAATAAAATAATTTCTTTAATAAGTATTTATTTGATAATCAGTCATTAGGCCAGGCGCCAGTATTTATACCTCTAGGGCATCTCCTGGCCACATTTAAGCACAAGATTTCAACAGATATTTTACCACCTCATTCAACCTTGAACTGATACAACTGAGACCTATTCTTAGGTTTATTGGTGAAAAATACACTTTAAATTGGGAGGATATTAGTGATAAAAATTGCGATAAAAACATGAAAAATTATATTAAGATCTTCTTGATTTAGATCTACATCATACTGCTGATGAAATACACCTTCTGTGAAGTTCTTGCATCAATTAAAGTATATGATGTACCCCAAATTGGGACGTCAGCAGGCCTCTCTCTTTAGCACTAGGTACTCATTTTTGGGAAGTCCATGTACAAGTGCTACTATGCTGATTACACGGATCAACATAAAAATTTCGCTCTAGGTGGAATTGATTACTTTATTGTTCGTCTGATTGACCATGGGTATTTAAGAATTAACTTTATGTTGGTCCCAAATGATTTTATATACTGAATGGTTGATATTGTGCCTGATAGTTTGGGACCAATTGCCAAGATTTAGGTGCAGGGATAATCAGCCATAATATGAGTGCATACCTGGCCCAAGATTTTTTATAAAGTACGTGATAAAATTGAAGTTGAGATATTCAGCCCATTTCATGTAGTTGCAATAGGCTTTGAAATGAGAATTAGGGTATAGATCGAGCATTAAGAGGATAATCAGCCCAATCTGATGGTTGTTGAAGGGGTTAATTTTGGAGTCATACACCAGAATCTGACATTTCCCCCCACTTGTCTCAAACATAAGCCCTAAGCTTCCCAATAAGCCTTCATTGACCATCATCATCAGTTATCTTCGCCTGAACGCCTGATGATTCTAAAGGTGGATTTTCTTATTGTTAATTTTGGCCCAAATGACCGTTGAGTCTGAAGTTGGATCCTCTCCCCAACCTCAAATGCAAAATAAAGTATTAATTAGAATAAAACTATTATATATATATATGTTTTGTTTGTTTGTTTGTTTTCAACTTTTTCTTTTCTTAATCAGCCCAAGTATTGAACCTTCTTAGGAATTTTGCATGGACTCATTTGTATATATGGCCAGTCCTAATATACTTGATAGTGTATATAAACATAGATCTCTTTTAATCACTTTGAATGGCCCAACCCAGATGCGATCTTATTTTTGCTATTGGCCTGATCCATGGGTGTTGAAAAATAGAATTTTCGTCTTTAACTTTGAAATTGGCCAGTGTGTAGTGATTCTCTAAGTCCTTTTGATGTCGGGCCTTTTTCTTGGCAAAACTGTTGTGAAAGGCTTGAGCTTGTAGTTTGATTAAAGCATTCACAAGCTTCTCCATCTATTGAGGATAAGTGTTTTTCTCCAGGATCCTCTAGGGCTGAATATAGCAGCATTGGTAGGGCTGGATGTCTTCCATATAGTACTTGAAATTGTAACATTCTGGTTGATGAATGGTAGGAGATATTGTAGGCAAATACTGCCAAACTTTGATAAGTACTCCATTTGGATGGTTTGACCAATGTTGATTTCCATATAATGTTCACCAACGTCCCATTTGCGCGCTCAACAGCCTATTAGTTTATAATGATATGATGCAGAAAGCAAACCTTGTACTCCCATTAATTGGTTGAGCTTGGCAAGGACATTGGCGGTAAAGTTGGTTCCATTATTGGTCAGAACAATTTGGGGACAACCATGTCTGTGGATTATGTTTTCAAGGACAAAATTGGCAGTAGTTGCCGCTCCAGCTTCCCAAATGGCCTTGGCCTCGACTTATTTGATCAAGTGGTTGATGGCTATGATTATGTACTTGGCCTTCATATTGCTTGTTGGAAGTGGGCTGACAACGTCAATGGATAAAGTGTTCCAAGAAAACTTGGGCAAACAAGCTGTTAACGTGTGCTTTTTTGGTACGGTTTTTCACCTTGGCACTCTGCAAAGAATTCTAGCATTTTATGGATGTCAAAATGCATTGACTCCCAATAGTAGAATTGCTTTAGATGCTCTTTCACTTTCTTGAATCAGCCATGACCTATGGCCTTATTCGCCACCAATATTAGGTCAGTTCATGCCAATGGTCTTGGGAAAATATACTTTTTGCCCTTAACAATCTTGAAAAGCATCCCATTTTAGATGGCTGTATTTTCGTAGATCTGATAATATTTTTTGAGCATATTCAGGCTCATCTTGATACTCTCCGCTGATTATTTTTATAAACAGCTCATTAGCGGCCCAACTAAGTGTTGCAATGGTGGGTAGTCAGGATAGGCAATTGGCGTTTTGGTGTTTTTCCCCAGCTCGATGCTCAATGGTGTAGTTGTAAGCTTGAAGCTTCAATGCCCAGCGGGCTAATCAGCCCTCGGGTTCTCTTAAGTTGTTTAGCCATCTTAGGGAAGTATGATCGGTAACAATTTCAAAATGAGTGCCATGAAGGTAGACCCAAGTTGCTTGCAAGCATATATGACAGCTAAGCATTCTTGTTCCATCACTGTGTAGTTCTTTCATGAACATTTGAGGGTCCGACTACCATCTAGTACTAAAAAAAAGGTCTGACTAGCAAAGGCAACTGGATGTTCTTCACCATCTTCTCCAACTTGGGATAACACAGCTCTACTGCTGTTAAGGATGTATCAGTTTGAATGATAAATTCATGATCAAAGTTTGGGTATCAAAGAGTAGATGCACCCAATAGGACCAATCAGAGTTTGTCAAATGCATCATGGAAAGCTGGAGTCCTGTCAAATGGGACATTATCTATAAGTAGTTAAAAAATCGGCTCCCCAAGTTGTTCAAAATCAGCGATAAATTTGGCAATATTACCCAATCACGCCTGGGAATACTTGAATATCACAATTAGATTTGGGCTGTTTTATTTTGGAGATGGCATCCAGCTTATAGGGTTGGTACCAAAGACCCACTTTATCAATCAAAAATCTGAGGTATTCCAGTTGGCCTTTGAAGAACTGGAATTTTCTGGGCTTGATTTTTGAGTTTGCAGCTACTAGCCTTCTTAAAACCTCCTCTAAGTGTTCCAGGTGGTCGTCAAAAGTGCTGCTGAAAACGTTGATATTATCAAGGTACACTATTACACATGACAACTTCAAATAGCCCAGAAGTGTGTCCATTGCCCGTTGTATTGTAGCTGGGGCATTACAGAGCCCTTGAGGCATTCTCAACGGCCGGAATAGGCTTTATTGGGTTTATAATTGCACAATTCTCGCACTACTCTTTGTGAAGATCTATTTGTCAATATCTGCTGATAAGTCTATTGCGAGAAGAACTTCGCACCCCTTAGCCTATCCAAGGCATTAACAATTCATGGCAGAGGATAAGAGTACTTCTTTGTGATTTTGTTTAACTTCTGATAATCAATGATTACTCAATTGCTTCCATCCTTTTTCTTCACTATTAGAATTGTTGCTTTCCATGGACATTTTGAAGGTACTAACGTGCCATGATTGAGGAGTTCCTTAATCTCCTTGGGTACAGCTTCTTCTGATGATTTTTACTTCTTATCAGCATAATCAAATTGGCTATTGCTCTCCGGTATTGATTTTGTGGGTGACACCCTTATCACATCCCAAGTCAAAATCAGATTGTGCAAATATTTCCTGAAACTTAAAGAATAACTCCTGAGCTTGGCCTTTCTTAAAGTTGGTCAGGATGCTTAAATCGGCCATAGGAATTACATTATTTATGCTGAGTAGGTCCTTATTGGAGAGCCTTATTTTGACAAAAGTCCTAACTCATGGAATGAGTGAATTTCTGAGGTAGGGATCAGATGTAGAAATGGAATTTTTTGATGTCTTTTGATGGAGATGGGCCAATTTTGCAGGTTTTCACATAAGATGTGTATTTCTCCATGGCCAGAAATAATAATACCAGGGGCATTGTTTGGTTCAAATTGAGATTTAGACCATAGTTGATATACTTAATCATAAAGCCTTTCTGGGATATTAATTGTTAGTCCCATTGGGACAATTACTTGAATTCAGATGGTATAGTGATGCTCTGATTTGATTAAAGTGGAATGCCATTTGACTCAGCAATCTGAGTGGGTGAACTTTTATCTTTGACCACGCTTTGACATACTCAATTTGGACTACTCCATCTTTGTAGGCCAGATTTATGAATATGCTGGGTTTCTTTTTCTCAACTGCCCTATCCCAGTTATAGTAAAGTGTAATAGCCTGGCAAAGAATTGTGAGAGTATCATCCTTATGTTTTTTAACAGCTCCATAGATTCTTAGGAAATCAGTCCTGATTAGGATATCAAGTTATATTCAGCAATACTATAGCAGGTGCTGTTACTAAAATAGTTCCAAATATGAGAGGTAGGGTACCGTATGCGCCCAGCAATTTAGTTGTATGCGCTCCAGCTGTTCCATATTCCTGACAGTGGGCAACATCGGGCGCAATATTCAGTTTTTAACCAACTTTGTACTGAATATACTAATAGAGCACCAATATTGATAATGGCCCAAACTCTCACCTTGCTTACTGCTATGTCCACATAATTGCATTTAGAGTAGCTTTCAGAGGTATTTTTGTATGAATTCTGTGATTGCTGTCCAATTCCAGGTGTAATTTCAGGCTTGAGCAAATATCTAGGAATTTATCTGCTAAGGTCTTCATGGGAATAGCTACTTAAACGTTGTTAAGCTTAGGTAGGTCTGTTGAAAATCTGGGTTGGAGGTCTAAACCCTGATCAATAATCTGCTTTGCGTAAGGTTTTGATGCCTCTTCTCAGACTTCTTTGGTAATTTTTAAGGGCTTAGTTGCTTTTGCTGTGGCCTGAGTAGTGACCATCATGACATCATTAGCCACGATATGGTGGAGGTTATTTTCAGAAACGTCTTCGGCTCTAAAGAGCTCACCAGGGTCAGGTGGAATGGTTTTAACATCTGTGTAGGTAGAGCATTCCTCCTCTACTCCACCTGCTCTTTTCCCACCATACTGTTGCTGTAGATTTCTAGAGCAACGTCGACCTCAGCTTTTTGTTGGACCATCTGTATCATTTTCTAGAAAATGCCCCTTTTGACCACATTTGTGGCATGTGATTAGCCCTTTTTGCTGCTTTTGCTCGAATTTTTGGTTCATAGTTCAGAAATTTTTCCCATGGTCGGCATAGTGTTGCTTTTTGGGCCCAAAAATTAAAGATTTTTGCTGATCCTTGGCCCAATTAGGGATATTGAAATTATAGAAACAGCTTCTCAAGTAATTGGTAAGTTCTTGGATTTCCATGCGCCCATTGAATACAAGTATCATAACATTGTGAAGTTCACAGAAAGCATAACTGTGTGTTCCATTGCAATCTTAGCGTCAATCTTATCTATTGCATTGCACCCACGCAGAAATTGTGCCTCATGATAAAATCTATCTAAAAATTCCTTAATAGTCTTATCTTGTTTAAATCCAATATTAGGAATCTCTATTTCTTGGGTTTCTAACTTCTCAGGCCCTCCAAACTGTTCTGTTACTGCAATTTTGGCATCCATATAGGACCATTCATCACCCAAATAGGGCATAATGAGGTCACAGCTATGGGCATCAAGTGTTTTAATTAGTGCTGATACTTTTGCATGGTCTAATGCTCCCCTCATTGCTTTTTAAATATCTTGAGGAAAGAATGAACGTTCCCATTTTTATAAAACTTTGGTAAATTCAATGGCTTGAAGTTAAATCGCCCTGTTTCAGGCATAGGGTTGTACTTCTTTTTGAATGACTTGTTGTATCATCGCTCATAATCAGCCCTCTTTCCCGTTGGGGAGTATTTGGAGTCAGGATTGCTGTCAGGATTCTAGGCATATAATGGATGTTTGAAATATTGGTTTCTGCATCGGTGTCAATTTCCAATGATTCAGTTTAGTGATATTGCTCTGAACTACTGGATTATGATGCTTGAATTTGGCCCTTCGTTTTTTTAAAACTGTTTCTGGACGAATGGGCAGAGCTTTTTTCTATTTCTCTTTTGTCAATGCTGGGTGAGCATTGGCAACTTTGTCCTTTGGGTTATCAGTATTTTTTTCAAATAAGCTTGATTGGACGTTATGCTTTTAATGTCTTTAAACATACTATCTACTCAGGAATTTACAGGTGATAATTGCATTATGAGTTTCCAAATCTCCTGAGTAATTTCATTATTTCTGGCCTGCAATATTGACACAACCGTCCAAAATTTTGAAAATTCCGTGTTGTCCAAGGAATAATCCTCATCCCTATTCAATAAAACTGGCTTTGCTGCATTAGCTCCCCCCACTGTGATATAATTCCAGGAGTAGGAGGTACCAGCTTCAGAGCCTTGGCGGCTGGTAAAATAATCCAAGATTTCCACATCACTAGATTCCATCTTGTTGACACTTTTGCATCTGGTTTTAAATTTATTGTGAGGAAGGCCGACATGGGACGGACACTTCCAAATTTGACCCATTAGAGACAAAACTTAGTAACAGGGAAGGCACCCCAGAGAAGCGATGCTATCTCTTGTTGCCAGTGGGAACGCCACATATGGGGAGGGGAAGGGAACATGTGAAGGGTCCGTAGCCACAATTGAACACATGTGGAGGAAAGGGTCTGATTTGATGAACCAAACTGGGAACCAGGAGGAGACCAGCTGTCAGTGACGCGGTGGGAGGTATCCAAACATCCTTGCCTGAAAGTGGTCCACCAAATGAGACCAGAATCTGTGGACAGCTTCAGGGAGGGTGGGGGTGGAGCCTGCGATGGCATCCAAGACAATCGTGTGGATAGTCTACATGGCGATTGCAACCACCAGAGCACGGAGGGAGGGTGGAAGGGGAGGCCATTGATAAAGCAAACATATCTCTTGACGGACTGAAGGGATGTGTTAGATCCTGGCCCAGCAGATGTTGAACTTCGCGCCATATCACTTTAGAGGTAGGACACTTCTCCAGGCGGTGGAACAGCATTCCATACTGGCCACACATGACGCAGGATGAGTGTAAAGCGTTAGAGCGCTCAGCCGTATGGTACACCCACCTCAGGCGGCGCCACACATGGGAACGGATTTGAGGCTGCAACAGAGGATGGTGTGCGTATTTCCAGATAGTTTTTTGGGTCTCAATGGAGTAAGGGATGTCCATCATGTCCAGGTAGTCCACCCTGGATAGGACATGGGGTCGTGTGGGGATCACGCCATCTTGGATAGGTAGCCCCTGTACCTCTTGTGTCAACTGAGGAGAGGGGCGGCCTCTCTGGGCTGTATGTCCACTAATACGAATTCTCCACACAGCACTCCGCATGGAGAGGAGGATTCGTTTGTAGTGGGTTTTAGTACCGTGAGGACCTGTGGCCGATGGGTGTGAAGCCAAGTATTTCATCAGGGAGTGGGGGTTCAATGGATTGTTGAGGCTCAGGGCGCGGGAGAAGTTTGAGCGGGCGGCGCGGGACCAGTGTTGGGAGGGGAGCGTAGGGGCAGTGACGGCCGCAATCCAGGTGCCCAGGATCTTGGCAGCATGGGCTTTGAAGTCAAGCAGGCCCATGCCTCCATGATGATGAGGGCCAAACATGACCTCTAGCCGTACTGGTGGTGGGCGGCCTGACTAAAGCTATCCTTGCAGCAGGGCATACAAGGATTTGAAAAAGCTTGGGGAGAAGGGGATGGCATGGGCTCCAAACCAGACTTTGGAGAGGAGCATAGAGTTGGCTAAAACAACCCTGCCAGTAAGGGAAGTAGAGTGGGCTCTGAGGGAGGCGATGCGCTTCATCACGTTGTCTAGAATATGACTCTCCATTACTGCTGATGCGTACCTGCCTGCCTCCACCCACACGCCCAGATGGCAGACCGGCCCTATGGTAGGGCGTGGCACGAAGGGGAGCACCAGTGGGGCGGTGTGAGGTGAGCTGATAGGGCGAGCACGTGTGCGAGCAGATGAGCTGGGCTGGGCACTGGTTGCTGGGGCCAGAAGGTTTGATACTGACCAAGGAGGATGATTTTGGTTTTGGAAGCATTCAGTGCTGCGTTACTTACCCGGGAATACTCCTGGATAAAGCTTCAAGCGTGCATGCTTCATGATTGTTAAACACCCCAACCACACAGTCATCAGCAAATGCCATCATTTTGACTGGGGCTTGGCCTAGCACATGGACCCTAGTGAGCTGGGCATTCACATTTCGAAGTAGTGGGTCAAGGCTGAAGTTGTATAAGAGTGGGCTAAGGGGGTCCCCTTGTTGCAAGCCCCTTTTGAGGGCGGACTACTTCCGTTAGGAAGCCAGGGCCACATACTGCCATTGTTGCAGATTCCGTGAGCAGCATCACCCAGTTGATGAAGCGAGAAGGTAAGCGGAATTGATGGAGGCAGGCCCTGAGGTATTCCCAGTTTACTCTATCATATGCCTTCTGTTGGTCTAAGAATACAAGTGCCCCAGAGGCTGTGGACTGGCATACATTAGCCACATAGTGCACGTTGTCCCAAATCAACCTTCTGGTTATGAATTGAATTGTTCTGGGGAGATGGTGGCAGATGCTACAGTCCCTAAACGGTTAGCCATGATTTTTGTTAAAATTTTTGTATCCGTGTTAGTTATTAAAATGGGGCGCCAGTTGGCTTAGTCTAGCTTGTCCCCTTTCTTGAAGAGTGTGACGGTGAAGGCCTATTGTCCTCCTGGTAGGAGGCGCGTTTCTAGAAGGCTCTGGTTAAGTGAGGCAAGCAGTAGTGAGGATATATATTTGAAGTACTTTTTATAGAATTCATATGGAATGCCATCTGGGCCTGGGCATTTCCGGTTTGGTGCACCACAGATGGCTGTCCATAATTTGTTCGGAGTAATCAAATTCATTATTTCTGGGTATTGGGAAACAGTGCAGATGTGGGTTCAGTCAAGAAATTCTGCCACTTCAGCTGGCTGAACTGGATCAGATCGGTATAACTTGGAGTAATACTTTTGTGTTTTAATTGCCACTTTGGCTGGCGTATCCGCGATGGAATCATCCAAACTTCGCACCTGTGTGAAGGCCATGCTCTGGCAAGGTGCGAAATTTTTTTTAAAAAAATATGTGGTTCACTTGTCACCTTCTGCAATGCGTTTGGCCCTGTACTGAACACAAACCTAATGTTTGTGTTGCCTTTTGAGCGCGTTGAGGTGGGCGACTACCTCTGCTCACTTCTGGCCCCATGCAGGGCTGTATCCTGTGGCTGGGATGTTGGACTCCAGGTGTGCCAATTCTGCCAGAGCGCGAGATGATGGCTGATGTGGCTCGTGAGTGTTGGGAGGAGAGGTGGCAAGAGTGGCGGATGGTATCCTCTTTGAGAGCTGCCCATGTGGAGATGGGGTCCGCGCAAAATGGTGTAACAAACTCTTTTTTCAAAGTTGCTGATTCCACCCAAGTGAAAAATCCTGGCGATGCAAGTTCGGGGGGGTGGAGTTTGCACCAATGTGGGGCCTTAGCCACTGTGACAGGTAGGTGGTAGGTTATCGGGAACAGCCAGTGGTCAGAGAATTCAATTTTTGTTGTTTTGAAGTGGGAAATGTGGGGTTAAATTTGGCTGGTGTAAGGATAAGGTCTATGCGGGTCATGGACCTTAATTGGCCGTTGAGGACGTGGGGTCGCATCATGTTTTTGAGCAGCGGGGCTTGCCATGGCAGCACATCCATTAACCCAAGGGTGGCCTTTAGAACGCGAAGTTCTACGTGACCCTGGGGGGCATGGGAGGAGGAAGGCCAATGGTCCGTTGGTGTGTTTAGCCAACAGTTCATATTGCTGACTACAAAAGGGTCTGGGGTAACGGGAGGGATTTGACTGATGAGAAAAATTCCTGACGTTCTTGTGCACAAGTTGGGGCGTATATGTTGATGATAGCATGTGCCACATCAGCCCACGAGAAAGTAACAATGAGGACTCAGCCATTAAGGAAGGATTCTAATGATAAAAATTTGATATTTTTTTCTCTAAACTAGCAACTAAAGTGCTCTGACCAAAAGGATAGGGATGAGAGGAGCATGGTTTTCCAAGCCTCCTTGGAACCTCGCGGACAGTGGGACTCCTGGATGGCCAGGATGTCCACAGGTAAATTTTGTTGTAAAAAACTCAGTTTCCTAGCCTGGGACAGCGAGGCCTTGAGTCCGGCGATAAACAATGTCCCTAAAGTGAAGGTTCCCCCATTGCACCTTAGGTGTGAGGGGGTGGGCACCTGGGCCCACTAGCCTCCTCTAGATCCCCTGGGCCTTCATGGCAGCGTGGGTGTTTGCAGCAATGCTATTGATAGTTTTGTTGATTTTAGCAGAAAGGTTCACGTTGGCTTTTGCCTTTGCCTTTTGTTTCCCCGACGTTGAACAATTTTTTTGTGGTGCGGATGAGTTTGGTGCACCATTGATCAGGTCAAAAAAATTTTCAGGTAGGTTGGAAACCAAGTCAGTTTTAACCGGAGCTTGGTTATAAAGATCAGGTGAAATTGAGTCGCCATTTGATCCTCAGATTGGGTGGCCCAATCAGCATGGGCTTCCCAATCTGACTGGTTGATGGATTCCTGAGTTGCTTCCGCCACAAAGGTTTTGATGTCCTCCTGGCGTTGGGAGTGTGGGATAGTGTTGGTGACTTTGGCCGCTCCCTTGGCCATGGCCCTGTGGGCCTGCTTGGCCTTCTTCCACTCTTGTGGGGAAATAGGTTTTACCAGTAGGTAGCAGCCTTGTGCTCCCCATGGGAAAGCCTCCTTGGTGCTTGCAGTTGGTTTGTAGTGCGCCTCTCCGCTGGCCATGGCCACCGAGGGGTGCTCTTGGAATGTGATGCCCTCCTTGGTGGGGCATGCATGTGCCTTATGGCTGAATGTATCACAGTGGGTGCAGATGGGGGGCGCGCTGTCCACAGTTACCTGGAAAGGGTGGGTGGTATGCCCTTCAATATTGATATATGTGGAGTGCGGGATCTGGGTTAGGTCCTTCATGATCTCCTCAGTTGGGGTCAGAACTGCGATGGCTTTGCCAGTGCACAGGTGTGGCATCAGTGTAAAGTGTTGCATCTCAAAAGATTATATTTTGCCATAAACGGCGAGACCATCTTTCAGGTGCTGCTTTAAAATGGCACGTTTTACCATAGTAGGCAAAAAGTCAAATGTGAGGAAAATTTGGTTTGATTTTGTCCATCTGGTGCATTTGGTTTTGATGACCCATTGCCCTTTGGGGAGGTCGATCACTACATGCACTGCAGCAGCTTTGTCTGCTGCCTCCTTGTTTTCAAAACCGAGGTCCAGCCAACTGTGTGACATGGAGTGAGGTGCGACATAAACCGCGGTTGGGAAAAAAGTGTGCGCATCCCCACAAAATTTTTCCCATAGAGCTGTTTGTTGGATGTCCAGAAACACACAGACTCCATATTCCACCGACGAGAGTGGTTGGGAGTGCGGTGTGTTGATGTACTGGTTGCATCGCGCTTGCCAGGTGAGAATTTCTGGGGAAATAGTGACCACCAGTTCTTTAAATTTTTTCTATTCCGCCGGTTTCTCTGAGCGTTTTCAAAGTTTGAAGCCGCAGACCTACCACCTGCTCCTCTTACCTTACTTGCCCAACTGCTCCCTGACATGGGCGCAGACTAATCTCCTCTGTGAGATTATCAAACTAGATTCAGACTTGAATTGAATAAGTTGCAAAAGTGATTGCAACGAGAGAGAAAAGTTTTCACTTTTTCATCTGGTTAAATCTGCCAAAAACGGTTTATTTAAATCCATTTTGGATAGTGCATCAGTTTTAGTGAGCACCAGTTGTGAAGTTCTGAGGATAGCTCACTTGATAATTAGAATCCTGCACGCTAAATCATGAAATGTTCAGCCAATAAATTCTTGATTTTGCCTGTGGCTTATGGTACTCTGACAAGTCAGAAACTCACTAGGCTTAAAAAAATAGCCCCTACTCTTCTGGTTAATTTCAGGCTCGAATTTTTCTTATTAATTGAGAACAACTTCTTAGTCAGGGATAGATACAAGCTTGGTTTGTTACTTCCAGCTTGTCAACACTTCTCCAACGAAAAGATTCAGATGAGAAAACATGGAAAGAGATGAAATAAATATTTTTTATTAGAAATAATTTATTTGATAATCAGACATTAGGCCAGGCGCCAGTATTTATACCTCTAGGCATCTCCTGGCCACATTTGAGCACAAGATTTCAACAGATATTTTACCACCTCAGTTCAGCCTTGAACTGATACAACTGAGACCTTTTCTTAGGTTTATTGGTGAAAAATACACTTCAAATTGGGAGGATATCAGGGATAAAAATTGCGATAAAAACATGAAAAATTATCTCAAGATCTTCTTGACTTAGATTTACATCATACTGCTGACGAAATACACCTTCTGTGAAATTCTTGCATCAATTAAAGTAGATGATGTACCCCAAATTGGGACGTCAGCAGGCCTCTCTCTTTAGCACTAGGTACTCATTTTTTAGCATTCCATGTGCAAGTGCTACTGTGATGATTAAGCGGATCAACATACAAATTTCGCTCTAGGGTGGAATTGATTACTTTATTGTTCATCTGATTGACCATGGGTATTTAAGCATTAACTTTGGGTTGGCCTCAAATGATTTTATATACTGAATGGTTGATATTGTACCCGATAGTTTGGGACCAATTGCCAAGATTTAGGTGCAGTGATAATAAGCCATAATATGAGAGCATATTTGGCCCATGTTTTTTGATAAAGTACGTGATCAAATTGAAGTTGAGGTATCCATCCTAAGTCGTGTAGTTGCAATAGGCTTTGAATTGAGAATTAGGGTATTAGATCAAGCATTGGAAGGATAATCAGCCCAATCTGATTGTTGTTGAAAGGTTTATTTTTGAGTCAACCACCAGATTCTGACAGGTTATTCCCCACTTGACACTTCCATTTGAAAATGGAGTGAAGGGGTAGTAAACAGATGCTTCACTCCAACTAGGTCCATCAATTTCACACCACATTTAAGATGAAGTTAAATTCTGTTGTCTTAAAGTAACATTTTAAAGGTGACAATGCCTCATTATGACTTGATGTACAGAAAGTGAGCGGTGAAGTTTGCAGTATATGTCTTGATTGAATAGGACTCAACCCGCTTGTTAAAAGGTCGATTGTGACTAGAATTAACTTTGATCCGTTGGAGGATGTTGGTAAGGGTCCCATCACGTCAATTGAGACATTACTGAAGGGCACTGTGGGAGGAATCAACATAAACTCAAATCACTTTTTCAGCAGGTAGAAACTCACATAAGGTATGTGCAACTCTTAGGCTTGGTGCACTTTTTCTGACATGCACTTCCACTAAAAACTTCTTTTTCAGGTATGTCAACCTTTTATGAAGACTTTCATGTCCCACATGCTTAGGGGCCTCAATTAATAACTCCATGCAATAACTATGTCAGATATATGGGTACCACTTGTTTTGTATCTTCTTTTGTAGATTCTCATCACCACATCAGGCTTCTTTAGAACATCTCCTCAGGACGCTCTTAACTTTCTTTGTTATGTCCTGTCAGGCCTCTTCTAGTAGCTCAATCAAGTTGTAAAGGCGATTTCTCTCTGGTGCTTGCAAGTGGAACACTGTTAATCTAAAAAAGCCATCCGTGTTGAGGTGGTTATCTCCTGCTTAATGTATTATTTAGAAATCATATCACTGGTGGAGTACAGCCTGTTGATTTTCTGGCAACGAGCTGCTCGCAGATGCTTGTCCTCAGGATCTCAACAATATAACAGTTTTCAGGAATACTCTAAAAATTCAGAAGCTGTTAAAGAATTTGGGACTAGAGATTAGACCACAAACTAGCCTCAAGTCCTCATTTTAGCCAGGTTGTGATGATTGATATTTTATTTATTAAAGACTAGGGTTTTTTACCCATTTTCAGGAAAAACCATAGTCATTGATTGGGTCAAGACTGTGGTCATGCGATACATTCATATAAAGGGAATTTTTAGAGTAATTTTAGGGCCCACCAATATGGCCTGGCTTCAGGAGTTAGTTCCTCAGGGCAATACCTGGAACGCAAATATGGGAGTTAATGTGTCAACATGATTTGAAATATGAATCCTTTAACTTATTATTTGCATTTGTCCAATTAATATGGGGTAAGAATCATATTGATATCGCTTTAATTTAGATCCAGATTCATAATAAATGTGACGCGTTTTGATTCTGAAGTGACGCATTTATGAACAAGAGGACTTATTTAGATAAATGAAAGATCATCCTATCAAATCTTCTAAAATCTTTTACTCTGGTATGGTTCAGTCTTAGGTGATTGGTCATCAGCATCTATGTTGAATCTATGCAGAAAGAACTTAATATTTTAAACAATCACCCACCATAAACTTATTCTCACTTCAGTTAATTAAAGGTTTTCTTAGTTATTGATTGGTGGAATAAAATATTTCATTCTTTGGAACTTCTTCTAGTTTGTAAAGGGGCTGGATTTCTCTTAGGCGGCAGCACTAATTTAAGTTAGTGCATGAGCAAACTTCCTCATCAGTTCACCTATTCACTGAGGATACAAAGGGACCTTCTCACTTTAATCAAAGCATTCCAGATGAGGGTTAAGAATACTAGTATTATTCCAATCATAATTATTCCGCTGGGAATTTTGACTCAGAATTTTAATATTAATAAAACTAATTGCCCCTTGAACACTCTTTTCAACTAATCTAATATCCAATTATCTGACACAGCCAATGATCAAGGAGTCCATCAGGACCTTTCATTTTCTTAAACAGTGGAGTGATGCATGATCCATGGCTACCTAAAAATGTACCTTGTAAAAATAAGGCCTGAAGTGTTTGACCACTCTGATCACTTTAAATAACTTGCACTCAGTGACTTTATAGTCCTTCTCTTCTTTACTGAAAACTTTAGAGTAGTAAATGATTGGGTGATTTACCCCATCTTCATCCAATTGTGCTAATATTGCGACAAGTCCTACATCACTGGCGTCAGTATATAGGTAAATCTTTTTGTTGAGACAGGATAGGCCAAGATTGGTTCCTCTACCATTCAAGACTCAACTCCATGAAGGCCCGATCCTGTTCCAGGCCCCATTTGAACTTCGTTTCTTTGGTAAGCAGGTATTTAAGGGTCGCCACTAAGTTCTTGAACTGGGGGATGAACTGTCAGTAGTATCCCACCATTATGAGGAACACTTGAGTGTCCCTCATGCTCATTGGCGGCTCCATTTTCATTATGACGTTTAACTTCCTGTCTTGAGTCTTGAATCCTTTAAAGCAAATTTAATCTTCAAAAAACTCTAACAGTCTCATGAGTAAGTTGCGCTTGCTTTGTTTCAACTTCAGATTAGATGCGCATAGCCACTTAAAGTCCTCCTGGGGGTTACACAGATGATTTTGAAACGTTTGGCTAAATACTTTGATGTCATCAGGTATAACAGCACACTCAATAGCTGAGATCTCCAAAAATGCGATCCATTATGTGCTTTGAATGTAGCAAGGGCGTTGCAGAGCCCCTGCGACATCTTTTGGGGTTCAAACAACTCCTGGCTACTGATCAGGGCGCACTTCTCCTGACCCTCTGGTGGAGTTCCATCTGCCAGTAGCCGCTGTCCAGTTTATCGCCTATATGTATTTAAAGCTGAACAATCACTTCAAAGCATCATCAATGCTTGGTAGTGGGTACATGTTTTTCTTAGTTATCTCATTCAAGTGGCGATAGTCCATGACTAATCTATGGGTTCCATCCTTTTGCGTACAAGCAACAAAGGATATGTATATGGGCTTTTTGACAATCTTATTAGCCCTTCCTCAGCTAGTTGGTTCAAACTTGCATGATAACTTGATTCTCTGCTTTTGAGCTGCAGTAGGGTTTAGATTTAGCAGTATAGCGGGACTGGTATCAATCTTATGTACCTTGACCTTTCATAAGCCATAATTAAAGGAGACGGTACTGAAGATGTCGTGAACTTGTCCACACAGCTCATAAAGATCCTTCTGCTGTTTTGGGTTCACATCCCCAAACTTAAGCGCATTAAAATCCCTTACTGCATGTACAGATTTAATCTCTTGGCAACTGATCAGTTGGTCCAGTGCAATAACTTGTCCTTTTTTGAATCTAAAAGGTCAGGTATCTATATTTCAAGAATGATGTTCAGCTCTCTAGAGTAGTTGATGTCATAGAATCCTAGTAGTACTCTGGTTTCAGTTTATAGAATCTGTCGCAGCTGTATACTTCCAGAATAGTATCAGGTGGAATCTCCAAAATAATTATCAGTGTCATTCTGCGTTGAACACCTGGTTGAATCTCTATAGTTTTGCTAGCATTCAGTGGGGGACCCTTCTTATGCGCTAATGGTAGGCAGTAACTGAATAACACCTTTCTCAGTCAAGGTGTAGTGTATGGGATAGATAGAAAAATCTATTTATAGTAAGCACATACGTTGTATCCGAGGTTTGAAGTCCTCATTTTTAAATACCAGCAGAAGTTGATAACTCAAGATGTTCATAGTGCTGGAGGTAAAATCAATCTTCGCTCCAAACTCCAAGAGAAATTGTGTCCCAATCAAGAAATCATAGTGGTCGTTGCCTGAAACCACTGCCAAGGCCATTAAGACCATGCACTAAAAAAGGGTAATGCTAAATAGGATCCAGAGTTCAGGTAACGTCAGGTCCTGCAGTGCGATACTTCACGTTGTAATCATTATTGGGCAAGGACTTCAATTTCTAAAATAGTTTAGATGAGATGATATTGAATGGAGCCCAAGTATCCAGTACTGCCAATACGCGCACCTTCTTGATGATCACCTCCACTTTTGTTATGCTCTTGCTGAAAGGGTTTAAGTGGTCAGTACTTTGGTAGTAGATTCCTCAAATTGTCTAAGAGCAGCAGCGCTTGTGGAAGCTTTGAATACATCCTCGCCATCCAGTTCCAAGTTCAGAAGGTATCCATAACTAGCTGCTCTCCTTCTTTAACTAAACTGATGACCCATGTATGCTGATTAGCTTGCGCCAAATAGGTATTGTTTAATCTGGATCCATCAATACCATAGACTTTTATCTAGCAGACACAGCCACTGCGCTAGGTGCCACTAACATATGGTATCCTGCATTAGCCAAATCTCCAACTTCATGATCATATTCACCCTCAGTGGCGAGATCCACCCCTTTTACTGCGTTGGGGTATCCTCATTAGGGGTGGTGTCCTTTTTTATCAGCAAGTAACGGACAAGATTGTAAAAGTGTCCAGGTTGTCTTCACTTATTCCAGGGTATTTATAGATGAAGTAAGCACTCAGGTGGTTTGGAACTCTTTTCATTTGGTTTGTCGCCCTTATCATCAGCGAAATAAACGGCCTTGTTCACTCTTTGAGGGGTGGTGTTGGTTCCATTGCCTTATAATCAGCTTTATACATCTCTTTTACATCAAATAACACTTCCTTAGAAGCTTTAGGGTTGTTAAACTCTTCCCCACTAGAATCATATGCTATTTTAAGTTAGAATTCATCTCCAATGAACTCAGAAAAATGGTTTTACAGTAGGCAAATATGTAGTTCCTGTAATCCATAGTTGATGAGTCTTGATATAGTTGTGAGAGGCATAATTTGCTAATGATTCATTTTTACCCATTTTCAACAGGAGGATCTCTTTTTTAATATTTTGGGCGTCTTGCTCACTACCAAACTCTGAAAGTAGGATTGTCTTTACTTCAGTTCAAGATAATCCGAGGCATTGGCTCATGCTAAGGATCTACTGA
The DNA here is from genome assembly GCA_022478985.1 of Massospora cicadina. Taxonomy (NCBI): domain Eukaryota; kingdom Fungi; phylum Entomophthoromycota; class Entomophthoromycetes; order Entomophthorales; family Entomophthoraceae; genus Massospora; species Massospora cicadina. Next base: position 82,573 of record JAKSZP010007880.1, read on the forward strand.
GCCTTGCAGCTCATATACCCTTGCACATGGAGAGTCTTTTGGAAATTACTAGCGCCATCCATTATGTTCTCATACAGCTGGAGGAAGCTAATAATCTTTCCTTATCCAGGTGTGTAAATGATCTTAAAGTAAGGCTTAAAGTAAAGATCCTCTTCAACAGGATCAGCGTGCATCATGGTCAATTATGTACCAGTTCTGACCTGTTGTGGTACATTCTGTTGAGCGACCTATATATGTGCCTCCAATTGTGTTATAGGTTGTGTAGAGGAAGGTTCTGGTATAGTACATATTTTTGCCTTCAAATCTTCTATACTCTTGTCCATATCAAACCGCTTATTGGAATTCTGTTCCAAGCGCTTACTATATTCATTTAAAGCAGATATAGGTTTGCTATTCTTATTTTTGTGGAAAACAAGTCTCTACAAATCATAAGCGTAGATTCCAGTTTTATATTTGGTGATGGTCCTCTCACAATAGGCAGTGAGGCAATTTGTGCTCTTCTGGCGGTATTCTTGCCACACTCAAGATCGTTACAAAGGTCATTCACATTAATTCCAGGGTATGGACTCTAGTGCGGATGGTATCCTTTTCACTCAATAGGAGTCTAGATGAATCCTCTCCGCCCTCTCCATAATAAACCTCTATATCCGCATCATCATTAGCTCAGTAGAACTATCATAATTAATACTTTTAGCCTAATGATGTAAACCCTGTAGTGAGCACCAAATTCAGCATGCTAACCACAGCTGGCTTAAATTTAGAGTCCTACTCACTGCTCAGAAAATCTACTCTGCACAGATTAAGCACCAGACAACCTTCACTAACATCACAACAGTTCTCACTAAGATAACCTTCCTCAGATGCTGCCCCTTGATGCATTAATTGCTTGGCTAACTTTCTTGAACTCATGTCAAACTTCTTGACAATCTTTGATATTGTTGACATATGCTGGACTTCATGACTCATTTAATGCCTTTACAACCTATCCCTTGGTGTCATCAGCACCAAGGTATCCTTGACGAATTTTTAAAAACAGGTTGATCTTAGACTGGTTACTGGCGATTTTTCAGTTTGGGTAATCCCAGGCTGGATACTGGCGATCACTAACTTGATACAACAAAAGTATAAGCAAAAAGTATAAGTCTTGGCCATCCAAGAAACCCACTGTCTACAAGGGGAAGAAGAATCCTGGTCAACCAGGGTCGCACCATCACAATCAGTATGGACGTCTCACTGTGGGGTGATCGTCCAAAACAGCAAAAAATTACAAATTTATCATCACACTTGCATGGTTGAGTCCTGGTAGCAACAATCACGTGCCAAGAGGAAATAATTTTGATAGCATATATATATGCACCGAGCACTGCAACTGAGAGAAAGCAATTTTTTGAAAACAGTCCTACTCTCACCCTCCCACCAGATACCATTATGTTAGGCGATTTCAACTGCTGGGATAACTTTAATACGGAAGATGGCCTAATCCCAGGGGATACCCACCTGGCCATCATTGAATATCGCACAATGAAGGCATCTCTTGGCTTACAGGATGCTCTTCCCCCCAGTTCACCACTCCTTCCCCACATGACGCAGCCCAACATATGCGAGGGAGCGCTCATATTGATGAGTTGCATTGACCACATCCTCATCCCGCAATCCCACCGCTCAAGAATCTCCAAATCTATAACAAAAAAGATCAATTTTTCTGACCACCGATTAGTTACATTGCAGTCAGCGCCAACCCAATCCCACACACAGGTGTTGCCTTAGAGAAAGCTTCACCTGGAAAATATAAAATTTACTGAGATATCCGACTGGGTTGAAAAAAAGGCTAAAAACCCAGAATTCACAGCCCCATTCACTTCAGATCCCATCAGAACATGGGAAAATTTCAAAAAGGATTTAATCAACAAAACCCGACATATTGCATCACATAAGTACACCGCGGACATGGCCACAATCAAGCGTACCTTGGCAGAACTAGACCACCTGGAAATGAATACTCTGAGATCTGGCTATAGCCTAAAATGGGGACGCAAATGGGCAGAAATTTCTGCCTGACTTAACAATCTCATCTTTGAACACCAACACAGAATCAAAGTATCTTACAAAGGTAAGTTCATAAAGGAAGGCGAAACCTGTTCAACATACTTTTTCCACCAATTCCACTCCTGCGGAAACCAGCCCACATGCACACAGGTCTGCAAGACCAACGGCACCGTGGCACTGACCCTAAGGAGGTCAAGGAGGAAGTACACCGCTATTACACCAAATTATATCATTAAACGCCAACAGATCCACAAAAAATTAAATAATTTATACAAACTGCCGAGATACAAAGTACACCACTGAATTACAATATACTATCCCTTATTACATGAGAGGAGCTTTGGGAGACAATTCACGGTGCACCACATAGGAAATGCCCAGGGCCTGATGGGATACCCTACAAATTTTACAAAAAATATTTTCAACAAATCGCCCCCTCCTATTGGCGTCTATGAACCAGAGCCTATTGGAAACACGCCTATTACCAGGAGGCCATGAATCCTACGTTATAACCTTGTATAAAAAGGGTGATAAGTTGGACTTGGCAAATGGCGCCCAATTGCACTCTTAAACGCTGACACAAAAATTCTAACAAAAATTTTAGCAGCTATATTAGGCGCAATTGCATCTGATGTCCTATCACCCAACCAGTTTGTGTTTATACCAGGGCGTTCAATCTGGAACAACATTCACCCTGTTGCAAACATTTGCCAATCCAAAGCAACTGGAGCCCTGGTCTTCTTGGATCAGGAAAAGGCTTATGACCGAGTTAGCTGGCCATACCTAAAAGAATGTCTACATGCCTTCAAACTCCCACCAAGATTCATAAAATGGGCGATGATCCTAACAGAATCTGCAACCATGGCTGTATGCAGCCCTGGATTCCTAACAAACAAGATTAAACCTCACAGAGGGCTCAAACAAGGGGATCCCCTCAGCCCACTGCTATACAATTTCAGCTTTGACCCGCTCCTCCGAGTAACTGCTCACATCTCATGGGGATAACCGCACAAGGACAACCAACAGTCAAGATACTGGCCTTTGCGGATGACTGCGTAGCAGTTATAGCAAACAATGAAGATGCCCGACAGCTGGAACGCACTCTAGAGGAATACTCCAAGGTGAGCAATGCATCGCTCAACAAAAGGAAGACAGAAATCATCCTCTTAGGCAAATACACAAATAACTGGGCCACAACATCAGAACCTCATACCAACACATGAAGAAAAACCCCAATCAATTTACCCTTTGCAACACCTCCCACCACCACTCCTGTCTGACACCTTGAAATCTGGCTAGAATCAGGGGGATATGCTAATGGGACAATGGAAATAACCTGTTACAACGGGTATCCAAACGCGTCGCCTCCCTCAAGGGAAGAACCCCAGGACTTACAGGACGAGTTACAGTTGCTAACTCGCTCATCCTCCCAATACTGTGGTACCAGGCCCACGCGATAGCCTTCTCACCTACCTTTATAACCTCAATCCGCGCGCTTATCCAGGGCTGGCTGTGGCCTGGCTCTCACCCTCCTATACGGATGGAAACACTATTTGGCCCACGCTCAAGCGGAGGCATGGGACTAATATATTTTGAGAGCCACGCCAATCACATCTTAGGTACCTGGATAAAGGAAATCCTTGATCCAGACCTCCCGCAACAACATTGGTCCAGAGCAGAAAGGACTAACTTTGCACAGGCGCTCAAATTAACCAACCCACATAGTCCACCCAGAATACTTTCATACCTTGCCAAACACCCTACTGCAAAGGGTCCAAATGGAACCTCCCCTCATTTCAAACATATCCTCCAAACTATCCGCCATATGGGATGGACCATAGAGAACATGGGTACTATACAGGGAAGGGGACGACCCAGCCCCCAATTCAAATTAAGTAACCCAGAAAACCACCCCCAGAGGGATATGCTTGCAACAACCCCAAACATAGCTAGGATAGAATACCTAGATATGTTGGGCATTCCTTATGAATTAACCACACAGAAGGCAACGTGGAAAATGACTCACCACCCACACCTGCAGCCGAGGATAAGAGCAAACGCCTGGCACTGTCTGAGAAGGATCTATAGGATGGTTGACCGTTCCAACTCCCTCCACAAAACATGTGCAGTATGTGGAGGGGAGGGATCCTTACATCACCGCCTAGAAACATCCCCCCAACCAAAGCTATATGGCAGGAAATCGCACGCCTGCTTAAGATCCAAAACAAACAAGAATTCTCGATATCAAAGAGCATCTTTGCGCTCAAGATCGAGTCACCAATCCCATCTACCCTCCACTCCCTAATAATACTCATTGCAATGTGGACAATCCACATAATTGCATTAGATGCGTTCAAGGGCACAGTCCCTACCATTCATGGGGTTATTAACAAATTCCATGTCCACTTACTGGAGCAATTCCAAGCCTGGCTCTATGGATATATGAGACCTAGGCAAAAAGCGCTCACAGAATCATGGTTCCCACTCTGGTTCCTCCACACAGACCCTTTCCTTCACACCTGTTCCATAGCAGTGGAAACCCCCTCGGAGTAGTGCACCAATCCCCCCATACCTGGCAGTCCCACTGGCAACAGGGGTAACTTGAGTACCCTGGGGTGCCCAATTTTATATTTGTTGGTTATTTCCTTAGTTTTACATATATTTGGTAATGTCAGTCCCCTGGTCAGCTTACCTCAGTTAAATAAAAAGCAAAAAGTATAAGCTTAAGATTCTGTAGAAAGGTTTTTTATTAGAATAAAGTGAAATTATATATACTTCAGGGGATTTCAGATTTAAATAAATTTTATATTGTAAAAAATAGGAGAACCTTAGGGTTTCAATAAAAAAAATTTTAGGATCCTATAGTCTGACAGCGTCTGATGCTGCTTTAGCTTGTTCACTCATTTGTTCCAATTATTGTATGCATGAGCTTTTTTCGCAGTGGTTACCCCTGAACCTTAGTGTCCAGAGCCTTTTCTGCTTGGTCCAGTTTCTGGGATTTGGCTCATTGTAGTTGTTTTTGATATTAGTTGATTGGCAAATATGACAATATGCTTCTTAACATCTGGGTTTAAGTGATGGTTCTCCTACAATGTGCCTCTCATTGTGGCTTTGAGTCACTTATAATATAGATAACTGCTCAATATGGTAATATGCTCATTCAATCATATGATACTGGTGCCAGAATAACTTGGTTTGCTCAAAAGGGCGTCATTGGCGGAATTCAAATTATTTTGGCCCCAAAGGTTTAAAATGGTGTCTAATTTCATATAAATTTTGCGCATCATTTTCATGTTCACTAAGTAAATCTTTTAAATTGGTGTAGCAAAAAAATTTACATGACGTCATTGTGGGAGGGAAAATATTTTGTCATCTGTGCCTATAAGTGGGCCTCTTTGCTCTCATCCATGATGGCCTGGTTGCCAGTACCACCACCGGTGTGGATGTGGTTATTTTCATTAATTTCACTAGTCAATATCTGACCAGGAGTGTATCAGGCCAGAAAACCCCCAGTTTCTGACCGCCATATAAATTTACATATCTGTTTAGTGCACTGACAAGCAACCAAAGCGGCCTAACCAAGTAGGGAGAGTTTTGGGGCACCTACAGCACCAAACATTTACCCACTACTTGCTGGCTATGTAAATCCTCTATGTGGTTGGTCCAACCCAGCTGCATGAAATCTTCCTAAAAACAAATTCACCCGAAAAGCACCATAGGTATGCAAGATATGAAAACCCCAAAACATCCTTTATTTTTATTCAGGAATATAAAAATGAAGGTGTCCGCCGACCAGAGCTTTTCTGGGGAGCAACCAACAATGCTCCTCAGGAAGGGACATGCTAGGTCAGAAATTCCAAAGTGATTTTCAGAATGGCCAGGTGCACCTTATAAAGGCAGTGCTTCAGGTGCCTCACTTGAGTTAAGATTAGGCTCACACAAGCCTAATCTACAATTCAGGTGAGGCACAACCCAGCACCTGAAATGACTAAACCAAAAGTAATTTTTAAAATGAATCAAAAAACATTTTAAAAGCGCTCTGACTCAAATTTGGAAAATCTGAATCTGAATCAGTATGTAACAAATGAGACAAACTCATCCATTACATCACCCCCCCACTAAAGGAGGGCCCCTTCTGGAATAGGGGCCCCTTGGCAGAAGGCAGCCATGATGAGGGCTTCCTGGGGCAAGTTACCTCAAGCCCTAGGAAAATTAGCCCAAATAAACAGCAAGCCCCTCAAAGAAACACAGATGGCGAGAGCAAATTGGGACTGGGCTGCCAGAATCAGTCCACCCAGCATGAGGATGCATGCTCAGCATGTGGCTGTGTTGCGCCACCTCCCAGGCTCACATTGGAAATAGTCTTCCCATCCTGATTGGGAAGGCATTTTTGGAAAGAAAATGCGAGAGGGGCGTGCAGTCCAGCGTGGATGAATGGCCCCATCCCGAGACTGCACACCCAGCACTTAGCTGCGTTGCACACCCCTCCCAAGCTTTCATTGGTGATGGTATTCCCATACTGACTGGGAAGGTGCTTTTTCTAAGAAAACATGAGAGGGGTGCATGGTGCAGCACGGCTGGACGTCTGACCCCTTTCTGAGAAGACCATCTGCGGGTGAGGGAGTCCTTCTGGGGCAGGTCCCCTCAGTGCCACCAAATCTCCTGGTGGGCAGGAGGGCCCACCGGGAAATTAAACTGACAGTCACTTCAGATCCAGAGTTGGCCATCAGTCACCAGCTTCCACCGGTTCTGGTTCCTTGACAACTAGGACCAAGTGACCACTGAGGTCAGCCAAACTGGGGATCAGCAGTGTGCAGCACACATTGACTTTGTAATTATGTGACAGACCAGAAAAACCCCAGTTCTGACTGCCATATAAATTTACATATTTGTTTGGTGCACTGACAAGCAACCAAAGCGACCTAACTGAGTAGAGAGTGGTCTGGGGCACCAACAGCGCTAAACATTTACCCACTAATAGCTTTCTATGTAAGTCCTCTATGTGGTTGGTCTGACACAGCCATGCAAAAGCTTTCTTGAAACAAGTAACCTGAAAAAGACCAAAGGTAAGTGAGGTATGTGAACTCTGAAACATCCTTTATTTTTATTCAGAAATATAAAAATAAAGGTGTCTGCCAATCATGGTTCATCTGGTGAGAAAACGACAATGCTCACCAGGAAGGGACATGCTAGGGTAAAAATTCAAAGTGAACTTTGGAATGGGCAGGCGCGCCATATAAAGGCAGCGCTTCAGGGGCCTCACTTGAGTTATTGATTAGGCTTACACAAGCCTAATCTACAACTTGGGTGAGGCACTACCCAGCATCTGATTTGACCAAACCAAAAGTAATTTTAAAACAAAATTGAAAAATAATTTTAAAGTGCTCCAACTCAAATTTGGAACATCCAAATCTGAGTCATAATGTAATGAATGAGACAAAATTGTCCTTTGCAAGGAGCACCACTCATAGGCTCATTTACAACAGATTCCAAGGTTCTTTTCATTGGCTTTCATCAATTTGAAAGGTCACAAGTTTTACCTCATATTTTTTTCTACATAATTTAATAAATTTAATAATATATAAATCAAGACTGGAGCTGTCCTCATAAAGATTTTTTAAATGTTCCCTCTATTTTAGCCCTATAGGAAGTCAAACTAAACTTTTAAAAACTAGTAGAGAAATTCAAGAAACTTTATTAATTAGAACTTTTTTAGTATTTATAGGTTATACAGGTACACTACATCAAAGCAATTTCCTTAGTATCTCTTAATAAATTTTCATATCAGTTTGTGTCAATATTTAATCCAGAGGTTTGATCTTTTGTTGTGACATAATCTACGCCTGTCCCATTACAATACTTTGTCTGACTTAGTTTCAGATGGGAGTGCAGTTTTTGAGAAATTCTTTATTGTCTGTTTTGTAATTTATCTCCACTGTTAATTTAAGTTGATTGACTTCAGAAATTAACTTTTATATAGATAGTTCCAGCCAATTGCCATCACAAACTGATAATTCCCCATTTAAGATCCTGTCATAGTGGTCTATAAGGTCATAGGAATCTACTATGCTCATGACTAATAATTGTTACTTGGGTATTATCCACGATTGAATATTTGAATCTGACTCTATGGATATCTTTGTAGGGACAGGACCAAGATACTTCAAGTTTATTAGGCTGACCTCCATATCAATGATTGTAGAAGTAAATAAATTATATACCTAATAGTTAGGTAGAGCTAGCTATTGTAATTTAATTTTACATGTTTCCCAAAAAGTTGTAGAGATAAAATCCTTAGTAGCAATCAATTAAGGGGAAATTAGAACGTCAGCATATTTTGCATTAGATATGTCAGAATTTTCAAGAACAGAACCCTCTAATAAGGGTTTACACCACTAAGTAATTTAGGTTCTTGCCCATACAATGCCTTAAATAGAAACACCTTAATTAAGAAATGGCAACTTACTTGTTGATCTAGTATAGCATCAAGTAGATAGAAATTAATCTTATTGGATCAGTGGCTGCCATTTCCTTAAGATAGATAATACCGTACCATTAGCTCTTTCCATAGCTCCAATAGTTAATCGATTATAAGGTTAGCAAAAGTTTTCTTGGTATTATTTGACGTTTCTTCTTGAACTACCTAATTTATGAAATTTAAGCCATTGTCAAAAAGAAGGATCCAGGAGCAACTTTGTTAAGAAAATATAGAGAAAAATAATAAATATGTGGTGGCTTTGGCTGTTGCTAATGGTACAAATATAGTTTCCACCATTTAATTAGACAGACAATATCTAAAAAATATCCATGTCCATGTATACTGTAGGTAATGGACCCACTACATCTAAACTAACAACACTAGATCTTACAAAAGGTGCAATTACTTGGAGTTAAAATTTAGGACTTGCTCAATATCGATTATAACAATTCAGGAATGCATCTATACCCTATTATATGGTTTCCAACGTTCAATCCCATAATAAAGTTTTCTTTACCCTCTCCCCATGACCAACTGTGGTATGGCAAATCCAGTATAACTTCATCTGAGAAGAAGGCAAGATATAGGGTAACCATTTTCTGTTTATAGACTAATATAACATCCCTTTTTGAATTTGCATATTTGTGGTCATTTCTCATATGCCAACCTTTTTATTTAAGAACTATCTAGATCTCATAACTCTGATCATCCAAATAAGTCATAGATTCAAATCTCCTTGGGAGTCAAGAAAGCTAGAACTGGCATTTGAGATAACCCGTCTGCATTTTGATAGAGTTCATCATGATGATGAATAGTGAAGTCCTAACTTCAGCCATAGAGCTCACTGAGCCAGCCGCCCATCAGGATCTTTTCCTGGATGCAATTACTTTAAGAGAAGCATGATCTGTGATTATTATGAAGTGTGATCCATATGGTTAAGACAAAGGTGTTTATTGTCAATAGTAACTCTAGACATTCTCTTTTGGTATATCTGCATTTTCTCTATGACATGGAAAAATGCCTTGTAAAGTAAGCTACTAGTAGTTCACATAATTTTGTCATGTTGAGCAAGAATGGCGCCTATTGAGATATCATTAGTATATGTAAATAATAAGAAAGGTCTAAAAAGTTAATAATTGTAACCTTTTTGCGTTTAATGCACAAGTTTAAATTGTGCTTTAGTTATTGTTGTTTATTATATTAACATGGGTGTAGTTATAATTGTTTGAAGACAATAATCCAGTAAAGGTTTTTCAACCAATTTATTCAGATGTTCATCAATAGACAGGTGCTGATTCTCCTCCTTCTAGTAACTTGAGGGTAATGCTAGAAAAGGGGGAAATTCCACCAACTCTTTCACAGAGTTACTAAAAAACCTCTTAGACTTGGAAAATATCCAAATAAACTTTAATCACAAGAGTTGGCACAAGACAAACAGATAAGAGAAAACTATCTCATATGCTCTAATACCAAAAGCACACTAAACTTTGTATAACTATAAAAAAAGCTTTTTAAAGTGACCTATTTTTTTACTAAAGTGAAAATGGGGTTTAAATAGGGAATTAGGCGCCCAGCTCTTCCATTATCGCCCCAATGGAAAAGGAATCCATTATTAATGTATTTAACCAAAGATTCACCTAAAACGAAAAAACATCTCATCTGCCTAGTTGGGTTCTGCCGCCAACTAGATTACGATCTTTTTGGTTGGATTTAGAAATAGTGTGTCACAACGCCTTTGATCAACCCCAGCAGATTAACCTTATGAGGCTAGCAACTTTCTTAGGCAATGGGCCCATTTACCCATAATTAGCAGATTACATTACTTCAGGCTACCCGCAGGTTAAGACAGTAAAATGTTGTCAACGCCTCAGCAACTGCCAATAAAACCCTTATTGACTAGTGACAAACTTAGATTGATCTGTGCAAGAAAGTATAATTGATAATAATTAAATAAAGATCAATATACTCATAGCCATTGTTGGGGTTCATCCCCAACAGAAGATTAATTTATATGGTGAAATTTTATCTGGCAAAAATAGATTAATATTCTATAAAGAGATAATTCAAACCATAGTTATAAATTAATATTTACTTTAAGATCCACTATAGGTTTTCTTATTATAAATTAAACTTCAGCGGGCCATACTAAAATACTATTTTAACTATCAGATCTGGATAGTGTGTGTATACCAAAATCCCAACACATATCCTGGCTTGACTAAATTATCTAGTGAAGATAGAATTGTGGAGGTAGACGCCACTTTGTTCCGTGGCATGAGTCAGTAAGCATAGTTAAAATAGTTTTGAAAGAGCTAGATCCTTTGTTGGATTATGGTGCAGTAGATGATCGCTTGGTGCTTATTTCACCCAAATCCAACAATGGGGGTTGATACCACGACTATAATAAGAATATAAACTTTAAAACTTAACAAATTATGAATATAAAAGTTTAGTAGCACCACGCAGGGGTAAAAGAGTATCAATCCCTTTCAATATCCGACCAAACAGTATTTAAACTGTTTCAAGGGTCAGGGGGAATTTTTAGGATAGTTTCAGAATAGCTTTAACGCATTCCAAATTAGGAAATATTAGAAACGCTCCTATAAGATCTTGGGATATTGACATTACTTTTTGGTGAATCAATGGTTGGAACATCGATGAATCCCCCCTTGGGTTGGGACCATCTAGTACTAAAAAAATGGTTGGGATGGGGATTTGGGGCAGAATGCACCCATGCAGTAATGTTTTAATTTATTTTACCAAATCATCGCTGGATAAAATACTTTCACCTTGAGGGACCTCCGCCACGCCTATAAAAGGGGGTGGTCCACACATAGGTGCTTGGAAAGACCTGGTTGTGGCTGGGGGCATGTCTTCCAATGGTTGCCCCATATCATTGCAAGGTTGGAGTAATCTTACTTGATTTTATATTAAGTGCCCATGAAGGTTTCAAAATGGTTTTACCCCAATCAATGGGGTTACAACAAGAATCAGCCAGTGTCTTTTGGCCGATATCCTTGTTAGCATTGTTTTTATTATAATTAGAATTGCTCATAATGACATCAGAAAATCACAAATGGCTGACACTTACCCTTTTGGGCTAAATTTGACCTAAAACATTATTATTCTTCATATGTGAGGCAAATGTCCAACATCACCCACCTCAAGAATGTTGGGGGAGAATAAGGCCATAGAAAGCGTTCATGTACCCAATATTTATGGTGACTCCAGAAGCAAGGGATTTGATTGAGTACTCATCCCCTCACTTATATGTAATTGAGAATGGCTTTTCCCAGATTGATTTGAGTTTCTCCCTTCTAGGGGTGATACAATTATGATATTAAAGCACCAAGTCAGATACTTGGAAAAGAGGGAAGAGGAGCCCAGAGCTTATTTGCGGCTTAACCCTCTTTTGTGACTGTCTTTGCTAAGTTGGTCATTGCCTCTGATTGCAACTGTATGATATGCTGGGCTAACTTCTTCATAGCTTACTTGGGATCAGTCTTATCTGTGAAGGTAAATTTTTGCAAGTAAAGCTGGAACCACAGGTTCTCGCCCATACAATACTTGGAAAGGCGACATTTTAAGGATCTTATGATAGCTGATGTGGTACACCATGAGGGCACTTGTAAGTACTGTTCCAGTGGAGGGGATCTGAAGTAGCTATTTACCATAATATAGAAACCTGCGTCCCATGTTCTCTTTCCACAGTTACATTGTTTGAAGGGTTGTAGGGGGCGGAAAAGAGCTGGTGGGTGCCCATGGAAGTTGCAAAAACCTTCACCACTAGGGAGGTGAAGTTTTACCATTGTTGCAGAGCAAAGCTTGGGGGCAACCATGTCGGGTAAAGATATACTGGTAGAGGAAAAGTGGCCGTGGCCTTAGCCATCTGAGCTGTGATAGTCACTGCCTCGACTCATTTGGTAAAGTGATCAATGCCAACCAATATAAATCAATTTCCACCCAAAGTTTGGGATGAGGGCCAACCACATAGAGACTTATTGTGTGGTAAGGCTGTTGAGGGGTAGTAGCTAATATTGATACTTTGTTTTGAAGTTGGACTTCTTCTTACATGTTAAACAGGCATCCAAGATTTTGACGATGTTCTCCATGATTCCTTCCCAATAGTAGCGTTCTTTTACCCACTCATAGGTTTTCCGCACTCCGCTATGTCCTAGGAGGGTATGAGACTTTATAATGACAAGTAATCGCTCTGAAGGTCGGAGGTAGGGTAATCAGTTCACCCCTACTTTCTTGTATAGATGGCCATTATCCACCTTCGTGTTATGGGAATGGCGAGCTAGCATCTTCTGAACTGGTTCATACTCATCCTCCCAAGAATCAGAGGTCATTAAAAAATCATGTAGCTGCTCCACTTCACTATTATTTAAATGAAGAATGGGCAGCCGAGTCAACCCATCTACATTCATGTTGCTTGTCCCAGATCAGTTTACAATGGTCATATCATAGTGCTGGAGCTAAAGAAATCAGCGTGCCAACCGCCCATGGAATCCTTCATATTTTGTAACCACTTTAAGGAGGCGTGGTCAGTAACCACTTTAAATAGGTCCCATATAAATAGAGAGGGAGATAGTGTTTAACAGAAATCAAGACGACCAGGCATTCCTTCTCAGTGACGCTATAGTTGCGTTCTACTTTGAAAGCATCTTTATGAAATTTATACGGGGTGATCAACCCCATGCTCATCCAGTTGAGCCAATATAGCTCCAACAGCATAATTGGAAGAATCAGTAAACATCATAAAGGGTTTATTATAATTAGGGTGGCGCAGAATTGGCCATTTCTGAAGTAGGTTTTTGTGTTTTAAAAGCAGCTTGTTGTTCCAGTTCCCAATGGAAAGGGGTATTTTTAGTTAGAAGACGCACAAAGGGCTCACTGAGCTGCGCAAATTTGGAGATTGATTGATGGTTGTACCCCATCATGCCTAAAAACACCTGAATATCACGGAGGGTTTTGGGGGCAGGCATCTTGAATATCGCCTCAACCTTATCTCGGAGAGGCTGGATCCCATCTGAAGAGATGGCGTGCCCCAGGAAGTCTAACTTCTTTTGGAAGAAAGTACATTTGGAGGGCTTCAGCTTAAATTTAGAGGCCTGCAACTGTTGGAAACTTCCTTTAAATGAGAAAGGTGCTCGTTAAAGGTTCAGGAAAAACTGTGATATTGTCTAGATATACAATCACACAACTAAGATTCAGGTCCTGTAAGATGTGGTCCATGGCTCACTGGAAAGATGCAGGTGTATTGCATAGCCCTTGTGGTAAACGGGTAGATTGGAAAAGACTCTCACTGAAGATAAGCGCACACTTTTCCTGGTCTTTGGAGAAAGGTCTGTTTGCCAATATCCGCTAGCCAAGTCCATGACGGAAAAGAATTTAGACCCTGAGAGTTGGGCCAGAGTGTCATCAATTCGTGGGATGGGGTAGCTGTCCTTCTTGCTGAGGCTATTCAGCTTGCAATAGTCCATAGCTACTTGATGGCCACCATTCTTCTTTTAATGAGCAAAAGTGGAGATAACCAGGAACTGTGAGAAGGCACCAGTAGCCCTGTGTCCAGTAACACTTTAAGCTCCGTCTTCATCTGGAGCTCCTCAACTTTTGATTTCTGATAAGGCTTGGATTTAATAGGCTTGGCATCACCAACATCAATGGTTTGGCACCAGCCTTTCATATGCCCATAGTCAGTATTGGATTTAGAGAAAATGTCACTATAGGACTCCAGTAAGGAATGAATTTATTAAGTTCACGGGAGTTAGCTCATCAGAAATCTGCACGTTGGGGTAAAGCGCAGAACATTTGGTCAGTGGGTAGTCCCATCTCTAGCATAGATCGTATAATGGACTTGGTGGATGCCGTCCATTTGAAGTAACAGGGCTTTTTCAAACTCCTGATGCTTCTTTACAACCATGTCCTTGCTGGTATGATTTCCAAGCAAAAGATTAATCGGTTGCTGGTAGGCAGGGTCTAGGATACCTTGCAACACCCAAGGTTCCAAAGGGCTTATTCCTCTAATGCTTGTTAAGTGCAGAAGGCGCTTCTGGGGATTTGAATAGTAATTTTGATGTATATCACTTTTTATTCACCCGCTCTGACGACTACCTCTTCTGAAGCATACAATGGACACCCTCTCTAAACCATCCACAGAGTCAGGAAGCTTTTTTATGTTTTGGCCTGATGTGGTATAAATAAGGGTGAGGGCGGAAGAAGGTTACTCAACTACGCATGTATATTCCTTCTTTTTAGGCTCGTCATTGGTAAAGACTAGGAAATCTCGTAGTTTAGAAGGAAGAAAAACCCCTGTTTAATATTAATGATTCTCTCATACTCAATAATAAATTGAGTACCAAGGAGCAGGTCGTAGGCGTTTTTTTCTAAAGCTACTGCAGGCGCAGCAAGTAGGAGCTTCTTTTTTTTAGTACTAGATGGTCGCAAGTAGGAGCTTCTCAATTCGTATGGGTAGAGAAGAGTAGGCTCCAATAGATTGAGTATTGTTGGGCCCTGCAGTTCCATACTTCTGGGAATAGTCCAGATCAGGCGCCAACTTAATTTTCTTAATAATCTTAGAAGAGACCACATTCCTGGAGCACCCATATCAAGGACAGCTAGAATGCACACTTTATTGATAATATCATCTACCTTGATTATGGTTGTACCAAAAGTAGGGGAAGGCAAGGAATTCTTTCAAATGGGGAGTGAGAGCAAGGCGTTTAGCCATCTCAGGGTAGTTGTCTTTTAAATATTGGAGGGTATGCACCTTCTGGGTGGATTGTATCATGGTCCCACTAAGATGATCTTCATCACTAGCGGTATCAATCACCTCTGAAAATCTCAACAATTTTTGAAGGTAGGTTCGTCTTGGTATTATGGCAATATCAAATCTTTCTGGCCTCAACCTATCCAGAAATAACACTTCCATTGTGGCTCCCAAAAAATAATAGCCTGCACCTTCACCACTCCCCTCAGACTTGTCATCAGAGGGATTGTCAATGCACTTCAACGAGTTACTAAGAGGGGGCGTGAAAACAGCCAAATTTCACTCACAGGGGAGGGCTTTATCACTTTTATCTACCCTTTTGACTTTTGAAGGAAGCATCGTGGCTGTACCAACTTATGGGGAGACGCTGGAAGTGTAATGGCTTTAAAAGTTGCCTTAGGAGTGATCAGCTTGGACTGCCCCATATCAGCAGGTTTTGGACTATAAGCAGCCTGAATTGAGGCTGAGGGGGATTTAAGCAGCGGCTTAGAAGGGTGTGATGCGTTATTTGTCATAGTAGATTGCTCAGCAAAAGAGGGAACTGGATAAGTGATAGTTGCCTTCTTAGCTGAGCTTTTGGACCTGAAGCTGGGGGGACATTGTCCCTTAACTGAAAGTAATTTCTTGTTAATCCTCACACAGTGGAGCAGTATTTGGTCGTTGCAGCTCTGCAGCAGCTAAGTTCCAGTGGGTACAGCCATAGAAGAGGCTGAAAAGGTCGTAGTTGCATCCCATTTTGGTACGTCTTGAAAAAGTTCAGGTTCATAAACGTCAGCTACTGCTAGAAGTGCCTCTTTGATACCCCTTACAGTTTGGAATGTATGCTTGACTGCGAAAATATGCATTGCTAAAGAGGGTTAAGATGCCAAGCTAGCCATGATAGCCGCAATAGCATCATCTAAAGGGAGCAGTTTGGCCAACAACAGAGGTTGAGCTTTGCTATAGAAACGCTCAACATAAGAGGAATCAATTCACCTTCTTGTAGCTAAGGCACATAAAGGCCTGCTTTTGGCGTTTTAAGCTTTGCTTTGAACCAAACTCATCAATAAGCGCTTATTTGACCTCCTCTTAGTTGGTAAGTGTGGCCATTTGAGAAACCATGATCTCCTGAGCCATCTGATTCAAACAGGGAAGAATATATCTAGTTTTTTGGCGGTCAGTCGCTCCTTCCATCGCAGATTTATAAACATAAATGAAGGAGACAATACTGGCCTCACCAGGAGTGAACTTGTCAAGGAATGAAGGTTAAACATAATAGGGATTTGGGAAGAGTGTTTCTTAAGCCTTTTGAGGTGAGATAAAGCACTGGCTGGTTACTTTCTAATGCAGCCAGCCTGGGTTCTAAATTTGAAGTCACTTTGGTGAAATATAGAGGTGCCCTCTGTAATGAGCACCACTTGTTGGATTTTTGGTGCTCTAGATGCTCGTTTGGTGATTATTTCACCCAAATCCAACAATAGTGTGATACCACGATTATAATAATAATATAAACTTTAAAAACTTAACAAAATATTAATTTACAAAGGTTTAATGGCGCTAGACGGGGGTAATAGAGTACTGATCCCTTTCAATATCTGACCAAACAGTATTTAAATTGTTTTGAGGGTTGGGGGGAATTCAAGGAGAGTTTTGGAATAACTTTAATGCATTCCAAATTAGGAAATATTGGAAACTTTCCTATCAGATATTGGGATGTTTGCGTTACTTTTTGGTGAACTGATGGTTGGGATGGGGATTTGGGGCAGAAAGCACTTATGTGGTAAAGTTTCGATGTATTTTACCCAACCACCGCTGGATAAAATACTTTCACCTTGGGGGACCTCTGCCACGCCTATAAAAGGGGGTGCTCCCCATATAGGTGCTTGGAAAGACCTGGTTGTGGCTGGAGGCATGCCTTCCAATGGTTGCCCCATGGTCATTGTGAGGTTGGAGTAATCTTACTTGATTTTACATTAAGTGCCATGCAGGTTTCAAAATGGTTTTACCCCAAGTAATGGGGTTCAACAAGAATCATCCAGTGTCTTTTGGCCGATATCCTTGTTAGCATTGTTTTTATTACAATTAGAATTTTTCATATTGACATCAGAAAATTGCAAAAGGCCGATCTTCCCCTTTTCAGCTGAATTTGACCTCAAACATTCTTATTTTTCATCTGTGAGGGCAAATGTCTGACACCTTTTATCCTTGCTTAGTTCATTTTCTCATGGCCATTCTCAGCAGTGCAATTAATTATCCTCTTCTCCTTCTTAGTTTGCTGCCGCCTCACTTGAGCGTAGTTCCATGGCTACATGCTGCAACAAAACTAATTCAGGTCATTCTTGCCAAAAATATATGAACGCCCATTTTCCCCATGTTAGGGCTCTCATGGCTACACCCTGTGCCATATCGCTCAGTTGATCTTTCCAATGAATTCATATATGCCTGTTTCTCCCCATTTCAGGGTTCTCATATTCTAATCATTTTGGATCTTCAAGTTCTCTTTTATCATTATTCTTCAAAGCAGACCTAGATTCAACATGAGCTGGTACTGCCAAAAATCCCTGCTCACTTAATCTTTTCAATTCTGTTGTCCATCCCCCTTCTCTCCATGACATTAGAATGAGGACACCAACAGAGACACATGTTTTTGGCAAAATAAAAAATGTACTATTTATTTAAAGTAATTGAGGTGGGTCAACCTTAAGATAAATATACCGCACCAATAAATTTTAGCCACACAGATTTTGAACTTGTGTTGAATAAAACATGCACTAGAGTGGATTTATGGAATTACCCTGCCAGGATAACCACTCTAGGTATTATTTATATATTTTTTATTTTTCTCATTTTTTTCTAACTCTCCTATAGATGATTATATAATTTTTGTACTTTTTATTCCTATATTTTCTCTTTTATTTTTATATTATATTATATTTTCCTTTTTTTCTATTAGATCCACTACTTTAATTATTTGCTAGGGATTATATTCAATATATGACCATTACCAATGTTTTTCAGTATATAGGATTCTGTTGCAACTTGGCAATAATTTTGAAAAGACCTAACTATAGGGCGTACAACTTGTTTCTTCTTTTTAATCCATGGGTATCACAACTAGGCTACCATGTCACCCATAGGGTATTCCTTATGCATCGGTCAACTATGATCATTTTTTGCTCTAATTCTTCTCTTTAACGTTATATTGTTGCCTGTGTTTGCAATTCATTCATAATATTTGGCATTCAGGTTAGATATTGTTCTGGACTCATCCCAAAGCTAGATCTACTGCAAAATAGAAGGGATGTAATGAAGATCTTTTGTCCATATAAAAGTTCAAATGGCTTTTCTTGGTCGCTGTATGATGATGATACTAAACACAATGTTTGACATACTCAGGTAGGATCCCCCCAAAAGAGAATTTCCCCGCTATCAATTTTCTCAACATAGTGACTATAGTTCCATTCTATATTACCACTATCCCATTTGTTTCTGATTAACATGGAACAGATACCACTCCTCTGATTTAAATTAATTCATTTAATCTTGAAAACACATAATCTCAAATAGGTTCTGCTGTCACTGAGTAACACTTGCAGGTATTTATGCTGGTGCACTACTTAGTCCAAGATGAATTTTGCAGTGCTTGTTGCATATACACAACTCAAGGCTTTATTTCAACCCATATGGTCAGATAGTTTATTGCAACAAATATGCACTTTACTCCCCCAAGATTAACACTCAGTGGCTCCATCACATCTATTGACACCCTATGTCAGGAGAACAAAAGGCTCACTAGCTGGTATCCTGTCAAATTATTGTGGGGCTTGTGGAGTTAAAATTCCTCACAACAGGACAGATAATCCGCCACATTTAACTGATTAATTCAAGTAATACAGAAATAGATGAAACAAAGTTTTTCTAGGGCCAGTATGCACTACTATTTTGTATATAGCTAGCTATTGAAGAGCGTTTCTACGAGTAAGAAAATAATTATCTCTTTCCATCAATTAATTTGTAATGCTAGCCATTATAAATTTCTGCATTTTCCATTGCTTTCTACAGTTCTTTTATTATCCTGGGTTCATCCCAAGTATTTCCAGTAATTATTCTTTGTATTAATTCATCTGCTTGCTGATTATATATTAATAAAAGCAAGTGTGTATTTGTGTGCATGTGTACATGTGCGCAATGCCCAGCCAAAGCTACAGCATGTAGATCTTTGATTATTTGAATATAGGTGTATGGGAGGGGGTCCATGTGCACCTCAAAGCCAGATTTTTAATTTTTATAATAAAGTATAAAGTTTAAATGTAAGAAGTAAAAAAATTTAATATGTTTTTATTGGAAATTGGTATCTTGTTACAGCTGAGCAATTTGACATTCCTTGATTTGATAAGTTTAAATGGTTTGCCACATGGTTGGTGATTTTAGGTTAATTGATAAGCTTAATGGTTTTAGCAAGCTGTAGTGATCAGTTGATTTGATAAGTTAATTTTCTATGGATAGGTGGTTTGTGTATTTTGATTGATTTTATGGGCTCAATGGGTTCAGGTAAGTGGTTAATGTTGAAGTTAATTTGATAAGTTTAATTGGTTTTGGCTAAGTTTTTGATAATTTTTAATTTAATCAATATAATTTAAGTTATTTTTTTGATAGCCATTTGTCAATTTAAAAAAGACTTGATTAGGAATTTCTGGTAAACTTTAAACCCACAAACAAATTTGTGCTTAACTGGTCTTTCAACAAGAATTAGCTTAAACTACTCTTTACAAAAGTATCCTTCTGTTTGATTATTTAAATAGATTTATTATTTCATGAACAAAAAATAACTCAAAAATTACTTAACTTTTTAAAAAGTTTAAAATAGTGTGGGGATAATAAGGTACTATCTTTAATAAAATCATATAAATTTTAATATCAGTTCTATTAAGATCTAAAAGTTATATTTTTCTAATTGTAATTATATACTAATTTGGCTGAGCATTTTCATATTCATTTAATTATAATAGTCTTTATAGGTTTTAATAAGTGATTGTTGGCCTTTGGCTGTTTTGTTAATTCAACAATTAGTTTTTGCTGAGTAGTAGTTCACTTTTTGGCTGATTTGATGGTCTCGATAGTTTCAGGTAATTGATTAATGGCTAGTTAATTAAGCAGGCTTAATTGATTTTGGATAAGTGGTTGGAGGTTAGAATATTTGATAGGTTTAATGGTTTCTGAACTTATTGATGGCCATCTACCATTATAAAAACTAATTTAATTTAGAATCATCTAGTAAGTTATAAACATCATAGCGAAGCACAGGTATCAGGATGCTAGTTTGACAACAATGGCAGGTAATCTTGATAATTCATTGGCATTCTAATGGACTGCTCTCACCCTGTGGACAAACTTGAATTTGTAGGCTTGCAACTCAGAGCCATAGAGCCAGTCACCACTCCAGTTCTTTACTATAATTCATCCAGTGTAAAAAAGTTTTTGTTGGACATGACTTTAAAGTGTATTCTATGAATATATAACCAAAATTGTTTGCAGGCATATATTGACACAAGCCATCCATGCTCCATTATGGTGTAGTTTCTTTACGCCAGCATTAGTGTCCCACTCATACATATTACTGGATGCTCATCTCCTGCGTCATCTACTTGACATAAAATGGCTCCAAATGCTATTAGTGAGACATCCACCTGAACTATAAACACATGATTGAAATCTAGATATTTTAGAACGAGGGGGCATCATATACTTTCAAAGCTCATGAAATGATTATTTTGCCTCCTCATTCCATACAAATCCTATTTTGGATCTTTAAAAAGATGGAAGAATGATTTGGAGATTCTGGAAAAATCTTTGATAAATCAATTATAGCAGTTGATAATCCCAAGAAAGACTTGTATATTCCAAACACTCTTTGGGGTTTACATTCATTCAATATGCCATTATTATCTGTGGTTGAGGTTGTAATTCGCCAGAGTTTATCACAAACCCCAAGTATTCAAGCTCTTTCTTAATAATTGACATTTTCTAGGCTTGATATTCAAATTTCTGTCACTAGGCATTTGAAAAATTCCTTTAATATTCAAGGTGGCCAGTAAATGTCCAACAGAAAGCGTTGATATCATCCAGGTATACTAAAATGCAGTACAACTTCAAATCCTTTAGATGGAATCTATCACCTGTTGAAAGCTAGCTGGTGCATTACATAGTCCCTGTGGCATTATACTTAGATGGTATAACCATTGCGTGGTGTTTATCACACACTTCTCCTGATTTTCTTGTGGCAAGTCTATCTTCCAATACCTTGAGATAAGATTTAAGGCCAATAAAAATTTAGCTTCGCCTAGATGATTGAGTGCGTCATTTATTCTTGGCAATGGATAAGAAACTTTCCTAGTGATTTTGTTTAACCAGCTTAATTAATCATCACACAATTTGATCCATCCATTTTTATTATAAGGATTGGACTAGCCCATAAACTTGATGATGGCACATATAGTCCATGCTTAATCAATTTACTGATTTTCTCAGTAACTACTAACTCCAATGCTATATATTGTAAGATTAATCACATTTTTATTGGTGAAGATTCTCCAGCATCAAACTTATGGATCAAACTATCTGTGCGTCCTAGGTCATGATTGTCCTGGGCATATATCACCCAATATTTCAAAAACATCGGAGTACTTCCTCCTGATGATGTTTTTAAAAATTAGCAATCTGATCATAACCTATTGGCACATGGATATTTTTGACATTATCTGTAGTTATCTCATTTTTGTAACATCCCAAAATCCTGAAACTCTCTGATTAATAGATTAGGATTAAATAAAAAAATGTAATAACTTGGTCCTTCACCACTTCTATAAATACTTGCTCTGATTGGCCAGTAGAACTCAAATTTCTCCATGGACTGGAATTATAATCCCTGGAGCTACCAAGGGCTACAATATTGATTTCTACCATAAGGGTAAAATCTCTGCATACAATTGTTCCAGAATTTGTAGCATTAATTCCGTGCTAAATACAAGTTTTGTTCCCAGTAGTTAAGATAGTCATTATTTTTTCCCTCAACGGTCACACATTGTTCTTAAGCAACTTTGTTGGAATTACCCGTATTTTTCTTCTGACTAACATGTATTGAATGGGAATAATGCCATCACTGTAAATTGAATTAGCAAAGTTATACTCTTAGTCAGAATTGTAATCCCTTTAGCGGATATACCAAAGGCAACATTTGTTTTAAACATTAAGATACTTACCTCAAAGTAACATTTTACATTATAATTTCTCAAAGATTTCTTTCCAATGAGGATGTTATAGTTCTGATTTGCCAACGCTATGGTAGGAGTGGATACTACCAGCAATTAAACTAAAGAGTCGCTGTATGCCACATAGGATATAATAGTATTTGGTTCAGTAGTCCCATATTTTTTCAGTGCTCTAATTTAGTTAGATCATCATTCACTTCACCAACTTTGTCAAAACATTATAATGGGAGCTCCATTATTAATTATTTCTTAAACTTTTACTTGATTGACTAAAAAAACTGCATATTACACTCAGAGTATTGTGATAAAGTGCCATCTGAGTAAATTGCGGCATCAGTTGCCAAATCTAGAGTAAGATTTCTTCCATGGTTAGATCAGGAAAGGATTCTTGATCTAGCTAGCGAAAAATGCAATTATCAATTTCATAAGATCATGTTAATTAATTCTTTGGCGTTCTTAGCAGTTCTGACCTTTTCCGCAAGCTGATGAGCATATGTCTGAGCCACCACTTTCATTATCATTAGGTCTTTACTTTTTGCCTTTGCTCTAGTGATTGCATTTATATCTAAAATTACAACCTGATAGAGCTGATCAAGTGTATCTTCATCTACAGTTATATTAAATATCCAATTGATCTTTAAAAAATGTCAGAGGGAATAGAATTCATTGCAGTACTAGATTATTCCATATCAATACTGCAATTATTTGCCAAATCCTTCACATTTTCCTTATCTTTAGCCTGAACCATATTTACTTGTTCATTAGGCTTCTTGATTAACATTGAGAGGCTTAGTGTCCAGTTTTCACACATTTATGACAGCAATTTTGAGATTTGTCCATCCATTTTGGTCCTTTGGTTTTGTTCCCCGTTAAAACTTAATTTTGTAAATCCTTATTTGGCTCAATAAACTTCATGGTATTCAGATTATACTTAAAGGTTAATGAATCTAAAGGTTTGGTAAGGCGCTTCAAACGTTGAAAATAGCATCTTGAGACATTTCCACCATCTTCAAAGTGAAAGTATGAGTTGACAATGCAGAAAACATGGCTCAGTATATGTCTCTGTAAGGCCAAAAAGCTGTATGCATTACAATGCAAGAATCAAAGTCTGACAGATATTTTGCGCCCACCAGGCTTTGTGCTTCCTGGTAAAACTGGTCAGCTAAAACACCAAATGTTTCATCCTTGTTAAATTGGATTCCCATGAACTCTTGTTTGCAGTATTCATCCATTCAGGGCTGCCAGTCTCATTCATGATCGCTTCTTTAGTATCGTCATACATCCAATAATCCCCATTGAGATGGTGCAACAACAAATTTTGACAAATGGTGTATTAGCAGTTCATAATTGATACTGCTTTCTGAAATTCACCATATCTGAACATCGTCATTTCAAATAAGTGGAAAAACGCTGTAGCGATATCCCAGTAGAATGAAGTTAATCATGGAGTATTCTGAAATTCTTCTGTCACTACTGTGATGGTAGGTATATGCCTAGTAACCCTACCAATGAGGGGATATTCTCATAAGTCATTTTCTAAAGTGCAGCGAAAGCTCTAGGCATATTTCTTGGGGGCTGTACTTTCCCAATGAAACTTTCTTCATCTATCTCATTTTCAGCTTCATCCGCCTTCAATCTGGACGCAAAAGCATCTATGATTTTGAGATCTTATAACAGCTTTAGGATTTGAGTTACATATCCTGGATCTGGCAACACAGTTCTTTATCTAGTTTTAAGCAGCCTTCTGAAACATCTTTTCTCTTAATTTACTTCAGTCTCCTTACATTTAAAGGAGAATACTCTCCATAAAGATCATTGTTGACCTTCAGACCTGCTCTATTTCTTCCTTGTTTAGCCACTTGTTATCCAAAGTAATCAAATTAGATTGGGATGTCAAGTTCAGTGTAGTCCGATTAGCCAACTCTAGTTCTTATCCAAAACTTTCAAAATATGTTTTTGTAAGACATACTGTTGATAATTCTACTAGATTTTTTGGTCTGAAATCTCAACTATCTCTGTAGTGAGCACCAAATGTAAACTTTTTGTTTCTACTTAACAGGTTTAAAATGTGCTCAAGTATCGTTGAATAATGAATATTACTAAGGTACAGTGGTAAACTTATGAAGCCAAATTATCCAAATGAATTTTACAACCAATCTTCTCAGATGTTGATTACTAGACAGCTACTGACACTCTTCATTCTGGTAACTTGAAGGCAATGCTGGAGATGGGAAGAATTCCTTCAACTCTTCCACAGAAGTACTTAAGAAACACTTGGACAATGGAATCTATCACTTCCACTCTAATCACAAGATTTTGCATAAGACAAATAGATAAGAGAAAACTATTTCTTCCACTATAATCCCAAAATCTAATACAAATTGTATAACTGTTCAAATGCTTTTCTTATTGATCTGTTTTATTAGAATGAACAAGGGGCTTAGATAAGTAAATCAGCATCCAGCTCTTCTGTTAGTCCCCCAATGGGATTTTATCCATCAGCAATGCTTTTACACTAGGAACCATCTAAAATGGTGAATATCTTATTTGTTTAGTTGGATTCCATCACTGATTAGCTTATACCCCTCCTGGGTAGATTCAAAAATATTGTGTATTAATGCCTAAATCCAACCCCAGCAGATTGATCTTATAAAGCTAGCAGCCTATTTAGGTAATGGTACCATTTACGCTTAAATAGCAGGGCACATACAAAAGGCTAGCCCGCAATATAACTACCAATATAAGCGTTATCATCTCTTCAGCAACTGATAGTAAACCATTATTGACTGGCAACAAACCCCAATTATCTGTGAAAGATAGTATAATTGTTAATAATTAATCCAACAATCAAATGGAGTGGTAGCATAATAGGGTGGTTCCTGCTCCACTCTGGGTCAGGTTTTGACTGACACAAGTTAAAAGCCACCACAGGCTAAAAAAATGGTGTAGTATTTTATATTAAGGTCAACCTGTCTCATTTACTTTTATAAATCAACTATCAGATTAATCACAAACATTGTTAGGATTTATCCCTGATGGACATTAATTATCCATTAGAATCAAATTTAAAAAATAGATAATTTTATATAGAAATAAACTAAAGGAATGAGCATGGAAGGGTATAGATATAATTCAAGCAGTTTTTATTCATTTTTGATCAATATCTAGACATATTATGTGTGGTTTTATTACATCAACAGCTATATAGAAATAACTAAATAGTAATTATCAAATAAAGATCTCTCCAACATCCGCTGCAAGTTTTCTATTATTAAAGGAGCCCCAGAAGACAAAATGATAAGTTATGATAGTATATCAAAGCTTCATATTGTGGGCATTCCATAATTCCAACAGGGGTACTCTAAGATCAGCTGAGAGACTAAAGCAGTCTGTAATATATAGAAGACTGTTCAACTTATGTTCCCCATTTGAAATCAACTTCCTACTGTAGTAAGTAAAGTAACCTCAGTTAAATCAGTGAATTGGTGTATAATTAAGCAGTAGTATCCTATCATTCTGATAAAAACTTATATGTCACAAAGGCTTGTTGGTGGCGCCATTTTTTCAGTAGCATTATTTTAACTGAAAAAGTTTAAATATCTTCTTTCAAAACTTTATGTCCTAGAAATTCCAACTCAAATTGAAAAATAAAAACTTAGATGGTTTAAATTTAGTGAAGCTTGCTGGAGTTAATCTTATACTTATTTTAAGTGTTCTAGATGATTAGAGAGTGAGTTTTGAAAATATAGTTATCACATCAAGTTATACCAGATCACATGACATTTTAAGATCTCCCAAAAAGACCATCCAAGACTTTTTAGAAGGTTGCTGAGCTTTGCAGAGCCCTTAGGGGCATCTTTATAATCCCAAACAACCCTTCATTAGCTATCAGTGCACATTTAGATTTATCTTCTATGACTAATTCTGTTTGCCAGTATCCACTTGCTAAGTTCATTGTAAATAAAAATTGGGCTCTGGCTATCAGTCTCAGGATATCATCAGTTCTTGGTAAGGGATAACTGTCTTTTAGTAGCTTAATCAGAAGCCAACAAAATAGGTAGTACATGGTGTATTTCATCTTCCTTTCACACCATAGAAGTGGAGAAGCTCAGGGACTTTGAGAGTGAAATAGTAGCCCTGCCTAAAGTAGTTGTTAAACTCAGTGCATAATTGAGCCTCTTCAATTTACTCTTGCAATAAGGAAGACTTTAAGTGTGTAGCATTTCCAGTTTCAACACGATATTACTCCTTACATCTTTCCAAAATTACATGTAGTAAAAAAATAAGGTAAGCATACTAATCCAATAAATCTACTATTTTGTGTTTGAACTTATGAGGTAAGTCCTTTCCAACGGGTAGCTTTAACAGTATTGATTGATGGAGGATAGCAAGCACAGACTCACATAGATTACTAAAAAATCTTAATTGAATCAACCTTAATAATAGATAACATATAAGCATATGCAACAGGCATATTGAGCCCTATAATTTAAGCTTGACTTGTCAAGTTGTCCTATAGCTTAAAGACTGAACCTACATAATCTGTATCCATGATCTCGTAAAAAGGTGATATTTCTCTTACTGAAGCATTTTAACTCCCTTTATTACAAATAAAGTAAACTAGGAATCTGAATATGTACCTTAATATCAACAATTTTGTGATTTTTGGGGCACCAGAACGAATTTTGGCGATTATAACGGAATCCCTTCATTTCCATATACTACAGCTCGTGGGAGTCTAACTTTTGATCCTCTAGTATAATACTCAATCTGTTAAATCATATATGTTTTTCAATAGACAAAATCAAACTTTAACTTTGTTTCTTCAATATTGACTGGGCTCAAACATTAATGGTACTCAAACCCAAGGAGGGAAAGAAATCCTTCAGAATATTTTATTATAGTGAAATAATCCCATAAATTTATTGTTAGCAAAAGATTATAACTAGATCATCCAAAGATACAGCTAGGGTGACCAAAGATAGTTTTGACATTTGCACAGGAATTGCTGAGTATGCTCCTGTCGCGATTTTGATATGACTGGATGATAATCATGGGACAGCTAGGGCGGAATCCGCTGAAAATAATATCAGATACAAGTATTTGAGTGCCTTGAGATGAGGCGATATTGGGATTAATGGGTTATTGGATATAACGTTTTATTATTGGATTGCCTCTATATAAGGCGATGTTAACAATCGACAATTACAATTTAAATCGCCTACAATTAGGGCAATAGCAAATTAGAGAATAGCCAGCCAAAACAAGAAAAATTGGTGGAGCTGAATAGTCCAAGCTATGAGAGTGATATCATCCAAGCTGATGTAATATAAGCGAGATGGGCGATTAAGAGGAGGTTATTGTTAAGTGAGTTAAAAAGAAAGTGGAACAGGAAGAATCCGCGGTATTAAGCATATTAAATAAAAGAGGTTGTGGGAGCAAGTGCTCCATATTTATATATAAAGTTTATTTCCGTTGTTTTGAGGACAACGATCATCATATTGTTGGTCCTGATTGCTCAGTGGGTCAAACCCTGTGCAAAATAAGCTGGCGTATCCATTGATACCTCCAATTTTATAACAGCTCCAATTAAACAAGTACATTTAGGACTGGTAGTACCATACTCCATATAATGAGAAAGCTCTGGAGCAATTTTTGATCGCTTCATTAATTTGGATATATAAGATTTATAAAAAACCAATATCAATTATAGCCAAATATAGTAGTTTATATACTTTAACTGTAACTTGAGTAACCATACTTCCAAATTGAGGTGGAAAAGTTAAAAACATAGGTAGCTCATCCATGGAAGATAAGAAGAGGAAGAATTATTAGTCATTTCCGCAACTCTTGTTGATAGTTTTCATAGACTGAGTAACATCATCAGTTAAGTGTTCATGGTGAGGAATAGAATTATGCTCAGAATGAAAGGCCTCGTCGTTCAAGCTAACTGAACTTTTGCCTCCTCATCAGACTTCTCTTATAGCACTGTTGGCATAATGATGTAATCCTTTGCAATACTGCACCTAGAAAATCATCAATCCTTATTTTCAATGGTATAAAATTGAGTGAAATTTGATGAAGTTAAAGCTTTGAAGTTTAGTCATTTCAAGAGTAAAAATAGTATTTAAAGCTTCTTTGTTTTCACAGGTATTGGTAAAGGCTCATTTAAGGAAATTATATGTAATTAAATATTAGGGTGAGCTTCCAACAAGGAAACTACTGCAGATATAGCATCATCAAGAATGATATAATTGGTGTTGAATCTCAACAATTCCGTTTGTATCTGCCAAAGGGTTTTTTGCACAGGGTTTTGGCCATTAACAATTGGAACTTACAATATGACGATCGCCTGTTCCTTGGACCATTTGTAAAAAATTTAATTTATAATAAAATGGGAACAATCTCCTCAAGACACTTCTTAATTTTTTAATATAATAAGTCGGTGGATCTTCCTCTAGTCCAATCTCTCTTTTCTTCTATCTTTCTTCTTCTCTACTCCCTAATTTCCTCCTCTTCCCGCCCCCTTGTTTCACTGATATACCAGAGACCTCAGTTGGTACCAACCCTTTTGCTTAGTTTATTTGTTTCACCATATTCTCATTGGTTTCAGCTTTTTGTTCTTCAATTCTTTATTGCCCTGATTTGAGGTGACCCAATTTATCTTTTGTCAAATGTTGACATCACCTTATCGCCCTATTTTAAAGGCAATCTGATATGACCTGTTATAACCCATTATCACCTCATCTTAAGGCGATCAATTACTTATAGCTCTGAAACATCCCCAGCAGATTCTGTCCATTGAACCTTTGGTGGAATTCCTCCAATAATTCGCTTGGTCATAATGGTGGCTTGTCATCCAGTCATATAGATATTCAACAATATCCCCCCCTTTGACTGGATGATAATCTGTACATCTCTTTTTCCTTCAACGCCATGCAAACCATCATGCTAACAGCTGCGAGTCCATGAGTTCACTTTCTTCTACCATCTGTGGCTTCATTTAGAGTTACCTGACTCAGGACACATCCCTTTTCCCCAGTTTCCTTTTCCACCAGCTGATGAGGATGCAGTTGACGTGGACCTCACAACTGTGCTAACCCAGGAAGAGATTCTTCCCAAATTTGTCAGCCATTTGACTTCCTGGCGCGCCCCCTTCAGGGACATAGTGGCCCAGCTATGCAGGGGAAGGGAGCGGACCCAAGGGCCTTTGTATAACAAAGCATCCCAGCTTCTGGAGAGCGGCTTTAGTCGCCTAGCGCTTCCATCTCCTGCTGAGCCTCATCCCATGGCTCTGTCTGTTCAGCAGATGCTGTGCTTTGTGCAGTGGGTGATAGCCTGTTGGTTGGGGTCCTTTCCCCATGCTCCTACCCATTTCTGGTCCCTGAGGGGTAAACTTCCACAACAACTGGTTAGCTCGCCTTTGCTATGGGTCATCGCAGCATTCACCACCCTCAGCGCCAATGATTTATTGCAATACCTTACCATCATGGCGCTCATAAGCAACTTAATTTTGCATCCCCTAGCCACTTTAGGTTCAGTAATAGAGCAGCACCAGACAACCCTCAAGTGGGCCTGGCAAGCAGCATTCACCACAACTGCTCCTTTTCTGATAGCATATCCAAGCATGAAGGACTTCCTTGTAGATCGCCTGGCACTAGGTGCAGCCTTTTCCCCTCAAGCTGGAACTCACATGCTTACTCACCAGCCCTATGACTCTGACCCCTCTGTTGGCATATTCGTTGATTACCCAGGATCATCAATTCATGTGGTTGCAAGCTTTGCTCCTAGTGAGGCAAGAACGGTTTTGAATCAATCAACCAGTTGAGCTCTCACCACCTCACCTGTTACCCTGGAACCCCAGTTCATCTTCCTCTTCTAGTCCCGATGCACCAGCCTTTCCTCTTCAGACTAGTGCAGTGGCCCCAGAGCGGATGTCAGCCCCCTCACTCTCACCTCGGCAGCCTTTGCCTTCACCTCCACCCCCAACCCCCAATGAGCCTATAGAAACTATGGCACACTTGAAACAGCGGATGAGAAACAAAGGTCCCATCGATCAAAACAAAAGGAACACTGCAAGAAGCTGAAAAAAGACAGGAAGATGAAAACAGCATAGCAAAAGACCTCAAAAACCCCAATTAAAAGTAGTAAAAACTCACATCTGATATTTCTACAACTAAGTTCATTGTCAGCAGTTGCACAATATATATTTCTCATTTTTAGAGGGGATATTACTGCCTATATGCCCAAAGGAATTTTGCATGCACCCAATTTACAATATGACCACTCGCAGGATCCTTGATAGTATAAGCATCAACTCCTGTTTTTCTGTTATCTCAAACATCCCAGTCCAAATATTCGTGAGCTTGTGCTTCAGCCCAAACCTGTGCTGATTGTGGAATAGCACCATATCTCCCTCTTTTAACTGTGCTAGGCCACTTCGCCGTACCTGATCAGCAGCCCGATTTTTTGATTTTCTTGGCTAAGCTGAACAAGTACACTTTAGTTTGTAACTTAATCACCATATTTGTAATAGTGGTTAAATGTTGTTGCAGTTCCATTCTGCCGGTGTCCTCTACACAGGCATATAGCAGCATAGGCAGAGCAGGTTTCCATCCATAAAGCAATTGGAAAGGGCTTTATCCTATGGCAGAATGGTAGCTTATATTGTAAGTGAACACTGCAGTAGAAAGAAGGGTACTCCAATTAGAGGGTCTATCAGTAACCAACTTCTGTAGTATATTTACCAGAGTCCCGTTAACCCATTCAACCATTCCGTTGGACTTGGGGTGCTATGGGGTTGTTAGGATCCCGCGGATGGCCATCAATTCGTTGAGCTTGGGTAAAATGTGAGAGGTGAAGTTAGTTCTATTGCCAGTAAGGATAAACTGTGGGCAGCCATAACGCTGTATGATGCATTCCATTACAAACTTAGTCACATTAAATGCCCCAGATCCTGAATGGCTCGCACATAAACCCACCTGGTCAAGTGGTCAATTGCCACCAGGATGTACTTAGACCGGTTAGCTCCAATCATCAGAGATCCCACAACATCAATAGAAACTGTATGCCAAGAAAATCGAGGTTTTACCAACTTTTATGAAGTCTTCTGGTAGAAAGGCTTTCCACCTGGCACTGGTGGCAGCAGGACAGGGTCTCAAGCACACAAATTGCATGCTTTCCAAATAATACCACGGCCTTATAAATTCAAGAGTTTTCTGGACTCCACCATGACCAACTGCTCGGTGTACATTCATAATAATATTTGGACGAGTGGAAGGTCTTGGGATATTTATGGTAACGTCCCCTATACACTTAAACAATTCCCCATTCTTTAGGAACGTATTGGTCCTGAGTCCATCTAGTAACTTGATAACTTGGGGCGGTTCATCATTGTAATTTCTGCTGAGCATTTTTTCAAACATTATGTCGCTTAAATTCGCCACTACTGTAATTGTTGGCAATCTTGAAAAGAAATCAGTGTTTTGTGTTTTGCTCCTGGTCAGTAAAGAATTTCAAAGTCATAAGCTTGCAGCTTAAGAGACCATTAGGCCAGTCACCCCACAGGCTCTCTTAAATTCTAAAACCAGCGCAACAATGCATGATCCATCATGACTTTAAACTTTACTCCATGCAAAAAGATTCAAAGCTGTTTATATGCATAGATCACCGCTAAGCACTCTCACTCAGTCATGGTGTAATTCTGTTCATGGCAATTCAAGCTATGACTACAGTATGCCACAGGGTTCTCCTCTCCCTCATCGTCCTTCTGAGACAAGACTGCCCCCACAGCAGAAAGTGACGCATCCATTTTGCACTATAAGTTCCTTATCAAAATTAGGGTAGCGCAACACTGACACACTAATTAATACCATTCAAGATGTATCAAAGGCGCATTGGCATCATTCCATCCATTTAACCATAGCACCTTTCTTTAGTAGCTCAAACAGTGGACCTCTGATGCAACTGAAATTGGGTATGAATCGTAAGTAATAACCCACCATCCCCAAAAACACCTGAATGTCCCGCTTATTTACTAGCTTAGTGTAAAAATTTACTCTTTGGTTTTTATCAGCAAGCAACCCAATAGCCTTTTTACTGCACAGTTTTTAATTTCCTCATGCACTGAGCAGCGTTGCATAGAAAGAATTATTAATCAATAATAGTATGGAGACTACTATACATAGTTGAGTATGAATTACACAGTGCAATCAAAAAGTTCTGGGACTAAAGTTTTAAAGACACAACTTTACAAATAAATAAACTTTCTTTTATCATAATTTAACATACAACCTTTCCCTCTCTATACATATTTATATTGCTAAAACAATTGTTAAAAGGTATGCACATAGTTCCTATTTTGTATAACCATGTTTAAACCAGCTGTCACATTCTTCTGAATTGTCTCTACTTTATCAAAGGGATTAACCTTCAGTGCCGCCTTCAGATTAGAGAACAGAAAGAAGTCAGACAGAGTCAAACCTGGTGAATAGGGTGGATAATTATAATCCGAAGGTGGCACTGAAGGTTTATCCCTTTGATAAAATAGAGACAATTCAGAAGAATGTGACAGCTGGTTTAAACATGGTTATACAAAATAGGAACTATGTGCATACCTTTTAACAATTGTTTTATCAATATAAATGTGTATAGAGAGGGAAAGGTTGTATGTTGAATTATGACAAAAGAAAATTTATTTATTTGTAAAGTTGTGTCTTTAAAACTTTAGTCCCAGAACTTTTTGAATGCACTGTGTATATTGTGGCCCAACTTCAGCCAGTATTCCCAATAAAATACTCGTGAAATTGTACTCGTAAGTATTCATTCCCTATGCTTTTTTCACCTGATCTTCGCTGAGATACCCTGGTGACAATCTCTCTTAGCCAACACACAGTTGGCAGCTATCCCTGATTGTGGTTCCTTCTTCTCTAGATCCCCACTCGGATCTTTACTCTTCTCTCTGAGAGTCTTCCAATTATTGCCCTCTGCAATAATATCCTTGATATAGAACAACACAATAGAAGCTGATAGTCTAACTATACACTAAATTTATTTATATACTGTAAACACTGTTCCTGTAGATAATGTTTTTGTAGATAATGTTTTTATTATAGTAAATCCTAAGGAATTATATATTGGGGATTCAGCTGTATAACCCCTTGGTTGACACCTCTTTGATGAAATGGCAGCCAAAGCCATTGAATCACCCATCCTCATCTCAGCAGCGATGGTCTTCCCCATCCTGGCTAGGATTCCATCATTGGACATCCTCAAGAACTCAAACGGAAAGAGTCAGAAAACGTGTCCCTAACGTTTTCCTCTCAATCCAAGCGAACCAACCATATTTGGCTAGCGACCTGCTTAGGTAATGGGACTTATTACCCATTATGGCAGGTCACTCACCAACTGATCAATTTGCTAGTTGCAGGTGCCATCACTCACCTCACAACTTACTCATTCCCAATCAGTTGGTGTTGAACCTGACAGATCCCAATTGATACACCTGATAGCTAACTACTATCAGATGCCCCTATTTTGTCAGCAACTCCGCCTGATGAGATCTTAAGTATTCATCTTGATTGATCCCCAATGGATACAACCAGGCGAACATCTCAAAATTCCCTGAACGTAGTTCCTCTAAAACTTGGGCCAACCAATTTCTGATTCACTTCGCCTTAGGAATTTTCCCCTAGTGATATCAGGTAATCTAGCAGGCTGGGAATATGGGCAAAAATCCCAACACATCTCCCCTCTTGCCTAGATTTCCAGCAAGAAAAGGACTGAGGCATGAGAACACCGCTTCAGACACTTGGTCAAATACTTCATTGGTTCAAGCGGATTACACTTATCAATACTCAACGCTGCTCATGATGACCTTTGCCATTTGGCGTTTTTCCTCTTCCTCCTCGCTACCACCTTCTCAGAGCGCGGTCCCCATGACCTTCTGTCATGACAGGCTGATTGATTTACTCATGAAGATATTAGTTCCAGGATCCAGTTTTCCCCCAACAGGGTATATGACCTGCTGTCATATTCAGAATTTTGGTCTTGCGTACTGATTTCCTGATTTTCTCCTTGTCCTAGATAGGAGACTCTTTTTTTAGTACTATATGGTCCCAATAGATAGGAGACTTTTGCCGTTGATGTTTGTTTCATAGCTTAGTTAAGAATACTTATTTGTATATCTCCCTTGTTATTTTGGTCATAACCTCTTGGCATAAGTCATTCTTAATTCTTCCCTTGGAGAGCTTATCTCATTAATTTTAGGATTAATTTCCTTGAAATTGGAGCTTAATGGATTATAGAGTGCATAATGTCAACTTTTATATAAGTCTGACATCTCCCCTCTCATCTAGCTCATATGTTGAATTCTAAGTCCTGCTACCAGCAGCTCCTCAATAGTTTGTCTTATACAGACTTCCGTCTCTTCCAGCAGATGAGTCAGGATGCTTGACGGAACCTCTTTTATGGTCCTTCCAGGACTCATACGCCTAGTCTGGCACTAGTGGCTAGTCCTTAAATTAAATTACTGAAAATGGTAACTAATCCCTCAGAAACCAGGTTGGCTATTGTTTTAAACAACTCTTGGCCAATTATTCCTCTGCTGTCAATTCCAGAGTTGGTTTTGAAACTCTCCTAAATCAACTCCTTTTGCTGATGCTCTGAACATTGTCATAGATGCTCCGGAGATTATGCCAGTTGCTCTGGATCATTCATTTCTTGCTGGGTCAGACCTGCTCCCTGAGTTCCTCTTCCAGCTCAGTCAATTTTACAAACCTGCTGTTCTGGGCCTGAGATCTCAATCAGTAACTTTATTCACTTTGAGCTCCCCTTTGCTGAACTCCAGGCCCAAGTCACCAAGGCTTTGACTTTAGCACTAAATCCCTCTGATCTTGATAACCTCCTGGATCAGGATACTGCTGCTTATGCTGTTTGCTTTGCTGGCCAAGTTCTTTGAAGTTGGTCCACAAAGCTTCCAGCCTCGCCTGGGTTCCACCGTTTTTTCAGATTTAGCTTCCAAGAAGCCCATAGTCGCCACTTGCAGTATGCAATCCGCTCCCTGCATGACTATCTCTTCTACAGAGCTTCACATCGGTATCTTCTAATGAAGGCGTTGATAGGGGGCATGATTCAGCAACCCCCGTCAAGCATCCCTTCTTCGTTGCCAGCCCACATGTCCAGTGTCCTTGATGAAGCCCGTTGGCAGGCGCTCAGGACTAATCTTCCAGCTCTGGTGCCATATTGGGATTACTTGGGATTATTCGCCAATTGCCTCTTTTTATACTGTTGCTTTCCTCCTCACTCTGTTGTTTCAGGATTGGCTTCCTCTGAAATCTCAATTTCCCTTCCCCTAGTCACTTTCTCTCAGGGCTCAGCATCCGCTCAACAAACGTGGTTTTATGTAGGTCTCACCCTTGCTGGCATCCAATTGCATATCAATTTTTATGGGTTGTTCATTCCTACCGAGATCCATCCTCCCTCCCCCAAGAGGTGACTTAGGTGTGATCATCCCCATACTGAGGACAATCAATAAAAATAAAATTTATTGAAATCAGTTTTTTCTATGTGTTTTATAATATTTTTTTCCAGTATCTTTTATCAATTTTTTATCTTGACTCTTTTTTTACTATGGGACTTGACCTTGTTCCGATTCAGCAGTCCATTTTTCCCCCAAACTGGGTCCTAGGTACTTAAACCTGCCAGTTTTCTATGGTTCAGAGGTCCTTTTTTTCGGACTTAACCATCTAGATTGGTTCAGAGGTCCTTTTTTTGGACTTGACCTAATCATCAGGACATGACCAACTTAATGGCTATTGGTCCTTTGGGAACTATTTTATTTTTTTCTTCAATCCAACGCTTTAGATACTTAGTGTGGACTCGATTCATAGCTCTTCCATCCAAGGGATTCTTGATGGAGTAAGCATTGGTCGCCATTTTGGCGATTACTTCAAATGGACCTGACCACAACTCATCTAATTGTTTCTTCATCCGAAAACATGCATATTGCAATAGGCAGCTATTTCCTCTTTTTGATATTCTTCTAAGGCTGGTCAGTTTTTGTCATCTGTCAATTTTGCTCATATCCTTTTCTTCAAGGTGGTATCAAATTCTTGCAATTGCATATCAATTTAGGATACTCGTCTTTCAGTTCAGGTATCACTTGGTACTCATCCCTGACGTAGGTTCCACCACCAAATATAAAATTGGCAGCAACGCGGCCTTTCTTCCATATAATAATTCAAATGGCATCTTTCCCGTCGCAGTATGATAACTAATATTATAGGTGAACGTCACCAAGCTCAGGTACATTCCCCACACGGAAGTTCTATCTGAAACTAGCTTCCTAATCATTGCAGCCAGAATTCCATTGACCTGTACTACCAGTCCATTTATCTCCAGCTGGTATGGTACTGACACAATTCCTTGGATCCCCATTATTTCATTTAACCTCAGGATCACATGAGATGTGAAGTTGGTCCCATTATTGCTAAGCAGGACCTGCGGACATCCATGCTGGTATACCACTTGATCCAGGATAAACCTCACAGTATTGGTAGCGTCTACTAGGTTAGGGCCTTCATCTTGACCCATCTCATCAGATGGTCGATGTCAACTATGATGTACTTGACTCCCCCAGTGCTCATTGTCAGTGGTCCCATCACGCTAATGGACACCATGTGCCAGGAAAATCCAGGGAGGACCAGTTAGTATCCAGTTGTAATCTTATGTGGTTTGTGCTGCTGGCACTCCACGCAACAAGCTAGATAATCTGCGACATCATAGTTGATAGATTCCCAGTAATAGTACTGGCGAATATGGTCAGCTGTTTTCCTCAGGCCTCCATGCTCAACAACTTTGTGAGCTGCTTGTACTATTGTTGCTCTTTCCGATGGTTTTGGGAATAATAGCCGCTTCCCATTGATCATCATAAATACTTGTCCATACATAGTCTCAGTGTTTTCCATCACTTTCTAAAGCGCACCTTGGATTTTTTGGGGCTTGTCCCCAATTTTCCTTTGACTTTCTCTGGAATAGCTCATCCACCTGCGGGTATACCAACCGGACCATTGACACCTGTGATAATCCATCCCCATTCTGATGAGAAGCCCACGCTCAGTGGTCAGTCTCATAATTGTAATCCTGGAGCTTAAGTGCCTATCAGGCCAGTTGTCCTTCCGGCTCTCTTAAATTGTGCAGCCAACACAGCAAATAGTGGTCCATTACCACCTTAAAGTGCGTTCTATGGACATACACCCAAAACTGCTTGCATGCATAAATGACCGCAAGGCATTCACACTCAGTCACAGTGTAGTTTCTCTCAGCGGCTGAGAGTGCTGGCTCACATATGCCACCAGATGTTCATCCCCAAGATCATCTACTTGGCTCAGTACAGTGCCAATCGCCATCAATGAAGCATCAGTTTTAATAGAAAACTCCCAATTGAAATTCAGATATTTCAGAATTGGCAGATCTATCAAATACCGGCATAACTAATCAAAGGAGTCCTGGGCCTCTTCATTACATACAAATCCTTTTTTTCAGATTCTTTAATAAATGGAATAATGGCTTGGCTATTTGGGCGAAGTCCTAGATAAATCTTCTATAGTATCTGACCATCCCAAGAAACACTTGGATGTCTCAGACACTCTTTGGTACAGCCATACATTCTATAGCTGCTATCTTCTGGGTTTGCGGCTGCAATCCACTTGAGTTGATTACAAATCCCAGGTATTTTAACTCTTTCTTAAAGAAGTGGCACTTCCTTGGCTTGATCTTCAAGTTAGCCGCGGACAGTTGCTTAAATACTTCTTCCAAGTGGTGGAGGTGATCAGTAAACGTCCTACTGAACACGTTGACATCATCCAGGTATACCAGGACTCATGACAACTTCAAGTCTCTTAATATCGCATCCATGGCCCTCTGAAACGTTGCAGGCGCATTGCATAGACCCTGGGACATCCTCGTCAGTTGGTATACCCCCTACACGGTAATAATCGCACATTTTTCCTAGTCTTCCTTTGGAAAGCTGATCTGCCAATACCCCAAGATTAGATCCATTGTGGAGAAATACTTTGCTTCTCCTAAACGATCTAGTGCATTGGTGATCCTCAGTAGGAGATATGATCCTTCTTTGTAATTTTGTTTAGCCTGCGGTAGTCAATCACCACCCAGTTGGATCAATCCTTCTTCTTCATGATCAGAATTGGACTTGCTCAGGGATTTGATGACGGAACTAGAAGCCCATGCTTCACTAGTTTGTTGATCTCATCCTCCACTAACACTTCAGCAGCTTTTGATCTTTGGATTGGTCTCATCCTTATCAGTAAATTTTCCCTGGTGTCGACCTTGTGAATTACATCTCATGCGCATCCCAAATCATGGTCATCTTGAGTGAACACTTCCCAATTTTTTTCAAATAGTTAAAGCACCTCCTATTTCTGGCCTTCCAGCAGATCAGTGAGCTTCTCTTGATCAACCAATAGGTTGATACTTTTGGCTACCATGGCCAGTAATCCCATTTTGTTGAGAGACCCAAAATTGTAGAATCTTCTCAATTCAGCCATTGGGATCAGATGAATAAATGCGATGATCTGATTCCTCTTGATCTTCATCAGTTTTTCACTCAAATTCGCAAGGAGAACTCGAATTTCTACATGGCCTGGCATTTATTATCCCAGGAGCCACCCATGGCTCCACTCTGGACTTCTTCCAGGGGCTTCCAACCTCCCCATACAACAGCTCAGGACCCTCCAATGTCAACCCTATGTCAACTATTATCTGCGATCCAGCTGGTATGGTCCTCCTATTCTTGATCCTTAGTGGAATTCCCCAGTTCTCTAGGATTTCTGCCGGAATTTCATGTCACTTCCTACCAACTAATTGGTATCAAATTGGGACAATGCCATCATTGTATATCAGATTAATAAAGTTTTTTCTTTGATTCAACGGAGCTTCACCGTCCTTCTGGTATACCAATGGTAACGTCTGACCCAAGATGGTCAATGTATTAACCTTGAAGTTACACTTAACTCCATATTTCTGTAGAAACATTTTCCAATCAGAATGTTGTAGTTTTGATTTTCCAAAACTAACACTGGCGCAGATACCACCAATGACCCAAATCATAGTGGCAGCACACTATACGCTTCACAGGAAACGGTGGTGCTCAGCTTAGCTGTCCTGTATTCCCTCTTGTTTTCCAAGTCTGGTGAGATCTTCATTTTCTTTACCAGCTTGGTTGAGACAATATTGATGGGCGCTCTGCTGTCGACAATTGCCCTCACCCTCACTCCATTCACTTGTATATCTATATATATACACTCAGAGTATTGTAATATAGTGTTTACTGAGTGAATGGTGGCGTTTACTAGCTGAATCTAGGGTGTGAATAATTTGCGCCGATAATTCAGGAAACAATTCCTTTATTGCGCTGAGGGGGATAGACAGATTGGCCTCATCTAAACGGACATCTGATAACTCTTCAGGATTCTTGGCAGTTAAATTTTCTCCACCAGTTGTCAGGCGTATGGCTAGGCAACTTGCTGGATTATCTCAGGGTCAATTCTCTTTTCCCCAGCTCTGGACACGGCATTCACATCCATATTGACCACTTGATATAAATGATCCTGCTTGTTGTCTATGAACAGATCACTAATATCAATTTCTTCATTCATGATATTGGAAGGAACAGGTTTCTCCGCCACTCTAGACTGTTCCTTGTCTAGGCCGCGAGCTCTTTTCATGAATCCTTGGTGGCTGCTGTCTCCTTGGCCTGGACCACATTAATCTGATCCTTTGACTTTTTACAGTGTATGACAAAATGTCCTTTCCCACCACACTGATAGCAGACCTTCTCCTTCTTGTTTAACTATCTGAATTCTTCAGGCTTATTCCCAGAACAGTTTAATTGGTAGCCTCCTTAGCTCCTTCATTTCCCTTCGTGGGTTTCAGATTTCGTACTGGATTGGACTTGAAGCTTCTATTTGGGACATCAAATGTTGCTCCCAAAATCTTCAGGTTATCTACCATTTGCAATGTAATTATTTCCATTGCAAACACGGAAGAAATTATCAATGCAAATTGTGATAAGGCCAAAGGGCCGCTTGTAAAGTGTTTCTAGCATCAAAGTCATCTAGTACTTTTGCTACAGTCAGGATCTGCAATTCCTGGTAAAATCAATCCGCGAAGCTAGCAAGAGACTCATCTTTATGGAACTCGATTCCCATAAATTCTTGCTTGCGTTTCAACATGCATGTCAGACTCCCAAACTCCTTCATGATGGCCACCTTTGCCTCTTCATACGGCCAGCTGTCTCCCTCCAGGTGAGGTAACACTAAGTTTTGACAGTCGGTGTCTAAGCAATTCATGACAGTCAACGCCTTTTGATGATCTCCATAGCCATTCATGGTCATGTCAAACAGTCAGAAAAACGCTTGGGCGTTACCCCGATGGAATGTTGGCAATTTTGGCGTTGCTCTAAATTTCTCTGAGTCATTTCTAGCTGATTCTCTCGGTTCAGCTACTCAGCTAACTTGAGGAGTGACTTTGGGCATCATCTCCAAAATGGCATTAAAAGCGGGCGGCATGTTCCTTGGGGTATTCAACTTCTTATGTATCATGCGAGGACTTCCTTCTTTAGCATCGCTTGCCATATCAGGCTCACAAGCGCATCTGTGAGCTGTAAGTTCCTCCACTTGTTTGATTAATATTTTGATTTCCACACCAAACTTTCTTAAATGAATGTGATCCACTTCTTACTCCATTTTGAGTATAAGACCTCTTGAACGAGGTCCCTTTTTTCTTCTTCAATGAGTTTACTTTTCCAAGTAACTCGTTCCCAAAGCTGGCTACATTTTCTACTCCTTCCTCCACCTTGGCGACTCTTTCTTCTAAGGCTGCGAACTCCTGATGGTCCTCTGAGTTTAAGTCATTCTAGTTACAGTGGCTGTCTAGGTCCACAGTTTGCATAGCTCTTCTTTGTACGACATTATTATAGATTCTTTACTCAACTACCCCTGTAGTGAGCACCAACTTGTAAAAATTTACTCTTTGGTTGTTATCAGCAAGCAACCCAGTAACCTTTTTACTGCACAGGTTCAATTTTCTCATGCACTGTGTCACGTTGTATATAATGAATTATTAATTGATAATAGTATGGAGACTACTATCTTAGTTGAGTATGAATTATATTGTGGCCCAACTTCAGCCAGTATTCCCAATAAAATACTCATGAAATTGTACTCGTAAGTATTCATTCCCTATGCTTTTTTCCACCTGATCTTCGCTGAAATACCCTGGTGACAATCTCTCTTAGCCAACACACAGTTGGCAGCTATCCCTGATTGTGGTTCCTTCTTCTCTAGATCCCCACTCGGATCTTTACTCTTCTCTCTGAGAGTCTTCCAATTATTGCCCTCTGCAATAATATCCTTGATATAGAACAACACAATAGAAGCTGATAGTCTAACTATACACTAAATTTATTTATATACTGTAAACACTGTTCCTGTAGATAATGTTTTTGTAGATAATGTTTTTATTATAGTAAATCCTAAGGAATTATATATTGGGGGATTCAGCTGTATAACCCCTTGGTTGACACCTCTTTGATGAAATGGCAGACAAAGCCATTGAATCACCCATCCTCATCTCAGCAGCGATGGTCTTCCTCATCCTGGCTAGGATTCCATCATTGGACATCCTCAAGACCTCAAACGGAAAGAGTCAGAAAACGTGTCCCTAACGTTTTCCTCTCAATCCAAGCGAACCAACCATATTTGGCTAGCGACCTGCTTAGGTAATGGGATTTATAACCATTATGGCAGGTCACTCACCAACTGATCAATTTTCTAGTTGCAGGTGGCATCACTCACCTCACAACTTACTCATTCCCAATCAGTTGGTGTTAAACCTGACAGATCCCAATTGATACACCTGATAGCTAATTACTATCAGATGCCCCTATTTTGTCAGCAACTCCGCCTGATGAGATCTTAAGTATTCATCTGGATTGGTCCCAAATGGATACGACCAGGCGAATATCCCAAAATCCCCTGAATGTAGTTCCTCCAAAACTCAGGACAAACAATTTCTGATTCACTTCACCTTTGGAAATTTTCCCCTAGCGATACCAGGTAATCTAGCATGCTGGGAATATGGGCAAAAAATTCAACACTTAGTCATCTTCTGGATAGCCTCTACCTTGGCTGGTTGAGGTCTTAGTCCAGTTTCATCCACCACAAACCCTAGGTACTCAAGCTGATTCTTGAAGAAGTGGCATTTCCAAGGCTTGATTTTAATATTGGCCTCAGCTAGTCAGCAAAATACCTCTTTAAAATGGGTAAGATGCTTAGTGAATGTGCGAGAGAAGACATTAATATCATCAAGATACACAAGAACGCATGATAGCTTCAGATTACCCAGTATGGTGTCCATTGCTCATTGAAACGTAGCTGGGGCGTTACATAGTCCTTGCGGCATGCAAGTTGGTTGTAAAAGCCCTTTTAATGTGATTACAGCGCATTTTTCTTGTTTCTCCAAGGGCAACTCAATTTGCCAATAACTGGATATCAAATCCATCGCCAAGAAGCA
Organism: Massospora cicadina; assembly: GCA_022478985.1. Lineage (NCBI taxonomy): Eukaryota > Fungi > Entomophthoromycota > Entomophthoromycetes > Entomophthorales > Entomophthoraceae > Massospora > Massospora cicadina. Next base: position 125,708 of record JAKSZP010007880.1, read on the forward strand.
GCGGGCTCCAACTAACTGATCCAGAGCATCATCAATCCATGGTAGAGGGTATGAATCTTTTTTGGTTATACTATTGAGCTTCCAGTAGTCAATTACTACGCAGTTAGTGCCATCCTTTTTTTCAGCAATTAGGACAGGCGAAGCCCATGGACTCTTAGATGGTTCAAGCATTCCCTACTCTCGCAGCTTTTCAATCTCCTCGGTAAAAACTTCTTCAGCTGCCCATGATCGGCGGATTGGTTGAGACCTGATGGGGGATGATCCCCAGTGTCCAGTCAATGAACAACCCCCCAAGCGCACCCCAAATCATGATTGTCAACTGCAAAAATCTCTTTATATTTTTGAAATAAAGCTTCCGCCCTCTCCTTCTAGTCATCTGATAGCCCCATTTAATTCTTCCGCGGTATAACCACCCTTGCACCAAGATGCAGTTTGATGGGCATACCAATTTCATCCAGAGAACTGAACTCATGAACCTGGTTGATCTCCTCAATCGGGTTCAGATGTAAATACGCTATAATCTGATGTCAGCAGATTCAAATTGGTCTGTTCTGAAGATTTGCTACAATACTTTAGTTTCCCCCATGGCCTGGAAGTATGATGCCTGGAGCCATTTGGGGCTCAAGCTGTGATTGCTGATAATGTCTGATAATCTCTCCATAGAGCCCAGCTGGCACTTCCACCTCTAACTCAGTGTCTACTATTACTTGATGTCCAAAGGGAATGGATATAACTCCATCTGCTTTAAGCGGTAGCCCTTGGTATCTGTATATCTGATGGGGGAGGGCCTGAAATTTCCTTTTAATTGATGATAGCGTACTGGAATCACCCCATTGCTGTAGGCAAGGTTAATCTGTCCCATATGCCCTGAGCCCTTCAGCACTCCGCTAGAGGTGAAATAAATTGGGATTCGCTGTCCCAAAATGGCTAGGGTCTCATCCATCATATCAACTACAGCCCTATAGTGTCGCATAAAGGCAGTCCCAATCAACAGAAGTAGTTACTTTTTGGAAATACCACCACCAGAGCCACAACAACAATGGACCCAAACCGCAAGGGAAGCGCTCTATATGCTCCCTTGGAGACTGTGGTTTCAGCTCCAGCGGTCCCATACACCATCCAGTGGTCTATGTCAGGTTTTAAGGACAACTTCGCCACTAATTTAGTGGAGACAATATTAACAGGAGCGCCCATATCAATTATAGCACGTACCCAAGTTTTAGCTACCACAATGTCACAGTAAGTGCATTCTGAGTAAGATGAATGCTAGATATTTACTAAGTGTACGTTTATTTTTTTCATGCTTCTTCAGGAAACTCATAATACCCACACTGATTTTAGGGTATCATGTTACAATAACGTTCACTGGAAGGGCGACGTCTACTCTCAGAGACAAATCATCTGTGAATGGTTCTAACTGGTCTGATGGACTTTGGTCAAAAATTTGACAAGCATAAATCTTTGGTCACTCTGGAGATTCTTTGTCCGCCAATATTTGACTTGCTTTTGGGTCAGCACATTTACTCCCTTAACCAGCTGTTGGTAGAGGAATGTATCGTCATACTGAGAGGCTTTATGATAAAATTAACACAGTAGATTCAGGTGGGACGTTTGAATTCAAGGTAGCGGAAGTAGAGAGTCCTTCTCTACTCCGCTCTGACCTTTCCCTGATAGCCTTGATCCCATTGTACAGGAGAAATCCATCTATTGGGGCACCATTGTTCCATGTGCCTAGTGCGACTGCAATTCAAACAACTTAATCCATAGGGCCTATGGCTGTGCTTAATATATGTTGGTCCACTTGGAAGGTGGTTCTGAAAAAAATCAGCGTAACCAGACCCCCATTGGTAGAATTACTGCCGCCTATCAGCGTAGTTAGGGCCAAAACGGTAGTTGGTTAGATGTTGATTTGTAGTTAAGGAATGACTGTTGGACTGCGGTGAGTAACCTGATGGACCCTCACCGACTGGTTGACCCCTCCCCACATGATTATAGTGGACAACAGTGACAGTGCGGATTAGTTCAGTATTGGGTGGAGGGAAAGTTACAGCTAAGCGACGTACAAACTGAACAAGTCTAAGAAGAGGTACATCGTCCTCCAACAATGTGGCCATTACATTGTAAAGTTCATGGTATGGCTTCACTGCTGAGGCCATTGCAATACACACATCAACTTTAAATAAAATCCCTGTTCCAATCAGCACATGTGCTTCCATTATAAATTGCTCAACAAATGTGGTGAGAATCTTATTTCGCTGAAACATGATGGTCAAGAACTCAGCTTTTCACTGCGACATTTTTGCAGTTCCACTGAACATCCGCAGCACCATCTCCTTAACTTCATAGTATGAAATGGAGCTAGCTGAGAGGTAAAAAATGACTTGATCAGCACTCCCAACATCCAAGGAGGAGAGCAATAGTTTTTCCTCTGCCTATCTGAAGTTCCTTCAGTTGTAAACTTAAATTGGCAAAAGAACCCATGAATATTTCCTTCATAATCAAATGGCAGCAACTTATCACTGTAACCTTCTAAAGCAATTCATCTTGCCTTTTGAGCACAGTATTTAATGTAAGTCTCAGCTCTTCATATGCAACGGGCCCAGCATGTCATGCAGATTCCTTATCAAAACACCCTGGATGCGACATAGCCAGCGGCTAAGTTTTCATTGTATTGTTATTGGTCAATGAGCACCCTGTGAGCACCACTGTTAAATCTCGGTGATTCTGTATGTATCTGCAAAAGGGTTTTTCGCACAGGGGTTCAGCCATTGAACATTTGGAACTTACAATATGATGATCGCCTGTTCCTTGACCACTTGTAAAAAATTTAATTTATAATAAAATGGGAACAATCTCCTCATGACACTTCTTAATTTTTTAATATAATAAGTCGGTGGATCTTCCTCTAGTCCAATCTCTCTTTTCTTCTATCTTTCTTCTTCTCTACTCCCTAAAAACCTCCTCTTCCAGCCCCCTTGTTTCACTGATATCTCAGCGACCTCAGTTGGTACTGACCCTTTTTCTTAGTTTATTTGTTTTGCCATATTTTCATTAGATTTTGGTTTGTTGTTCTTCAATTCTTTATTGCCCTGATTTGAGGCACCCAATTTATCTTTTGTCAAATGTTGACATCGCCTTATCACCCTATTTTAAAGGCAATCTGATATGACCCATTATAACCCAATATTGCCTTATCCTAAGGCGATCAATTAGTTATAGCTCTGAAACATCCTTGGCGAATTCTGTCCATTAAACCTTCAGCAGATTACCTCCAATGATTTGCTTGATCATAAAGGTGGCTTGTCGTCCAGTCATATAAATTTGCAACAATTGGTTTAACTAAAGTTTAGGCACAAGCATAAAATCAACTAACAAACTCAAAAATAATTTCCCCCTTTCATAATTGAATGGCCATAAAATCTTATCTTTGATGTGAGAGTACACAATCGCTTCCAAGCTCTTGGATTAAGAACATTTGCACCTGATCCTAAGCTTGATTATATTTTGAGGAGTCATTATTTCTATAGAAACACTATTTAACTAAAGATTAATATGCTTAAACTTCTGTCAATTATGTCTTTTATAAAAACAATAATAAGAATAAAGGGGAGAGGCTATATTTTTCAGGTATAAACTTATTTTTAAGGCTAGGCTCAAAGTTAGTAGAAGAGTGACTTAGTAGATTACTAACACTAATATTAATTGCAACATCAGAAATTTAAGTATCAGGATACTCACGGCAAATATTGTGATTAAAGGTGAGAATACCCCAGTGGTAGAATATGGACCCTCTACCATTACCTCCCTGGGTTTGATTCTGTTACAGGAACATTGGGTAGGGGACAATTATGACTGTGTTGGCGTTGCACACCTATGCCCTGAACTGAGATAGCAAATAGTAAGGCGGTCCATTAGGTCCTGGCCTTTCATACGCCACGCATGGAGGTTTTCTGGGTTTAATCAGTCTTTCCCATTAATTTGAATCCCCTTCATCCTTCATCAAGCGCGCGGTATCATCCCAGTTCATCCCCACCTTAAGTAAAATATTGTGATCAAATCTTCATCTCATCTTATTAAAATTGTCTTGAATTTATCTCCAGCATTACGCATAAATATTATAAGCTAACTTAGTACAGGTGAGCTCAAAGGGCTTGTAGTTCAAGTTGTTGAGCATCGAGATGAGATTAAAAACTGCTAACATAGTGACTAGTTCTGCATAATTCTGTTATATTTATTAAACGAGCATCAGTAATATGAATAAATGCATGTAAGTTGACCATTTACCCAGATAATGCATCTAGAGTTAAATACAGATCCATAGGCCACTCATCCATCTGAACTTTACTAGCCTGACAACTTTTCCTTTGAGAACGTAGAATAGACTAAAGGGACATAATCTTGACTCTTTTGAAATCATTATCAGAGATAGGTACATATGGTCCATGAGGGACAGGGGTCCCAGATGTCCTGTTTTTATTGATTATGCTCTTAACCAATAGGCTTAGTACTAGTTGTAATTAATGAAGCTAATTTTCCGATAAAGTTACATGTTGAGTCCAATCATAATATAAATATTAGATTTGAATATTATTTATATAACTGAGCCTAATCTGAGTTTCAATAGTATTAGATTGTAATTGTTCAATTTTGGGTATGTAGATTGTTTATTGATCCTTCATCCAACAGAGTGATTGGGCCTTATTTTTTAAACAGGTCAATGATTATCAGTATTTCTTCTCTGTTATACCAAGCAGAGTCAGAGGCCACTTCATAAAAACCATATTGACAATCAATTCTTTAAATAATCCAAATGATCTTAAATTTTATGATGATTGTGAATATGATTTATAGTAAATGATGCACATTTGGGTGTAAAAAGAAACCAAGCTCTTGATCAACTCTTGTTCTTAATACTATAGTTGGTAATTAACTAAAGTATACAATATCTCATATTAGATGGTACCACAGTTGTAAAACATTGAGAACAACTTCCAGCAGCATATATAACATCCACAAAAAATATAGAACGGTGTACCAATATTATTGGTATGTAGGCGATATTATTCTTAATTAATGGTTGGTAAAACAAATTCAATTGTAGCTCTAAAAGCTAAGTTCTTGGGTTGCATTTAAGGCGTTTCTTGATATTGAAGTACTGATAAAACAAGTTACACTTCTAAATAAATTAGTGAGACCATTTTGGCTATAATTCTCTATCTCACGACTGACAATTTCACTCTAATGACAACTTGGGTGCCCCTTGTAGTGAGCACCAATTATCAAAGTTCACTATGTTTTATGCATACAATAATAAATATAACCGTTGAGGCTAGAACTGTTCAATTAAATTTTTCTAGCTTCTCTCACTATTTTAGTCATATGTAAATTAGTACTTAAAAAACTAGCAGCTAAATTCACGTTCCTTTATATTTTAGAACCCTTAAAATATATAAGTTTGAAGGTACACGACGTTGAAGCAATTTCCTTAGTACCTTTCAATTTGAGCTTGTTTGTATCATTTTGCGTTAATCTCTGATCAAAATGTTTGATCTTTCATTATTGATGCAATTATTGCCATCCATTAAAATCCTATTATCCTTCTTAGGTTCAAATGGAAGTGCATTTCTTTAAGAAATCCCATCATTGTTGGTTTGGAATTCATCTTTAAAGTTAGCTTAGGTTAATTGTTATTAGAAACTGACCTTAATATAAATAGTCTAGCCATTTTCCATCATGATTTCTGACATCTCAGGGCGTCATTTAGGATAGGAGGCCGCATATTGAATCTTAGATTCATAGATCCAACAAGTTATCTCAGCTAGGCTGTAACAAACTCCAAAACTTTCTCAACGTTAAGGGAAGCTCACCATGGTCATTTTATTACCTTCACTTATCTTCAGGGTCAACTGTTTTGAACCTCCACATTGGGCAGTCCAAAAGTGACTTCATCCCTCTTCAAATACTCAACGTAGATGGTGTATCCACTCCTTTACAAACGCCTATAGCAATTAGTAGTGTAACTTAAGGTAACCCTTTAAGGCATTATGGAAGTGCGATTTTGATGTCAAAGTCCACCAAGGCTTTAGTACCCAGTAGTACATGGGATGCGTTGTAAAATCAGTCAACAAACTTTGTGTTGGCTTCATTATTCTTAAACAGAATGCTCATGAATTCAGCCTTCTTAGTGGCCATTAATTTGTGACTTCCAAACTCTTGTAAAACTAAATTTTTATATCAGCAAAAGTTTAAAATTCCTCAACTAAATAGAACTGATCAGATCACAACTCTAGCATCTAAACAATTAGCCATTGTAGTATCTTTAAAGAGGTTATCTGCTCTATGCATGGTTATTCATAACATTTTTTAAAAATGTTTGCACGTTCCCATGCATGTCAAATTTAAGAAGCATGACTGGAATAAATTGTTGAAATCATGTATAAATTTCTCCTTCCAGACATCGCTGGTGTAGCATTATTCTGAGGCTCCAACTGTCAGGATCATAACTAATTTGAAGAAGACTGTTCATCCTAGTTGAGTTTGACAAAGCCCTGTGGATTATTCTGAATTCCAGGGGCTTAGCTGCACTGATTGACTTTAGATGGGACGTCTTAGGGATTTATTTGAGAAGTCATAAAGCTCTAACAACATACCAAAGGCCCTCATGACAGACCAAATTTATGTGACAGGGGCAACTGTAGGTCCTAATGGGGCAATCCAATAGGTGGGAGAGGCAGGGAGGGCGACAATGCATTAAAGGTTCTTGGTTGGGCTTCATTGATATAATGGATCAAGATAATTTTTAAATAAAAATTTGACAATTTGTGACACATATGGTGTGGATCAGCTAAAGTTACAGCGGTTAAAGAATTCTTTGCTTGCGTGGCAAATTAATGGCCATATTTGCATAAATAAATGTCCAAAGCTTTTGGAAGGCATGAAGCGTTAGTTGATTTATGGATTGGTTGCCCACTCAACAATCTTTATTATTTTTAATAGAAATTAGTGTGTATCTTTGGAGGTTTTAAAGACAATAAATAGGGTGACCTGGATGATGGATTCTAAGACAAAGAGTACAATACAAAATGATTTATATTAGGGAAGAAAAAACTAAAGAATAAACTGACAACCTACCCTAAGGAGGGTGGTTGTCTATATAGTGGAGGGGGAAGGGAGCTTGAAAATTTGCGATGACTAAGCCTCTTTCTGGGCAACTTAATTGGCAGGATGGGCTTCTTGCAAAAGGGTTGAGGGGGAATAAATTATGAGACTAGATGACGTCATAGAAGTTTTGGCTGAGTGTCTATTGGATCAAGGAGAAATCTACTGAAATACTACCAAGTTTGAATAGATTTCGCCAGATGGCTAAATATCATACACCAGTTCCTTAGGAACTCGTCTATTGATGTAGGTGATTATACTAATATTGGTAGTAAAATGCATGATCTGTGGGTTTAATCTGTTATCTGAACCCTAAAATAAACCCAATCTGACTTATTAGGGAAATTAAGGCTTTTATGGGGATTTGGGTGGTGTAAGGCTTAGGAAGTATCCCCTGCATCTCAACTGTGAGGAGTTTCTATTCAAGTTAAATAAGGGGTTAAGAACCCAGTTGTCACTCTTGTTTCCCAAGGCGATTTAGCCCATGTGGTAGATGAGAGGTGGGTGACGGCGTACCTTTTAAAAATTTCCCCCTACCTCTCCTTCTCACCACTCAGGATTTGGTGCAAAAAATTGGTGGGTGTCTAAAGTTAGCAAATGTAAGAAGCCATCACCAGCGGCAAATTTGTGTCCACTCCTCTCACCTGGTAATCTTTGCCCTCAAGATGGATTTTGTGAAAAATGATAAATTGGTGCTTAGAATAACCAAATCGCCTGATGTACAGTTGAGTCAAAACTCCGCCAAAATTGTTTTTTTCTCAGTTGAAAAAGATGAGCTCAGCAGCAAGTTTGATTGTAGTGGTCTTTTCAATACGCAATGGGACCTTCTATACCTGCCCTGGCCATAGGTGCAACCAGTCATCTACTGGATAAAACTTCATTGTTCCGCCAAGAAAGGTTGTGCTGTTAAGAAAAATTTGTTACATAATTTGAGATTAATTTGTCCAGCGGGTTGAAGCCAAATCAACATCATTAGTAATTTAAGGTGTCAATCTGCCATAATCAAAAGTTATCATGCTGACTATGGTTAATATGATTTTATTATTTCACAAACATCAGGCATATAAGGCAGCAATCATCAACATGTCCTGTTGTCACTCCTTTCTATTATCTCCCTTCCCTTAAGTTTTGTTGAGATAAAATATTATGATTTTCCTAAAATTTAATCAAATAAAGTAATTCACTTTATCAAGTTCTGGCTATGTGTGCTAACTTTAGAATTAATTGCCATTGGTTATACTTTTCCCTATTCATTTTATTCTAAACTGTGTTGATGGCTGTACCAGCGGTACTCTGGTTGTTTCTCAAGGTCTTATCTCATCCTGAGTGCCACCACAGTCCTATTATTATCAACACTCTCCATCACAGGTGGGGTGGGCGGTTCTTTGGATATTATCAGTGACCAGGCCATACTTGAGGTAATTCTGAGGGTCCTGCTTGAGGTTCCTAAATTGAACCACCTCTCTGCACACCATTTTTAATTATTTTTACCTATCAGAAGTAGAAATCAGGGGCAGAAAGGTAAGTTTTTAAGAGCCAGGGCAGTTACAACCGCTCATCGACCACATGAACTAGGTCACTGATTTGGGAGAAAATCCTTTCTTAGGGCTTGGCCCCTTTCTGATTCTGTGTGGAAATTGCTTACAATACAGCTGGAAGGGCTGGTAATTTTTAACTTATACCAAGTTACCAGCAAAGGGTTGTTTCTATTTGAGGTTGGCATCTCCACAGAAGGGGAAAAGCAAACAATGAAGTTGACACTGATTGAGTAGGTTAATACATTGCCTCTTTAGTATCTTATTCTTCCAATTATCTTCTCAAAATTGATTTGGTTGATCCAGGAGCATAGTTTGATGAAGGCACTGACAACTACCATTCTGTAGATCACTTTCAACCTATCATTCCCAAGTAATTTAATTCTCTTATTCCAGAAGGTAATATTCTTGAATTGCTGTAATTCCATAAGGTCTCTCCGCATGTTGTGCACCCTATATCAATTCAGCCCATTAATTCAGGTGGGCAGTCTCCTTGTTACAAAATTTACAAACTTGGCAACATAATCCATTGTTTGACTGGAAGACATCTCCGCTATCCTAATAAAGTGGTTGAACTAATCCTCTCAACCCTTTTGAAATCTCACTATATTGTTATTTGTTGGTTTCTGATTTGTTGTACCTTGTAAAGGAGGTGGTTAGTGGTCTCAATGGTGCCTCCCAAATTTTGTGCGGCCACTTTTATTTCATGTTGTGTGTCTTGGTTGAGTTCCCCACCTGCCTCAACCTGTTGATTAATGCCCCATAGTGGCATGGTTACGCCCATATTGCTTCTTTGTTTGAATCATACCATGTACCCATTCAATGGTGACTCCTTAGTTGTCTATGTCTTGATATCCCATGGCCAACACGTTCTAATTTAATTGATTAATATATTCAGGAAGGCTTTGTGAAATCTGCATGCTAAAATTATGATTGTCATTAACCATCTGACAGATACCCTAAAACCAGTCTCTGGTTGCCAATTCAAGTCCTGCAGCACTTCCACATCTTGCTGTTTTTTATTAAACAATATCTATAATCAGGGCGTGAAGGTTAAAATGGCAAATTAGGAACTTTATACTGTGGGTTAGATAACCAGCAATATATTGCCTCATCTGGACTATATCACCTGCTTGTTTTAATACTTGGTTATGGCATAAAATCCTATAACGTCCATATTGCTTAATGAGCTAGTCCTGATTTTGCTGATAATAAAATAAGGCGGATACTAGGATCAGATTGTTTGTGACCAAAAAGATGAAATCCAAAAAAGATAACATTTTTAAAGTCTGTCTCAGCTTCTTTGCGGTGCATGTATAAGTCTCAAAGCTTAGCAAAATGAAAAAAATTGGAATTTAACTTCCTCTGGTGCCATTCAGATAGGAGTTGGAGGGTGAACAGAAGATTACTGATTGTAATTTTAGCCATCTCTTACTTTCTGAGTCATTTCCATAAAAAATATATAAAAACTTTTTTCTACTACAACTCCCTGTATTGAGCACCACTATTTTAGCGCTAGGTCCCTTTATACACTATGAGCATTATAAACAATTGCCTTAATCCAAACCTTTTATTAGTTTATATAAAATCTATGTAATAATATAAACTTTCTTTAAATTAAGAAAATATACGCCTAAGATTCTAACAGTTGAATAGTAGATTTGACATCAAAATACAATTACTAAGTTATATAAAGCAAATTATAATTATAATTAAAAAATTCCATTAAAATTTCATTATGTCTCTCATGATTTGTCATTGACTACGGTAAAAAGGATTTAGAAGGGAAGTTTATTTGTAAAAATAGGGATTTTAATTGTGTACCATTGGTCAGATATAATGTATCCCAATTTAGGGTAAAATATAATGTCAAGGTTGGGATTGTATCACAGCTTTGCTTTACAAAAAAGGACTTAAGTGAACAATTATAAAAAACACTAACTAGTAAACTCCTTTACTGATGCGGAAATTAGTCAGCCAATACTGGCCTTCCTTAATGCAAGTCTAGTTGAAGGCGTTCAGACAGTCTAGCTTTCTAGTTACTCTAGCCTTCTCAACATACAAAGCAATCTGCTGCTTTTTTAGTACTAGATGGTAAGCAATCTGCTGCTTAAGAGACAAAAAATGAGGTTCAGAAACTGTTACATTGTTAAGATTGCCATAATCAATGCAAGGTCTAAGAGCCCATCATTTTTTACAAGTAAAAAAGAGGAACATAAGTGAAAACTTTTTTGAATATCTGACCCTTGGAAAGCATGTTGTCAACCCAAAGGTCCAGGGCGGCCTTCTCCCTTAGGGATAGTGAGTAGATGTTAGAGATATCTTAACAAATTCAACTTTCAGCTTGAACTCAAAGTTAAACTTAGTGTGCTCAGGAAGTGGGAAAGCTATAGAGGAGTCAAACATGTTTGAAAAGGCTTTGATACACTCAGGTAGGCTAAATGATGGTGCAGGGTTAGGGCTGGTTAAATATTAGCAAGCCCTGCCTTGAGAAAGAGTCCCCGCTTTCTTGGCAACACCATGGCACTTTTTTTCAGGCAAGGGATGGTAACGGTGGCTCATCCTGGAGTTTTCAATTATAAGTGGCTGTATCTGTGAGTTTGGTGAGGATGTATAAACATTGTCACCAGCCTAAACCCAAAATGACCATGTATAGAAGTTTGTTATTTGCAGAAAAAGTCTCCATGAAGCATATCATCTGCATTTCAAGGATTGTGGACAGCACTTGATAACTAGGGATGGCTTGAGGGGCAACGTCTTTTATAAGTTTCCCACCCCTAGGGGCAGGTCTAAGGCTTCCACAAGTTCCTGGCAAGAGAAGTTTATAGCAACGCCATTATTTTATAAATTGATAGCTTGTTAGTCCCTTTTATAGGAGATGAAATTGGCCATGAGCAAAAATATACAGATAAAACTTTTATCAGCGGGGGCCAAAAAGATAAGCTGGCCATGAGCCCATGAGTGGAAAGTAGACAAGAGTGCCCCTGAAGATTCTACAGAATATGACTTCACATTGCCCATGAGTTTCCCACAAGACTTGATGGTTGGATGATAACTGATGCTCTATTTTCAGCATGGTGGGGATCCTTATCACAGGAAACCACACCAGTGAGTACTGCCAAGCTTCATGAGGTGTCAACCAAGGAGAGCTAGTCTTTGATTTTTTTTACATGGATGTCCACCTATCTATTAATGGAATCAGCCAAAGATGGAGAATCTGAGACAAGAAAAGTTGCTCCATCTTCCCAAGAGAGGCTACTGACTGGGGTGAGCCTAGAGTCTAAATGACAACATAGTGTCAAGAGCTAGGGTTATGTTAATGCTCTGAATCAAACAATATAGAGCTATTAACACACTCTACCTTTGAGGACAAAAAAGATGGGTACTCTGTGGAAAGCAGCGACCAGGCCCAAGGGTGGGGAGACCTTCACCTATACTAAAGGTTTAAGTCTCCCCTACCAGAGATCTCACTGCAAGTTTCAAAAATAATATTTTGACAAAAATGGTAGAAGAGTATTCAAAGGACAAGTTAAAATGATCCATTGAAGAAAGTCTCTCATTGGGGTAAGTCACAAGGGATCAAGACTCAAAAAGAATCAGAAATATAAGGAAAGACCCCAAGAATGTATAACTGAGCTAGAGTTGTCAAGCTCCAGGATCTGAAGTTTGGCACTACAGTTGGATTTGACAGGACATAAACTTTAGTACAACATAGATGCAAGAGCAGAGAAAGTTTAAGCTAAAAATAGGAGGGAAAATCCCAGACGCACAGTGAGGATCTAGTATTTAGGAACTTGTGGAGTAGGGAAAATTTTAACTGTTAAAGGGAGCTCAGCTGTGAGGCTTTCTCCTGAAACAGACCTAGGTAATGGACAATAACAAGGTTTCCTTGAGACAAGTTGACAAAATTGTTATAATCCATAAATGTAGCTGGAGGATATTCACAAGGCTTGATAAAAGCTATTAGAGCGGGGAGGAATTCCTTAAGGTTTATGTTTGTCTCACTTGAGACGAGAAGCTAATAGTGAGCTCCTTTAGAAATCTCATGGAGAAGAGGTTGGAGAGAGGAAGATCTGGAAGCTCTTTCATTTGGGACTTAAGAAGAGTCCTTAGGTTGGGCAGCCTGTCAAAAATAGTCATTTTTCAATTTATAAACACATGAGGGGGATGATGAGTGGTGGTTAAAGACATTTACTGCAAACTTCATGAGTTCCTTGAGTGGGTAGACTTGTGCGATGTCTTCAGAGCATCCCTTATAAGAGTGAGAGACTAAACTAGGAGGGCGAAGAGGATACTGTCCCAGTGGGAGATTTCTAGAAGGTCAACTCTGAAAGGGTTGGCCAACTCTAGTGAACCAACAAGAAAAAAATCATAATAAAGTCAAGATTTTTTAATATTTGTAATAAAAGTAGATTGCAGTAGATTACAGAAGGTAAAACTCCATGGAAAAGCACCTAAAAAGTTTACAGTGGGGTAGGAGCAGATAGCAACTTCCCAAGTGATTGCTATTATGCTACCATATGAACTTCTGCTTCAAAATGCACAACAAATTGACTAGAGTAGGAGAGAAAGATGACCGTAGAAATGAGAAAGTTTGGGAGATTCAAAATGAATGCACACAAAATGGTGCACTGCAGATTTAGCATAATAGCTAGAGATGAGGGTTTCAGTTTAATATTTATAGAGTGAAGCCAAAACCGTAAACCTATACTGACCATTTCAAGAAAAGATTTTGCAATGTTATATATATAATGGAGACCAATACTGAAGAAACCTACCAGAATATAAACTTTATTTTAGGGTTTAGATATATCATCTTTGAAAATAAAAAGACATTTCAGCAAAGGTCACAAGTTTATAGATAAAATTTCTAAATACTGATCAATTACAAAAACCTAATACGTGCTAAAAAGGTTAAATGAAACTAAATTTTTCAAGCTTGGCAATCTAGATTACTCTGTACCTTGAAATTATATGGACTTTTGGGCCAATTTTATTTGGCTTTTCAATTTGTTTTGCTACCATGAGTATCAGTCTTGAAAGGTAGAGTTAGAGCCCACTTTATATTAATTACTTTGTAGAGACCACTTGTATCTTTTTTGGTTATCTCCTTGATTCATCAGTGTTTTGTGACTAAGATTTTGAAGGGTGGTCAACATTAGGCAAAATGTCACTACTGAGACGAAAAGGTAAGATAAAACACTTAACTTTATATGTAAATTCGAGCTTTTCACCTGAGTATGTTAAAAAGCAGGTCAAAAAACTTCTGCTGGTGTGTCACAGAGCCAGGTAATGAAATTGATATTAGCCTGCCAGTTGGGGTGCGTGAACACCCTAATGCAAACCAGAATTCTGGGGCATAGCCATCCATATGGCCTGATAATGGGTGTGAAGTTAAGTGATCATGAGATGGCAGCTGCAAACCTCTGTACCACCAAATCTATCAACAATCAATATATGGCTGCCACAAAGGCTGTGGATTCCGCCGCTGTGAGTTCTTTTTGGCCCATGATGGCCCAAATTCAAAGTGGTGTCATGGATTGTTGAGCATGTGGTGAAGTCATGAAACTTCATCTTATGGGGATAAATGATCTCTAACAACAAAGGTACATCCTTATGCCAGATGGCGTCTAGAAGTGGGGACATCCACAAGAGTTCACTAAGTCAAAATTTCCAATTAAAGAGAGAGGGCAACGACGTGGTGATGAAGGCCACTAGGGCCCAGTAGTTGCATACCCCATGGAAAATGTCACTTTACTAGGGGACTATAAAAAGTGATAATATTTAAACTAAAAATTTTATGAGTGGGAGTTTGTTAATGAGGAAATTGGTAAATTGGCTGACAATTGTATCTTTGGAGGACATTGTATTAAGTACTGGAGGGCTTAGGGATAAAATACATTCACATGAACTGAAGGTAGTGCAAACTCATTTGATTCTGGCAATTCAGAATTTTTCAACTACTTTATGCTAAATTAATCTTCCATTGACCAGCTGACTCTCAATTGAATTTTGTCACCAAATTTCCCCTCCCAGCGCGATTCTGCTTGGAAAGTCAGCAACACATCATCTGGTGGGTGACTGGTTGCACCCATAGCCAGTCACATCGAGGTGATCCCATTAGGTATTTAACAGATTTAATGCCTTTAAACCCACTAAAGTTGAGCTCACCTGTTCTGGTGGAAGGGAAACTCCCTGGTGGGGTTTCAAACCTGATCATACTGCAAATGGCTTCATTCCACAGCAACTTGATTTATATAATTTAGTGGCCTTCTCAATTATACTCAATACTATGGGCAAGAGATGTCTACCAATTTCCCTCTAGCAGTGGCTACTCACTGTCGCCACCTCCACGCCCCCCTGATCTGCTGCACAAACTCTTAGGTGGTGAGTTGAGGGAGAAAGGGGGCAATTTTGAGGGGTATGCCATTACCTACCTTTCATCTACTACATGGGCCAAACCTTCTTGGGTCACAATGGGGAAGCCTCCTTTTCTCACCCCCTTCTTTGTGTGGAATGGGAATTCTTCATAATTGAGGCACAGGGGGTGCTCCCCCAGACTTACAAGGAGGCTTTTTGCTCTTAATTGTAAAGACATCACATGGTATTTTATATGAAATTACAGTATAAAAAATGAAAATAGCATGGCAGGAATTAGTTTAATCTTTAACCTCAAATTAAATCTGTTTCTAAATTGAAATAAAATTCTGATAATTAGGCTTTATTATAGTTATTAAAAATATAAAGTATTCATCAATACATATAAGAAAAGTTCAATTTGATTTGTACTAAACTTTAAGATATATCTTTTATTATTAACTAGATGATGTAGAAATAAGATAAATTAGTTAACTTTCTTATATAAGTTTACATGTCAAAAACTATTAGTGACTCACCTAAAATATGACTATATTGGTCCACACTTAGAACCTAATGAGTCATACATATTTTAATTTCTATAATTTTGATGTTTAATAGACAAATATGATTTTTAAAAAAGTTTATCAAGCTCTCATAGAATTTGAAGTACAGGATTTTATTTATGAATTACTATGGAAATAGAAATATTATAAAGTAAACTCAATAATTTTATTTACAATACAGATTGGAATCACTATTTTAAATAAATTATCGCCAACAGTAGCCATTTTTGTTTAAGTTTCCGTTGCTTGTTTCTATTAAAAAAACCTACTTTCATCTATTTTTCATTATACTGCTTTTTTACTTAAGAGCAATTCATTTTTCATAAAAATATGAAATGTACATAACAAGCACAAGTCTTTATTTATTTTTGTAGATACAGATAATATAATCATAACCTAAATCTTATTAACTTAAATCTAATATTTAAATTTAATTTTAGATTGATTTTGCTTAAGTATGCTTTGTAGATATTTTAGTTGTGTGAATAATTTTTGCTATGTGTGCTGTGAAGTGGCTTTTGCATCTTATAAACATAAATTGAATTCATTTAATAAAGACAGTATATAACATTATTTTAACTTTAAAAGGATGAGAAAAACTTTGGGTGTCATAAATTTGCTACAATACATATGAGAGAAAGGGAAAGCAGCTTAAAGAGTTGTCATTGAGCGTGATGATAATAAGACTAGCCTGGAACTCAGGGTGAGTGACCAAGTAGAACACCAGCCAGGAAGCTTTTAGTACAGCTATCTATATTGATGGATAGATGGTAGTAAGGCAGCCTCAAGCACCATCCAAAGATTTTAAAATTGGCAAGCATCATTGCAATATGTCTGCAAACTTCTAAAATTCATAAATAAATTTTGATTTTTAAATCATTTTTATAAACTTAAAAAGAGAAAAAGGAAAGAAAATGGAGAAACAGCAGACCCTGTTGGGGTCCATTGTCACATAAGCTTGCAAAACAAATCAGGGAACTTTATGATTACATTCACAATTAATAATAGTTTTGCAATTTGTTTATGTTGGATTGGAATCCTGAAATTCTTATGACGTTAATTTGAACCTATGCTTTATCAGCTGACTCACGCTCAAACTTTACCACCAACTTTTCCCTCCCATTGTGAGTATGCTTGGTGGATTGGCGTTGCTTCATCCAGGGGGTGACTGGGTGCTCCCATGGCGAGGCTACATATAGCTGATCTCATTGAGTCAATGTTAGAATTTCACTCCTAGATGAGGTCAGCCCTGGATAAAGGATTAAGCTCAGCATTAACCTTGGGAATGAGTAAGAGATTAGATCTTGCTCACCTATTATTTGTGCATTACAAGGTTGAGAGTTTGTCTGAAGAGAAGAATCAATTTTTGGATGCCAATCTAATGGCAAGTTATTTTTATTATTAATACAAATTTATAATATGATGAATTAACCACTTGGATAACCTTTTTGAAAATTGAACCATTTCTGAATTGATGAAACTAAAAAAGCTTTAAATTAACATGTTGATTGATTGTCAATCTGAGACCACAAAAGGAGGTGAGAAAGAGTGAAGCAAATACATTTAAGGTTAAATTGGTCCAAATCAAGAGGCTGCCTTACATGTGATATATAAACTATACCTAATTAATGTAATCAATTAACCATAAGCTTATTAATGCATATGATATAGCATTTTGTAAACCAACCGCCACTGATGCAGCATCAAATAGTTCATAACCTCCACACCCCTATTTCCCATTATATTTCTCATGATAATTTTACACCAGTATAATTATAGTATTTATATTTTGGCCACCCTATTTAAAGGCTGACTTTTTATTCTAATTAAATACATCCCTTTACCTACTTTATCTGTGCTTTGAGAGCTTTAGTGACACTTGACATTAAAAATTTAGGTAAAAGATGACCAAATGTTAGGTGCTGGGTTAATGCACCTAGGAGTGGTTGGCGCTACCAACTCCCAACATGGATCTACAGAATACCTCACAGGGATTTACCCAGTTAGTGGAGCCAGCGATGGATAAAAGGGGATTAACCATGATAGTGGAGAAGAAAGGGGTCAGGCTGCCCAGGAAGGGGAAGAGAACTACCAGTGCACATCAAGAGAAAATTAATCTGCCAAGGTGAAGTTGGTGATCTGCTGTAATTGGGGAGTTGCCTGTGGATCTGTAGTAAAAGGTGCGCCAATGAAAGTGAAAAGGCATGGGCTGCAGTCTTCATACTGTTTGTCCTGGAACACAAATGGAGTCATATATTATTAGAATGAAAATTTTTTAACAGTCATAAAGTATTTTGTTGTGCCAATACCTAACAGGGATGAACTCACAATTAATGGTGACAAAGGGTCATGGCAGATGGAAAACCCCATGCCCAAAACTGATTTACTCAGTTTCTTTTGGCAGATTTCAATTTGTTCATATTGGCTGAACTTGAACTGCCTGAGACATCCTTTTGGGGGGCAATTTACTGCCAACCCCCTTCTGCAGTGGCCCTGGATTTAGCCGCTTATCCATACATACCTTGGATTCTCCCCACCAGCTCATAGATAGTTAGCATGGATTAAATGATGTTATCTGCAAGAATATGATAACACCCATCTGTCATCTACCACATGGCTAAATTGTCCATGATGAATAGAGGGATGGCTACCAGCCTCTTCCCCTTCTTGGTATAAAATGGGATTACTTCATGATCAAACTGCAGTGGTTTCTCACCAGAGCTCAAAGAAGCCTTAAATTCTTTTGTTCACAATTTTTGGAAATGAAGAGCTGGAAATTAAAATATAGTTGTTACTGAACCTATGAGGAAATACCAAGATTAGTTGTAATATGTTACTGAAGATTCCCTTTCTGCACTCTCATATTTACTTCTTTCCAGGCAATTAGGTTTTTTGATTGATGAACATGGTGAGCACTTTCCATCAAGAGTTTTCAGCAATGGAAAAAAGGTATCAGGCAAGTGAAACTCATCTATGCTTGCAGACTATTGTTGGAATGTTATGAGATATGCCCTAGAAGTCAACTACATACAAAAAAAAAAAAAGTTAAAAAACCAATAAGATATTTAAATATGTAAGTGTTTGAAGAGAAGAGTTGTGTACATATATATACATACAAACTTTCTCTGAACAGAGAGCTAATCATATTTTTGGAAGTCATTTACTTCTTTCTTGACACCAATTTGGTAGTATTGACTATCTTGTAAAGGAATAAGAAAGACTTTAATTTATTAGAGACCAGTATTATTTATAGAAGGATTTAAAGAAATTCCTTTTATACCAAAAGTTAAAATTTTAGATTACATATATTATAAATAACTAACAATGGCTTTCTTTCCCATAACAATCACTTTAGTTACTATGATTCAATTTGAACAGCAATTTTTGATAATCACACAGGAGAGATGGGCGATTTTAATAATAAATCTAATACAACCTGGGCGAGCGTCACATCAAGAGGTGCGCAAAACGGTGCACCCAAGGGCTGAAACGCCCTGGAGGGGGACCAGCAATCCAAGCCACCAAAAACCACAAACTCAGACTCCATCCGGGTTTATGGTATTTGCTACAAAACAAGATCAGTACATGTACATCCAGTTTAACCAACCCCTTTCAAAGGTGGAACACGGGCTTTGACTCTTCCTTGTGGATGAGTCCCCAACCCTGTGGGAGAAAAAATGCGAGGCACAGCCTCCTTTTCCCCCACGCGGTATATGTCACCACCAACAACATGGGCTGCAGCTGGATCAATATTGGTTTTAAAACAGCTGAAGAAGCAGATGCCGCAGCAAAAGTCTGCATCAAAATTACCCTTCCTGAGGGCAAAAGATTAGTGTGCACCGCGCGCACCAGATGGAACAAAGCAAAAACTTTGTTCATCTCCTTCAACTCGCTCCCTAACAACCTTCCCTGTAAAGTAATTGAGGAGGAGCTCCGCAAAGGGCTCATACCCTATGGAGAAATCGTGCAAATCAAACTACAACAATTTTGCCTGATGCCAACCCTGTGCACAGGCAAAGCTATTTCCATGATCAACCCGCTCCCCAAAGTGGAAGATGACCTATCAAGAATCCCCGCACAGCAGAGTTTCACTTCACAGATGGGGGACAATCATCCACATTCTGAATCACACCAGAATGTGCACCACCTATATGCAATCACTGCGGTTCATTGGGACACAAGGAACATTCATGCCCCATGAAGGAGGGCATAATGGAAGCAGACTACTGTGAGAAAGCCATGGATGAAAGTAACAAAAACTTCTCCAGAATGACCAATGGCCACCACCCATTCCACTGGGGTGAGAATGGACTTTACTCCATCGTGGACCCAGTTACACATAAACAACACAAAGAGGCACAAAAAGCCCACAAGCGGGCAGCGGCCAAGGCGGCAGCACATGCGGAATCATCCATCAACCCCAGACAAATTTAAGAGGACATAGCAGATATACACCAAGCCAACCAATCAGAACTATATGCCCAGGTTGAAAATTTTCTACAGCAACTTGACTGAGTCACCAAGTGACATCAATCATGCACCCTTTGAGGAACAATTAAGCCGCAATATGGGCGAAAATGCGGTGCACAATTCTCCAAATTTGAACCCCAAAATCACAGAATCCAATCAGCACACCGCATTAAACCATCATGAGACATATTTGGGAAAAGATAACGCAAATTCTAAAAACCACAATTCCCACAAAAAATTGGGTCAGAACAAGGGAACTGACATTGTCACTGAGAGAGTTGGAGTACAGACATGGAGCATAGCCAAAATGAGCCGCGGTGGGTTAGGGCCAGAGGGCCCTCCCAACTGCTCCTGAGGCGCCACGGGCACCTCAGTGTCAATAGGGATGCTAAACATCGCGGGAGCCAGGGCTCAAACGTTTCAAGCCAAAAAGCTGGACTTCCTGTGAAAACCCCTTGTATACATCTTGGCCATCCAAGAAACCCACTGTCTACAGGGGGAAGAAGGATCCTGGTCAGCCAGGGTCTCACCATCCCAATTGGTGTGGATGTATCACTGTGGGGTGACCGTCCAAAATAACAAAAAATTAATAATCACAAACTCCTTGTCATACCTTCATGGCCGCGTCCTGGTAGCAATGATCACATGCCAAGAGGAAACAATATTGATAGCATGCATCTATGGACCGTGCACTGCAGCTGAGAGAAAACAAATTCTCAAAACCATTCCAACACTCACCCTCCCACTAGACACCATCCTGTTGGGCGACTTTAACTGCTGGGATAACCCCAACACGGACTGACGGCCCAACCCCAGGGGATACCCACTGGGGCACATTGAATTCCGCGCAATGAAGGCATCCCTTAGCATACAGGATGCCCTCCCCCCCGGTTCACCACTCCTTCCCCACGTGACACAGCCCAACATATGTGAGGGAGCACTCATATTAATGAGCCGCATTGACCACATCCTCATTCTACAGTCCCACGGATCAAGCATCTCCAAATTTTCAATAAAAAAGTCAATTTTTCTGACCATCGACTAGTTTCAGTGCAGCTCTCACCAACCTGAACCCACGCACAGGCGTCGCCCTGGAGGAAGCCTCACTTGGAAAACATAAAATTGCCCAAAATATCTGACTGGGTCAAACACAAGACCACAAATCCAGAATTCACAGCCCCATTCACTTCAGATCCCAACAGAATCTGGGCAAATTTCAAAATGGAACTAATCAACAAAACTCAACATCTCACATCACACAAGTACACCACTGACACAGCCACAATCAGGTGTACCCTGGCAGAACTGGACCACATCAAGCTAAACACCCTGAGATCTGGTTATAGCCCCAACTGGGGATGCAAATGGGCGGAAATATCCTCCTGCCTAAACACCCTCATCTTTGAGCACCAACACAGAATCAAAGTATCGAAAAAGGTAAGTTCATAAAGGAAGGCGAAACATGTTTGACATATTTCTTCTTCCAATTCCACTCCCACAGCAACCAGCCCACATGCACACCAGTCTGCAAGGCCAACAGCACCGTGGCAACTGACCCTGAGGAGGTCAAGGTGGAAGTACACCATTATTACACTGAATTAAACTGCAATACGCTGACCAACCCACAAAAATCACGGAATTTATAAATACTGCCAGAATACAAAGCACACCGCTGGACTACAATATAGTAATCTAATAACATGGGAGGAGCTTTGGGATACAATCCGCGGTGCACCATATAGAAAATGCCCAGGGCTTGATGAGATACCCTACGAATTTTAAAAAAAATGTTTCAAGCAAATTGCCCCCCTCCTCTTGGCATCTATGAACCAGTGCTTGCTGGAAACACGCCTCCTACCTGGTGGCCATGAATCATATGTCATAACCCTATATAAGAAGGGTGACAAATTGGACCTGGCCAACTGGCGTTCAATGGCACTCTCTAATACTGATACAAAAATTCTAACAAAACTTTTAGCAGCCAGATTAGGCGCAATAGCCTCTAACGTCCTGTCACCCAACCAGTTTGGGTTTATACCAATGCGCTCAATCTGGAACAATATACATCATGTTGCAAACATATGTCAGTCCAAAGCAACTGGATCCCTGATCTTCTTAGACCAGGAAAAGGCATACGACCGCATTAGTTGGCCATACCTAAGGAATGCCTACACGCTTTCAAACACCCACCCAGAATCATAAACTGGGATGCTCCCCTCACAGAATCTGCAACCATGGCTGTATGCAGCCCTGGCTTCCTAACTAACAGGATCACACCACACAGAGGGCTCAAACAAGGGGACCCCCCCAGCCCACTGCTGTATAATTTCAGTTTTGATCCACTCCTCCGTGTAACTGACTCACGCCTCATGGGTATAACTGCACAAGGCCAGCCAACAGTCAAGATACTGGCCTTTGTGGATGACTGCATGGCAGTTATAGCTAACAACAATGATGCCTGACAGCTGGAACACACCCTAGAGGAATACTCCATGGTGAGCAACGCATCACTCAACAAAAGGAAACCAGAATTATTCTCATAGGCAAGTACACTAACAACTGGGATACAACACCTGAACCTCATACCCCCATATGGAAGAAAAACCCACTCATCTTACCCTTTGCATCATCTCCCACCACCACTCCTGTCCGCCACCTTGGGATATGGCTGAAAACAGGGGGATATGCTAATGAGACAATTGAGAACAATATATTACAGCGGGTATTCAACTGCGTCGCCTGCCTCAAGGGAAGATCCCCAGGACTAATGGGGCGAGTAACAGTTGCTAACTCACTCATCCTCCCAAAACTATGGTACCCTGCCCACACAATCGCCTTCTCACCCACCTTCATAACTTAAATCCGCATGCTCATCCAGGGATGACTGTGGCCTGGATCCCATCCACCCATAATGATGGAAACACTCTTTGGCCCACGCTCCAGCGGAGGCATGGGGCTAATAGATTTTGAAAACCATGCCAACCTCATCCTGGGCACCTGGATAAAGGAAGTCCTTGCCCCAGACCTCCCGCAGCAACACTGGTCCAGGGCAGTGAGGACTAACTTTGTGCAGGCGCTCAAAATAACCAACCCACATAGCCCACCCAGACTACTATCATACCTATCTAAACGCCCCACTGCAACAGGCCCACATGGAACCCCCCCTCACTTCAAATGCGTCCTCTGATCCATCTGCCACATGGGATGGACCGTAGAGAAGACTGGCACAGTGCAGGGAAGTGGATGACCCAGCTCCCACTTCAAATTAAGAAATCCAGAAAACCACCCTCAGAGAGACATGCTTGGTATGACCCCAACCATTGCTAGAATCAAATACCTAGATGTGTTGGACATTCCCTATGACTTACCACACAGAAGGCAGTGTGGAAAATGATGCACCACCCACTCCTACAGCCAAGGGTAAGAGCCAACGCCTGGCACTGTCTGAGAAGGATCTATAGGATGGCTGACCGTTCCAACTCCCTCCACAAAACATGTGCAGTATGTGGAGGGGAGGGCTCCCTATACCACCGCCTAGAAACATGGCCCCCAAGCAAAGCCATATGGTGAAAAGTCGTGAGCCTGCTTAA
Organism: Massospora cicadina; assembly: GCA_022478985.1. NCBI lineage: Eukaryota > Fungi > Entomophthoromycota > Entomophthoromycetes > Entomophthorales > Entomophthoraceae > Massospora > Massospora cicadina. The sequence continues at coordinate 149,384 of JAKSZP010007880.1, forward strand.
GCTCCAAAACGAGCAAGAATTTTCTATCTCAAAGAGCCTCCTCGCACTCCAGATCGAATCACCAATCCCATCTACCCTTTTCTCCCTAATGATACCCAAAGCAATGTGGACAATCCACACCATTGCCTTAGATTTGTTCAAGGGCACGGCCCCAACCATCCATGGGGTTATCAACAGGTTCCACGTCCACTTATTAGAGCACTTTCAAGCCTGACTCTATGGATATATGAGGTCAAGGCAACAGGCGCTCATAGAATCGCGGTTCCCACTCTGGTTCCACTACACAAACCCCTTCCTTCACACCTGCTCCATAGTGGGGGAAACCCCCTCAGAGTAGTGCACCAATCCCCATACCTGGCAGTCCCACTGGCAACAGGGGTAACCTGAGTACCCCAGGGTGCCCAATTTTATCTACCTTTGCTTCCCCCTCCTTTTCCACACATACTCAGTAATGCCCATCCCCTGATCAGCTTGCCTTGGTTAAATAAAATAAATAACTAACAATCTCTTGTTTATAAACTTGAGGAATAACCTCTAAGCTATAAGGTTTTAATTTTTCTAGATAGTATAAAGATCATTAGAGAAATTTCATGCATTATATAAATATGTATAAAGATCATTGTTTTTGTTATATTATACTTTATAAGTTAAGATACCTTTACTGGTATTCATTAGACTTTTTGAAAGTTCATGTATTCAAAACATCATATTAAAACTTTTCAATAGATACTCTATGATTTAAAAGTTAATCAAGTTTTATTTAATGTAAAAAATTTGAAGAAATAGGAAAATGTTGTTTTATATAGTACTAAAAAAAGAGTAAGTGACAAGGTTGCTTTAATATGTTATCATTTAGTATCATTCTTAATTCAGCACCTTAGTCTTGAGTAGTCAAAGAGAATTTTGTAATATAAAGTTATTATAGATATCAAAATAAGTTGATATATAGAACTAAGTTAATACTTTAAATAACTCATTCAGTTAGAAATTTTATTTATAAAACTATTTTAACAACTTGACAAGTAGTAAAGCTGAAATAAAGATCAACAAAATAAAAAGTAAAATATAAAATTAATTAAATAGTAATCTATGACTAAAGGAACATATTATAATTGTAAGTTCATTTGCACCACAGTTCTGTATATTTTCAGAGAATGATTAAATAGCAATTGTATTTGAGTGATTTATATATTTAAGAATGAAGTTCATAATAAAAACATATTCTGATCTCATAGTAATAAGGTTTTCATGTGATGGAAACCATCGGAAACTGCACTTCTACTTGAGGAACTGGAAAGTAATATCCTATAGATTTAAACGGAATCGCCCATTCCCGAATACTGTACCGAACCCAGCCCACTTCTCAAAAAAGTTTCAATCATTTGCTAGCTATAAATCTGTTGAACCAAGCTTCAATCTAGTACTAACCAATAAATATTATATTTAATCTATCCAACTACCTCCTTTTACTTAGATTGTTTTAAGTAGTAATATATGAAGCCCTACTACAATATTAATTAGAGGCCCTTCCATTTCGGTAAAAGACCAAGTCGAATCGGGCATCCCATCCGAAACTTATGCTCGAGTAACATAAATTACTAAGCTTAACATAGGAATTTATGGAATCATCTTAGATTAAATTCATGACGCTTAAAAATAAAGAAGTAGGGTTTAAAGTCAATTGAAGGGTTTAGATAATAAATTCAAGCATAACGAATAAAAACGAGGTTGGTCATAAGGTCAACAATTAACGCCAGAGTGAAAAGTAAGTGATAGACAATTACTAATTTAAAAACTTGCAAATAAAAAAGATTCAGTGCTCAAAAGTTTATTATTGATAATGGGGAATAAGACCCTCTTAACCGACACTTTGCCCATTAATGTGCATAAATCCAATCCAAATTGTCAATTCGACTAAATTGCTTTGAATTAAAATTATAAGCAAACTAAATCCTTTAATCCTTAATTGGCTGTCAAAGCTTCAACTTTTTTGTAATATTTCGAGAATTGTCGAAGAATATTCAATTGGATCGAATTGAAATTCAGCAGTGGTATTTAAGCTAGCCCTTGTGCACCGTATGCAACAGACCCCTTAAACATCACGTAATCAGCCAAAAATGATGACCAATAAGGTAAACTTAAAGTGCAAACGTAATGACAATCTAGGACATAATCATATTTAGGCAGCAAATCGGGGAGAGATCTGCCTGGATTGAAAATCTGGAGGCCCTCCTTATAAAGGCCAACCAAGCTTCATCTCATTTCGAGGAAAAGCTTAACAAGGCTAAAGAGGAACAAGGGATTTAATCCAAGGAGCATCTTACAATGGTCACCGTTGATACTCAAGCACACTTTGAAGTTAAAGATGACCAAATCCAAGGCTTAGAAGAGAAGTTCATGGGCTCCTAGCATGCACTGACATCTCTTGCCAACAAGCGTGGTGCTCAGAAGGCCAAACTTGAGCAGCAGGTGCATGATTCAGCCAAAGACATCACTTGCTATAAAGGGGTAAAATTTCCTCTACTCTCTCAGGGTCAAAATAGACTTCATGCTGCAGAGATCAATTACTTTAGTGAAGACCTCAAAGCGCTCCAAAATAAAAACCAAAGATGCAACAATGAAAATGTTTCAGAACAGCTTAGCTGCCATCTTACCACGTATAATCAGGAATTCTGCAATCTCCACAATGTCAGCACATACAATGACTCTAACTGTGAGATAAATGAAATGATGAAGCGAATAGAAAAGAACATGCAGGCCCAAGCCAGCTGCCTCAAGTCTTGCCATGACAAGGTGGCTACACTTGAAGCTGTAACTCATGAATTACGTTCCACACTTAAATCCTCACCCTCTCCCAACCAATTGAAGGAAGAAGCCAATCATAATTCATAACTTAAGTCCAATCAGATAGCTGATTCTCAACATACAAATGAGAGCAAAAACAATATTAAGGAGCTTCTAGATACTTTGCATACACTTGAGAGAGATTTGGCTGATGCCCCAACCAATTCTCAATTAAAGGAAGCAACTAATATTGGAGCTCAGCTCAAATCAGAATTGGCTAAAGAAAAGGAACACAATGCCCAGGCTAAGGCAAAGATTGTCACCCTTAAAGCTTCCATAGTTGACCTTCAAAAAGAGTTGGCCTGTGTTTACACATATAAACACAAGTTTGTCCACACTCTGAACCAGGTCCAGAATGTTGAGCAAAAAGGTAATTCCCTTGAAAAAGGGCTCATTAGGGTATCAGATGCATTAACTGAGCAGCAATACAAGGCTACTGATCTTGGAAAAATTAATGATGATTTTAAGAAAAGGCTTTCTGCTGCACCAACCTTTGACTAACTTGGTGAAATTGAGAGTCTCAAGAATGCCCTTGAAGTAAAATTTGCAAAAGAAACAAGCCGCAATTTAGAGTATCATAATAAGATATTGACCCTGGAGAGTTTGATCTGCAAATTTGAAGAGAGACTCATCTCGGCTCCTTTCAAAACACAATTTGATGAGCTAAACAGTATGAAAGAGTCATTAGAAGCCTCACTTGCTGAATCAACTCTTATCATCGAAGAGAAGCAAGCTAAAGTTGTTACACTCCAAACTAAATTGAATGGCTTGCTTACTCAATATCAAACCCTAGAAGCGGCTAAGTTTGAGGTGGATAAGTATCTAAACACCTTCACCAAGGCCTCCAATTCCAGAATTTTCTCATTAAAATTCATTGTAAAATATCTCAATAAGAAGCTGGTGAGCGCTCCCACCTTAAAGCAAGTTGGCATGCTTCGGGCAGCTGTTGACTCAAGAAGCCAGCGCCTGACTTTGGCAGAGGAAAATTGCCACCGAGCTGAGGAGATTTTAGCCTCCGTAACCTTAGAGTACAAATCTTCATTTTCCAATATCAATAGAGAGCTATCGGAAAGCAAGAGACATAACGAACACCTAAGAAAGGAAAATGCAGTTTGCCGAAGAATTATTAAGGTAACTTTTTTGAATAATTTATTAACATTTTAGGTACTTAGGGAATGGAATGAATTGGGTTTCAGAAAAGATTTGGTCAAACAATTAAAAGCTCAATTTGACAAGGCAACCAGTGATCTAAATGCTTCCCACCAAAAGGGCTTGAGATTAGCTGAAGCTCATGAAAAGGAGCTTCTCCTAAAAATCGCTACCCTCATTGCTCAGCTAGATAATCACAGTTATAAGGTATCAAAGCAAACCTGCATGCTAACTCTACTAGCCAAGTTGTAAGCTTTGAGTAGCCTATAGAGCAGCTATTGCTCACTGGAGGTAATTTTTCAGTCAGCCTTAGCTTATGTTTGTAGAAACTGTCCCGAGAGCTCACCGAGGCTAAACTCTCTGCCGCACGCAAGATTATTGCACTGAATCACGAAAAGAACCTTTTGATTAAGGAGGTACAAACCCATCAGTCGCCCAACTCTTACATTGCAAAAGTGGAAGCTTGTGAGCGACAACGAAGAGCCTCAATTTAGTTAAATTTCACACTGGGTGACAACCCATTACCTATTTGTTCACCAATTGACTCCACCCCATCCTTAAGTTATTGATTATAGCCTTTTTAAAACAAGTTCAATTTGAGCTTTCTATTAAAATATAAGCGCACAATTTCATTTGTGCAACAATCAAAATTTAACCTTTTTTAATTTTTAATTAAATCTTTTTTAGTACTAGATAATCCCAACCCGATTTTTGTTTAAATCCCAATGTAAACTTAAAATGGATTCCCACCTGCAGAAATCGAAAATAAGTTGAAAATGTTGCTCAATCCACGAATCGAAATACATTTCTAGACTTTAGTATGAAATTTATATAAATTTATCTAACTACTTAAGTTTAAGTACGTAGCTCTCGTCCCTAAGCTATCATCTATGACTGCTTAATAGTTTAATTATTGTGCCATTTATGATATTGAGAATTAAAACTTAAATTATGACAGTCGTGCATAATCACCTTTGAAGATATCACTCGTCAGCTAAAATAGGTATCAGTCATTATCGAATAACTTGGGCTGTTCTGCTAAACCTATTTTGAAAGTCCAACAGATAAACTTTAAAACTGAGATGATTTGTATCAGTAATAGACTGTGTATGCTTTTATACCTGTTTTCTGATAATTTGTAGGCATTCAATTTTAGTAAATAAATTTTTGAATATTTTTCTCAAAGGGAGTATAAATTACATTTTTTAAAAAATTATTTTTTTTGTTTTTTATGCAGAAATATTGTTTAGTATTGCTGGATATTATTGGTATAAAATTTAATAATACGGTTACCTAGAAGTAATTGTAATTTGATTTAAGGAGAGTGTTGACAAGGCAGAGCTACAAGCTCAAAAAGTACTCAAGAAGGTAAGATCTTTGTGGAGGAGGATGCACTTAATGCAGAAGATGATGAAGACTACAATGCTGGAGTGTTTTAGCTGTTGTTTCTATTAAAAGCTTTTTATATGATCATTTGTTTCAATTAGATATTCAAATTATTTATTTTGTAATTTTTACTAATCTTATCATTTATCAAAAAAACTCTTTTCTCAGAAATTATAAAAAATAGACTTTTATTTACAGTTTTTTATAATACCTTTCTGATACTATAGCTCTAGAATGGTAGGTTTAGCTTGTATATTTGTAGTAAAATGCATAAAAATCTAAGGAAAAGATAAAGTATTATAACAGAAAAAATTATCCTAACTCCTTTAATATAAACTTAAACCAAACCAGAGGATTAAGTACATGAAGCATGTATAAGTGACCTGCAAAAGTTTCAGTAAGTTGCATGAAGTAGTTCTTTAGAAATTAAGTTACATGATTAGCAGATATAACAATTAGTGTGTAGGCTATTTACATCCCCTTAAAGCTCCAAAGCATGGATATAAAATTTTATTTCTAAAAAAGATAACTAAAGTTTCCTGGGCTAAAAAATGTTATTCATAGATGATTACTGGGATTTATAATCATTTACCATTTAATTCAATTTCCTTGTTTCCCCATTAATTGGTGTGGTATCATCTCCAGGTCAGCTCACCTCAAATAAATAAGGCTTAATTCAATTATATTGTACTTTTAGAAGTAATAAGTAGTAAAACAGATATATTAGTAAATAGTAGTTATCCATACATGTTATTAATGTTTCTCTAATTTATCATATAAGCTAAAGATATAACTATTGACAAGTTTAAATTGGCAAGTTTTTTATCAGCCATAGTCTTATTTATGAAATTTCAATTATTTAATCAATATAACATCTTACTATACTAGATATGAAGAAACTCTTTTTCTTGTTTAAGATGAGCTTGTTTTTTATTCTATTTTCTTAATCACTAAAGTAAACTATAGATTTTATTACTACTATAATCCTATATACTATACCCTTTCATAGTATACTTTATTTCTGGAAACTGTATTAAGGTCTATACATTAATTCAAAAATCTAAAGAAAGATAGACAGAGAATAATCTACACTTAATTTTCAAATTATGAAATTTACTTTAGATAATATAAATATGCTATTTAACTATTTATTACCAACAGAATAACTAGACTATATATTAATCAACTAGCATCCAGATACCAGTTCATAGCTAAAGGGTTTATATCTTATTAGACAATTCAAATTGTTTAATTTTATACTATATATTATGGATGTAACACAAAGTCCCTTTATGTACTACACCCAAAGGTCAATAATTTTCTAGTGTACCTTCTTGGCTCATTGTATAGAAAACTAAGCAGTAAGATAAACTAACCTTTGGTATAGAAAATCTGTACTCAAAAATACTAATGGATAAATGGTGAGGTTGACAGTAAAAATGATTTTTTATTTAAGTAATCAAGTAATAAATATAGTTGACCCACTTCATTCAGGTTCATCAGATCTCTCATGATAAAGATCATTGCCTATAGTAAATTAACAATTATGAAGGAAAGTTAATTTGTCAAAAATAAGTATTTGAATAGAGCACCATAGGATCAGATACATCTTATCCTAATTTAGGATAAAATTTTGTATTGGAGTTGGGATTGTATCACAACTTTGATTCAGGAAATAGGAATCAAGGTAACAATTATCCAACACCTCCCCCTCTATTGTGATTTGGTCTGATCAACATTTTATATTATATATTGTCCTGTTTATTCAAATCTATATTTTAGATGAAGGTTTCAATTTCTCAGTCCTTGACACTAACATTAATCTGTAAAATTAATATAAATTGGATTGGCTCAACGCAGATGTCAATCTGCTAAAATGAGTTACAGTAGATCCCTTAACTCCGCGCTCACATTTTTATATGTAGCTAGCAATTAATAAGATTAAATTACTATTGTTTTGCTCTAACATATGCCAAGGATACTTCACAAGATTTGATCCCTTCCAACCTCATGCAATACCCCAAAAATCACTTATAATTGATTTATAAAGCTTTACAGGACCATAAATCTGAATCCCATTTTTATTACACTCTCTCCTTTGCAAAAAGAAGGTGCAAAAATAATTGTAAAGGGTTTTTGTCTTTAAAAGTTCCAGGCCATTGATTTCCACTATTTTTAGAATAACATGCAATGCTTAGTGATCTAAAATTTAGTTTATTATAATGGTAGTGATTAATTGAGGATCTTCTTTTAGTTAGCTTGTTTAAGCTGCTCAATTAAAACCTTTGATAATAAACTATGTATCATCTGAGTTTAGGTTACTGTCTCCATACAAAAATTATTCGAGGTGGGTCAACCTTGGGACAAATATACCACATCGAGAAAGTTTTCTAGCTGGTACAGGTTTCAAACTCAAAACCTGCACTAGGGGGAAGCAGTTTTACCCGCTTGGCTAACCACCCTTACCGTCTCCATACAGTTTTCTTTATTTTGTATAAAAAGTACCTGACCTGTGTGTGTAATGTTTAAATAACCTAATTGTGGACACCAACGTCAATGACAAGGCTGGGTGGCAGGAGGTTCAAAGAGTCAAGTTAAAGGACCTTCCTGACCTAAAGCACACCCTGGACCAACACTGGGTACTGGCCAGATATGCTCAGGTTGGTCCAGATGAGGTGCATAACACCCAGCCCCTGTATTGTCTTTGGCATTAAAACGGATGACTTACTTTTTAAATGATGATGGCTCAATTTGGTTACTTGGTGAATGAGAGTTTGGAACCTGTTCAGTTTACAAAATTTTTCAGCTTGTGTCAGCCTCAGATTCAATCAATTACTCAAGTTTGACAATTTTGAAGTATAGTAACCTGTCAGATGGAAGTGTGCACTTATTGGTGCACCTTGGCTTAGCACCACTTTCTACAATATATAATTTCCCCAGATTTTGCTTAAATAGAATTCTTCAATACCAAATTTTCTTATTAGCTGTCATCCTCTCTAAAATAAATCCTTCATTAGTTTAACATTTTTTTCTTATTTTAACTTGGGCAAACCTGTGCGCTGACCTCTTTGAGCAGGTCTTGTGAAGTTAGCCATTTTATTTGTACAAAGTTTACCCTCTCATCTGGTGCACAGCTGGACCGCTTGGGTCACTTCTAGACAGAAGTAACTTGTCACTGTTGCACAGAACACCACTTGGATATGAACTTCTCTTTCAGTCCACCCAATCATTGCCTTTTCTACATTTTCTATTACTTTACTCAATGCTGAACACCATCGCTATATGTTACCTTAGCTCCAACACCCTCTGTAAGGCTATCTTTCATTTAATAATGATAAATATTTCCCTTGCGTTGGTCCTGTGCACTGTGCACCACCTCACTGGGAACTGGAGAGTTATAGACACTCTCCTAACACTGTGTGGTTGTAAGTCAAGGCTCAACACAGATTACAACATTTTGTGCCACTAATGAGGTCACTTTTGGTACCTCGTTTTCATTTTAAAAAACACTATAATATTATACTTTGATGACAATTGTCAGGTTAACCTGCCAAATATTTCTTGTGATGAGCTGGACTATGGAGAGGTTCAGCTAAGTTTTAGCCTCATGGCCCTTTTTACCAAAACTTTATTACAAAAATGATATAACAGATTTAATCAGTGAGGAGAATACCCCTACAACCTCAAAACGCCTTGATGACTTTAATTTATTAATGAGGAAGCAGTTTCCAGTACCACCAAATTAGATTAGTAGTTGAAAACATTATTCAACATGGTCCAATATCAGTGACAGAAGATACAATCTTTAATTTCTTATATGGTTAAGTCTATCAGGAAACTGGAAAAGGCTAACCAAAAATTTATGGCAGAATGACAAAATTTTACTAGCACAGTAAAGAAACTTTCCAAGACCTTAAACATGCTACTCATAAGTTCAGACAAGAGCATTGATGATCTGATTCCTTGGATTCTATTTCTGATAATTCTATGGAGGAAGATGGGCTTAACCTGGCCTACATATCAACTACCTATCCCAATCAGCTGCTATGACTAGCCAAGCTTCAGTGGCTTCCACTTCTGTTAATTCTGATCCTATAGTTACTCTATTATCTTCCCATTGAGTTTTAGTTAACCTTCCCAAATTTGATAGCCATGGAAATATCCATACCTTTATACATTTATTTGAAATTATAATGGGAAATACCAATGACTATACCAAGCTAGCTACGTTGATAAATCTGTCAGACCTTTATAGTCAGGAGTTAGTACTTCCAAAAGTAACTCAAGCTGGAATTTCTTATTTTAATGCCAAAAGCATTATTATTTATGAGTTTGGCGGTACAGAACTGATGTTTGGGTGGATGTCAAGAGAGTATCTATAACTCTCCAAATCCCAGCGTGGTGGTGCTTGGTGCACAGGACCAACACAAGAGAGTTAGTAGCCATTGTTATAATAAAATTAGTCCAGCAGAGAGTGCTTGGGCTGAAGTGACATAAGGCGAGGGTGATTAGCACAGTGAATATAATAGTAAATTGAGCGATCTACAAAACTAGGAACTAGGAGGGCTGGGTTTGTAGAGAACCTGGTAACCAAGTTTGGTTTAGGATGCGCCTAAGTCAACATATATGGAAAAAAGTGCTCTGGTGACTGGGTTTGTAGAGAACCTGGTGGTCCAGCGGTGTACCAGAGGTGGTGATAATTTTTAGTACAACAAAATAACTAACACGTCACAAGACCTCCTTGAAGAGGTCTGCACACAGATGCGCCTAAGTCAACATATATGGAAAAAACATAAAATAACTATGGGGTTTTATTTGGGAAGATGACCAACAAGAAACTTTGGTCTTTTCATAAATGGAATGGGTTCAAACTTCAAAACTGACCCCTCAAGTGATCCCCAAGATCATAATTTCATAAATGGAATGGGTTTACCCCGTTCCCCATTCTGGATTGTTCATTGTTCATTAAATAGCTTGTCCATTTTAACGCCTGAGCCAAAACAAAGGTCTGGGCGTTTTTCACCTCACTTGTACCAACCTGGGCACATCTAAATTATCTCCAGTGTTGGTCCAAAGTGTGCTTGAGGTCCAGAAGTGCCTAAAGTTTAACCTTCTGGACCTCCTGCCACCCAGCCTTGTCCTTGGGGTTGGTGCCTTCTATTAATTCATGTAAACATGACAGTGGAAAAAGTCTTCATATATACTGACTTTAACCACAGTGAAGAAGTTTTAACTTAAATTGACTGTTTTTAATATTAGGCACAGTTTTTGTATGAGGCCAAGCTTCTGAGTCATTATGACTCTCAGATTGCTTTCTACCAAGTCTGTGAGCCTCAAAAAGAGGTGTATCAGGTCATGCTACCCAATCTAAATTCCAATATTACCATTACTGAAATGGCAAATTATCTCCATTGCTGCACCCTTATTTTGATGATCCTAATAAAAAGCCTTTTAAAAAGGGTAAATGGTTCATTTACTGACTTCAAAGCCCAATAATATTTTGGGAAAAGCACTGGTATAGTAGAAAAGGGATATTCTAAATCCACCAAAATTATATATCCCATCAATAATCCAAACATAACAGAACACTGCCACATTGATGAAACATCCCCTATGGATATAACTAATGAGTAGCTACGCCTCTGCAGCTACATGCAATAATGATTTAGTGGATTATCTTAGTCAATCAGATACTTTTGACATTTATATGCTTATCAGTGCAAATTAATTTGAAAAATTGTATCTATGTGGATAACAGAGTGTATAATGTACCAGTGCGGGAAATTGTAGACAGTGGTGCACCCATCAACTTAGTTTTCTTATTGCTGATGAAAAAACTTGATACTATACCCAATATTGACCATAGTAAAAAATTTCACCATGTGTATGAGAGGGTTGCGCCAGTATGCTATAAAGGAGTTGGGTAGTACCAGCCATGTCACTGACCACATAACTGACAACCCAGCAGAAATTCATCTCTGAACATGAACTCCATGTCTCTATGGCATGACATATTTTCAAAACACAGTCCCAGAGACACTGCATGCCAATATCAGGGTCTGGCTTCATGACAGCACTGATAATGATTCCAAAGCCTGACCTAGCTCACTTGGTGAGGATATCCACCATATCTAGGCTTAAAGATATGTCTATAAGAATAAGAGTACAAAAAATAAGATAGAAAATCCTTCATTAAATATTGTAAGATTTCTAGAAAATAAAACTAAATTCTCATTTATTGCCCTCCCTTTTATATAGCACTACAAAATACTCATCTAGGCTTATTTAACCCAAGTTTTTGAATGATGACTAGATTATCATCTGTGAAGGATCAATATCCCATTTATCGTTATTCAGAGAAATTTGGGATGCCAGTGTTACATTCCACTGGATCAACCTCAGTTCCCATATTTCTGAATTTTTACCTTTGGTGATCCCGTTCCCAATCTACTCTTCTACCAAACTTGATTTATTGGAGTTGACCTTTAGGCTGTGCCTGATCCATTATGTCACCCCCTTTTGAGTTCCAGAATCCCCAGACCTTCTCCGGGCAATTAACACATTCTTCCAGTGTTTTCCATATCACCTTCTCTACTGAGTATCCATTCCATTTTACCAAATAATCCCTTGGCCTCTCATCCAACTCACATCCAGTATTCGCTCAACTTCATAAAATTGGCTATTCTCCTTATAAGGGCTCAATGGTCCCAGCCGTTCTGGTCCTTTCCCCTTAAACCCCCAAAGTTGAGAGGCGTGGATCACCAGGTGAGCCTTTGACTCTTCCAGAAGCTTCAGTTCAAAAGTGAACCTTATTGATAGCATGAACGCTTTAATAGGCCCAAAGAAATTTAGGCCAAGCTTTAAGCTCCTCACTGGCATGGCATAGTCCTTTGGACGCCACTAACACCCAAACTCCAGGAGCAAATGGCAGATCAAGCGCCCTTTATCAGTCTGCTTGATGATTATGATGCGCCATGGCTCATTCCATATTCCCTCATAATTTCTTCCCAATATCTGCCATTTATCAGTTTATCTCATCTGCCCCTGAAACACTCAATCTCTTAAACCACCATCTAATGTAGGATTGAGTCCATGTTTTGCAAAAAACGGGGTCATCCTCATAGATAAAAGACAGTGGTGGTTATAAAAATTGGATCTTTCTGACCCATAAGACCCAATAATCCTTCCAGCTAAAACGTAGCACCAGACAAAGTGTATGAGTATTTGGATTACCCTCTTTATTTGCCCATCAAATTGAGGATGATATGCTGAAGCCCTACATGGGTAAATTATAAATTCCAAAGCAAATTGGACCAGAATTCTGATACAAATTGGGGACCACGGTCCAAAATGGTTTCCGCCATTAGGCCATTCAGGGTGGATGTTTTGTTGATGAAAATCTTTGATGCGTCCTTGACTGCAAAATTAACAGTGACAAGAAAAATTCAGCATATTTAGTCAGCCCAAATAAACAATGACCATAACGGTGTCTTTCCCTTGGACCCTTGGCAAACCCACAATAAAGTCCACACTAACTGAAATCCATGGGTGACCTATTATTGAAGTGGTATTAACTACCACAGGAGGCTTCCTCAAAGGTTTTGACCTAGCATAAACCAAGCATCCTTCCACATACTTTATAATGTTCTTTTAAATACCTGCAACGAATAATTCTACCACATCAGTTTAACCAGCTTAATGACTCTCCAGGTGCCCTGCTAACAGGTGGTCATGAGAAGCTTGCAATACCTTCCATCGCAACTATGGATTTGGGACCCACATGCACAAATCATGGTATAAAATGCCATTCCTTTTCCCACAAGTATGATGGTGGTCATGCTGCTGGCCTTCTGCTGTCTCATCCTGTAACTAATGACCAATTTCAACCTGATTTGTTTTCTTTAGTTTTTTATTCTAGTTTGCTCTCCATGATTTCAGTAATAAAAAATTAATCCAGCTGAAACATTATAAGCCATGTCAAAACCCTCCAATTCCATCTTCTTATAACCAACCCCATGTCCCAACTCAGCCAATCTGCCAAGGTGTTGGCCAATCCCGCCAGTACTATACCCTAAGATTGCACTGGACCAGCTCCACATACCAGCGTTCTTGGCGCTGATCCATCTTCCTTGGCTCAAGATATTATTGCAGCACTTAATGATCTGTCTGAACCACAAAATAGTGACAAGCATACATCTGTTGGTGCTGCCATTCCCTCAATCCAAGACCTCAGCCAGTAATTCTTTATCATATATTGGGTAATTTATTTCCACCAGATCATTTTTCAGCTAAAGTAGCACACATGATGTTCTAATCTATCCTACTCATCTTGTAATAGCTCCGCGCCTAAGGCATAATTCAATGCGTTTGCCTCAACCACCAGAGGTTTCTTAGAGCCTGTATGAACCAGAACAGGCGCCAAAAGAAGCTTCTCCTTTAACAAAGTGAACACAATTCCTCCTTCTCTCCCCATATGAATGGAACATCTTGAATTAACCACATAAGCGTCAGAGCCATTTGTGACAGATTTTTCACAAACTTCCAGAGAAAATTTATTGGCCCCAAAAAACTCAGGACCCCAGTTTAACCCCTTCTAAGCCTTTCATGCTTGGCCACCACATTTTTGTTGGGGCATATCCCAAGCTCATTCCTAAACATTACATTGCCCAAAAACGTCATCAAAATTAGTTGAATTAAAATTTTAATTGCTTCAACTGAAGACTCACCTTGGAAAGCGCTTCCAGCACTTCCCACACATTTTCATACATACTTGTCCTGGAAAATGGGAAACCACGAGAATGTCATCCATATACGTGACACAGAAATGGCCAATCAATCCACTCAGCACACAATTGATCATACACTGGAACAACGCTAGAGCATTCCATAGCCCAAACAGAATTAGCCAAAACTTAAACATCCCTAAATGACATTTAAACGCTGTATATTTTTGATGTTCCAGTCTCGCAGGTATTTTATTAAATGCATCCACAAGATCTAGCTTCTTAAAGATGGTACAGCCTCTAATCATTGAGAGAATATTTTCCACCAAGGGCATGGGATAAAATCTGGCTCTGTAACTGCGTTGAGCTGGAGGAAGTCCACACACAGACGTAATTCACCGCTTGCTTTTAGTATAAGTAGTACTGGTGACATGACAGCGGATTTAGATGGCTCAATCAACCCCTTACTCAATATTAAATATACAAGCTCTTCCAACGCTGCTTTCACTTTTTGATTTAGTGGTTAAATTAGGCATCTGTGGGAACTTTGGACCCTGCCTTGAGTTGAAATGAAAACGCAAATAAACCAGTGGGGAAAATGGAAAATCCATTTTTTGCCCCAAATACTCCCACAAACTTGTGGTATTCTGCCAAAAAATTCCTTCACCTGCACAATTTCCATGCTCTTAGATTCATACAACTTATACTCGCCAACTATCAATCTCCATCTCATCAGAGGGCCCGCACTTGGGTTTAAGGAGATGGCACAGAAAGGAAAATTGATCTAAAAATCAAACCAATGCCACAACCAAACCCCCAACGCCACTGGATTGGCCAGATTCTCTATTGCACAAAACTGCTCCTTCAACCCAAAAAGACTCTGTTGTACCCCTATTAAGGAACTTACTTTCCACGAGGGAGCCCTCTGTGACACATTGGCAAAAACCACTTTTGGTCTCTCCTGAATTTTCAAAGTCAACTTCTCACCAAAGAAAGCTCAACATAATTTTCCTCCACCCCTGTGTCCTCCAGGGCTATCACCTCTTCTGTTCCGCCATTTGTGCATAGCTCCACCAGGATAAATAAATGAAGATAATGCGAAGAGGCTAGTCTATTTTTGAATAATTTTTAATTGAAATTTTGCAGGAAACAAATACTTAGGCACATTCCCCTTCTTGTGTCCATGGATCGCCACTTTACTGGATTTCTCTAAACTTCCTTGTTGGTCCTCCTTGTACATTTCCGAAATTTTTTAGGACTGCATGCCAGCCCCCTCACCAGGCTGACCACCCTCCAGATTTTCCTTTTCCTGGCGACATGGAGCCCTTGATCTGACCTTGTGCCAACGCTAATTTCTTTTCACCTACAGGGCTAATGCAACCTCCTCCATCAAAATACCATGAACTTTTGCTGACGCCATGGCCGCCAGTAGAGCTGACTGTAATACTTGACAGAACATTTTTGAGGATTGTGAATTTACCCCTGGGCCACTTTTGCTAATGGACAGAAAATCTGCACATAATTCTCCACTGAGCTAATCCCCTGGCTAACCATCAGGAGCACTGACTATGCTTCATCCTTTATCTCATACAAGCAGGTCGCAAAGTTTATCAAATCCACAGCCACACCCATGGAACTTAGTAGGCAGCCTTGTTTTCAATCAGTTCCTGAACCCAGTCTGCCAAGTCTGAGGATTTTGCATCCATGATTAGGGCTATCTGAAGTGAGAAAGGGGCTTAACCCCTGTCATCTGTGATAAACACGCCTGAAAAAATATGTGCTAACATCTGGTGAATTTTGTCCAGCACCTCCTTGGACAGGGCTAATCGCCCATTGTTTGATTTATGCATTACCAGGATTTCTGCTGCTTTTGACGTTGCAGCCCCATAACTTTCCCACCTCACACATTAAAAAGGCCATCAAGAAGCCTACTATTACCATGGTTAATAAATTTCAGTACGATTCCTCCCCTTCTGAGACCACCACTTCCCCTTGGGGGCCTTACAAGACAGAAAGAAAAGTATTTGAGTTTTTTAATGTAATAGGTGGGTTTGCGCCAGTATGATACAAAGGGAGTTGAGTAGTACCAGCCATATAACAGACCACATAACTGACAACCTGGTAGAAATTCATTTTTTGAACATGCACAGCATGGCTGATGTCATGACGTATTCTCAAACCATAAACCCAGTTACACTACATGTTAATAACAGGGTATGGATCCAAGTTAGCGCTGATGTTGAGGCTAATGCCTGACATAGCTTGCTTGTCAAGCTCATCCTCCATATCTGGGGTTTTATATATGTATTATTATAATAAAAGTAATTAAAATAAGCTAGCAGATCCTTTATTGGATATCGTAAGATTTCTTGAAAAATGAAACTAAATCCTCAATTATCAACCCTCCCTTTATATAGCACTGCAAAATATTTAACTAGGCTCCTTAAACCCAAGTTTAAAACAATGACCAGATCATCATCCGCAAAGGTTCAATATCTCATTCAGACATTATTCAGAGAATTTGGGATGCCAGTGTTGCATTCCGCCAGATCAGCCTCTGTTCCCAAATTTCTGACTTTGTACCTTTGACAAATCTGATCCCAATCTTCTCTTCTACCAAATTCGATTTATCAGAGTCAAGCTTTTAATTTCTTATTGAAAACTAAGATTTTGCCCACCAGGTCAATGTGCAAACTAGGCTGTGTCTGATCCGTTACACTGCGGGACCTAGTGCCACTACATCACTATGAGCTATAGATCCTTACCACTGGGGGCTTGGTACAAAAGTTTGTCTGCTCCAAATACTGAGCTTTCTATCATGATAATTGAGTTACTTTTTGGTTCCTCTTTTATAAAAAGATATGGGATCAAATCCAACTTTGAAGATAATACCTTGGATGTATGAGGACATCAATTTTCACTGTATTATACTCAAGAATCCGCTGATGATGAACTTGGCCTGGTGGACATGGTTGCCTAGTATTTGGTTCAGCCCCACTGAGACTTCATTGCTGATTTCAGATGAGGATACAATGGAGTTTTTGCCATGCTGTATCTTATACTAAGTGATAAGGTGTATACTGTCCCTCATGGCTGCCAGAGCTGAAGGAGATTAAATATCCTTCCCAGCCTATTTCTGTAACTGTCAGAAACGTCCCAGTTTCCAATCGCCATATTGCCTTAGGTTTGATGAAATTTGACATTAATGTCCAGCATGAGCTAGACTCTTGAGGTAGTAACCCTGAGATTAGGGAAATTTGAAGCAAGCCAGAGATGAAATAAGGATGCAAGGTTGCAAACCCCAGAATTAACCTTATTTTTTATTATCAAATAAAGAGTCATGGACAAACAGGATCCTGATAATCTGATGCCATGAACACACCAAGTAAAAGACAGGATATTTGAATGAGATCAAGCCCCAAAGTCCCAAGTTTTTGCTAACGTGAAAAAAGTTGTTGCGTGTGGATCATCAGGTAAGATAAGGTAATGGAATCCCTGTGGCCACCAGAGAAACCCCCATGATAGTGGAACTCAAGAGGGAGAAAGAATTCTGAACAAAGTTCAGAATTGTGTGGGCTTGAAATTAAAAGTTGCCCTATTGGGGCCTATCCAAAACCATTGATTAAGCTCACAAGAGCCTAATAAATAACTCAGGCGAGGCACAGTCCAGTGGCTGAACCCAACAAACAACAAAAATTCTTTATACAAATCAATTTGGATTCAGAAAATCTGAACCCAAATCAAAGTGCAATTAATGGATTAATAACATATGTTGCAGATTCCACCTTTAAATCTTTCTTAATCGTGAATGTTGAGTCTAATGAAGGAATTACTCTAATTGGATATCATAAAGGCTTTCAATATACTTAAATCTACTCTGGTATATTGAAGTCCAATCAGGATTACATTATGCGCTAACAAAATTGCTTTATTAAATCAGGCCATCATGCCCTCATCAAAAATAATATCAATTTACAAACTTCCTTATGAATTATATGGTAAAACTTCTTTCACCAATCCGCCAATTCAAGAAAAATACTGTTGTTGCTCTGGTGCTATCTATCTTTCACTAGGGAGAATTTGAGTTGTCTTTGGAAACACCTGCTCTTACCCAGTGTATATAAAAAAGCATCAAATAGTTGATTATGTCTTGGGGTTGGCCTAACAGCCTCATCGTTTTAGTTACTATCTAACCCCCACACATTTCTGTGTTTAATGTTTGTTCAAGTCGGGTGAAATGTTGTGATTTGGCATGACCAACCATTTAGCTTTTTATTATTTATTATTATATTCTAATTAAATCTTTGCTCTAGATAAAATTTTTTATTCCTCAGCCCTTGACGCCAATATTTTTATCTAACCAAGATAAGCTGACCAGGAAATGGACATTATTGAACTAAAAACTAAAGATAAAAATAATGAAACTAATTGATTCAAACAAAACGCCCAAATGAACGTATTGAATGAATCACACCAAACAAAACAAACAACCAGGTGGGCAGTGGAGACTGCTTATCCCTCCATGGCGGAAGGTGAGGGGGATCAGGGGGCACACCTTTGGCAGCAGCTTCCTCATCCCAAAATAGGGTATATGTCAAGATGGATAGCAAGGGCGTTGGGGCATTGGTGGCATGTGGTTCAATGTCTCTGATGATTGTAACTTCCAAGAAATTGCCAACTACGAAAATGGCAGTAATATATTTGGCTAAAGCTTTTTGGCTTTAATGCGGGAATATGGTAGTTTAACAAACGTGGCAATATTGGTTCAGGTAATCTTAGATTTTGGATTCCGTGCTACAGTTACCACGTTCTATATAGCATCATTAACATTTTTGTGCAGTTGATTCATATTAATCTTAATTTTTGGAGTGAGATTTATTGGGATAACAGGAGGTGGAATTCATCCTGTGAGCATCGCCACTAATTTGGTGGCAGCTTCATGGAGGGTATGACAATCTGGTGTGGCAGCTGCTTCTACTGCAAGCTGGTGGTCTCTGTAGAATGATTCAGAATTTGGCTGTGGGGAATATAAACGAGGGGGAATTCTGCATCCCATTTTGCATTACAGAACTGATCAACTTGATGGTTCTTCAATTATATTACCTGATTCGTTGATTTCAATCAATAATCCCATGGTTCTGGTTGAATTAAATTTTGGATTTGGCGCATGGTTGAGGATTGGTTGATTCTTTGGAGGATGTATGGGATCAAACTGGGGTCCAATCCTGTGCTTGATTGTGTGGAACGTTTGTGGAACTGGGGCGAGGAGGAGGCTTATTTGTGGCTGCAGGTGCATCTGCAGCAACAGGCTTTGGGGGAGGGTTAGGTAGTTTGTACCCCATTCTGGAACTGGCATATGGTAGGCGATAGATAGGGGTCAGTGTGAAAATCTGATCCATCAAAAGTAACTAAGGAAGGGCACTTGTATTTTAAGTGGTCCAACTCAAAAAAAGGGTGGGCAGATCTTCTGCCCGCCCTCAATGTGGTCCCAAAATAGATGGTCGGGGGCAGAAGGAATGACAGCATGAGGGGAATCAAAACAGTGATTTTACAAAATTCAGGGCTGATTGTGGCATACGCCTGAGGCCCAGCAAGGCGTGTGGCCCCATTTGGGACCACAAATTTTAAGATGGGGTTGGAGCCATAGGCTGCCACCTTGACGCCCACACCAATCTGTTAAATTAATTTACAATGGATCACCTTGATGCTGATGTCAATCCAATGGATTAAGTTATATTAGATCCCCTTGTCTCCACATCCACATTTTTATATGTAGCTAGCAAAAATAGTATTAAATTACTGATATCTCCCTTTGTCACACAATGAGGATATTTCAAAGATTTTATCCCTTCCCACCTCCTGGCAACATCCCATAAATAACTTAAATTGATTTACAAGGTTTTAAGGCATTATATATTGTAATTCAATTTTTATTATATTTTTTCTTTACCCTAAGGAAGTGGTATAAACAATAGTTAAGTTTTTTTGTCCACAAAAACTAGGCCAATTATTTCTACCATCTTTTGGAATAATCATGAACCATCTAGTACTAAAAAATCATGAAATGATTAGTACTCTACAGTGTAGTTTATAATGATAGGAGTGGTAAATTGAAGAGGATTTTTCTTCTCCTAGCTTGTTTAGGTTGCTTAATAGAAACCTTTGACAATAAACTATAAATTATCTGATTTTAGGATACTGTCTCCATACAGTTTTTCTTGTTTTTTTTATATAAAAAGTAACTGACCTGTGTGGCTGTAAGTCAAGCCTCAGCGCCAATTACAGCACCATCCTTGATATAATTTACCATTTGATCTTTGATAGTACAGTCATTTAATTTTGATAAGGTTTGATAAACTTGGCATAAACTCAATTAACCATTATTTCATCAGCAAGGTTCTAATAGTATAGGCTTCAGAAGCAACCCGTTCAAGCATAATGTAAGGTCCTTTCCATAGAGAGCTTGTTTGTGGGTTCTGACAAAAACATAAGTATTATAACGAGATACTCAATTTCTTACTAAAAGACTCATCAATATGAGCCTCTGTTAGAAACTATCTCTTTCTGGTTATTTGTCCTCATCAGAGATGCTCCTTAAGCTTTGGTCTAGATCTTAAACACGGATTTTACCAGCATATCAAAGTACTCAGATGGTCAAATTTCATCCTCATTGGTAGTGATCAAATATAATTAGGGCGGTAATGTAGGTTTTCATCTATACAAAAAGCTTAATAGTTGAAAAACCCATAGCGCTGTAGTAACTGATATTGTAAGAAAAAATGGTTGAGTCAAATATATGGCCCACTGAGAAAAAGAAGCATTAGAAAACTTCTGTAGAGCTTATACTAAGTTTTTTTGGCAAGTTTCACCATCCCATTAGTTTTTGGCTGAAAGGAGACAGTAAGAACCCCTCAGATTTTATTTGACTCATTAAGCTTAGTAACAACTCAAAATTTGAAATTAGTGGCATTGTCCCTGAGGATAACTTGCAGAAAACCGGTTCAGTGAATTATCTGTTCAATTATAGCTTTATCAGTCAAGATTGCACCAAGATCTCTAATATCTTTAGCTTTGACCCATTTGGTGAGATGATCAATTGCACTATAATATATTTATAAAATTGTGAACACTGGTTGCTAAAAATCTTATGATTTTTATAGAATTTTATGCAAGGGGCAATTATGCATAACCAACCTATAGTTTTAGGTTTATAGGTCTAATGAGCTTGAAATTTAGGACAACTAAATACACGTTCTATATCAAACCTTAAAGAATCCCAAAGTTATCCTTGCCTAACTAGAATTAGGTTATTAGGTAGGCCTCCATGTCCAGCTGCGCAATGAGCTTGTATAATTATTTCTGGATGAGCTGAATGTGGAGGAGAAATCTTTGGTCAATCCTTACAATTATACAATTGTCCATTCCAAAATTATCAGTGTCTTTCATTAGCCACTATAAGGTGTGGCAAAAGCAGGTTCTTCATTGACGTAATTCTTTGCTATCCTTTTTATAGTTGGTCTGTAAAGGGGGATAAAGCTGTTATAACAGGTAGTCACAAAAGTTAATCAGCTTTCTGATGGGTTTGCCCCAAGCAATGTACTATCTCATAGTTGAGGCCTGTATTTCAGGGCTCATCATGCTAACTGACCTTCTATTTCCTTAAGGCTATATACCCATTGTAAGGAAGCATGGTTGGTGATAATTTTAATTTTTGGTTCATGTATATAAACTCAGAATTGTTTACAGGCATGTAGGATGGATATACATTTTAACTCAGTTACAATGTAATTTTCTCATTCTTGTCCAATAAACAACTGCAGAAAGCTAGTGAATGATCTTCCCTGTTGTCCTTTATCTGATAGAGTACATCCCCAATAGTAGTGAATGATGCATCAGTGTAACTGACAAAGTTTCCAAGAGCTTAATCACCATTTGAAAATATTGCAAACATATGCAAAAGGTGTTACCTTGATTGTTCAGAAAAATAGGTTACGTCAATACCAAAATATGCAGCTCAAACATTTCCAAAAAGTAATTTTGAATTTCACAGAGTTCAGGCATTCAGTAAATACCAAGTATAAAGCGATAAAAAATAAAAATATACCCACCAGCTGAGGTGAATAGTATGTTCATAAACCACCAACCTTTGTTATCTGGTGGGCTTCAAAGGCTGCGCTTGAATGGCGCATACCAGCCTTAGCTCTAATGTGGGCCAAAGTATGGCAAGGATTACACCATGCCTGCCTAAGTTTATCCATGCAGTCGTGCTTGTTGGAAACTGGGTACAGAAGATGCTCACCTGGTGCTCAATTTACTGAAATCCAACGATTGTAGATTTATACCACGAATATTATAAAATAAATAAACTTTAAAAACTTGGAAAGTTGGTGGTTTAAAGTTTTTTTATTAAATGCCGTGAGGGATAAGAGAAAAAAACCTCTCTATCCTGACCAGTCAATATTTAAACTGTCTCAAGGGTCAAAGAGAATAAATTCATAATGATTTTTAAATTCTTAATAAGGAAATTTGTGATTTAACCTATCAAAGCTTGGAAAACTTGCTTCACTTTGGCTGAATGATGGATGGGAAATTAACCCTCAGCAGTACTTACCAATGGGGTAATGATTTAATAAAATTTAGCTAATCCCCTTTGGTTAAATTTATTTCATCATTGGGGACCTCCGCCACGCCTATAAAAAGGGGGTGGTCCCCACTTAGGTGTTTGAAGGGATTTGGACATGGCATGTGAAGAAACTGCCGATGGACTCCCCAGATTCCCTTGTGTGGTCAAAGTAATCTGACTGTTTGATATTGTGTTATTTGCCCATGAAGTATCGGAAATAATGTTACCCCAATTTGTGGGGTTCCACTGAGAATCAGCCAGGGTCTTTTGGCCGAGTTTTCAGCATCTACCTCTGAATCACTCTTTTCTATACATCAGACTTCTAATTGTCTGACAGTGCTAAATGAGCTAATGCCCTTGTAGCGGCCCAAGATCTTAGATGGAGAGGGTTTCAGGCACTCATAGATCCTGATTGCTCTTGTCTATCTTAGCACAACGTCTTTATTGCAATGTGCAAAAACCCTCACAGCATACCAAAACTTGGTTTATTCCTTCTACTACAAAATTAAAGAAAATTTGGCAAATTTTTTAAGCAAATCCTAGAATGTGACGCTCAAGTGGGGGTCCAATCATATGCCATTGAGCTTTTATTTCAGAGGAAAGAATGAGAATTTAAGGTGAGGAAAGGGTAAACTGGTCCATAATTAAAATTTGTAGCCTGGCAAGAGCTACATGAATTTATAATTTAGACTACCAAACCCTATCATTACAGGCGTTCCAGAAACCAAATTGCTGGTGATTTGGGAGCCAAAATTAATATAATTCCACCAGAAATATATTTTTATAAATTATTAGTAAAAAATTATCAACTTGCCAATTAAGTCTTGTCAGAAAAATGGGATTGCAACCGTCATTGTAAGAAGTTCTTTAGTCCCAACCTTAGAAAACCATACGTATGATTTTTTAACACTACATCACACCTTCAAATGTAGATATTTTGGCCACTTAAACCAGGACCAATGAGGCAGGGAATCACAATCAAGAAAATTTTCAACTGGTGACTTTGTGAGAAGGGAGATTGAAGAGAATCAATTAGAGAATATGGGGTTCCCAGATAATGTCAATGTTCCCCATGGACGTCTCCTGGCAGGCGCAAGAGGCATCAACTGCCAGCAGTACAACAACCACCCCAAACTTTCCATCATCCTCGCTGGATAGCCCACAAAACAGCAAATATAATTCAAGGGCCTAAATAAGTGCTAAAGGACATTGCCGCCAGATTGTCTTGCAGGTTACCTTGAAGCACAAATTGCCATAAAAAGGTGACCTGAAATAATATAATGGAAAAAGTTCCCAAGACCTTGATTGCCTTTAACAATATTACAAACTATGGCAAAAGACATTTAATTAATTGTCCAGCAGATAGATTGCATCAAAATACTGTAAGGTACAGCTCAAACAATATCAAAAGGTAAGCTTGAATTTTGCCAGGTTTGGCGTTCTGTGAATATTGCACACAATGTAATAAAAAACACAAAATATGGTCCAACAGGCTGAGGTGCGGCAGACATTCATATACCATCAGACTCTGTTACCTGGAGGGCTTCACAGGACTGTTCTCAAATGGCGCATACCAATCTAAGGTCTAAGATGGGCTGAAAATGGCGAGTGATAAAGCCACACTGCCTTGGTTTGACTATGCCTATTATGCTAAATGAGCTAATGCCCTCAAAGAGGCTTAAGGCCCCAAATGGAGAGGGTTTCATGCACCCACAGGTCCTAGTGTGGTATGGTCTATCCTGTTACAAAATCTTATATTGAATGTAAAAACGCCCTCATGAAGTTCTAGAACTTAGTTTTCCTCCTTTTGCCAACCACACAAAATTGATAAATAAAAAAATAACAAAGACACAACTCCAAAGTAGTTGTCCAGACATATTCAAAATGGGCTTTTATTTCAGAGGAAATAATAAAAATTTTTGGTGAGGTAAGAGGAAACTGATCCTAAATTGTTAGGTGACCCATCAAGAGCCCTGTGAATTAATAGCAATTTAGGCATTAATAGCTTATAAAGATGCTGACATCCCAGCATTTTTCGCTAATGGATCTGGAGCCTTAAATTATGAAAATCCGCAAGAAACTTTTCATAAAATTATCAAATAATAATGTAAAATCCATACTTATAGATAACTTTTCTTTCTCGTTGCAAACACTTTTGCAACCTATTCAATTCAAGACTCAATCTAGTTTGATAATCTCATAGAGGAGATTAGTCTGCGCCCATGTCTGGGAGCAGTTGGGCAAGCAAGGCAAGAGGAGCAGGCGGAAGGCCCGCAGCCTCTAACGTTCGAAAACGCCCCAGAGAATCAGGCAGAATAAAAAAAATCTCAAAAAACCAGCAGTCACAATTTCCCCAGAGATACTCGCGTGGCAAGCACAATGCAACCAGTACATCAACACATCACACTCCCAGCACCTTTGTCAGTGGAATTTGGAGTCCGTGTGTATCTAGACATCCAAAAAACGGCCTTATGGGAAAAATTTTGTGAAGATGTACACAAAATTTTCCTGACCGCGGTGTATATTGCACCTCACTCCATGTCACGCAGTTGGCTGGACCTGGGCTTCAAAAGCAAAATAGCAGCAGATGAGGCTGCAGCAGTGCACATAGTGGTCAACCTCCCCGAAGGGCAACGGGTCATCAAAACCAAATGCACCAGATGGACAAAATCAAACCAAATTTTCCTCACGTTTGACTTTTTGCCTACTATGGTAAAACGTAACATTTTGGAGCAACACCTGAAAGATGGTCTCACCATATATGGCGAAATACAATCTTTCAAAATGCAACGTTTCACGCTGATGCCACACCTGTGCACCAGCAAAGCCATCACAGTTCTGACCCCAACTGAGGAGATCGCGAAGGACCTAACCCAGATCCCGCACTCCACCTTTATTGACATCGCAGGGCATACCACCCACCCATTCCAGGTAACCATGGACAGCGCGCCCCCCATTTGCACCCACTGTGATGCATTCAGCCATAAGGCGCACGCATGCCCCATCAAGGAGGGCGTCACATTCCAAGAGCACCCCTCAGCGGCCATGGCCAGCGGAGAGGTGCACTACGAACCAATTACAAGCACCAAGGAGGCTTTCCCATGGGGAGCACAAGGCTGCTACCTATTGGTAAAGTCCATCTCCCTGCAGGAGTGGAAGAAGGCCAAGCAGGCCCGTAGGGCCACAGCCAAGGAAGCAGCCAAGGCCACCACCACTATCCCACACTCACAACGCCAGGAGGACATGGAGACCTTCGCGGCGGAAGCAACTTGGGAATCCATCACCCAATCAGATTGGGAGGCCCATGCCGAGTGGGCCACTCAATCCAAGGATCTGATGGGAGATTCGATCTCACCCAATCGCTGCACCCAAGCTCCAGTTGAAACTGACTTGGGACCTATCCCAATTAAAAAAATTTTGCCCCACTTGACGGTGCACCAAACTTATCCGCACCGCAAAAAATTCATCCAACGGCGGGAAAACAAGAGCGAAGGCCAAAGCCAACGTGACTCTTTCTGCAAAAATTAACAAAAACCCCAATAGCGTTGCTGCTAACACCCGTGCTGCTGTGAAAGCCTGTGGGGACCTTGAAGAGGCTGGTGGGCCCAGGGCCCACCCCCTTGCACCTAAGGTGCGATGGAGGAAACCTTCACTCTAGGGACGCTGAATATTGCCGGACTCAAGGCCTCCCTGTCCCAGGCTAGGAAACTGAGTTTTTTACAATAAAATTTACCCGTGGATATCCTGGCCATCCAGGAGTCCCACTGTCCATGAGGTTCTGAGGAAGCTTGGAAAACAATGCTCCTCCCATCCCTATCCTATTGGTTGAAGCACTGTGAGGTGCTAATTCAGAAAAATAATTTTTTCAAATTCACATCCTCAGAAACATTCCTAAATGGCCGAGTGCTCATCATCACCTTATCGTGGGCTGACGATGCACACACAATCGTCAACATTTACACCCCAAATGGTGCACACAAGCGTCAGGAATTTTTCTCGTTGGTCAAATCCCTCCAGCTACCCCCTGATTCTTTCCTAGTTGGTGACATGAACTGTTGGCTAACCTCACCAACGGACTGGTGGCCACCCTCACCCCACGCCCCACAGGGTCACGTAGAACTACGCGTTCTAAAAGCCACCCTTGGGTTAATGGATGCACTTCCATGACATGCCCCACTGCTCGAAAACATGACATGTCCCCACATCCACAATGGCCAATTAAGGTCCATGACCCGCATCAACCTTATTCTAATGCCATCAAAATTCCAACCCCACATCTCCCACTTCAAAACAACGAAAATGGAATTCTCTGACCACTGACTGGTCTCAATAACATATCACTTACCCGTCACAGTTGCAAAGGCCCCACATTGGTGCAAAATCCACCCCCCAAGCTCGCGTCGCCAGGATTTTCCATGTGGGTGGAAGAGGCAACTTTGGAAAAATCGTTTGTTGCACCATTCTGCGTGGACCCCATTTCCACATGGGCAACTTTCAAAGAGGACACCATCCGCCACTATCGCCATCTCTCCTCCAGACACTCACGAGCCACATAGGCGGTTATCTCACGCGCTCTGATGGAATTGGCCCACTTGGAGTCCAACATTCCAGCCACAGGATACAGCCCTGCATGGGGCCAGAAGTGGGAGGAGGCAGCTGCCCACCTCAATGCACTTGAAAGGCAACACAAACATCAGGTTTGTGTCCAATAAGGGCCACACGCATCACTAAAGGTGACAAGTGCACCATATACTTTTTTAAAAAAATTTTTGCACCATGCCAGAGTGTGGCCTGCACACAGGTGCAAAGATCGGATAATTCTATTGTGGACACACTGGTCGAAGTGGCAATTGAAATGCAAAAATATTAATCTGAGTTATACTGAGCTGAACCAATTCAGCCGGCTGAAATGGCGGAATTTCTCAACTGAGCTCATATCCGCACTGTTTTCCAATACCCAGAAATAATGAATTTAATTACTCCGAATAAATTATGGACAGCCATTCGCGGTGCACTAAACTGAAAATGCCCAGGCCCAGATGGCATTCCATATGAGTTCTACAAAAAATATTTTAAATATATATCCCCATTGCTGCTAGCCTCACTTAACCAAAGCCTGTTGGAAACGCGCCTCCTACCAGGAGGACATGAGGCCTTTACTGTCACACTCTTCAAGAAAGGGGATAAGCTTGACTTAGCCAACTGGCGCCCCATTTCTCTAACAAACACAGACACCAAAATTTTAACAAAAATTATGGCTAACCATTTAGGGACTGTAGCATCTGCCACCATCTCCCCAGAACAATTTGGTTTCATCCCCAAAAGGTCGATTTGGGATAACGTGCACTCTGTGGCTAATGTATGTCAGTCCACAGCCTCTGGGGCACTTGTATTCTTGGACCAACAAAAGGCCTATGATAGAGTAAACTAGGAATACCTTAGGGCCTGCCTCCATCAATTCCACCTACCCCCCACTCCATAAACTGGGTGATGCTGCTCACGGAATCTGCGACAATGGCAGTGTGTGGCTCAGGCTTCCTAACGGAAGTAGTCCGCCCTCAAAGGGGCCTGCGACAAGGGGACCCCCTCAGTCCACTCTTATACAACTTCAGCCTTGACCCACTACTGCGAAATGTGAATGCCCAACTCACTGGGGTCCATGTGCCAGGCCAAACCCCAGTCAAGATGATGGCATTTGCAGATGATTGCGTGGTGGGGGTGTCTAATAACAAAGATGCACGCGCGCTTGAAGCCCTCATCCAGGAATATCCCCGGGTAAGCAACGCGGCACTGAACGCCTCCAAAACTGAAAACATTTCCTTGGTCAGTTTCAGAACTGCTGGGCCCCAGCAATTAGTTCCCAACCCAGCCCATCATCTCGCCCTCGTCCACGCCTTACTAACTCAACACACACCGCTCCACTGGTGCTCCCCTTCATGCCACGTCCTACCATAGGACCGGTGCGCCATCTGGGCGTGTGGATGGAGGCAGGCGGATATGCGTCAGCAGTAATGGAGTGCCGTATACTGGACAACGTGACGAAGTGAATTGCCTTTCTCAGAGCCCACCCTACTACCCTCACTGGCAGGGTTGTTCTTGCCAACTCTATGCTCCTATCCAAAGTCTGGTTCGGAGCCCACTCCATCCCCTTCTCACCAAGCTTCTTCAAATCCCTGTATGCTCTGCTGCAAGGATGGCTTTGGTCAGGCCGCCCTCCACCAGTATGGCTAGAGGTCATGTTTGGCCCTCATCATCAAGGTGGCATGAGCCTTCTTGACTTCAAAGCCCATGCTGCCAAGATCCAGGGCACTTGGATTGCGGCCATCACCGCTCCTACACTCCCATCCCAACATTGGTCCCACGCGGCTCGCTCCAACTTCTCCCAAGCCTTGGGCCTCAACAATCCATCAAACCCCCACTCCCTGATGAAATACCTCGCATCACACACATCGGCCACAGGTCCTCACAGGACTAAAACCCACTACAAACGAATCCTACTCTCCATGCGAAGTGCAGAGTGGAGAATTCCTATTAGTGGACATACAACCTGAAGAGGCCGCCCCTCTCCTCAGTTCTCACAAGAGGTACAGGGGCTACCCATCCATGATGGCGTGATCCCCATTCGACCCCATGTCCTATCCAGGGTGGACTACCTGGACATGATGGACATCCCTTACTCCAATAAGACCCAAAAGACTATCTGTAAATACGGACACCATCCTCTGTTGCAGCCTCAAGTCCGCTCCCATGTGTGGCGCTGCCTGAGGCGGGTATATCATACAGCTGAGTGCTCTAACGCTTTACACTCATCCTGTGTCGTGTGTGGACAGTATGGAACGCTGTTCCACCGCCTGGAGAAGTGCCCCACCTCTAAAGTGATATGGCGCGAAGTCCAACGTCTGCTGGACCGGGATCAAACGCATCCCTTCAGTCTGTCAAGAGATATGTTTGCTTCATCAATGGCCTCCCCCTCCCACCCTCCCTCCGTGCTCTGGTGGTTGCAATCGCCATGTGGACTATCCACACGATTGTCTTGGATGCCATCGCTGGCTCCATCCCCACCCTCCCAGAAGCTGTCCACAGATTCTGGTCTCATTTGGTGGACCACTTTCAAGCGTGGATGTTTGGATATCTCCCACCGTGTCGCTGACAGCTGGTCTCCTCCTGGTTCCCAGTCTGGTTCATCAAATCAAACCCCTTCCTTTACGCGTGCTCAATAGTGGCTACGGCCCCTTCACACGTTCCCACCCCCTCCCCATAAAGTGGCGTTCCCGCTGGCAACAAGAGATAGCATCGCTTCTCTGGGGTGCCTCCCCTGGTACTAAGTTTATCTTTCCTGAGTCATATTCGGAAGTGTCCGTCCCATGATCAGCCTTCCCCACAATAAATTTAAAATAATGTAAAATCCATCAACTCAATAAATAAGTATAGCTGGAAAAAGGAATTGCAACCATCAGCATGAGGGATTTTCTAAGTTCTAACCCTAGGAAATCCCATGTACAATCACTGATTATTACAATCTGATTGTGCTATAAATGGCTGATTGAAATTTGGATTTCTTAAAATAAAGCCTAAGTCGCAATTTTTATAACAGCTAAAGAAGTTTTTACATTCTTGAGACCATTGAAAAAAACTTTTCCTCTAGGAAGATGTAAAGGAGGCTCAGAAATATGTGAAGACCATTTTTAAACTAGCAGTAATCTCTGACAATTTCAAGAAAACTTGGTAACTTTCTTACTTTCAGGATCCCACATATAATTGATAGCATCAGATTTTTGTGGTTGTGGCTGTATTCCTTAAGTGTCAACAATAAGTCCAAGGTACTTATTTAAGACTTACAGATAGGCACTTGCTAAGCTTGACTTTTAATTGAGCTCAAATTGAACTTTCAAGAACTTCTTCATGATGCACTAAATGGTAGTTAAAAGTTATCAAGATTACATTTATATCATTAAGGTAGACTAAAATTCAACTCATAATAAATCTCCAAGTATAGTATCCATAGGCTGCTGAAAAATAGCTGGCATATTGCATTGTTCTTGGTCATTAGAATTAGTGAAACAATCCTTGAGTGAGAATAATTTGCACACTTTTCTTGGTATTTGGGAGACAGGTCAATCTAGAATCCAATAATGAGGTTCAGAGCCATAAAGTATTTGGCTCCTCCTATTTGATACATTTCATCTATTCAATGTATAGGATAAGAATCCCTTTAAGTTATATTATTCAAATGGTGGAAATCAATAATGATTCTATTAAAGCCATATTTCCTTTTAACTATGAGTACCAGACTGGCCCATGTGCTGCAGGAGGGGACAAACATCCTTGTCATATAAGTTCTATTAATTCCCTCTGCATCTCTTTGTCACCAGATTTTCTTCTTCATATCAGTCATGATTAAATGGGCCTTGCATCACAGTATCAATGTGGTGCTGTATCTCTAAGGCGCATCCAAGGTCATAGTCATCTTTCAAATATACTTTGCATATTTTGTATAAAAGTAATCGCTTGATCTTTCTGACTTTCAGTTAAACTGTCAAGCTATTCATGAGAAATAGTTAGTAAATTTGGTAAGGGAGACTCTGGTAACCCAAACTACGCCATAATGACAAATTTATGTACCTCTCAAATTTCTTCCAGCGAAGTAAGATTTGCAAATGCAACTTTTTCCCTTTCTTTATGGAGATTTTAGAGGAAGTTAAATTGTCAATTAACATACAGATCTCCTTTTGACCTAACAAAATTATTCCAGGAGCTGCAAAAGGTAATCTTCAATTGTTGCTAAGTGGGATAAACTTCTTACATTAGAACTGCAGGTAGCTCCAAGCTCGGCTCATTGGACACCATATGTTCACCAGGAAGTATTACATAATTATTAAAGGCCTATGGGAAACCCTTATTCTCTTAGGAATGATGGGCGGTGGGGGAACTTCTGTGGCCCATCTGTTGATAATGGACAGGGCTACTCCATAATTATAAAACACCAAATAAAACTGTTACTATTAGTGAGAGAGTTCTAGTTATCTCCTGAGTAGTGAAGTTGTAATGTTTGACCTAGAATATAAAAAGTGTTCTTGTAGTATAAAATGGAACCATAAAGCTTAAGGAAGCTAGTACCAACAAGAGATTAGTAGTTACAGTTGGGTACCACTATAGCAGATGTACTAACCTGCAAAGAGATAAACTTTATTGGTAATTCACTATACACCCCCTCACTCATAGTACTCATAGGTGTCAGGGTAAATCCTGACATTAGTGGAATTCCTAAGATTTATAGATATTGTCAGTCAGATCAATATGATATATGATGAAGTTAGATCGAATAATTGCATATCAAATTAATGATTGTAGTGAAAATATTCGATTAATCATTTAAATTACTTTATCTGTAACAGTATTCAGTCAATTAATCGCACCAAAACTAATTTATGATGAGACTGAGACGATTCCCACTGCCTTTCAAAATCACATGCAAGTTGCAATCCCATAAGCTCCAGAGAAGAATAGTGCACTGTTTAAAATCAATTAAGCTTAGGTAAGTCCAGAAAGTTGGATGGTATATAAAACCAAGGCATTCATTTGGTTAATCTTTGCGGTCAATAAAATTATTCTTATAATGCAAACACTATAAAGTTTATTTACTAAAGTGTTATCATTACCAATCTACCACCCCAGCCTACAAGAAACGCCCTTCCAACTCTCTCCTTTTAAAGCCATGTCTTTAAGCAACTCCCATACCAGCTTACCCACCATTCCTTATACCTGGACACCTCTTGTGTCCTTGTCATACTGGGCTAAACCCCTTGGTTATGCTAACTCATGGTTAGCTACCCCCAACCAGGTCAGTAGTACATCATTCTCTGATAATAGGCCCAGCTTTTTTATAATGTCGATGGTTGTCCACAATGGAAGCTATTCCCAATAAATTTGTGAATTAACTGGATATTACATCTACAAGAGCGCCGCTGTTGACAATGGCTCAACCCCAAACTTTTTTATATGAATATCAATATAATTGCAATCATAAAAATGTTGTGTATATCAATTATATGCAATAATGATAAGATAGACAAATTTATTAATCATAGTCTTAAAGTGTTCTCCTAAATTAGAGAAGTGAGTAATCAGGGTCTCAATTGTTAATGCAATTTTAACTCATTTTAGAGGAGGTAAGGCTTGTAATTCCAAAATATCTCCATATTAGTTTTGCTCGGCATTTTTTGCACCATGAGGTTTAGAGACAACTTCTTGTCCTTCTTTCTACATAGCTGCTTAATGACTTCTAGTAATAGCTAACACTGTAATAGTGTCTTTATCAGTTTTTTAATATAACGATGGCTCACATCTTTCTTAAGATTAAAACAATTATGGTTAATGATTAGCGGAAGATCATCTTTCTTATATTGCAGTCAGTGCACCGACCTTAACTCACTTAACTTTAGAGACTGACTATCTTCTCAGGCGATCTACTCCGCACAGATTAAGCACTAGACAACCTTTGCCAACATCACACCAGTTCTCACTAAGAAAACCCACCTCGGATGCTACCCTTGGTGCATCAATCGCTTGGTTAACTTTTTTTTTTGTGCTCTTGGCAAACGTCTTGACACTCTTAAAATTATTGACATATGTTAGCCTTCAAGATTCAGTGGGAACCTTTTTACTCTCTTCCTTGTCATTGTCAGTACCAAGGTATCCTCTACAGAGTGTCTTCTTCAAAACAGGCTAATCCCAGACTGGTTACTGGTGATTACTTTAGACTGGTTAATCCCATAATGGATACTGTTGATTACTAACTTGAAACAAAACAATTTAAAGCAAACAAGATAAACTTAAAATTATGTAGAAAGGTTCTAATTAGAATATAAAGTAAAGTCTTATATACTTCAGCAGGAAATTCAAGATTTAAATCAATGTAATATTGTAAAAAATGGGGAAAGTTTAGGGTTTTGATAGAGGATTTTTCAGGATTCTCTAGTCTGAAGACATCTGACTGCAGTTATAGCTTGTTCGCTCATTTGTTTTGATTCTTGCATGCATGAGCTTCTTCATGCGGTGATTGCCCCTGAATCTAGATGTTCAGGGGTCTCTGTGCTTAATCTCACTTCTGGGATCTGGCTCGATGTATTTGTTTTTGATATTTGTTGATTGCCAAATCTGGCAATATGAATCTTGACATTTGGGTTCAAGTGATGATACTTTTACTTTATGCCTCTCATCGTGACTTATGATTGCTTTGGAAATTAGGCAACTGCCCAATTTATCAGTGTGCTCAATCAATAATCTTATAATGTCTCCAGAATAGATCAGTTTGCTTATTGGTGTGTCATTGGTGGAATTAAAAATATTCTTGGCCCTCAAAGGTATAAAAAGGCTCAAACTTTATATGAATTTTGGGTGGCATCTTCATCCTCACTTATATAATCTTTTAAAATGGTGGGGTGAAAATTATTTTGCATGACATCACTGTGAAAGGAAACTTTTTTGCTCTTCTGTGCCTATAAAATGGACCTCTTTCGCCCTCATCCACGTTGTCCTGGTCGCCAGTACTGCCAAAAGTTTGGTTGTGTTTATTTTCATTAATTACACTGGTCAAGGTCTGACTAGGCGCACCACTTGTGGGCTCATCCGCAACGCTACTCCTTCCAAGACAAGACCTTTTGGGAATGCTTGAAAGCGCCAGGCATGAATTCTATTAAAAGCAATGTTAGTTTCATCATCGCAGATTGAGTATTCTACTCCTCTCTTGGGTAAGATGGTTGCAGGCCCAGTCCAGATGGACTGAAGTTTATATGGTTGTGTTCCTATCAAATGGAAGAACAAAACCTTATCACCAATACTCAATTTGGGTAACTAGGTTCTTCCCTGGCTCTCCCTTTGACAAGGAGGGAGGCTAGCTTCAATGGTTCATAAAAGCTTTTTAATTGTGATTTTGATTAAATCGTCAGCCAGCTGCTGTTGGCAACTTCTGGGCTGTAGATTTCTTTCATTAGCATCTATGATTGGTGCCAGGAGGGTAGGAAGCTCAGCCTCTCACCCATATAGGATTGAAGGGGGACATTCCAATTACATGGTGGTGGCTTAAACTGTAAGCTATCTGCGCTAATGGGAGTAACTGGTCCCACTTTGACTTTTAGTTTAATCCAGCTTCTTTACATTCCTCCTAGGGTTCCGTCAAATCTTTTGATACTTCCTTTGGATGACGGAGTGTAGGCGGTGGTG
Source organism: Massospora cicadina (assembly GCA_022478985.1). Taxonomy (NCBI): domain Eukaryota; kingdom Fungi; phylum Entomophthoromycota; class Entomophthoromycetes; order Entomophthorales; family Entomophthoraceae; genus Massospora; species Massospora cicadina. The sequence continues at coordinate 184,331 of JAKSZP010007880.1, forward strand.
AACTGCTGTTTCACCCTTCAAAATCCATCAATTTTTCACCGCATTGGAGATGAAGTTTTTTCCATTGTCTGACATGAGATTTTGAGGGCAACCATGTCTTGTTATCATCTGGTTGTACAAGAAACGGGCAGTGGAGTTTGCTGTATACGTTTTGACTGTGGATGCTTCTACTCACTTAGTGACGTGGTCAATTGCCACCAGGATGAGCTTGGCGCCTCTGGATGATGTTCGCAATGGCCACCATGTCATTAGAGACATAGCTAAATGGTGAAGTGGCTGGAATGGGTAAGCTCAAATCCCTTTACTAGTGGGAAAAAAACTAGCTCAGGGTATGTACAAAATCAATTCTTGAAGTACTTCTTTATGCATGCATTACCAGTAAATCATCTCCTTGAGGTAAGCCAACGTCTTCTGAAATCTTCCATGGCTCGCATGTTTGTGAGCCTCCACTATTATCTTCATTTGATCACTAAGCCAGAAGTAGGAATACCAATTGCCTTAGACTTTCTTTTTCAGCTTTCTATTGATATGCCATGTGCCTTTAGAACATTTGCGTAAGTCGTTCTTAACCTCTTCTGTATCATCTTGTCAAGCTTCTTCAGGGAGCCCAATTAGTCATACAGGAGCTTGCCCTCTGGCGCTTGCATGTAGAATACTGGTGGTCTCAACAAACCATTCGCATTAAATTGTTTATTACCTTCTCAATTTATAGAATTTTGAAATTGTACCCTTGCAGGAGGACCGACCAACGGGCAAGGCATCCATCTGGATCCTTCAGGTTTCTTATCCAGTGGAGTGACACGTGATCTGTGACAACTTTGAAATGTACTCCATAAAGGTATGACCTAAAGTGCTTGACTACTCTGATTACTGCAAGGCATTTGAATTCAGTAACTGTGTAATTATTTTCTGACTTTTTAGACATTGGAGTAATAGCTAATAGGATGACCTACTCCATTCTCATCTATTTGGGCCAAGTTTGCACCAAGTCTCTCATTACTCACGTCAGTTTACAAGTATAAGGTCTTGTTGAAGCCCAGGTATCATAAGTTTGGTGCTTCTACCAAAAATTTCTTTCACCTCCGCAAATGCCTGCGTCTGCTCCAGACTCCACTCAAACTTTGTTTCTTTGGTCAGGAGGTAGGTAAGGGGTGCCGCCAAGTCCGCAAAAAGAGGGATGAAAAGCTTGTAGTATTACACCATTTTTAAAAACACTTGGTCGTCCCTCATACTCTTTGGTAGCTCCATTGCCACAATCGCTTTCACCTTTCCATATGAGGCTTAATTCAAGATGGGCAATTTTGTGCCCAAAAATTCAAGCTGCCTCTTGAGAAAAGTACAATTGCTTCTATTCAACTTCAAGTTAGAAGCACGGAGCTGTAAAGACCTCCCTGAGTTGCTGCAAATGTTCCTGAAAAGTGCATCTGAACACAGTTATGTCATCGAGGTATATTAACACACTCAATAACTTAAGTTTGCCAGAAACGCAATCCATCGCTCATTGGAAGGTCGCGGGGGCATTTCAGAGCCCCTGAGGCATCCTCATGAGTATAAAGAACCCTTGGCTGCAGATTAAGGAGCATTTCTCCTGGTTGGGAAGAAATCTATTAGCCAGTAACCACTGGCTAGGTCCATGGCCAAAAAAGTAATTTGAGCTGCCCAGGTTCTTCAGAGAATTATCAATGTGGCAAAGGGTATGAGTCCTTCTTGGTAATATCGTTTAGGCGGCGATAGTCCATGACAGCTTTATGGATACTATCCTTCATGCTCACCAGAAGAAAGGGAGATTCCCAATGACTATTGAATTGGGGTGGATTAGCCATGCTTCAGCTAACTTATTGAGCTCTTATTTGATGACTAAATCCTCTGTCTTTGAGCGTCAGTATGGTTTGTACTTGAAGGGTATAACTAAACTAGTGTCCATCTTATGGACCGTCCTTTGCACAAGCCATAGTCATTGAGGCCAGTGATAAAGTTGTCGTTATACTCGTTAAAAGTTCTTTTAACTCCTTCTGCTGCTTGGGGTTACATCCCTCAAACCCAAGCTCATTAAAACCTCCTAATGCATGCATGGACTCAATGACTTGGCAACTGGTTAGGAGGGCCTGTGCACAACTTGTCCTTTTTCAACTTTGATCGGCTTGGTAGTAATGTTACCCAGAACAAGGTTTAGCTCTCCAGAGTAAGTTATTGTAGAATTCTAGTAACTCTCTGAACTCTTGTTCTAACATTTCATCTCAACTGTACACTTCCAATATTGTGTTAGGAAAAAGCTTAACGCTGATTGAAAAGGTCATTCTCCTTTGGTCCCCTGGTCTAATTTCCATGCTTTTACTTGAACTCAAGAAAAGTTATTCTTCAGAGCTCATGGTAGGTGTGAATTGTTTTACACCGTTTCAAGCAAAGTGTAATGAATTTAATAGATCAATTGATATAATTTAACTAAGAAATTATGCTGTTTTTGAGGCTTAACATCCTCGTCCTTGAACATCAGGGGAGTTGGTATCTTGAGATGCTAACTGCGCTTGTAGTAAAGTTAATCTTCATCCCAAACTCCAGATGAAACCGGGTCCCAATCAGAAATCTTAGTGGTCGTTGTCCAATAATACTGTAGGTGCCATTAGGACCATGCGCCTAAATTGTAAAGATAAGAAAGAATGAGCTCCCAAGGCGATGGTGATGTCTGGTCCTGTGATATGGTATTTTACATTTTAGTCAATTCCAGGCATAAACATGAGCTTCTTTATAAGCTTTGAGAAGATAGTGTTCACTGGAGCTCCAGTGTTAATACTGTCAGCACACGCACCTTCTGGATAATAAACTCAACCTTCACTATGCTTTTGCCAAAGGGATTTAGTGTCCATGAAGTCAGTTGCTGATTCATCAAATTGCTCTAAAGTAACAGCAGCTGTATGGTCCTTGGTAGTGTCTTCACCATCTGGTACCACATTCTTGAAGGTAGACGCGACCAACTACACTAGTTCTTCAAAGGAATTGATTATTTGTTTAGGCTTATCTGCTTGGGCCAAATAGGTATATTTTAATACGGATCCATAAGCACCATGAACTCTCAATCTAGCTGGTATAGCTGCTGTGCTAGGAGCCCCTAACACATGGTTAACCCATAATAAGTAAGTAATCATCTTCATGGCGTCCTCACCCTCAGTGTGGAGATCCGCCCAATTCATGGTATTAGGTATGTCTTCTTTAGAGGTTTGCTCTTTAGTTATAGTTGTAACTAATGGATAGGATCAAGCAAAGTGCCCTGGTTGGTGACACTTATGACACTTAAATTTTTGACGTGTTAAGCATTCATGCGGTTTTTGCTATTCTCTTTGGGCTTTTCAACCATGTCATTGGCAATATAAATGGACTTATTGACTAGTAGAGGGGTTTATGTAGGTGCCATTGACCTAAAATCAGATCTGTGCATCCCTTGTACGTTGAGTAGTGCCTCTTTTAGTACTTTTAAGGGACATCACACCTTTAAACTCCAAAATAATGAACATCTTCATATTAATATTAATTCAGATACCTTAACAAAATGGTTTTAGCGGTGGGAAGATCCATTGTTCCTGTTGTCTATAACTTCTGGGCTTTAAGGTAGAAAATAGAAGCGTAATTTGCAACTGACTTGTTTTTGCCATTAGCATCAACAGGAACCTTGCCTCATATTCTGGACTTACTGTTATTTCAGAACTCAGATAGTAAGATCCCTTGACTTCAGTCCAAGACAATACAGGTCTCAAGCTCACGCTGAGGATCTCTAGAGCCTCGCAGCTCATGCATCATTGTATATGGTGAGCCTTCTGTTGATCACTAGCGCTATTCATACTATTTTGTACGTTTGGAAGCCCCAGCAATTGTCAACTCTCCTAGTGTGTACATGGTCTTGAAATATGGTTTAATGTTTAGATCCTCCTCAACAGGATCAGCATGCATCATAGTTGGCTGAGTACAAGCTTTGACCAGTTGTTGTACACATCTTTCATAGTCCATGCAGTGCCTCCATTCAAGTGACAGGCAAGTATATGTAGGCTCCGGTATGGCATGTATTAGAGGCTTCAGTCCTAAATACTCTTGTCTGTTGTGATCAGAATGTTGTCATGATTCCTCAAGCACTCTTTATTCTCATTAAGAGTGGTAATGGGTTTGTCATACTTTTTCACAAGATTTATAAGAACCTCCTCGAGGCTCTTGAGAGTAAGTTCCATTTTTATAATTGGTGAGGGTCTTTATACTATGAGTAGTGAGGCAATCTTAGCTCTTTTAGCGGTCTCCTTGACACGCTCAAGATCATTATGAAAATCGTGCACCTCAAATACTAGGGTATGGACTCTAGTGTGGATGGCATCCTCCTCTCTATACAGAGTTCAGAGTAATCCTCTTCACCCTCTTCATGATACATCTCTATATCCACATCATCAGTTTTCTCAGCTGAACTACCATGATTATCACTTTGGACTGATGATGCAAACCCTGTAGTGAGCCCCAAAGTCAGTGTGCTAACCTCAGCTGGCTTAACTTTAGAGGCCGACCTTTTGTTAAGAAGATCTACTCCACACAGATTAAGCACCAGACAACCTTTGCCAACATCACACCAGTTCTAACTAAGAAAACCCTCCTCAGATTTTACCCTTGGAGCATTAATTGCTTAGTTAACTTTTTTGTGCTCTTGGCAAACGTCTTGACACACTTTGACATTCTTGACATATGTTTGCCTTCATGACTCTGTGGGAACCTTTCCACTCTCTTCCTTGGCATTATCAGTACCAAGGTATCCTCTACAGAGTGTCTTCTACAAAACAGGTTTTCCCAGACTGGTTACTGGTGATTACTTCAGACTGGTCAATCCCATACTGTATACTGTTGATTACTAACTTGAAACAACACAAGTTAAAGCAAACAATTTGAAATTTATTGCGAGGAAGGCTGACCATGGGATGGCACTTCCAAATTTGACCCAAAAGAAACAAAACTTAGAACAGGGAAGGCACCCCAGAGAAGCGATGCTATCTCTTGTTGCCAGCGGGAACGCCACTATGGGGAGGGGGAAGGAACGTGTGTAGGGGCCGTAGCCACTATTGAACACGTGTGGAGGAAAGGGTCTGATTTGATGAACCAAATTGGGAATTAGGAGGATACCAGCTGTCAGCGATGTGGTGGGAGATATCCAAATATCCACGCCTGAAAGTGGTCCACCAAATGAGACCGGAATCTGTGGACAGCTTCTGGGAGGGTGGGGGTGGAGCCTGCGATGGCATCCAAGACAATCGTGTGGATGGTCCACATGGCGATTGCAACCACCAGAGCATGGAGGGAGGGGGAAGGGGGAAGCCATTGATAAAGCAAACATATCTTTTGACAGACTGAAGGGATATGTTTGATCCTGGCCAAGCAGACGTTGAACTTCGCGCCATATCACTTTAGAGGTAGGACACTTCTCCAGGCGGTGGAACAGCATTCCATACTGGCCACACACGACGCAGGATGAGTGTAAAGTGTTAGAGTGCTCAGCAGTATGGTACACCCGCCTCAGGCAGTGCCACACATGGGAACGGATTTGAGGCTGCAACAGAGGGTGGTGTGCATATTTCTAAATAGTCTTCTGAGTCTCAATGGAGTAAGGGATGTCCATCATGTCCAGGTAGTCCACCCTGGATAGGACATGGGGTCGTGTGGGGATCACGCCATCTTGGATGGGTAGCCCCTGTACCTCTTGTGTGAACTGAGGAGAGGGGCGGCCTCTCTGGGCTGTGTGTCCGCTAATATGAATTCTCCACTCAGCACTCCGCATGGAGAGGAGGATTCGTTTGTAGTGGGTTTTAGTACCATGAGGACCTGTGGCCGATGGGTGTGAAGCCAGGTATTTCATCAAGGAGTGAGGGTTCGATGGATTGTTAAGGCCCAAGGCGCAGGAAAAGTTGGAGCATGCCGCGCGGGACCAGTTTTGGGAGGGGAGCGTAGGGGCGGTGATGGCCGCAATCCAGGTGCCCAGGATCTTGGAAGCATGGGCTTTGCAGTCAAGCAGTCCCATGCCACCATGATGATGAGGGCCAAACATGACCTCTAGCCGTACTGGTGGTGGGCGGCCTGACCAAAGCCATCCCTGCATAAGGGCATACAAGGATTTGAAAAAGCTTGGGGAGAAGGGGATGGTATGGGCTCCAAACCAGACTTTGGAGAGGAGCATAGAGTTGGCTAAAACAACCCTGCCAGTAAGGGAAGTAGGGTGGGCTCTGAGGGAGGTGATGTGCTTCGTCACATTGTCTAGAATACGACTTTCCATTACTGCTGATGCATACCCGCCTGCCTCCACCCACACGCCCAGATGGCGGATAGCCCTATGGTAGGGCGTGGCACGAAGGGGAGCACTAGTGGGGCGGTGTGGGGTGAGCTGGGAGGGCGAGCACGTGTGCGAGCAGATGGGCTGGGCTGGGCACTGGTTGCTGGGGCCCATCAGGTTTGATACCGACCAAGGAGGATGATTTTGGTTTTGAAAGCGTTCAGTGCGGCATTACTTACCCAGGAATACTCCTGGATGAGAGCTTCAAGTGCACATGCGTCTTTATTATTAGACGCCCCAACCACACAGTCGTCTACAAACGCCATCATCTTGACTGAGCTTGACCTGGTACATGGACCCCAGTGAGTTGGGCATTCACGTTTCGAAGTAGTGGGTCAAGGCTGAAGTTGTATAAGAGTGGGCTAAGGGGGTCCCCTCTGTTATAAGCCCCTTTGAGGGCGGACTACTTCCGTTAGGAAGCTAGGGCCATGCACTGCCATTGTTGCAGATTCCGTGAGCAGCATTACCCAGTTGATGAAGTGAGGGGGTAAGTAGAATTGATGGAGGCAGGCCCTGAGGTATTCCCAGTTTACTCTATCATAGGCCTTCTGTTGGTCCAAGAATACAAGTGCCCCAGAGGCTGTGGACTGGCATGCGTTAGCCACAGAGTGCATGTTGTCCCAAATTGACCTTCTGGGTATGAAACCTAATTGTTCTGGGGAGATGGTGGCAGATGCTACAATCCCTAAACGGTTAGCCACGATTTTAGTTAAAATTTTTGTATCCGTGTTAGTTAAAGAAATGGGGCGCCAGTTGGCTAATTCTAGATTGTCCCCTTTCTTGAAGAGTGTGACGGTGAAGGCCTCTTGTCCTCCTGGTAGGAGGCGCGTTTCCAGAAGGCTCTGGTTAAGTGAGGCAAGCAGCAGTGGGGATATATATTTGAAGTACTTTTTATAGAATTCATACGGAATGCCATTTGGGCCTGGGCATTTCTGATTTGGTGCACCGCGGCTGGCTGTCCATAGTTCATTTGTAGTAATCAAATTCATTATTTCCAGGTATCGGGAAATTGTGCAGATGTGAATTTGGTCGAAAAATTCCGCCACTTTGGCCAGCTGAATTGCATCAGTTTGGTATAACTCGGAGTAATACTTTTGTATTTTGATTGCCACTTTGGCTGGCGTATCCATGACGGAATCATCTGATCTTCGCACCTGTGTGCAGGCCACGCTCTGGTATGGTGCAAAATTTTTTTTAAAAAATATGTGGTGCACTTGTTGCCCTCTGTAATGCATTTGGCCCTGTACTGAACACAGACCCAATGTTTTTGTTGCCTTTTGAGCGCGTTGAGGTGGGTGGCTGTTTCTTCCCACTTCTGGCCCCATGCAGGGCTGTAGCCTGTAGCTGGGATGTTGGACTCCAGGTGTGCCAACTCTGCCAGAGCTCGCGAAATGAAAGCTGATGTGGTTTGTGAACATTGGGAGGAGAGGTGGCGAGAGTGGCGGATGGTACCCTCTTTGAAGGTTGACCATGTAAAGATGGGGTCCGCACAAAACAGTGTAACAAATTCTTTTGCCAAAGTTGCTGATTCCACCCAAGTGGAAAATCCTGGCGATGCAAGTTTGGGAGGGTGGAGTTTGCACCAATGTGGGGCCTTAGCCACTTGACAGGTAGGTGGTAGGTTATCAAGACCAGTCAGTGGTTAGAGAATTCAATTTTTGTTTTGAAGTGAGAAATGTGGGGTTGGAATTTTGCCGGCGTAAGGATAAGGTCAATGTGGGTCATGGACCTTAATTGGCCATTATGGACGTGGGGGCGCGTCATGTTTTTGAGCAGTGGGGCTTGCCGCAGCAGCGCATCCATTAACCCAAGGGTGGCCTTTAGAACGCGAGTTCTATGTGACCCTGGGGGTGTGGGAGGAGGAAGGCCAACAGTCCGTGGGTGTGTTTAGCCAACAGTTCATGTCACCAACTACAAAAGGGTCTGGGGGTAAAAGGAGGGATTTGACCGATGAGAAAAATTCCTGATGCTCTCATGCACATATTGGGGCATAGATGTTGATGATAGCATGTGCCACATCAGCCCACGAGAAAGTGACAATGAGGACTCAGCCATTGAGGAAGGATTCTGATGATAAAAATTTGAAAAAATTGTTTTTCTGAACTAGCACCCCACAGTGCTCTGACCAAAAGGATAGGGATGGGAGGATCATGGTTTTCCAAGAATCCTCAGAGCCTCATGGACAGTGGGACTCCTGGATGGCAGGTTATCCACGAGTAAATTTTTTTGTAAAAACTCAGTTTCCTAGCCTAGGATGGTGAGGCCTTGAGTCTGGCAATATTCAACGTCCCTAAAGTGAAGGTTTCTCCCATCGCACCTTAGGTGTGAGGGAGTGGGCACCTGGGCCCACTAGCCTCCTCTAGATCCCCATGGGCCTTCACAGCAGCGCGGGTATTTGCAGCAACGCTATTGGTATTTTTGAAAATTTTAGCAGAAAGTTTTGCATTGGCTTTTGCCTTCACTTTTTGTTTCCCCGATGTCAAACGAATTTTTTGCAGTGTGGATGAGTTTGGTGCACCAATGATTGGGTCAAAAAAAATTTTAGGTAGGTTGGACCCCAAGTCAGTTTCAACTGGAGCTTGGTTGCAAAGATCGGGTGAGATTGAGTCACCCATCAGATCCTCAGATTGGGTGGCCTAATTGGCATGGGCTTCCCAATCTGTTTGGTTGAGGGATTCCCAAGTTGCTTCCACTGCGAAGGTTTCGATGTCCTCCTAGCGTTGGGAGTGTGGGATAACAGTGGTGACTTTGGCCGCTTCCTTGGCTGTGGCCCTGCGGGCCTGCTTAGCCTTCTTCCATTATTGCAGGGAGATAGGCTTTACCTATAGGTAGCAGCCTTGTGCTCCTCACGGGAAAGCCTCCTTGGTGCTTGCGGTTGGTTCATAAATGCGCCTCTCCGTTGGCCATGGCCGCCAAGGGGTGCTCTTGGAATATAACGCCCTCTTTGATGGGGCATGCGTGCGCCTTGTGGCTGAACGCATCACAGTGGGTGCAAATGGGGGGCGCGCTGTCCACGGTTACCCAGAAAGGGTGGGTGGTATGCCCTTCAATATTGATATATGTGGAGTGTGGGATCTGGGTTAGGTCCTTTGCGATCTCCTCAGTTGGGGTCAGAACTGCAATGGCTTTGCCAGTGCACAGGTGTGGCATCAGTGTAAAGCATTGCATTTCGAAAGATTGTATTTCGCCATATATGGTGAGACCATCTTTCAGGTGCTGCTCCAAAATGGCACATTTTACCATAGTAGGCAAAAAGTCAAACGTGAGGAAAATTTGGTTGGATTTTGTCCATCTGGTGCGTTTGGTTTTGATGACCTGTTGCCCTTTTAGGATGTCAATCACTACGCGCACTGCAGCAGCTTCATCTGCTGCCTCCTTGCTTTTGAAACTGAGGTCCAGCCAACCGCATGACATGGAGTGAGGTGCGATGTACACCGCGGTTGGGAAAAAATTTTGCACATCCCCACAAAATTTTTCCCATAAAGCTGTTAGTTGGATGTCCAGAAACACACGGACTCTGTATTACACCAACGAGAGTGGTTGGGAGTGTGGCGTGTTGATGTACTGGTTGCATCACACTTGCCAAGCGAGAATTTCTGGGGAAATAGTGACCTCCAGTTTTTTATTTTTTTTCTATTCCGCTAGTTTCTTCAGGGCGTTTTTGAACGTTTGAGGCTGCGGGCCTACCACCTGCTCCTCTTATCTTACTTGCCAAACTGCTCCCTGACATGGGCGCAGACTAATCTCCTTTGTGAGATTATCAAACTAGAATCAGACTTGAATTGAATAAGTTACAAAAGTGATTGCAACGAGAGAGAAAAGTCCAAGTTAAAGAAAACAGGATAAGCTTAAAATTATGTAGAAAGGTACTAATTAGAATATAAAGTGAAGTCGTATATACTTCAATGGGAAATTCAAGATGTAAATGAATGTGACATTTAAAAGTATTTTAAATTTAGGGTCATTATTTAGATTTTTATATGATCTTTAGTTAGACATCGTCTGACTGCTGCATTGGTCTTTTCATCCATTTGTGCTAATTTTTGTATGTGCAAGCTCCTTCTCACAGCAGTACTTCTGAACCTGGATGTTCAGAGGCCTTTGTTCTAGGCCTCGCTTCTGGGTTCTGGGCCATAGTCGCTTCTGTTGAAATGATTTGATTAACAAATCTGGTAATATGTGCCTCAAAATTGGATTCACTTAATGGCACTCCTATGATGCGCCTCAATTGTGGCTTTGAGCCACTTTGAAATTGAATGATTGCCCAATTTGGTAATATGCTTATCAGAACTTCTGCTATTGTCATTGGTGTAATTTGATTTTCTCATCAGGGTGTCTTTGGCGTAATTCAAATTATTTTGGCCCACAAAGGTATAAAAAAGGATAATTTTATAAGAATTTTGGGCAGCGTCATCATCCTCAAAAATGTAAAACTTTAAAAAAGGAAGGGATAAATTTATTTTGCATGACATTGCTGAAGGAAGAATAATTATTTTGCTAATCAGCACCTATAGAAGGGCCTCTTTAACCCCCATCTGTTGTGACCTGGTCACCAGTACGTCCACCAGTTTGGACGTTGTTATTTAAAATAATTTCACTGGTAGAGGACTGACCAGAAGTACCACCCACAGGATCATCCATGACACGTGGCATCAATGCTTTGGGTAATTGGATCTGAGTTTTTATTTGAAATCGTAACCATCTATATAAGATGTAAAAATTTATAGGTTTTGTTATTCTTGTCCAATAACCCCTATAAAACTTATTACTTGCACAGGTTCAGGTTTTGTGCAATTCTTTGGCGTTGTATAGTATTTGATATGATCAATTGAAGATAGTATGACGACTATTATCCAAGTTGAATGGAAGTCCTAGATCTTGGCCCAACGCTAAGCCAGTATTTTAACTCAAAATACTTGTGATGTCTTGAAAATAGGGATTCATTCCCTCGTACCATCTAACCCAAGCTTCTCTTAGATTTCCATTTACAGTTTCTCTGGTTTGACAAATTCGGCAGCAATCCACAATTTGTTTATGCTTCTTCTCTGGATCCCCGCTCAGATCCTTACTATTTTTCTAGAAGAGTCTCCCAATTATTGCACACAGCGATAATATCTTGAGAAAGAATGGAACAAAAGGATGCTGATAAAGTTTATTAAGTAAATCTACTGTATACTCTAGTATAAGTGACAGGTGTATCTACTGTATAATATGTATTATTTTTTATTATTAGTGAATTCTAGATAATTTATAGTGGGGGATTTGGCACCTAACCCTCCGTTGACACCTCTTGATGAAACAGCAGCCGTTGCTGTTCAATCATCCATCCTTGTCTCGGCAGCAATGGTTTTCCCCATCCTGGCTAGGATTTCATCATTGAACATCCTTGAGACCTAAATGGAAAGAGTTTGAAAACGTGTCCCTAACGATTTCCACTTGATCCAAGCCAACCAACCATATTTGGCAAGTGACCTGCTTAGGCAATGGGACTTGTTACCCATTAAGGCAGGTCACAAACCTTCTGGTCAATTTGCTAGTTGCAGGTGGCATCAATCACCACACAACTTACTCCTTAAATTCCCAATTGGTTAATGATGAAACCTGACCAATCCCAATTGATACACCTGATAGTTAATCAACTATCAGATGCCCCTATTTCGTCAGCAAACTGCCCAACAAGATCTTAAGCAATTTGTCCAGATCAATCCCTGATGGATCTGACTAGGTGAATAACCTCTAACCCCCAAACATAGTTACCCCAAAATCAAGGTCAACTGGTTTCCAATTTACCTCACATCAGGGAATTATCCCCCAGTGATCCCTGGTAATCTAGCCAGCTGGGAATGTGGGCAAAAATCCTAACACATCCCCCCTCTTGCCTAGATTTCCAGTGATAAAAGGACTGGTGCAGGAGAACACCACTTCAGACACTTGGTCAAATACTTCATTTGCTCAAGCAGAGTATGATCACCAGTACTTAACGCTGCTCAGGATGACCTTCGACATGCAGATCTCTTCCTCCTCCTCCTCACTACCGCCTACTCAGAGTGCAGTCCCCACAATCTTTTATCATGCCAGGCTGATTTATTTACTCGTGATGATATTAATCCCAGGATACCTTTTTCCCCCATCAGGGCATATGACCCACTGTCATATTCAGGTTCTTGGTCTTGCATCATTGATTTCCTGATTTTCTCCGCATCCTCAACAGGAGACTCTTATCATCAATGTTCATTTTGTGGCCCAATTAAGAATGCTCATTTATGTTTACCCTTGTTATTTTCTCTAACCTCTTTGCTCATTTTATTCTTAATTCTTCTCTGGAAAGTTTATCCAATTAATTTTGAGATTAATTTCTTAGAAATTGGAGCTTAATTGATTGTAGAGTGCATAATGTCAACTATCATATAGGTCTGGCATCCCCTCTCATCCAAATCATATGTCAAATTCTGAGTCGCAGTACCAACAACTGCTCAACAGTTTGTCTGATCAAGGTCTTTGGCTCTTCCAGAAGATGAGTCAGGCTGCATGAAAGAATTTCTTCTATGGTCCTTACAGGACTCATACTCCTAGTCTGGCACCAATGGATTATCCTTCTGTGAAATTACTGGAAACAGTAACCAACCCCACTGAAACTTATTAGCAATCATCTCAGATGACTCACGGCTGATCCTTCCTTTGTCATTGATTCCAGAGTTAGATTTTGACACTCTCCTGGCTTTGGCTCCTTTTGCAGAAGTGCCTAACACATCATTGATTCTTCTGAAATAATGCCCTTTGCTCTTGATCATTCCTTTCCTCAACAGGTCAGAATTGCTTCCAGATTTCCTCCTCTGACTCAGTCAATACTACAAGTCAGATGTCTTGGCCACCAAACTCACCATCAGCAACAGCATTAATTTCAAACTCCCCTATTCAGAATTAAGGGCCCAAGTCACTGAGGCTTTATCCATAGTGATGAATTCTTCCAATCTTAAGAACATCCTAGATTGGGATATTACAGCTTATGCACTTCGCTTTGCTGGCCAAGTTCTTCAAAGTTGGGCCACAAAGCTTCCACCTTTTTCAGTTTTCATCACTATTTATGCTTCATCTTCTGATAAGCTTGTAATCCTCACTTGCAGAATGCCATTTTCTTCTTGCATGACTGTCTCGTTTCTGGTGCATCCCATCGTTATCTTCCACTAATGGCTCTAATAGAGGGCATGATTTGACAAGCCCCATCTAGTATCCCTTGTTCGTTGCCAGCCCATATATCCTATGTTCTTGATGAAGCCTGTTGGTAAGCGCTCAAGACCAATCTTCCAGCTCCAGTACCATATTGTGACTACTTGTGGTTATTTACAGACTGCCTCTTCCTGTACTGCTGCTTTCCTCCCCACTCTGGGGTATCGCAATTGGATTTCTTTAACATCTTAATTTCCCTTAACCTAGTCGCTTTCTTGCAGGGATCTGCGTCCACTCAACAAACTTGGTTCCATGTAGATCTAGCCCTCGCTAGTGTCTAATCTCACATAGATTTTAGAGGTTATTCACTCCTATTGTAATCCATCCTCCCTCCCCAAGAGGCAACATAGGCAGAATCATCCCCAAATCAAGGATAATCAATAATAAAATTATAAAAACATATCATATTTTTGAAGTTTTAATAACTTTTTCAATATTTTTATCAATATTTTATTTTTTTCTTCTTTTTTTCATGGGACTTGACCTTGTTTTGGTTCAGCAGTCCACCTTTTTATTTTTTTCTCCCAAATTGGATCCTAAATATTCTTAGACCTACCAGTTTTCTATGGTTCAAAGTCCTTTTTTCAGACTTGACCTAATCTTTAGGACATAACCAATTTAATGGTTCAGCAGTCCTTTGGGGACTCTTTTTTTGTTATTTTCGTCAATACATTACTTCAAATACTTAGCATGGACTTGATTTAATACTCTTCCATCCAAGAGGTTCTTGATGGAATAGGCATCTGTCGCTGTCTTGGTGATAATCTCAAATGGACTAGACCACTACACATCCAGTTGTTTCTTCTCTGAAAACCATGCATATTTCAATAGGCAACTCTTTCACCTATTCATTATTCTGATAAGGCCAGTTAGTTATTATCATCTATTATCTTTGCTTATACCCTTTCCTTCAAAGTCATGTTGAATGCTTGTGATTGCATCTATAAAAGGATTTTTGTCAATTGGTTCAGGTACTGCTCAGCACTCATCCCTAATGTTGGTTCCACCACCAAATATAAAATTGGCAGCAACACAGCCTGCCTCCCATATAGCAACTCAAACGGCGTTTTTCCTGTCGCTGTATGATGACTGATATTGTAGGTGAACATCACCAAACTCAGATACATTCCCCACACAGAAGTTCTTCCTGCGACCAGCTCCCTCAGCGTTGAGGCCAGTGTTCCATTAACTCTTTCCACCAGTCCATTCATCTCTAGCTTGTAGGGTACAGACATAACTCCTCAGATCCCCATTATCTCATTTAATTGCATGATCACATGTGATGTAAAGTTTGTCCCACTGTCACTCAGTAGGACCTGCGGGCATCCATGTCAGTATACTACTTGATCCAGGATGAACTTCGTGGTAATGGTAAGCGTCTACTTTTGCCAGGGCCTTCATCTCAACCCATCTTGTCAGATGATCGATTGCAACTATTATGTACTTGACTCCCCCTGTGCTCATTTTCAGCAGTCCCATCAAGTCAATGAAAACTATATGCTAAGCAACCCCAGGGCGGACCAGTTGGTATCCAGTTGTATTCTTATGTGGCTTGTGCAGCTGGCATTCCACACAACAAGCTAGATAGTCGGTAAACTCTTAGTTGATTACCTCCCAGTAGTAGTACTGGCGAATATAGTCAGTCATTTTTCTCAGGCCTCCATGCCTGACAACCTTATGAGCGGCTTGAACAATAGCTGCTCTTTCTGACAGTTTTGGAAATAGTAACCGCTTCCCATTAATCATCTTAAACACTTGTCCATCCATGATCTTGGTGTTTTCCATCACTTTTTGAGACGCACCTTGGATTTCTTGGGGCTCAAAACTGCTTTTTCCGTCAACCATTCTCTGGAATAACTCATCTGCCTGCTGATATACCATCTGGACCATTGGTAACCACGATAAGCCATCACAATTCTGATGAGAATCCCCCGGTAGGTGGACAATCTCATAATCATAAGCATGTAGCTTCAATGCCCATTGGGCCAGTCATCCTTCTGGTTCTCTCAGATTGTGGAGCCAAAGCAACGAGGAGTGGTCCATCACCACTTTGAACTACATTCCGTGGATATACACCTGAAACTGCTTACAGGAATAAATGACCGCAAGGCATTCACACTTAGTTAAAGTGTACTTCTTCTCAGCGGCTGAGAGTGTCTGGCTCAAATACGCCACTGTATGTTTGTCCCCAAGTTCATCTACTTGGCTAATATGGCGCCAATTGCCATCAACAAAGCATCAGTTTATAAACAAATTCTCGATTGAAATTAGGATTTTTAAAATTGGAGAATCTATCAGTATTGGCATAACTCATCAAAGGATTTCTGCACTTATTCATTCCACACAAATCCTTTCTTTAGATCCTTCAACAGATAGAAGAAGGGCCTGGCAAATCTGGCAAAATCCTAAATAAATCTTCTATTGTATCTGACCATTCCAAAGAACACTTGGATGTCTTGGACACTCTTTGGCACAGCCATCCGTTCTATGGCTTCAATCTTTTGGGCTTGTGGCTGCAATCCACCAGAGTTGAACACGAATCCCAGATATTCCAACTCTTTTTTAAAGAAGTGACACTTCCTTGGCTTAATCTTAAGGTTAGACATGGACATTCTCTTATAAACTTCTTCCAAGTGGTGTAAATGGTCAGTAAACGTCCTACTAAACACATTGATATCGTCCAAGTACAACAGGACGCATGACAACTTCAAGTCACTCAATAGAGCGTCCATGGCCCTCTGGAACGTTGCAGGCGCATTGCATAGACCCTGGGGCATCCTCGTCAGTTGGGATAGCCCCTGCGCGGTGATAATTGCGCATTTTTATTAGTCTTCTGGCAAATCAACTTTCCAATATCCTAAGATCAGATCCATCATGGAGAAATACTTTGTTTCTATCAATCGATCTAGTGCATTGGTGATTTTTGGTAGAGTATATGAATCCTTCTTCATAATCTTATTCAGCTTCTGGTAGTCAATCACCACCCAATTAGAGCCATCCTTTTTCTTCATGATAAGAATTGGACTTGCCCAGGGACTCAACGACGGAACTAGAAGCCCATGCTTCAAGAGTTTACTAATTTCTTCTTTCACTACCACTTCAGCTGCATTTGACTGTCGAATCAGTCTCATCCTGATCAGCAAAATTTCCCAATATCAATTTTGTGGATCACATCTCTCGCACATCCCAAATCGTGGTTGTCTTAGGCAATTACTTCCTGATACTTTTCAAACAATTAAAGTACCTCCTCTTGCTGTCCTTTCGTTAGATCAGTGAGTTGCTTTCGATCTACTAATAGGTTGATACTCTCAGTTACCCAGCTGGTAATTCCATCACATTGAGGGTCCCAAAATTGTGAAATTTCCTCAGTTCAGCTGTCAGGATTAAATGAACAAACGTGACAATCTGATTCTTCTCATTCTTCACCAGTTTTTCACTTAAATTCACGTGGAGAACTCGGTTTTCCCCATGACCCATCATTATTATTCCAGGAGCCACCCAAGGCTCTACTCTGGATTTCTTACAGGGGCTTCTGACCTCCTTCATTATGGCTACCTTGGCCTCCATGTACGACCAGCTGTCCCCCTCCAGGTGGGGCAACATTAAGTTTTGACAGTCAGTGTCTAGGCAATTCATCACCATCAATGCATTTTGACAATTGACATATCCATATATAGCCATATTGACAATTGGAAAAATGGCGGGGAATTATCCTGATGGAAGGTTGGCAATTTTGGTATCACCTCAAATTCCTCCAAGGTTTCTCTAGCCACCTCTCTAGGTTCAGTTACTCAGCTCACTTGGGGAGTGATTTTGGGCATCATCTCCAAAATAGTGGCTATCAGAATTTAAGATAAAAATGAATTGAATTCCTTTCTTCTGAATCAGGCTGTGCCAAATCAGTCATTGAATCTACCCAAGCTAAATCTATTTCAGGATCCTCCTCCCCTATTCCTGAGTCACGTGAACAAAGTTTCCACCCATTCAGTCAGGTGAGCAACGCTATCCATTGAGGACGCCCATGAGGAGGCCATTCCAGAAGATCAGTAAAGATCCTTAATGGATGAGGCCCAATGATCCCAAAGGCACTGAGTCCCAGTGCACCCTATAAGTATTAAAGCCTTTTAGCTTAATAAATTATTTGGTATTCTAACCCATTTTCCCATTTCCTTTTTGGTGCTCTTTCCAAATTTTCCAGCTTTGAGCCACCACAAACCCTGGCGCAAGTCTGAAGAACGGTAGCGCTGACAGAAGTGGTGCTCACTACAGGGGGCTCTGAGCTGTCCTAAGTGAAAACGTCTATCACAAAAATGGAAAATACTAGCAGCCATGATGACCAAACGTCTGGTCAGTTGAGAAGCGTTACTCAATGGGTAGTACCTTGTGATACACAATGCCGCCCTTGCAGCTGGAGAGGCTAGAATTTTGGGCCACCTTTCAGCTCTCGCTGCCCTCCTTGATGGGAGCCAATACCAACTCCATTATGAAAACCTCAATGATGTCGTTCAACAGCTAATAAATGGCATCTACTCCGTGGGAGCCCACTCCAGCCGCTCCCATGCCTCCTCCATACCTTCCACAATGCGGTACCTCTACGCCTCAGCTGTATTGCTAGCTGGGGAACTTACCCTGGGGCCTGAACACTACCTTTGTAACTTTGTCCACCCCGCTATTTATCACCTCCTTCAGATAGTCAGATTATACCACCAGGAGGTCTCCTGGCAACTAGGACTCACCCAGAATTTACATTCATACATCATTGACTTCTATGACACCGCCTCTTCCTTTGTGCACAACAACTGAAAAGCTATTATTGATAACCGATGATTAATCAATGAGATCTGCGATCAAGTTGTAGCATTGGACAGCAGAATCTCCGGCTACCTTGAGGAGCAATTTCGTCAAAACGCTCAGCTATTTGAGGTGACATGGACCCAGCGTCTCCTTCAAGTCAAAGTCTGGTATGATCCCTACAACAGCACTACTGAGAGCTGGCCTCTCATGACTATCCCCCATGAGTGCTAGGCCAGAAGGTCCTAGGGGGCCTGAAGGCCCCGAGGGGCGTCAAGGGCCAGCTGGACCTGAAGGACCATGCGGGCCTCCAGGACCCCTGGGCTCTTCAACATTGGGCAAATCCGAAGACCCCTGGCAAAGGGATATAATGATAGCCCTGGCTGCCTTACAGGATCAAATCCAAAAGGTGGCACTGTGATGCAAGCTCTGATAAGACAGTGTCCCCCTCGACCCCAGGATCTCTATCAAGGCATTGTCAGATGAGATGGATAACCTCAGTGCCTTCACTAAGCTTACTGACACTCGTATCTCCCAGCCTGAACAAACTTGTCAAGGGTTCAAAACCCAGTTGACCAACCTCAAAAGCCAGCTCCATCTACAGAACACTGAGATTCAATCCCTAAAGGAACAGGTTGCCAATAAGGCTTCTGCTTCCACCCTCAGCCAGAATTGGGACTAATCCAAGAGGACTTAGAAGGCTTGCAGTGGCGGCTGGATCAGAGGGCTTCTTGGAATTATGCGGAGATGGAGATCTCAGAGCTGGTACCCATCCCAGGCATTAACACCCTTTCCACTCCCATTGTAGCTAACTTTAAACCTAGTTTCAAGGAAAGGTTCACTCACGAATGAGAAAGTATCGCCTCCTTTCTGTACGCATATGAGAATCCATAGAGGAGGCCACCAATCAACAAAAGGTGAAGCATATCCACTCCTGTCTAGATAGCACCGCCTGGGAGATCATAACCTCCCCCATTTGAAAGAGTGTAACTCCTGGGAACAGGTCCATGCAGCCTTGCTCCAAGAGTTTGGCAGCAATCAAACTCTGGCCAACCAAAAGCAAGTGTTCATGGGCATTTGACTGAACAAAGGAGAAAACTAAATGGATTTTGCCAACCGGTTCTACTCCCAGGCACAACCTTTGGTCATGATGAATTGTATCACCCTGGATGACGCTATCACCGTTGTCATCTCTGCCTTGGGATCCTATCCTGAGGTCCAAATGCATATGATCTGTCAGAAGAATGGGTTCACCTGCATTTGGGAGATCAAGGAGGCCCTCAATGAGATCCCTGTCTCGACCCTACATCTTAAGGCTACGTCTACTGGTCCCTCAAATCGCCCTAGGGTCCTTGTAGTCGAAAACCAAAAGAATCCATGCCTTCGATGCACCTATTGTAATGGCTTCAGACACAGTGCCAAGACCTGCTGGGAACATTTTGCTGAGGAGGCAGGAAAAGGGCCGTCAGCATGAAGGACGAGGTGCTTCATGCTGACACCCCTACCCAGCCTCAAGGATCCTCTGTGAATGAATTAAAAGCCGTTGTACCAAGAGAAGTAGTTTCAGTAACTGATGACAATAAAGACGTTGATACTGCTTACTCTTCTTCTGATGGTTCTCCCATGTTCCTCACATTACCGCCCCAATTTGGAAGTTTAGTTACCCGAGTCACTGTCCAGGTCCATAAGATTCCAGTTTTCACCATAGTTGATAGTGGCTCCCCCTTGAACATCATCTCCTCCAAGTTGATGAATGGGTCAAGATTGCTCCAGACCTTCCCCACTACATAGAATATGGTACAGCCAGCCCGCAGTGTACCCAATCTATAGGAGCTTATTCCTCCTTACTGTTGCGTTTTGGAAATCTTGCTGTGAACACCCCCGCAGTTGTGCTAGACAACCCCAGTTATGACCTGCTCCTCAGGACTCAGTTCCTTTGAAACTATTAAGCAGTGCTCCATTACAATGGTGGTTTCCTCTCCCTTCTAGGACATAGAGTCCCTCTGGTTTTTGAAACTACTCATGACTCTAAGGCGGAGATCAAATCCTGAGCCTGCTTACTGGAGACTGAAGGCCGAATCAATCAGCTTGAGTATCATATCAGGGGCTCTCAAGTCCATCTACCCCCTCCTTCTGTTGATGAACTGGAAGAAATGCCAAACTATTTATCCCAGGTGACTACTGTACCCCCAAAATCCTAAGTCATTGTCAACACCTAGGTCCATGTCAACATTCCCTCGGGGTATTTGTTGGAAATTTGAGGCCTGGATAACCCATCTCCTAAGGAAGTGCTGACCTGCCCCAAGATCCTTGATCCAGCGTATGCCGGATCTATATCTGTGTTGCTAGCCAACCTGACTGACAAACCAAATATTTTAGACTGAACAGTCCCACCGCTTATGTCCACCTATTACCAATAGGGGCTGTTGCTGATGTTCAAAGCTTTGGGGACTAAAGGGATTTTGGCTTGGAGTCGCCACCCTTGGTTAATCTGGTCGACGCTAATATTGGAAAGGACCTCTCTGATGAACAGCGACACAAGGTTCAGGAGCTGTTGGAGGAATACTTGGACCTATTCTCAACTTCAATCTATGATTTAAGAAGAATGAGAGGAGTCCTCCACCATGTAGAAACCTAAATGCTCCCCATTTTTGGTCCTGGCCTTACTGAAAGAGCAATGTTGAAGAGGCCCACGTTATGGTGGAACTTAAACAGCTACTCGACACTGGGATCTTAGTCCCATCGCATAGTTCTTGGGCCTCCCCTCTTCTGCTGGTCCAAAAGAAGGATGTCAAGCACCAGGTGGTGATGGATTATTGGCAACTTAACTCCATCACCAATAAGGACAGTTATCCCCTGCCCTGGATTGATGATTCTCTCCGTCTGCTTGTTAGTTCCAAGTACTTCTTGGCCATGAGCCTTGCCAGCGGATATTGGCAGGTTGAGCTCACCCCTGAAGACTGAGCCAAGTGCAACCTAATCGCCAACGAGGGGCTATTTGAGCCCACCTGGATGCCCCAAGGCCTCTGTAACGCCCCAGTCGCGTTCCAGCGTGCCATGGATGTGATCCTTAGGGAATTGAAGCTCTCATGCGTCCTCATCTACCTGGACAACATCATCATTTTCTCACGAACTTTTAACGGACATGTAGAGCATCTTAAGGAAGTCTTTGAACGTCTCAGGAAGGCCTCCATCAAGCTCAAGCTCTCGAAGTGCTCTTTCTTCCAGCCTGAGCTAGAGTTTCTAGGACACAAGGTCTCTAAGCGTGGCATCCAACCTATACCCAACAAAGTTGACGCCATAGAAAATATGTCACGCCCCCAAAGATTATGAGATATTCAAGTCTTTCTTGGCATGGTGGGCTATTATCATCAGTTCATCCCATGGTTTGCTGACCTAGCCAAGCTGCTGTTCTATCTCCTGCAAAAGAACATACCGTTTGAGTGGCGGCCTGAGCAGGAACAGGGTTTTACGCTTTACATATGACCTTATGTACTAAACCTGTTCTAGTTCATCCTCGCTTCAATCAACCCTTCTTGTTGTTCACGGATGTGAGTGACATCGCCATTGGGGTTATCCTGGCTCAACATGATGAGAACCAGGTTGATCACCCCATGGCTTATTTTAGTAAGATGCTAAGTAAGGCTGAGCAGAACTACAGCATCACTGAGAGGGAATTTCTAGCCGTCCTTTTAGCCATCAAACATTTCCAGCCTTACCTCTACGGTACTCATTTACTATTATTACAGACCATTCTTCACTCCGGTGGCTTCAACAAATGAAAGACCCTGATGGTTGGCTAGCCAGGTGGGCTCTACAACTGCAAAGCTACAATTTCACCATCATCCGCTGCGCAGACACAATACACCAGAATGCTGACAGCCTCTCCAGGATGCCAGTATTAGCAGTTTTGGCCCCTGAGGAAGATCGGCTCTATGACCTGATAGGACAGCCCAAACAATGGGAACTGGAACCTCCCAAGGTTCAGGCCAAACTCTGCCAAATGAAACAATACATGCAAATCAAGGATGGGCTACTCTATAAGAAAGTCAACAAGAAGTGGCTTCCCTTTATCCGCCCCTCCTATCAAACTGATGTCATCCTGGAAGACCATTCCACTGTGGGACATGGGGTGGTTAAGAAGACTCAAAAATGGCTGAAGTCTCGATGTTACTGGGACCAAATGGTAGAAACCATCCAAAAGGTTTTGAAAGCTTGTATGACCTGCTGATCCCAAGACTGAGCCAACCCTTGGTTTCAGCACTCAGTTGTTGCCCCAACCAAACCCTTCAATGTTGTTAGCATCAATGTGGTGGGTCCCCTTCCCACAGGATTGCATGGCCACAAGTATATTATCCTAGCTGTAGACCACTTAACTAAGTGGGTCAAGGCGATCTTGGTCCCTGCTGTCACTACTAAGGCTACCACTCTTTTTCTTGTTTGATCCGTTTTCACCCAGCATGGGTGCCCCCAGACCTTACTTTCGGACAATGGATTAAACTTCACCTCCCAGGTAGTATAAGAATTAACTTTGTTATTTGGCACCACTCAGAGTTTTGCTTCCCCCTACCACCCATCTACTAATGGGGCGGTAGAACGTGCTAATAAAGCTCTTGTTTCCATCCTAGGGAAGTTGGCCGCTTCAGATCCTGCCCATTGGAACCATTATCTACCCAGCGCCTTGCTCGCCTACAGGGTAAGCTATCACTGTGTCATCAAGTTGTCCCCATTCAAAGCCCTATATGGGTGGGCACCTCAGCTACCAAGTATCGTCCAGCCCCCGCTCAAAGCCTCCACCCCTGAGAACTCTGAATTAACTATGAGGGCTCTAGCTGATGAAATTGTCCGGCTTCAAGCCTAAGCCACTTAAGTCATTATCACCACCACTGGAAGAGAGACATCCTGATCTATCCTCAGAAAATCCTCCTTACCAGATTTTCATTTTGGTGACCTCATTCTCTTTTATCATTATTGACCTGGAGGCCAACAGAACAAGCTTGATGTACTCTTGTCTGGACCCTACAAAGTCATTTATAAGGTGAATTCTGAGTACTACATTGCTGACATCAATCAAGGGACTGTAGTAAATCGGGTGCATGGTTGGTTCATATGGCCATATATCTCCCTCTGACAGGATCTTGAGAGGGGCATTGTCAGAATTTGAGATAAAAATTAAATCAAATTCCCTATTTCCGAATCAGGCCATGCCAAATCAGCCATCAAACCTACCTGAGCTAAATCTATTTCAGGATCCTCCTCCCCTATTCCTGAGTCACGTAAGGCAGCGTTTCCACCCATTCAGTCAGGTGAGCAACGCTATCCATTGAGGATGCCCATGAGGAGGCCATTCCAGAAGATCAGTAAAGATCCTGAATAAATGAGGCCCCAACAATCCTGAAGGCATTGAGTCCCAATGCACCCTATAAGTATTTAAGCCTTTTAGCTTAATAAATTATTCAGTATTCTAACCCATTTTTCCTGTTTCCTTTTTGGTGCTCTTTCCAAATTTTCCATCTTCAAGCCACCACGAACCCTGGCGCCAGTCCAAAAAACTGTAGCGCTGAAAGTGGCAAAAGTGGTCGGCATGTTTCTTGGGGTATTCAACTTCCCAATTATTTTACAAGAAATTCTTTATTTGGCATCGCTTCTATCATATGGCTCACAAATGCATTTGTAAAAATTTTAGCTCCTCGCCTTGTTTAATCAGCTGCTAAATATCAGCGCTGAAAGCTCTCAAACACATGTGATCTAGTTTTCGCTTTGTTTTAAAAAATAGGACTTCACAAATTAAGTCCCCTTATTTCTTCTTTAATAAAGTTACTTTCCCAAGTAACTCATTTCCAAAAGTTGCGATATTATTGATCCCTTCCTCCATCTTGGCGACCCTTTCTTCCAAGGCTGCAAATTCTTGGTGATCCGCTGAGTTTAGAGCATTCTAATTTAATGGTGGCTAACTCCATCCATGGTTTTTTAACTCATCTTTAAATGACATCCTTCTAAGTTCTTCTACTCAACTAAACCCCTGTAGTGAGCACCACTTTATAAAAATTTATAGATGCTGATTATTTTCAGCCAATAACCCCTATAAAATTATTACTTGTATAGGTTTGGGCTTTGTACAAATCTTTGGCGTTGTATAGTAGTTGATATGATTGATTGATAATAGTATGACAACTATTATCTGTAGTTGAATGGAAGTCCTAGATCTTGGCCCAATGCTCAGCCAGTATTTCCACTTGAAATACTTGTGATGTTTCGAAATAGGGATTCATTCCCTTGTACCATCTAACCCAAACTTCTCATAGATTCCCATTTACAGTTTCTCTAGTTCAACACATAGTTGACATCAATCCCTGATTTTTTTTCTGCTTCTCTCTGGATCCCCATTCATATAATTAATCTTTTCCTAGAAGAGTCTCCCAATTATTGCACACAGAAATAATATCCCTGAAAAAGAATGGAATAAAAGGATGTGATAAAGTTTACTAAGTAAATCTACTGTATACTCTAGTAAAAGTGACAGGTGTATCTACTATATTATATGTACTGTTTTTTCCATTAGTTAAATCTAGAGAACATATAGTGAGGGAATTGGCACCTAACACTCAGTTGATACCTCTTCAATAAAATGGCAGCCGTTGCCATTGAATCACCCATCCTCATCTCAGCAGTAATGGTTTTCCCCATCCTGGCTAGGATTCCATCATTGGACATCCTTGAGACCTAAATGGAAAGAGTTGGAAAACGTGTCCCTAACGTTTTTCTCTCAATCCAAGCAAACAAACCATATTTGGCTAGCGACCTGCTTAGGTAATGGGACTTGTTACCCATTAAGGCAGGTCACAAACCAACTGATTGATTCACTAGTTGCAGGCAACATCAATCACCTCACAACTTACTCCTTAAATTCCCAATTGATCAGTGATGAAACCTGATTAATCCCAATTGGAACACCTGATAGTTAATCAAATATCAGATGGCCCTATATCATCAGCAACTCTGCCCAATGAGATCTTAAGCATTCATCTGGATCAATCCCTAATGGATCTGACTAGGCGAATAACCTCTAACCCCCAAACATAATTACCCCAAAATCAGGGTCAACCAATTTCCACTTCACCACGCATTAGGGAATTATCCCCTAGCTATCCCTGGTAATCTATCCAGCTGGGAATATGGGAAAAATTACCAACATATTCCTGAACCTTCTAGTATATAAATCCAAATTGTAGTACCTTAAGAGTCTGGTTCTGCTATTGGGATAGCCCAGGGTATCCTGTTCCTTAAATGAGATATTAATTGGTCATAATAGTTTAAAACAACCATATTCTCTACCAAAATCAAGTAGCTAGATATAAATTAATATTTTTTTAAAAAGCAATAGCAGGTGCTGTTAGAATTAGTCTTTTTAAAATGAAGAGATAGGGTGGTTTATTCTCATTTTGATTTGGTGCTATAGAGACCAGCATTTCCATATTCAATGCAATGAGATAAGTCTGGGTAAATCAGAATTTTATTTGTTAAACAAGTTAATTATCATTAATGAGTGATCCATATCAACAGTGGCAATTATCTTGCCTTTATAGAAACATAATTCTATTCTAGATGTTTAAGTATTGCTATGAATCAGGAGAGCCATTAAGAAATGCATAAGCTTTGGCTCTGAAGCACAAGAATAGTAAGACCAAGCCAAGCCTATATTTGTTAAATCCTGGTCATTACTGAACTCAGCTACAGGTTTATTGTCTGGAGCAGCATACAATATGCATAAAATGTTGGTCAACATGAAGAGACTCGCGCTTCTTGTTGACTTGTGTTTTTCCAACTCATCCAAACGATGTTTATAGTAGACTTCACCAATATGGAAGTGCTAGGTACAGTATGACATTGGTACACCTTCTTCATATCCTCTTTATTGGACTCATAACATAAATATTATGTGAGACAGGTGAGGTAGTGGCAGAGCATTTATTCAAAAGGCCATCAGGTTTAAATTATAGCTCCTTATAGTCAAGAATACTGGTAAAGTTCTGACGTAGACCCTTTTAATGGAGTTAAAATTTGGTTTAGATGACTAGGCAGACAAAGCGTCAGTAATTGCATTTTTGAAAAGAAACTTTGATACAGGCGACCAATGTTTGAAATACTAAATTAGATATAAATTTAAATTTGCTAAGGTTTACCTAACTTTAACTGGATTGCATAAACTTCTGCCACTAAATTGAAAATGTTTGGTTACTACAAAGCTCTTTAAAAAAGGGAACTCTTTACTTGGGCCCTTTTTGACACGCGATGATGTGAGAGATTATAATTTCTAAAGACATTTAACTAGTACAGTAAGGAAGATGCCTGGATTTTCGTTAATCTGTTGCTCCTCCAGAACGCTCTCATACACATATAAAAACATGTTTATAATTTCTTTATCATGGATGTAATTGTTTTTTAATTCATGCTTAAACAAAAAGCAGTGGGGTTTGCGGTAGCCATAAGTATAGTTTTTATATTTACAGCAAGAATCATACAAAAATATTTTCAGATGGATCCATTTTCATTTTAATTAAGCCACCAGAGATTGTTAATATGATGATAAACCTCGTTTGCATTATTCTGAAGGTAAGTGTTGAAATCTGGGCTCTTTGTTGTTCTTGAAGATGCGTTTTTTAGAACTAGTAGTGTCCAACTCAAAAAAGTGGACATTTACGCATCTTTGTTTGTAATTGATCCAAACAAACTGACTATCATGGATTATAAAAATTCCAATATGGCACCTCAGCTAACAGCCTAGGAAGCCATATCAGAAGATAAAGAAGCTTTGGGGAAGCTTTTGTACGGCGCCAACTTTAGCTGGCAGATCATGATGGACAGCATCAGGGTGGGAGCATCAGTGACATGGGGCATAAGGAGGTATAGTTGTGGGTTTTTTTATTTTTGAGGCCAGCGGTTTCCATCGCCTCAATGTATTGAGCAAGTTGATGTTCAGCAAAAGTGATGAGAGCTGGCACACAAGCAAACGACTTGATGCGCTGGCAGGTTTGGGGATAGTTGAGGTCAAAAAGAGAAATTTTTACTAATTCAATGCAAGAGCTGCTTGCACAGAAAATAAGCTCCTCAATTTCATATTTTTTATCTTCATCATAATTATGGGGGAAAGTTGGGATAGGACTACCCCCAAGGGATTTTATCGCCCCATGGGAATGCTAGCAGAGGAGGGTGTTTCCAGGAGCAGCTGCAGCCTCCACTGCAATTTTATATATATATTTTATAGCTTGGGAAGCCATTTTTAAAATGAAAATGACAGGGGCGTAAATCAGGACTATTAAAAAATTCTCAAAGAAAAATCTGGCTTAATGTTAAATGGCCGTTTGCTTTCATCAAATTTTGAGACACTCAATTGGATTTTATTCAGCTAGCACCGGGCAAGCCTCTGGAGTTGGTGCAATGGCGGAACCTGATTGGCTGCGGACAGTCAACCATAGCAGATCAGAAAAATCTGTTTCAGACATCAACTCAAGATTACATAATCTGATCATATTATAAAAATTTAATTTCTGATTGGGTGCCGCTTTGAGAACAGTGTCAGATTTCACTGAGGTTAGGGGTGGGAGGATTGAGCCCCAATTAAAAAATTGGGGCAAGGCGGCTGCCAGTCTGACGCTGGAGGGAAGAGTGGCAGAAGCAGCAGAGGCGGAAACTGTGAGGCACTTGCCCTTTGAATGGTCAAGTTTGAAAAACAAGGAGCAAATCACGTGGCCGTCCTTGATAAGTGCCCAAAATGGATGCTCAGGGGTGGATCTGATCACATTGTGAGGGGGATTGCAAGTTTGGAATAGAAATGAAATGGGCAGATCATCACAAAGGCGTGAGGCCCTACCAAATGATCCACCCCATTGGGAGCCACAAACTGCAACACAGGGTCTGCACCATAAATGGCTGAACGCTCCATGAGTTCATGGTTGAGGCGCTCGTGGGAGAGGTAAGAGGGCAACCTGACAAACTGGACCACCAAAATGGCCTCATTATAAAGCTGCGTTCAAATGGTTGGGATTGGTATCTTTTGTTAAATTAAAGGTAGCTTAACTGCAACTGTTGCGTCAGCTTCAGATCTGATGCCTAAATTAAATACCCCTTTTAAAGGCGAAAATCAATGAAACCAGAGGGTTTGAAGACTTCCATGGCCATTTTGATGATGGCTGCACTTGCATATGGGAAAAGATTCCCATATTACCCAGAGGATTAAATGCAAATTGCTTTGTGGGAGCACCAAAGGCCTTGGTGCACCGACTGGGAGCTTGCAAGGTGGTGTACCAAGTCCCAGGGGGGACATAACTCCTGGTAGCGTTAGGAGGGCTAGAAGAGCCAGCCTGGGTGCGCTTCAGCGGTGGCCAAAATACCCCAGTTGGTGGCACACCACCACCCCCAAGCTGGGGCAGCAGGCGTCAATGGCATCACCATCAGTAAGTTTAGGATCAATTGAGTAGTTTTTTTAAAAAAAATCAATTTTGTTTTGATTTAGTTTTTAAAGTAAAAGAAAGATTCTTGTAGGTGCGTTTTTGCCCTAAGTTTCAACAATTTAGCTAGTGTCAGAGCAGCGAGACTCTTGGCTGCTATTGTTATGATATTTGGGGTAACTTTTAAACCATGGTAGATAGAAATTTTAGTAATAGTTTAGGAAAACTACTATAGCTCTTGGCTTAGTAAAAACAAGCAATTATTTATTAGATTAAACCTCCTGGTATTTAGGTTTCTTGGAGGCCAGTTGTGAGATAAATGGCAAAACTTTTCTCTCTAGTTGCAATAACTTTTGCAACAAATTCAATTCAAGAGTAGGTAAGTTAGATAATCTCTTCTAGGAGATTAGTTTTCACCTAATGTCGAGTAACAGTTGGGTGAGTAAAGTAAAAGGCACAGGATTGGCTCTGCACCATCTCATTTTTATAAATGCCCCGGCAACACTGGCAGCCTAGATAAAAATAAAAAACCGGCAGTTAGTATTTCCCCAAAAATTTTATCCTATCAAGAGATATGTAATTGGTTCATCAATACTCCGCATTCCCACCCCTGTTGTCAGTGGAGCACAGGGTTTGAGTTTTCCTAGATATTCAACAAATGGCGCTTTGGTAAAAGTTTTGTGGAGATGTGCACAACCATTTCCCAAAAGCAGTATATGTAGCACCACACTCCATGACCCGTGGTTGGTTGGATCTTGGTTTTGAAAGCAAACAAGCAGAAGATGAAGCTGCACAGGTGCGTTTGGTGGTAGACCTCTCGGATGGTCAACAGTTGGTTGAGATAATGCATACTCAGTGAACCAAATCAAATTAAATTTTTGTAACCTTCGACTTCATCCCTACTACAATAAAGCACACAGTGCTGGAGCTCCACCTCAAGTATGGGCTTAAACACTACGAGGAAATTCACTACTTTAAGATGAAACACTTTACACTCATGTCAGACCTGTGCATGGACAAAGAGATTGCTATGATCACCCCATCCACAGGCATTGTGGAAGATTTGAACTAAATCACCCACACTGAAATTGTGGTCATTGATTAGCTGGAATCCCACCCATTCCACATCACGGTGGATAGCGCAACCCCCATCTACACCTTTATCATTCTTTTTGCCACAAGGACCACACCTTCCCTGCCAAAGAGGGCATTACCCATAATGAAATCCTCCCCAATGCAATGGTTAGTCAGAAACCCATTATGAACCAGCTATAGACACCAACGCCACCTTCCTATGGGGCACGCAGGGGTGTTACTTTCAGGTCAAACCTGTGTCCCACAGAAGCAGAAAAAGGCCAAGCAGGACCACAGAGCAGCGTCCAAGGCAGCAGCCATGGCCGTGTCCATGATCCCACCTTCCAAGACCCAGAATGACATTGAGTCATTTTTTATGGAAGCAGTCTGAGAATCTGAGCACCAATCATATTGGGACAATCTACCTGATGACCCGATGGGTGAGTCAGATTTACCTGAGCAAACTTACCAAGCCTTGATTAAACATGATTCTACCACCCATTTTCTCCTAAATTTTTATAACCTGTGATGATGCACCACAAGAACACAGCAATGTAAAAATTAAACAAAAGCTTCAAAAAAACGCCAAAGCCACACCTACTTCCAAAGTGACAGAGTCTCTTAAGCCCGCATATAAAGATCAAAAAGTTCACAAAACGTGGTCTACAACTACTCTTGCTGAAAAAACGGCAATGGAAGGCCTAGGGGGCCCTTCCAGTTGCACCTAAGGTGCAATGGGGGATCCTTCACAATAGGGATGTTAAACATAGCTGGGCTCAAGGCCTTGCCATCCTGTGCTAGGAAACTGAGCTTTTTAAGTAATATCCTACCTGTGGACATCCTGTCCATTCAGAAAACCCACTTTCCACCTGGTGCCAAGAAAACATGGGCAACCATGCTCCTCCCCTCCCTTTCCTTTTGGTCACCACACTTTAAGGTGCTTATATATGCGACATATAATTTCAAATTTATTTCTAAAAGTTTGTATTTTGATGGCCGTGTTTGTAGTGTCCTTTTCTGGGACAATGAAGTGCATGCTATCCTTAATATTTATTCCCAACCTGTGCATGGGCTCACTAGGTATTCTTCTCAGCTGTTAATTCCCCCCACTTCCCCCTATTTCATTTGTGGTGGGTGACATGAACTTCTGGGCCATCCCAGCCACCAACTGCTGGTCTTCTGCGCCTGCTTCCCCACAGGGACAGGTAGAACTTCACATTCTAAAAGCCACTTTGGGGATGTTTGATACCCTACATAAACATGCACCGCTGCTCCTTAACATGTCCCATCCCCATGTGCACAACATTCAGCTGAGGTCTATGTCCCGCATTGACCTTATTCTTGCCCTGTTGAAATTTTGGTCTTAGATTGTACACTTTATGATGATCAAAATCGATTTCTCCAACCACAAGTTGGTGTCAATTTCCTTCTCTTTGTCTCACCCCATGGCACAATCACCAAAGTGGTGCAAACTTTGTCCAGATGAGCTCACATCGTCCAGGTTTTCCTCATAGGTGGACACCAAAACCTCGGCACTGGAGTTCACCACACCTTTCTGTGAGGACCCGCTGTCTACATAGTCAACCTTCAAAGCAAACACCATTTATAAGGCATACCACCTCTCATTGCGTTGCTCTCAGGCTGCCTCGGCGGTCATTTTGCACATGCTTGCAGAAGTAGACCACCTGGAGTCTATTGTCCCTGTTGCAGGCTATAGCCAGGCTTGGTGTCACAAAGGGCTGAGGTGTCCGATCGCCTCAACACACTTGTAATGCATCACAAACATCGTGTTTGTGTACAGTACAAAGCAAAAAATATAATGGCAGGTGACATGTGTTCCGCCTTCTTTTTCTAAAAATTCTTTACAACGCAACAGAGCTTGGCCTGCACACAGGTGAGGCGGCTGGACCTCTCCATTGCAGATACTCTGGCTGAAGTGGCAATCAAAGTTCAAAATTATTACTCCAAATTGTATTTCTTCAATCTAGCTAAACCAGCTGAAGTTGACAAATTTCTCAAAAGCGCACATATCTGCACTGTTCCCGTTATCCAGAGTTGATAAATTGAATTTCTCAGTATAGACTCTGGTATGCCATTTGCGGTGCAACGTACAGGAAATGACCAGGTCCAGATGGGATTCCTTATGAGTTCTATAGGAGATATTTTAATTATTTCTCTTTATTGCTTGCTTCAATGAACTAATGCTTGTTGGAAACGCGCCTCCTTCCTTGGGGACAGGAGGCTTTCACAATAACGCTGTTTAAAAAAGGGGATAAGCTGAACTTGTCCAACTGGTGCCCCATTTCACTTACTAACACTGATAATAAGATGTTTACTAAAATTATGGCCACCCGACTAGGGGAAGTTGCCTCTAGTCTCGTTTCCTCTGAGCAATTTGGTTTCATTCCCAAGTGGTCTATTTGGTACAACATACACACTGTAGCCAACGTCTGCCAATCCACGGCTACTGGGGCTCTTGTTTTTTAGACCAGCAGAAGGCTTATTTTAGAGTCAACTAGGATTACCTCAAAGCCTGCCTCCACAAGTTCCAACTCCCCCATTGGTTCATTAATTAGGTTATGTTGCTTACGGAATCTGCCACAATGGCTGTGCGTGGCCCTGGATTTCTCACTGATGTAGTTCACCCTCAAAGGGTACTCGCCTAGGGGACCCTTTGAGCCACTCTTGTATAACTTCAGCCTTGACCCACTTTTATGCGATGTGAATTACCGCCTTACTGGTGTCCATGTGCAAGACCAAGCACCAGTTAAGATGTTGGCTTTTCCTGGTGATTGTGTGGTTGGGGTGTCTACAAAAAAGATGCGCGCACACTTGATTCTACTATCCAGGTTTACTCCAGGGTAAGTAATGCTTCACTTAACGCCTCCAAAACCGGAATAATCCTCTTTGGTCAGTTCCAAGCCCGCTGGTCACCAGAACCCCAAATGCTACCTGCTTTAGCAGCTAGCTAACGGGTTTGCTTGCCCCACCCACCTTATACTGCCACTCTTGCGCTCTCTTTTGTGCCAAGACCCACTGCTTGTCTGGTACACCATCTGGGTATGTGGCTGGAGACTGGAGGGTATGCCTCATTGGCAATGGTGCACCATATCCTGGACAATGTCACAAAACGCATCGCTCCCTCAGAGCCCACCAAACTTCCCTCCCAGGCAGGGTTGTGCTGGTCAGCTCTATGCTCTTATCTAAAGTTTGGTTTGGGTCCCATACTATCGCCTTTTCCCCATCTTTCTTCATCTCAATACATACCCTACTGCAATATTGGCTTTGGTTAGGCCGCCCATCGCCAGCGCGCTTAGATGTCTTGTTTGGCCCTCACCTAGTGGTGGTATGGGCCTGCTCAACTTTGAGGCCCATTCTGCTAAAATACTTGGCACCTGGATTGCTGCAGTTACAAACCCCACACTTCAAGCCCAACACTGGTCATGCGCAGCCCGCTCCATTTTTTCCCACGCCCTGGGCCTCAGCAATCCTACCCACCCCCATTCTCTGTTAAAATATCTTGCCTCACATCCCTCTGCTGCAGGCTCACATGGGACGTCGCACCACTTCAAATGAATTCTTCTCTCCATGCGGAGCGCTGAGTGGGGAATTCACATCAGTGAGCACACCGCCCAGAGGGGTCGCACTACTCCCCACTTCACGCAGAAAGTACAAGTACAAGCCTTTCTGAACAGTTTGATATTAAGGCGGTCCTCTACCATGGCCAGGGTAAATTATCTTGACATGTTGGACATCCCCTACTCCTTCAAAACCCAGAAAACCATCTGGAAGTACGCCCATCACTACTTTTGAAGCTGCATGTTTGTTCCCATGTGTGGCGCTTCTGAAATGGGTATACTGTAAGGCTGAGCGATCCTACGCATCAAACTCCTAATATGTTGTGTGTGACCAGTATGGGACTTTGGTCCACCACCTGGAAGAGTGCCCTCCGTCAAAAGCAATCTGGCGTGAGGTTCAACGTCTCTTTTGCAAGAGCAAACACAGCCCTTCAGACTATCTAAGGACGTCTCCGCCTTGTCCTTGAATTCTCCTATTTAACCTTCCCTACAAGCCTTAGTGGTAGCAATTTCAATGTGGACTATCCACACGGTTGTCTTGGATGCCATTTCAGGATCTACTCCCACCCTCCAGGAAGCTGTACGCTGATTCCAGTCGCACCTCATGGACCACTTTTAAGCGTGGTTGTTTGGGTATCTACCACCCTATCAATGACAGTTGGTTTCATACTGGTTTCCGGGTTTGTTCATCACTTCAGACCCTTTCCTTCATATGTGCTCATTAGTGGCGCAAGCCTCTACTCACAATACCACTCTTCCTTTATTTGGCATTCCCGCTGGCAACAGGAGACAGAGTTAGCTTCTCTGGGGTTCCTCTAGCTTTTTATTGGTGCTAGCTACATATTGGAAGCGTCTATCTCATGGTCAGCCTTCCATGAATAAAATAAAAAAAATAAAAATAATGAGTTAGATGAGAAATCACAATAAGCAAAGGTAAGCTCAATGTGGTTAAATGGAAATCTTGCCTATCATTTTTTTGGTACTAGATAATCTTGCCTATCATTAATTTAAATTTTTTTTATCTCAATGGAGCTTACTTTTAGTTGTTGGGTCGTCAACAGGTATGATGTATCCTTGGGGTAACGTTTTTAGTATAACGCCTCCAATTAGCCATCATAAAATATTGTTAGCTCAGCTAATTAGTGGAGTTCTTACTGAGTGTTTGGTTAGTAAAATAGTTTCACCATCTGGAGCCCCCTTCAGGTATATTAAAGGGGGTGTTTTGGCTTAAGCTTTAGCTCCAAATTTGAAGGAGTGCTGGGCGGATTCCACGTCTGTTGACTTATTCTGCCAGGGGTGAAGATTGACAAGATTGACTTACCCTGTTATTTGGCCAATAGTTAGTAGTAGAGCTATTACTCCAAATTACAAAATTCTATCAAGATTTAAACTAGGGATTATTAGAGATAAGTAGCCTATTTGCCATTGGAGCATTCTTTTTACTCATCAGAGAATTCAATTGTATATCAGGAAGTGTAATGATCAGATACAACTGTGTAGGCTGTTTTTCCAACTAGATAATTTTACCAGTTAGTTAAAATGGCTTCATTTGGAGGTGTTTCTGTTTTAGCTGAAGAATATAAGGATTGCTTTTGTTAATTTTCTTCATTTATGAAACTCAAACCCTCAACCATTTATTGATTGTTAAATCTCTGGATTGTGGGGATTACCCTGATCATCCATAGCAGAACCTTTGATTATGTTTTCAACTTTCTGTTCCAGAAGCCTCATCCCTTGTTTTAAGATGGAATCCCATTTGGGTTGAGAACTGCTATTAGAAATGGAGGTTGATGCCCTAGGAGACCTTAGAGGGCCAGGTAACTCATGTTACCCGGAGGGTCCTTGGGTTGAATCCTCCCCAGCAGTCATTGGGCCCAAATAGACCAGGGGTACTTGCATCCTTGAGCTCCAAATTGACTAGCAGCATTATATCTCTTACTGGCCCATTAGGCTTGGGGGACCTTGACCCTCATTGTTCTTCTTATAACCAGTTGGGTTAAGATGCCCACAAACTGTCCTCATTGTTTCTATATGGAGGGCCAGCCCCTGAGAGACCTCTTCCAATGCAATAATTTTTTTAATCGCATGGTTAAATTTTAACAATCAGCTTTTGATATTCTGAGTTCCTATATTCCTCTAATTTTGAGCTTCACTAGCTACTTCTTCCAACCAAGCAGCAAACTTGTTTTTCATATATGTAGCCATTCCAACATCCAAGTGAATAATATGTTGTCAAGCTTTTTGGATAAGCCAATCGTGTCCAAAAAAGCTTCATGAATAGCTTGTATAAAAGATGAGGAGGAATTAAAAGAAATAAACAATGTCAAAATGAAACTTTTTGGTAAGTTTCTAATTTTCAAATGTTTTCTGATCACTTTATTCTACAATCTTCATCAAGTGATAGATGGCAGAAATCAAGAAGTGTCTTGGATATTGATCAGCCTTTGTTCCTATATTGACTGAGAGTAAACTTGAGAAAGTATATAAATCTATATAAACAAGGTTACTGCCAAAGCCTACAAATTGGTTATATCGCTCTCTAGGGGCTGTATTATTTAATTTAATAAGTTGACAAAAACATCATATTGATGATCTTTATCTGATAGATGGAGGGATCACAGCCAAATGTGAAGTGTCATTTGTTAGTTAAAATACAAATTTTTATGGAAGCAGGTGGAGTCATCTCAATTTGGGAATTCAGTTATCCATTAAAAAAACTTCCCATATCACTAAATCTTTAGTTAGAATCTTATTCTTTGTTGAACTAATTCGCAAATTAGCCTAGAACGTACCTCTGCAGTGAGTACCAGAAATTTTGTCAGTTAGCTGCAGCAGTCAGGGAAAACGCAATGTTACAAGGCATTTTGAGTTAAAAATAGGGGAATTTCGGCCAATTGGTATCAAATAGCATTAACAATAGAGGAATTGGCTATCCAATATTTAATTTTAGTTATTAAAGAAAAATAGAACTTTATTTGTTCTGGGATAATTATATTATGGAGAGGAAAGCAAAACAAGTTGATTAATGCAACCCTTGATATACATGATATTTTACAAGATTATGATTAGATCTAGAATAAATAATCATTTTCTATTTGGATAGGTTTCCTGTTATTCAGTGCCAGAGTGAAGGTTAAAAGTTAGCAGACATTTGACTTAAAGTGATAGATTGATCAAGTGTTCTAAAATTGATATGCTTATCTTTTTTAGCACTAGTAGTGACCAACCCAAAAGGAAGAGCCACCACGCATCTTGACAATCTTTATTTAGATAAACTAGTTTGGGTATTTGAGGCTCAAAAAGGCTTTGAACCCTGGCATAATTTTGGTATTTTGAAATGACCACATTATCTAGCTGTGAAAGATATCTATTTTACATATTTTTTAATCTTACTTTATTTGTTTTGATAATAAGTAATAATGATGGAGTTGAAAAAACTAAATTGATAATTGTTAGGTATTGATTGAAGATGTTCTTATATAGACTTTAGACAAGTAGTATTATTGGATTTCTGTTCCAGACTCGATGCCTATTAATGGATTGTTGAGCACAATTGCCAGCTTTTTTATAAGTGAATTCAGTTTCTGGCTGGATAAAAAAGAATTAATTCCTTATATGGTTCAATCGTTCTAGTTTGCCAGTTTGATAAAAGTGGTTGTTAGAATTATTGAAATGGTTATATTGCTTTTTCATGGCAGTAACTTGCAGGTCAGCCTGGGTGATGCAGGCTGCTGTAAAAAGTTAAATTTATCCATTACCTATTCATGGCCTCTAGCTTATAAAGGTTAATCTACTGGAGTTAACTAAATAATTGAGACATGGTATTTTTAAACCAGCACAGAAGGGTCATAGTTTAGTCAACAATGGATGCCAACTAAGTGTATGGCTAAGCGGTAATATTAATCATCTCTGATATGACTCTTGATGTAAAGTTCTTTTCAATGAATTTCATTTTTATTGATATGTCTACCAGAGATGAGCACCTGAACTTCTTTACTTAAGATCCCTTGCATCTTTCAATAAATATAGAATATAAACAGTAATTTTATCATATTTTTTCTTCTTTGATAGAGTTGAGGGATTTATTTGACTTTAAATATTTTCTCAAGTAACTTGAATAGGGTAAATATCACTTTCCTGTAAGAGGATACTTGAGTGGGGGTGAAACCGCTTAGGATTAAAAACCTGCTGGATAGTTGTCTACATACAGCTAGCACCTATTTTTCTATAACATAGTTATAGAACCTGTGAAGTAAACTTGAAAAAGTATACATTTGTGCTTACTATAGGGGTAGTTGGGTCAAAATTAAACCAGATAGCAATTTAGAGTCATCAACACCATGTCATCATATAAGGTTGAACTCTGGAAGCCGTGGAGTGAGCTGGATAAAGTAAACTAAATACGTTGAATTTGGCGTCCCAAGCCAATCTGGCAACCTTCTAAACGAGTTAAAAATGGAAGAGGAAGTAGAATAGGTCGCTAAGGTCAGTAATGGCTTATATGGACAAATTATCCCATTGAAGTGTAAGAGACTGACTTAATTAATGGCTTAATGCTACAGAAAGCCACTTTAGAAGCATATAAAAAAGAAATTTATAAATTACAGGATAATCTAACTCAGATTATTAAGCGGTTACAAGAAATGGTGAATATAATTTAAACGTTTACAATTGTATATTGATGTAGACAACAATGATTTATAAGCTGTAGATGAAGAAAGCCATGTTGGAAGCTTACGGCCCCCTAAAAATATGCAGGAAGCTCTTGCAGCACTTAATGTGATGACTCACAACAATATAATATTTACCACCAGGGCTACTGGTCGTTTACCTCCTGTCTCATTCTACCCAATGAAAACTAAAGAAAAAAAAATCTAAAAGTGTCTACTTTTCATTGTGACTTTGCCCTGGCTAACTTCCAACTTTTTGAAATGACTATGTTTGTATATGGCAATCATCATAAAGAGGTGATCATCATTAACTGTTTGGACACCAATTATCAAAGCTGGTACTGCCCTATCTACATGGGGATAATTGGACTTACAATGATCAAAACATGTAATGAGCAAGTTCAGCAGCCTGGAATTTATGCTTGGTCATACACAAGAGTTCATAAGTAACAGTTTAAAAAATACAAAATCTTAAGTAGTTAATGACATTATGCCAAGTAGTGCAAATCTTGATGGGTGAAAATTATTGACTGACTTTGACTCTTGCATTGCCATGCTAAAGGCACTTAAGCCCTACAGAGACCAACATTAAGCTATGGTTTCAGCGTTAGCTAATATAACTTCTACCTCATAAATGTTAAATTATTTTAAATGTTATCTTGACTCTTAATGTGCCTAACCAAAATTTAAAAGCCATTCACATCAACAGTAACAGAATAAGGGTAAATTAATGACAATAGCAAGGATTTTAGAATTGGGTACCAATGTGGAAAATTTTGATGGGCAAAGAGGGACAGACAAATCACTTAAGACTTGTCACAAATGTTTTATATAGCACTACGCCTTCCAATGTTGGTCCAAAAAGTTCAAGGGGAAAATGAATCTCATCCAGCTTCAGAAGAAGGAAATTTGCAAGGAATTGGAAAAAGAAAGATCAGTTTAGATGAGGAAAAAGTTAGATCTAGAAATACACCATTATACCTGATATGTTTAAGACAAATTAGACAATTCAGACTTAAACATGGATGAGCCACAAAATGATCCATTTTATTATCTCCTATTTTGAAATGTAATTGCTGTTACAAGAGCTATAGCAAAGGGGACTGACCCCAAAATTATATAAGAAGCCTCTTGAATAAACCCTTGACAATATATGTGAAGCCAAAACTGCCACATAATTATAATTAATCTCAGATGGAACTGGATAATGCTGGAATCAACATCTAATAGGGACAATTTTTGGATCAATCCTTTATATATCTAACAAGTTGATCTATACTATAGGCACAGCAAACAATTAACATAATCTTGAATGGAGGAAAATGATTGACCTTTCTGCTAAGAATTGGTACTTGGCAATAAGATCACATACTATGACACCAGAGGGATTGATTGCCATCCCAAAGCAGATGAATTTTGGACAGGACCATCTTAAATAGTCTTAAAATTGGCAATGGATGCCTATGCAGTTAAAAGCATATGTGATGGTCAAATAAATAATGAAGTTAAAGAAAATTATAAAATCTAGAATCTAAAAAGGGAAAAATATATGTTGCACATAAAACATAGAAAAGAGTATATAAAAAGTTGAAAAATGAAAATAATGATAGTTTTAGATTTTTTTCAGGGACCTCACATATTAGGTTCTTGTCCACCTAGAACGTCACTGGGGAGGGGGATACTACTACTGTAGTAAAAACATTATTAAGATCAATTTGATAGAGGACACTGTTCAGAACCAGACCCTGTCATAATTAGGTCTTTTGTTGCCAATGTGATAAGTGGGAAAGAGCCATAATGTGGATCATCAGGTTAAAAACTGCAAGTGCCAGCCGTGCAACCCCAGACCTGATGGAAAATCTTACAGAAATATAAAGTTTCCAATTTTTTCCAAATATCTTGATATAGAACTAGAGCCATGGAGTAATTTTTAAAGCTTAAAAATGAGCTTCGTTTAAAAGTGCTCATATGAGATGGCATAGTACATTTGATATTAGAGGAGGTTGATGGACCATACCGCCAATAATGGCCATTAGGGGGAGACTTTTATTTCTTACCTTTCCTCAAAGTTCTCACGAAGCTCTTGAACAGCATATTTAAGATGATGACTCCAGGCTTCATGGAACAAAGTTGTATCTGCCTTCAAGGGACCATCTAATAAATGCTGATAACATGAACGTTTAAAAACTGCAACATAGGAACTGTATAATCTGGCCAAGCCAAGGGATATGTTTGATCTGATTTGATCACAATATCCAGCTGTGACAGATACCTTTTTTATTTGTCTTAATCCTACTTTTATGGCTTTATTAATGAAGTAACCATAAAACATGTTAAATTTTTGATTAACATACAGTTGATAGTTATTAACTGGACATGTTCAACTATAAGGCATTAGTCATGCAGTATTAATATGATTTAATTCCAAAGTTGATGCCAATTTATAGCTTATCAGGAATAATTGCTGACAATAGTTTTAAGTGAATTCAGTTGTTGGATAGATAGTCAACATTTAGATTCCTTATGTGGACAATCAGCTGGGTCACCAATTGATAAGGGTGGTCATTGTGTTACTGAAAAATTTATAACGCTTTTGCAAGGCAGTAAAAAGTAAGTTAGCCTGGGTAATAAAGCCTGCTGTAAAAAGGTAAATTGCTCCATTATTCAAGAATGGTCGCTAGCTCATAAAGTTAATTTAATGTGGTTGGTTAAAGAATTGGGAAATGGTTTTTTGGAAGCTAGCCCAGAAGATCATAATCTAGTCAAAAATGGATGCCAATTAGGTGGAAGAATAAGAGTAAAAACTAATTATCCTTGTATATTTATTTATAGTTAAGCTCATTGCCAATGAATGTCATCTTTATTGAGGTTCCAATCAAAGAGTTGAGCAACAAACATATCTATCAAATTCCCTTGCGCATTTTTAAAAACATAATATAGATAGAAATATTATTATATTTTTGCTCATTGGAAGATCTGAAGGTATTAGTTGCCCTTGTCTAATTTCTCAAGTAACTTGAATTGAGGAGATATCACTTTCCTGTAAGAAGATACCTGAGTGGGGTTAAACCACTTTTAAATACAAACTTTACTGGGTAGTTGTTTACATATAGCTAGAACTCTCTTAATCTTGCAACTCAGCCTAGAACCTGTATAATAAATTTAAAAAGTTTACACATGACTGTTAAGCTATTTTAGCCCAGCATGATGCTCAACAATTTGGCTATCCAATTATTTATTATATTAAGGCCTTTTAAAAGCATAAAAATACAGTATGACTGAGAGAGAATGTTGGCTGTTGTCCTGGCTATCAAATAATTTCGCCCTTCCCTTTAATTAATATACTTTACAATATATATTATGATTCCTCATGGCTGGCTTCAGAAATTGAAAGTCATATGAGAGGCTTGCAAGGAGGGCTTTATGCTTCAAATTAAAGTATTATCATTGTTCATTTGACTTTTGCTATTCATTAGAATGCTAATGAATTATATTAAATGCCTATTCTTACCCTCCTTACTACTGAAAAAATTTCATATATGACCTTATTGACCAACCATATGGTCTATGGCTGTTATAAAACTATGATATTCAATAGTAAATTAAACACAAACTTCTATACTTTGATATTATAATACTTATTATACAAACAAGTGGAAAGTAGTTACCATATAATTGCTCTTTCTCTGAGACTAACTTATTTCTTAGAGGACATTCAT
Source organism: Massospora cicadina (assembly GCA_022478985.1). Taxonomy (NCBI): domain Eukaryota; kingdom Fungi; phylum Entomophthoromycota; class Entomophthoromycetes; order Entomophthorales; family Entomophthoraceae; genus Massospora; species Massospora cicadina. The sequence continues at coordinate 226,184 of JAKSZP010007880.1, forward strand.
CTGTAGTTCATGGCGCAATAAGGAAGACTTACCAATGTTATATGATAGCTAGTATTAGGTAATATGATAGATTATATCATTGATGTTTAAAAGTCTTGAATACATGCAGGCATCAAGACAAAAAAACCTGTGATTTAAACATAAAGTATTTTCCCCTTCTGGACCTTTCAAAAAGTTTGAATTAAAATTTTTAATTCCTTGCCTATTAGTTTGCATGGCCATAATTATATCATTATCACTATAGACCATTTGATTAAGTGGGTGGATGCTACTCCATACTTAATGCCAAAACCAAGAATCCAGATTTAATTCTTTTTCCACAATTTTTATTCAACATGGTAGTACCAAGGCGCTTTAATATGATAAAAGGTTAAATTCAACCTCTTAAGTAATACATATATAAACTTCCTATTAACACTACTTACTCTTTTGTCACCTTTAAAACCCCTGCCACTAATGGTGCTGTGTAGAGAGAAAATGGGACCCTAGTATTTATCTCAAAAACTTTTACTACTAACCCTATGAGATTAAAATATAATCTCCTAGTATTCTACTATCATACCAAGAGAGCTATAACGAATTTACAATTATAACTTACTAAGGCCCTGTATGGGAGAACTAATCTTATTAAAATGTTTACAACCACAGATAGAGGCATCTACTTCAAAGTTAGCTATATTATTTATGTGATCATTAGCTGATGAGATAATCTAATTATAAGCTATGGCTATAGATTTTATATCAACAGCTATTTTTTATGAAACAAAACAGTTTGATTCTTGTCATAATGCCTTACCTGCCTTGCAGCAAAATTTATTTGTTTCTACCACCAGCTTTTAAAAAGACGTTTGAATAAGCTATCAACCATTTGATATGGCCTTTATAGGGTGCCTAATAAGAAGGTGTATGAATACTAAATTTCAGATCTCACCCAAAGCACTGTATTAAATAGGTACATGGACGCTTCTTTAGTTTGTATGAACCCTAAACAGAATCTTGAGGGGCATTATCAGCATTTGGGGAATTTCTTTTACCCCACCATTTAGTTGGCTAAAATATTGAGTAAACCTTGATAAAGATTATGAGCTAATATGAAACAATTATAAGTTCTTCAAGATTCTTGAAATCCAACTCATCTCAGGCAAGTTTGCTAAGAGTGCTATACAGCCTTGAGACCAGTGCTCTTAGGGCTAATAATTTGTAGATCCTGTTTTAATTCCATTCAATTACCCAAAGAGACAGTGAGAACATTATAAGAACGAAAATTTAATAATATGTGTCTCATTTCTTCTCTTACTAACTAACAGCTATTAGCCTTAGTTGGATAAAGTTTTTAATTACAATAGAATATAACTCTCCATAGTAAGGCAATTCATTGATTATAAGCGTTCCATAAGTGTTGCAATTTGGTCTGACAAACATCTAGATATTTGGTTTATTTTTTAATTGTTATATTTACCTAATGATTATATATAAGTTCAATCAATCAGATCAATATGCTAACAATGATCTACAGTTTATAACACTAATAAAACTTAATTGGGCCACATTGTCAACAAAATTTATCACATAATAATAGACATCCAATATGAATAAAAGTATTATGAGAAGTACAATTGACTCTTCACCCCATTGATGCTGTTCTACTATCAATTATTTCTAATTATTTATGTAAGCCTTAAAGCCCTTTATTTTAATTTGTTTGTTTTTTATTTATTCAGGGAAGGTCAACCAGGGGACGTACACTTCCAATATAGTGTGGATAAAATAAATTGATAATTAACTGTGAATAATAAAAGACACCCCAGAGGGTTCAAAGCCCCTCTTGTTGTCTCCAGGACCACCAAGTTTAGGACGGTAGGGGGTTTTATGCTGACTTATCCTTGGATGCAGCATGAGTGAAGGAAAGAATCAATATTAAGGAACCATATGGGGAACCACGTATTGATTGTCCCTCTGTTGCATGGGGTCATGTTTCCAAACAACCATGATTGGAAAATGTTCCAATATATGGTAGTGAAAACGACTAATGGCTTCCTGGAGGGTATGCGTTGCTCCTATAAATGAAACCAGTATTAAAGTATGGATTGTCCATAGTGCTATTGCTACTATTAACGCCCATAGGGATGGATGGATAGGTGACTCCATGTTGAGAGCAAACATGTTCCTAGACAAACTAAATGATTGTCCATTGTCTTAGAGGAACAGGTGCATGACCTCTTTCCAGATAGCTACTGATGTTGTAGATTTTTCTAAACGGTGTACTAGGTTTCCATATTGGCCACATAATGTGCATGAGGAGTGAGCAGCGTTTGATCATTCTGCTGTATGATATACTTTCTTCATGCATCTCCACACATGTGCTCATATTCTGGGTTGTAATAGTGAGTGATGTGTGTATCTCCAGACTCTTCTTTTGGTCTCCAGGTTGTATGGTATATCCATATGATACAGGTAATCAATTCTAACAATGGTACTCAAATTTCAGCTTTTTATGTTATCTGTGACTATTTGGCCATTAACTTCCTGTCTGTGAGTTAGCCTTGGACATCCTTGGTGACAAATCTGATCACATATGTGAATCTTCCACTCTGCTCTTCTCATGGCTAAAAGTATTCGTTTAAATTGTACTGGAGTGTCATTTGGCCTGCAGCTGTAGGGTGAGACGCAGTTACTAAATTAATGTGTTTGTATGATCTGGGTTTCTTAATTGGAGTGCTCGTGTAAAATTAGATCTTGCTGTTCTAGCCCAATGTATATCTGGAAGTCTGGACTAGTCACCTGAGCTATCCAGGATTCTAGTATATAGGTCGCTTGCTCTACATAATTAGTTAGCCTTATACCTCCATTCCTCCTAGGGCCAAATAGGGTATCAAGGCGTACAGGGAAATCATGGTTGGATTAAAGCCATCCTCATATTAAGGCGTAGATTGTATTAAAAAAGAACGGTAAGAAAGCAATTGCATGGGCTGTAAACCATATGATTGATAATATCATGGAGTTGGCTATTATAACCCTCTCTGTTAGACCTGTTTGATGTTCATGTAAGGAGGCAATGCGTTTTGTTATTTTATCTAGAAGTTGACTTTACATCATGGTGTTGGCGTAACCTCCTGCTTCTAGCCATATCCCTAAGTGACGGACAGGTCCAGCTTTTGGATTGGTAGTAAAGGGAAGTTCCAGTGGGGTAATTGCTAATTTTGCCTCCTATGTCTGGTGAGGAGTCTTGGTGCTGTATTGGTTTGTTGACCTAGTATAGATGGCGTCCAATGGGTCTGATATTTCCCCAGGAGTAAGATTTCCATTTTTTCAGTGTTGAGCAATGTGTGCTTATGGATGAGTAATCTTGTATTATTTCTCAATTCTGCGGGCATCCTGGTTGTTGGATATACCCACCACTCAGTCATTAATGAAAGCCATTACTTTGACTGGTGGTTGGCCATAGACATTTATTTCATTGAGAAGGGTGTTTGTATTCCAGATTAGGGGATCCTGACTAAAATTGTATAATAGAGAGCTTAGAGGGTCCCCTTGTTTGAGTCCTCTCTGTGGAAAAACTGGAATAGTCAAAAAACCTGCTCTGCTCACAGTCATGGTGGCTGACTCTGTGAACAACATCACCCAGTTTATGAGCCTATTTGGGGGTTATAATTTTTGAATACATGTCCTGAGATAGGTCCAGTTCACCCTGTCATATGCCTTCTGTTGATCTAAAAATACAAGCACTCTAGATGCTTTGGATTGGCAAACATTTACAACTGTGTAAATTTTGTCACATATGAAGCTTCTTGAGACAAATCCATATTGTGATGGGGATATTACATCAGTTACAATTTCTCCAAATCGTTTGGCCATAGTTTTTAATTATTTTAGTATCAGTGTTAGTTAGGGAGATTGAGCGCCAATTGGATAGGCTTAGTCTATCTCCTTTTTTGAATAGAGTGACATTGTATGCTTCTTTGCCTCCAGGTAGAAAGCATGTTTCCATATTGCATTTGTTCATGGAAGAAAAAAAAATTACTTATGTTAGTAATATATTTTATATAGAATTCATAAGACCCATCAGGTCCAGGGCATTTCTCTCTTGTTGCACTGTGTATTGTTTCCCATAATAACTCACACAATATTAGGCTGATTAAATTGTAGTTTTGTTTGTGGTGTCAATATGTGCATTTTCGAGGAATTTTTCAATTTTTTCTGGTTCAACCAGTTCATATTTATAAATCTGTATAAAACTTATTCACTTTGGTCACGACTTCTTTGAGTGTTTTTTATTATGAATTTATCCATTCATTAAACCTGTGTGCAGGATATCACGTTTTTTGGGTGTGAAATTGATGAAAAAATAGCTCAAACAAGTTTCTCTATCTTTTAGGTTTTTGCTCTAATGAACCCCAACTCAAGATTGGTGTTCATGTATCAGGGTGTTTAACTGTGCATAAACCTCTGCCCATTTGTGTCAACATTCAGGGCTGTATCCTGTGCATGATATTATTATTTTAACAGGTGATTGATTTCTGCCAAGTGTTTTGATGATGGCTGAAGCTGCTCTGTATCTTATAGATGCTGTGTGTTTAATCTGTTGTGTTGTTGACTTTGAAATTTCCCAAGAGATTAATGGGTCTGAACAGAAAGGTGTTTAGATATCTCACGTTGAGGATAAAACCTCCACCCAGGATTAAAATTCTGAGCCATCTAAATTTTCTGGGCATATTCTGCACCACCTGGGTGTTGGATAGTTGTTTCCGCTAGTGTCAAGGACACCAAAATTAGCCAATGGTCAGAGAATTTTGATTTTTGTAGTCTTGAATTTATTGATTTGGTGTCAGAGAATTAATGGTGTGAGTATTATGTCCATCCGTGACATGGAAATAAATACACCGTTGAGCACAAGTGGGCGTGTCATGTTCTGTAAGGGGAGTGACCGTTTAGGTAATGGATCATATAGTCCCAGGGTGGTCTTTAGCACACTAAGTTCCACTTGCCCAGTGGTGTCTCCATTGTGCATGGCTATCGGTCAATTTCTGGGTTGATCCAGCAGTTCATGTCTCCCATGACAAAAGTGTTTGCTGGAAGGTGAAGTTTTGTTAGAGCTGTTAAAAATCTTGACAGTCTGTTGCACAGTTCAGTTCATACACACTGGCTATTGAGTGCACCTCTTTGTGCCATAAGAAGGTAATGGCTAGTACACGGCCATCCAAAAATGAACTTTTAATAATGAATTTAAAGTTTTGGTTTGCAAATACTATCACCCCACGGTGGTGCGACTAAAATGATATTGTTGGAAGGAGCATGTTTTCCCATACCTCCTCCTTTCCCTGTGGACAGTGGGTTTCCTGCACCGCCAGGATATCCACAGGTGGGTTTCACAGGAGGCTCAACCTCTTAACCCAGGATGTTAAGGCCTTGAGTCCCACTATGTTCAGCGTCTCTATCTCTACTGAGAATCCTGATGAGCCTCAGGAGCAGTTAGCAGGGCCTCTTGGCCCTACTCCCTCTTTCTCATTAAACTCCATTGCATCTTTGCTGCAGTTGGCATATTTATGAGTAGGAGTTGGGGTGTATTCTGCCCCTTTTGTTACTGCTGCTTTTTCTCCTCTCCTGCCTTTGCTAAATTTTTCTTTCTCATTGCAGGGCACTCTTTTGTTCTTATTGGCCACAATTTTATTTTGCACATTCCATTGTTGATTTTTGCTCCCAATTGGGTCGTACTTTGCATTTTTTTGGGGTGTGCTAAACCCCTGTTTTGCCACATTTGCTTCCAAATCAGGTTCCACTGAATCCATTCTGTTTTGATTGGTTTTTTGGTTTTCTGTGGATTTTGATTGGCTCATTATTTCAAGTTCATACATATCTTCCTGGATCTTTTCTGGTGAGATGGATGATTCTGCAAAGTCTTTTTCCTTGGTCATGTCCAACTTTCATGCTTGTTTGGCCATTTTTCATGCTTTTGGGTTTTTGGGTCAATTATTTTATATTGTCCATTTTTCCTCAGTTGAATGCTTGTGTGGTGTCTGTAGTTTTGGCATACTCTGAGTCATCTTCACCCTTTTCTTCCTCACAGAATTTACATTTCTCTTAGGCATTATTTTATTGGACAAGCATGAATCTTATGCCCAAAGGCCTGGCAGTGGTTGCATATGGGGGTGCGCTCTTTACTGTTTCATGCAATAGTTGGGATTTATTCCCATCAATAATTAAGTATGCGATGTGGGGGATTTTTGTGATATCCTCCACTATCTCCTGGTTCAGAGAAACTATTGCGATTGTCTTCTTAGTACTAAGGGTTGGCATCAGCTGGCATCTTTGCATTTTGAATTGTTTTATTTCTCCATAGGATTCCAAGCCTTCCCAGAGATGTCTTTTGACTACTGTGCGCGCCAGTATAATCAGAATGTAGTCAAAAATTATAAAAATGTCTTTGGGTTCTTTCCAACATGTGCATTTAGTCGATACCAAATACTAACTATTGAGAAGGTCAATCATTACAATGACCTTTACTGCTTCATTCACTTCTTATGTTGTTTTGAACCCAAGATATACCCAAACTTTGTAGATAATATGAGGTGTTAAGTACACTGCGCGTGGGTATAATTTAAGTTGGGCTTCCCCAAATTTTTCCCACATTGTCATTGTCTCTACATCTAAGAATACATGTATCCCATGTTCCACTAATGACAGCAGTTGCGAGTAAGATACTTACATGTACCTGCAGTACTTTACTAAAAAAATTACAAAACCCACAAGGTGTGCCACCTTGAGCTTTTTTGTTTTTAATGTTATTTTTGTTTGTTCCTGTGCGTTTGGTGCCTTTTGGCGGTGCATATCCAGGTTTGTTACCTTTTACCACATTTACTCAATTCTTTACTTGTTTATTAATTGTGATCATCTCACCTGGTATTGATTATCAAATTGTTCTGTTTGAATCAAATTGTTTATATAAGTGATAGTAATTGGAAAAAAAGCTAATTTGTTTGCTTTTTAAAATCTCTTAATCCATTATGTCTATGTAAATTCATTGCACTAGTTTTATTGCTATTATCCTACTGCTTTTTGTTGACATTTTGTCCCCAGTAGGCAAATTATCAGGGTGTAAAACCCTAAGTCTAAGTCTTTATTTTTTGCCTTATCGAATATACATGCACTTATGACAATATTCAAATTGCAGTAATTTACCAAATATTAGGCACAAATAGGAATCTGTGATTTAGGTAGCATTGATGGAAGAATTGAGACTTTAAAAAGTGGATCTATTTTGTATAAAGTCACTTATTCTAAGTATATTAAAAAATCCCAGACGTTTACCACTAGCCCTAAAGTCACTTTTAGTGTTCTGAGACTAAGATGTGCTTCCTCTTATTTGTTTAATAGTAAAATCTAGAATTAATAACTAGGTTTAGCCAGTTTTTTTGCAAACTGTATTCATAAAGTTTACTTGGTATTTTATTTTGATATACCTGCGCAGAAGAAATCTGACGCTTAAGCTCTGATTTTAACACATTAGGCTTATTACAGGGAGAATATTTTTCAAATTCTATCAATAATAAGCCAATGAATTATGGTGATAAATTGTCTGATGATACTGCAAGACCTATTAATGTCTAAGTGTCTGACACTTTGGCCAAGCACAATGATATATAATCACATATTCACCCTAGCATCAAAATAGATAACCACATGAGCTTATTCTCCGATTTTTTGTTAATTTAAAGTTGCCAAGTTTCTACCATATCAACTATTACCTATTACCCTTAACGCCTCTAAACAACCTTAAGATAAATCCGGGTAGATCTATTAGCCCCATTGCAGACTTTGACAAGAAGAACAAATCTCTGCATAAGTTAGCTTACTTCCAAGAAAAATAGATATAAACATTAAAAAATCACCTCTTGACTGTGAAACAGAAATTTTATCTGGTGAGCAAAAATTCAAGGTTTAGTGCTAACCTTTTTCTAGTTTATTAGACCAAATCCATCAAAATTTTTAATGATAACTGTGTTAGTTCACAGATTGAAAAAATTTCATTTTCTGCTGGAGACAATGAGACTCAAATTGTGCATCCATTGCCTACAAGATAACAAAGTTACCAACTTTAAATATTTATGAGATCACAGATATTCTGGTGACTAAACTAGCAATTTTCCTTTACTGCCACCTTACTCTCCAACTCCTAATCTTTTGTTACACTATGCTAGTGTTAAACAAAAGACCTCCTATTGCTGAAGTGGCCGCTCACTCAGTTAGGTGCTGATGAAAGAAATTGAGCCACCTGCAATAAATCGTTTTCTCATAAGTTGCATCATAAAGAAGATTTAAAAAGTCTTGTTCTTGCATACATATGAATTCTTCTAATGATTCTGAGCGTGTCCAAACATACAAAGCCTTGAAAGTGTACATTTTGTGGCTATTCCAAAGTGAACTAGAATTTACAATCTCTGACAACATGTAGGCTAAGTCCAAGCCTTTGACATTAGACTTTTCTGTGTTTGGAGGTATTGGTACCTACCCTCGGGTTGGGACCATCTAGTACTAAAAAAGAGGTATTAGTACTTAATAGGACCTTAATAATATAGGCAGTTTCTGTTAAAGATTATTAATTGATATGATGTAAAAAGTATATATATTGCTTATGGATTTGGTGTGCATAGAATACAACTTGGTTTTATTAGATTTACTTCTTTTCATAAGGCAATTGGTTATTTGCAAATTGATTTTAGGTCCAGTGGAGTCCATTCCTTGACCTTATATGATTTTATTAGCTTCTTACGTAGATTGTATTATGGAGCTCTGGTCTGCTTTTGAATTTATGGCCGCCACTCTGAGTTCAACAGTGATTCTTGCTGTCCTTTGACCCTTGTGGCTCTTGTGGCCAGATGGACACATTGGATGTCTCAATCACTAAAGTTTACTAAATTACTTTGCTTCCATTTTTGGTAATATTTGCATTGCTCAGCATATCACAAATGTAGAAAATCTCTTTCAAAGCAGTTTCATTAATTCTCCATTACTTGATGTGAATTCAAAGGTATATAGGGTTCATATGCAACATTGTGCTCATAGTCTTTTGGACTAGTATTTATACTTTAGTGTCCTCTGACTTCATGATGACCAGCTGGTAAATTAATTATCAGTCAGAAATATATCAGCATCTGTTGTCAGAAATTTAGATTCTTTGAAGCTCTTGAAAAATTTAAAATTTTTGTAAAATATCTTATTTCTGAAAGAGTTATATAAGGCTCAATCGTTGTTATGAATAGATAAATCATTAGTATCATAAACAGCAATATTGGAATTGGAGATTCTGAAGTATTTTCCATAAGTTGAGGATTTAACCCCTACAGCTGAGACTTTCTTAAAATGACCCTCCTCAAGACAAAACCTAGAAAAGACTTCAAGTGCCACATGTGGACTCATATATAGGTGTTGTGTGAGGAAATTTTTTGATAAATACTCAATTTCTCTTCTTATGGCAACAGTTGCAGGTACTATCCAGACGTCCTGTAACTTCTCAGGTAGTTTTCCATAATATGGTAGAACATCAATTTCTATCCTAACTTATATATGGAAAACTTGGGTCTTCAGTCACTTTTTTCTCTTCTTAAGTGACTTTATGACGTTGTTGCTGACGTTAAGCTGAATTTTTACTGACTCCTTTTTTGACTCTTCCTGGTGTTTGTTGAACATTAAATTCTTCCTATCCGCATCCATCACTGAGGCTAACAAACTGGTAATGCGACTTCTCATCCATATATCGCCTTTAATAAACATGCATATAGTCCTGTAGTAGTTCAACCAATAAAGCAAACAGGAATGATAAAACAAGAATACCATATTGATTCGTGGTTTATTGAAATTTTCTTTAGGTTAACACAAGGTTTTCACCAAGTCTTTCCACAACTCCATTGAAATAGGGGGTGTAAGGCTTGATAAACTGCTGCTTGACTCCTAAGTCCATCAGGTGTCTCAAAACATCTGGATTGAAAATCCGTCCTTTATTTGAAAGCAGTATCTGAGGGCACCCATGGAAATTAATGAACTTTTTGTAGATAAATTTTGATGTAAATCATTAAGTAAACGCCTTGGTTGTAATCGCGTAGGTCTACTTAGTGAAATAATATATTGTTACAATGATAAACTTAACCCCATTGGATGACATTAAGATGGTCCAACAACGTCAATGGAAACAATGTAAATGGGTGCATTTGACGAGACATGCTGAAACTCAACCTTTCTTTGAGAGTAGCTTGTATTAGAAAATTCAATGCAGAGCTCCAGAACCTGACTGATATTGTCCAATATGGCTTCCCAGTAAATTCTCCCATTTGAAATGATGTTTTGTCTTCTGCAGCCTTCCGTGAACTACTTGACGGTGTCCTTCCATGACTAGCGCCCTTTCTTGCTCATAATTAAATATGAGGAACAATTTTTCTTTTATTGTTTCTCCAGCCGTCAATTTTGTAATCTAGTTGCTCTTGAAAATCTCTTTAGCAACTTCATAACTACATCGTCTTCATTCCATTCCTCCTCTGGGTTTATTATAAGGCCGGAGATAATATCATCTCATAGGCTTGCAAATGGAAGACAGTTAACTAGCAACAAGCCATCCGCATTCAGGTGCTTCTATCGTTCTAGTTCAGGATCTCAAAGTTAAAGTATTTCAACTGAACAACCCTTCCTTCTAGTCTTACATCTAGATCCTTCATTAATTTAATCATATCAGTAAAAGTTAGTACAAAATTATCTCTAAGTACATGCCATAAATTTAAGATTGGAAATGAAGTACTCTTTTATCATCGCTAAGCACTCTTTGCTCTGTAACTGTGTAGTTGCTCTCTATTATGGTGAATGTCTTTGAGTAGTGCTCTATAAGATGATCTACTACTTATCCAACCAACTTCTAAGATGGGCCCATTTTCACATCACTGGTATCAGTGTAAACTTAGAGAGTTTTCACAAAAAATTGGGTATTACCAGAACGAGGCTTCTATTTGCTTCTGCTATAGCTGATTGAAGGCAGCTTCTTGCTCTTGTTTCCTAAATTACGGTATTCCTTTGTTGAGCAGGTGCATGAACAGCTCAGCAATGTCTGAAAAGTTTGGCACAAATTGGCTGTAGTATACCATCATGTCTAAGAATACCTTGTACATCTCTCATTTACTTGGGGAAATTCATCTTGACAATATCTTTGACATTCCCTTACTGGAGCTTGATTCCTTTTTGGCCACTTCATGGTTGAGAGATTATAGCCACTCATCAAAAACGAGCACTTGCATCTATTAAGCTTAAAATTGTTCTCTTAACGATTAAAAACCTACTCAGGTGTGACAGATAATATTGAACGCCCTGATGGACACTATGATGACGTCCAATTAGATGAGCACACTTGGAATCTTCATATATCCAAAAAATCTGATTTATTAGTTTTTGTAATGTAGCTGTGGAGTTGAACAAGGCCTGTGGCGTATTCATTGGCTTATACAGGTCTTAGGGGTAATTTGCACATATTTCTCCCGGTACTGGTGACAGCTCCATCTGCCAGTATCCACTTGCCATTTTCATTACTGAGAAGTAGAGAGATATTCTAGAGTTGTTTGAAGGCATCTTTGATGCATGGTAAAGGATTATAGTATATTTTTCAGGCTGTTAATCATTAGCAATCAATGACTTTGTGGTGTGTCCCATCCTCCTTTCTCACTAGCAAAAGGGGAGAGGACCAAGGAATATTGGAGAGGTTTACTAAGCCTGCATCTATAAGTTGCTGTAGTTTTTAAAATGACTTTGTTCTCACTTTTGTAATGGCAGTAAGTCTGCGATTGTGAGGTTATGGAGTTTCTAGTGTCAATACTATGAACTCCTCCCTTTCATAAGCCATATTAATAGGTCCGCCGCTAAAAATGTTTGCGTATTGACTAAAGAGTTCAATGAGTTCACGCTCTTACTTGCATATGTCACTTGCAGTCCAATCTCTTTGATAATGGCAATGGCATGAATTAGTTCAACGTTGGTATATCGGTACATCTTTGCTTTGACAATAGTTTGGCCCTTCTTGGTCTTGACATGGTGTTTAAAAATGTTTCTCAGGAGGACTTTAAATTCTCACTTATATGTAGTTTCTTAATATTAGGCATCACTATGGGTTCCTGTTCTCTGACACCTTAGTGACAGTTAATCTCAAACATTGTCTTCTCTGGGGGATTAATACTGATATTGACCAGCATGAGCTTCTGTTCTCCATGATGTAAGTACATCTCTTTACTGGTGTACAAGGGAAAACCAGAGTCTGCTTCTATGGTTGATGATAGCTGCTTTATTCCCTTCATCTTCAGGGTATAGTTGATTAGGTAAATGGAATGAAAAGACTGACTGAACCTGTGTGATGATGATTTCAAACTAACTAGAAACTAAGTTCCTATGAAAACATTGTAGTGGTTATTATCAAGTACCACGCTTAGAGCAGATAAGATAATGCGTACAAATTGCAAGGGTAACGAGAAAAAAGCTCCTAGTTCTTTGGTTGACTCAAGACCAGAAGTCCTGAACTTGGCCTGTAATTGATATCTGGTGCAAGCTTCAATTTCATGAGCTTGGAATACATAATGTTGGCTGAAGCGTCAGATCCAGTACTGCTGATTTTTTACTTTATTTATGATGTAATTAACTTTTATAATACTCTTACCATTAAGTCATGCCTATGGTAAAACTTTCACTGACTTCATGATTGAATCCTCTTAGATCTTCAGGAATGCAGGGCTCATTACAAGCCTTAGGTGACTGACAATTTTCAATTGCAATCTTCATGAACGTAGTTTCCACAAGATTCTCGTCATCCAGTATACTATCTAAAATCTGTTAAACTTTGAGTTAGAGCCAAGTAATACTGCTCTGTGGGCTCATAATCGCTTAGTTAGGTATTAGGTGGGCAAGCATAGCCACTTCTCTTGGGGTTCAATGAAATATTATCCAGAATCAATGTGTGAGCCAAGCTTTATTCATTGATTACTTTGAGTGTGGTTTATGGCCCAATTGATTAATTCTGCGGCTTCCACTTTGAGTTCTTCTTTCCTTTTTCCTTTATTATAGGACAACGTCTCCAAAAGTTCCCTTCTTTCTAATTCTGTTTAATCTGAACTTAATAGAACTCAGGTACTTCTGTTCAACTGGATAGTAAGCCTTCTCCTTAGGCTTATCATCACAGCTTAGAGCAACGTAGACATCCTTTTAAACAGGGCGGCGTTGCTGATGATTCAGATGTCTTAACTTCAACTTATAATCGGGTTTGACAATAAGGAATGTCTATTAAATGGCATATAAAGATTTAATGTTTTCATGGCCCGTGTCATAGCATCATGAGTTGCAGAAGTGATTTCTATGAACTAAGCAAGATGGTCTTCGCAGTAATTAGATTAAAGGCTATAGTTGTCCATAGCTGTTCTGCTTTAAAGTGATAAACAATATGCGCATTCCACAATTGACTCAAAATTCCCCATTCTCATGGTGAAGAATTTTTCTTCATATTTTGAACATACTGAGCGCTTACAAACTTGTAAACATATCTATGTGACTTTAGCCCAAGTGATTTGTTTAAAGTTTAGCTCCAAGAATCCCTTGTGCTTCTCTGCTCATACATCCCTGAACATGGCTAGCAATATGTTTGTCTATGTCTCCATAATGATGTTTTCATATAACTAAAGATTTCTGACCATAGCTCCCTTGAAAGAGTGAACTTATTTTGAAGTACAAGAAAAAGATCTGAAGCTTATTCAGATTCAATTTGATGTGCGGGTTGTTAAACCATTTCTGGTGTATTAGTTTTAGTACTTTTGCTCAAATTAGGTAATGTCTGAGGGGTGGATGACGTCTAACTTGGATGTTGACTGTGTCCAGCTACAATCAATCCAACTAGTTGTCATAACCTTCTAGATTGGTAGAAATTTAGTTTAAGCTTTATATAGTTTCATTGTTCTCACACTCCAAAAGCTCCAAATTCTCTCTCACTTGAGTCATGTCCAGCTCTCTAGTCCTTTCTTGCTCTGATGATGATCCTACTTTTCCTAGCTCAATAGTCAAAGAAGCTACACACGGCTTCAAATTGTTAAGCGTCCTGTACTACTCTCCATATTCATATCTTCTGAAGTTCCTTTCCATAATACACTTCCATAGTATCCTCAAAGAACTCCTCACAATTTCTTAATGGCGCCCCTGTGGTGAGCACCAGTTATTGCTAAGGTGGCCCGTCTGATCAGGAGGTGCTGATGATAGGGGTTGAGCCACTTGCATTAAATCAAATATACTTTCATAGGGTGCATCATCAGGCGAATATGGAGGGCTTTTTTCTGGCACAAATGGATTTTCCTAGTGGTTTCAAGGTTGTCTGATCTTTTCAAGCCTTGAAATTAAGCTTGTGGCTACTCCAGGATGCACTGTAACTCTCTCAACTTATGATGATTATAGGTAAACTAAGTTTAAACTATCAACAACTAATCTTCTGTGTTTGACGTTATTAGCACATAAAAATCAAAATTAATAAAGACAGTTTCTGTAAAAGAAATTACCATATTTATATGATTATAGTAAGTATATTGTGACTAGGGACTTGAGGTGCATAAGCGAGGTCAAGATTTTCATCAAATAAACTTTTCTCATAAGGCTATTGTGCATTTGTAACTTGGTTTCAGGGATAGTGGTGTCCAATTCCTTAATCCTTTGGGATCTCTGGTCTCCTTGTATAATTAGTTTAATTTTGGATCTCTGGACTGCATGAGAATGCATGGCTGCTGTGCGTAGTTTTACAGTGGCTCTAACTGCTCTTGTGTCCCTTGTGGCACTTGTAGCTGCATGGGTACATTGGTTTTCTTGGTAACTAAAATTTTTAAGATTATAATGCTTCTCTTTTTTGGTTTTTTTACATTTCTCATCATTGTAAAAATGGTAAAACTTTCTTAGGATGGGGTTTTGGTAATTCTTCTGTCATCAGCAAATGAACCTAAAGGTATATAATAAGGCCACCTGAAAATTTCATCTGTGATTTCGTTTATATAGTTTTTTTGGAACAATATTTATATTTTAATGTCCTCTGACGTCATGGTGATAGACTGTCAGATTATTTTAATGGTCAGGGGGTATATGATGGCTTCTGTTGTCAGAGATTTTAGACTTTTTGAATCCTATAAAAGGGGCTTTAAAAGATAGTAAAACATTTTTTATTTCTGGATGAGTTAGCTGATACTCATTTGATGTTATGGACAGTTATATTATCAGTACCAATATTAGTATTATTGAAATGGGGATTTTCTGGAGGGTTTTTATAGGTCGAGTATTTAACCCCTATATTTGAGACTTTTTTGACACCTCCACTCAAGTTGTAATGGAGTCCCAAAGTCGGTTTGTTTTAGAACCTCATTCAGAAAACCCTTAGCCACAAATGGAATTATTTCAGCATCCAAGCCTTACACAAATAGATATCAATATTCCATTAATGCAAAACAACTTTCCTAAGTTTGAAGAAAGATTGAAATGTATACAACTCTTCTGCCCTGTTTTAAATAGTTATGGAAGGCTTCCTTAATCCGCTAAACTGGCAACCTTAAGGAATTCCCTGGACTTTGAAAATCTAGATCTAAGCATCCTAAAATTCAAAATAAAGTTGAGCTAAATTACCACAATTCCATAGACTCATTGTAAAATATTTTGCAGAGTAGAACATATGACAGAGCGGAAAACATTGTTTCTTGAATTCTTACTTGGTAAGTATGATTCTGTTGCAGCCTTTGCAGAACAGTCTACCATAAGGCTTAGGTGTTATAAGGAGAAGATATGATAGAAAACTTTGACGCCCTAATTGCCCTTTGACACATATGCAAGGCATATGAAGAGCTATATTGGGTACTATTACAGGTGCTCAATGAGTACCATACCATTACTCATATTTTCATTAAAGAGTATGCCAAAATGGCATCACTTTTGAGGTGCTCAACCACTGTCAACGTGAGCTTTGCAAAATTGTCAGTAGGCTATATCTCTAATCACATATTTTAACTTGTCTTACTGACCACACTCCAATAAATTGGAGAAAGTCTAATTGATTGTCAATTGTGCAATATGCGAGGGCGTTATGCAAGTCATTGCCCTGCTATTGTCGCTGAATCCACCATTTATTTAGTAAATCAAAAAACTAAAGATGACATGGAAAAAGACAAGGCGGAATCAAAAAGAGTTAATTTACTTCTTCCACCTCTAGTAAAATCCCAAAGAATATCAAAATCGAAATGATTGTAATTACAATTGGGTTGCTAAAAGAAAAACAGGGCACTTCACCACTGGTTTCCCTAAGTCATCATTATTTAGATGGTAGTTTAAACCACTCTGTCAATGCTATAAAATGAAGTTGTAGTTCCAAGTAATGTCAAAAAGAAGCCATATGTCCATCAATTGGAACATTAAGAATCTCTGGTATTTCTGATGATTCACTCTGTTGAAATTTTTTTAACACTAGGTGGTCCCAACCTAAAGGGAGATACACTGATCTCTTGTCTATCTAGATATGTTCATGTGACCGTATCTATCAGGATTTAATAGAATCACCATTATTAGGAGTATATGCACAATCTATCTAGGTCAATTGGACACTTTAGATTTCAATTTAATTAACTAAACTGATTCTTACTATTTAAGTTCACATATATTGATGTTATTATAGATAAGCTCAAAGTAAAGACTATTGTAGTTGGTGTTGCACCAATTAATATTGTGTCTATTTGATTGGTGAAATTAGTCACCCTGGTGCCTGATATTGATTACAGGTAAATTATAAAGAACCTAGAAACTAAGTTGACTACATCATAAGAAGCTGGCAATAAGTTGCTTCTGCGATTTAGCTCCCTATTATTATCAGCTCCTTCTTTAGTTTATAAATCAAGATCACAACTTTCTCATTTATACCTCTTTAACAAGGAAATATGGTATAAAGACTGCTTTTTAGAATTATTTTAAGATTCTGGCCAAATCCTCCCATTATATTACAATCAGAAAGGTAGCGGCCCTGAGCTTAATAATCAGGCGTTTGTAAATATCACCTTTAAAATAAAATAGTTCATATTAACTATAAACAGTTGAATTGCTATATATGCTTATTAACCAGACTTAGAATCAATGGACATTCCAAGCTAATCTACCTAAAGTTCAACTACTTCATCAGGCCGCCAATCATTGTAGTACCAAAATTAACTTGAAAGCCACTTCAGGGTATACAAAGAGATATTCAAGCCATCTTGCTGATCAACTTTAAAGCTGTTCTCATGCCTATTTGTCCTTCCAGATCAAATAGAAATCTAATTATTATTAGCTTAATTATATAATTATTTAATGTAAATTATTAGAGTGCAAACAGTTGCTTTTGCTCTTATTTTGCCTATCAACAAAGATCAAAATATTCATGAGTTTAGCAACTTATATGAACTGTGCCTTTATGGCGAAGAGTGAAGGTCAGTTTGTTCACTGGTTCCTCATAAACTCCTCTTTGGGATAACTAAAAATTAAAAAGACCAAGAAATTGCTTTTTTGATGAGTATAGCAGTATATTTGCAAGAGATGACTTTGAATTGGGATGTGCACAGGATGTGCTACACCATATTTGGGCCATAAATCATCCATTTTTCCGCCTACATACTCTTAGTGGATAAAAAGCGGCTGATGCAGTTGTCAATAAGGAAATCAACTAGTTTTTGTAACTAGGTATGTTAGTACCCTTTAAGAGTCCTTGTTCCATCCCCTTTTTGATAATAAATGTTAAGTACATGTCAAATTGCGTTGTAATTGACTATAGTAAATTTAAAAGCATTACCAAAAATGACTCCTATCCCTTACCATACGTTGGCATTTTGCTAGAATGCTTAGGCGGCAAGCAACATTTTTTGACTAAGGATCTAATTTGGGCTTTTGCAGATAAATCTGTCAAAGTCAGAACTAGGTAAGTGTGTCATGATTTTGGCTCATTTCCCTTACCAACCTACTTGTGTGCTGCAAGTGTTAGCTAATGTCCCCATGGCCTTCCAACAGGCAATGAGTAATTTTTTTGGGATTTTTATTTCTTGTGTGTTAGTACACCTGGATGACATAAACTTATATTTCAGAATATTTAAAGAGCATTTACAGCACTTGAAAGAAGTCTTTCGCCGACTCTTCAAGAATGATCTTGAAATTAAGTTGCAGAAGTGCAACTTCTGAAAAAAATATCTATCTGGGATTTGTTGTTTCAATGCAGGGTTTATGGCCCCATCCAGAAAAGATCAAAGCAATCAAAAAATAATCTGTTCTTGAAGAAAGCGCAGTATTCAATTATTCTTTGGAATTATCAGATACTATTGCTAGCCTTTTGTAAGTTTGTAAAGCCTGGGAACCTTTCTTGCATCTAATAACTATTGTACAATTCATTTAGATGGAAAACTGTCAACTCTATTTTATTAAACTGAGGCTTTACTCTACTAAAAAGCTCCTATATTGATATGCCCAAAATCTTGAGAAACCTTGCATTATTAAAATGGACACTTTCCCCAATGCCGTAGGTGTGTTGTTATTGCAACTTGATGATTAAGGAAGAGTGAGAATATGTATAATTGTTTCCAAACGTTCAATGTTCATAATGGAAACTCACAACAGAGTTGAATGTTTGGCATATATTTATGCGTTTAAGCAGTTCATGGGTTATTTCCACAGGGTTCACTTCAGAGTAATACATGACCAAGCCTCTCTTAGCTGGTTATAAAATTAAATTATTATAATGGCATCATGCAGAATGGGCTTTAAAAACTAGAAGCTATAACCTTGACATAGAGCGCTGGCCTAGATTGAACACCAAAACGCTTACTGTCACTTTTCTGCCCAATGTGGCATGAGAATCTGATATGGCTAATGCATTGTTTAATAAATTGGTTACTAAGCGATATGGCAATGAACTAAGGAGGTTTAAATTACGTTGGAAAAGTTGGATATATCCTTGTTAAAAAGAGGGAAATCTACAAGATTATGAATGGTTAAACTTTTAATTTCTTAGGCTGACAGAACGTAATGATTTATTCTTGGAGTTTATAAGTGGCGGGGAACAGGCATGTAAAGGAGACACTTGAGTAGTTGAAATCATTACTATTGGTAGTCAATGTTTCTCAATACTCATGAGATACTTTAATGTTGCAAGAAATTTAGATTGAAGCTTCTAATGGAAGGTCACCTCCTATCACCTGGCTAAGCCCAATTTCACCTGAAACACCATCTTTATAGGAGTTGTGGGCTCATTGCTTAATAGTTATGGACATTTCAAATTCATAATCAGTGGCTATTAAACACCTCACCAAGTGGGTGGAAGCCAAGGTTTCAGTGACCTCAGCACAACAACAATAGCAAGTTTAACTAAAAATACTATAGGCACAGATGCCCGCAAACCCTTTTAGTTAATATTGGGATATATTTAACATCTTATAACTTCCATAAACTTAACAACTTGTTACATATTCAGAGTGTTTTCTATTTCCTGTATCACTCAGAAACTAATGGCACCATGGAAAAAGTAAACGGTAATCTTGTTAGCATTCTATAGAAATTTATCACTTGTAAGGTATACACTTGAAACATTTTTCCTATGCTATTTTCGTGTATATATTGCTTACCATTTAGCAATGAGGCACTTACAGTTCCAGATACAATATGGATAGTATACTGCTTAACCAACATTATTCTCATTTGTTAATGAAGATATCATAAATTCTACAAGATACCAGAAAAACGGTCTCAGGCATTAATACATCTGTAAGAAAAGCATGTTTAAACATGCTGGCTTAATGTTGAGTCTCAGAAGAACAATAACTTGAACAATAGACATCAACTACCTTTATCATATGTTAATTGGTCCTTTATATAATCATGGGTTTAGCGAGTTGGCAAGTGTCATGAAATTGGCTAATACTAAGACTAGACTGCCAGTCTGGATACATAGACACCCAATATACAAGGCAAAATACTTGAGTGTAGCTGACCACAGTGCTTGATATTTACTAAAAAGGTGAAGAGCTAAGGGCTCCTAACTTACCACAAAAATCACTGATGCCCCATAATGAGCCAATTGGTAGTGGCATCAGCAGCATAAGAGCCAAGAGAGACAGCCTTCTCAAGAACATACTATACTGTGGGAGATTTCTGGTAGCATGAGGAATAAATCTTGTAAAATGTCCTCAGAATTTAAAAAAGTGTGGATGAGAGTACCTCAAAGAGCAAGATAAGGTTGAGATGCTTCATAGAATTTATTATAGGAGACAAGTCCTATGTGGCCACATACCAACACCCCCATTCAAGCAAGGAGGGCAGAAGCGTGATTATGATCATCACTATACCCGATAATTGTAAAGACTGGTAGCATAGCAACTAAACAAGTATTCATTTTACTTAAAAATAAAAAAGAATATAAGGGTTCCTTTTTGTAAGGTTTTGTTTATTGGAATCAAAACAAAATCATTATTTGACATCAGAACCTGTTGAAGACTACTTTTTAGAATACATATGAGTGGAGAATAAGAGGGGTGTGCATTGAGCTCAAAAATATCTCTTTGAGCGCGATTCTGATGAATTGACAACCTATTACCTTTCAATACAATTTGGATCCAGCCTGCCAAGTTAAATTACTGTCAAAGAAATTAAAAAATAATGATTGATTTGATTCCACCTTGCTAGATGATGATATTCTGTTTAGCGGGTTGATGGATTGCACCCACATACAGGGAAGGTAGTGATGATCCCATTTCTAATCAACCAGGATCAGCACGCCCAAAGTACTGAAATGGGTTCGCAGTCTCAGGAGACAAGTTATAGAGCTTGGCGGGGGATAACAAGCTGGAGATTTATCTGTACAATTTGAGTGCATTCAAAATTTGATATACACTCTTGGATGGAACTTGAACTATCATATGACATTCTGACTTGGGAGGGGGCGGCGACCTACCCATTGGTGGTGACCCCTGTCCAACACCACTTCCTGACGCATCCCCTAGATCTCTTTACTAACTCCTTGTAGCGGGAAGAATGGGCAATGGAAAACTCTTCAAAGGGTAGGCTGTCACTTACCGCTCATCCACAACATGGTATAAATTACCCTTGTTAGTGAAAATAAAGCAGCCCTTTTCCCCTTCTTGTGAATGTAGGGATACCTTATCTTATTTGGGCTATGAATTGCTTTCCAGAGCATACATTATCCTTCCCTCCTTGGACAGGGGAAGCTCTGCCACCTTAGCTTGCGTGAAAACATAGTTTGTATGCACCTTGGGTGATTTGATGGCCATGAGGATGGCAACCTTCTGGGGGGCTAGGAGCTTTGGGTGTGATTCTTGGAAGGTTTCCACCAGCTGGTTGCAATGGGTACAATCTCTTACACTTATTAAGGTGTTTTTGTAGGAGAAAACCCTCTTCTAAACAATCAGGTACTTCACCAAATGGTGAGACTACCTGAACATCAAGATGGCCTTGACCTCAGCATCCTGAGAGTCATCTACCAATATTGGCTCCAGTATGGAAGGTTCCTTATCCTTGAAAGGGGACAGTTGGGATATGTAGAAGGCGTTATGCTTCTTCCTATTGTATGGGAGTGTCGTTTAGAAAGCCCAATTGCTTAAGTCTTCCTCAACCACATGATGCCAGAACGTTTTCTGATAACTTTTTGGAGGGGACCTCATATGCAGGTGGCATATATCAACATGAATGGGGAACCCACTTTGAACTTGTGGGATGTATGTCACTTGTGGTATACAAACTTTTTATAGTCACTGATAGCCTTTGTTGACTTCTACCAAACCATGGCTTATGTATTATGGAGCTGCATCACACGTTCTTTGCAGTAGGAGCTTCCAAAAAACATGGACCAACTTGAAACGGGGGGTTATACCTCAAAATGGACTCATATGGGTAAAAGCCTGTGGACGAGTACGTTTCATTATTATATACAAACTGCACTAAGGGAAGATTAGCAGCCATGTATCTTGAGCAGCAGTGACATAACAGCAAAGATACTGCTTTAATATTATTTGACCCTCTCCGTCTGCCTGTCAAACTGGAGTGATATGCAGTTGAGTGGCAAGGCTTGATCTTAAGGATGGCTAACAAAGCGCTCTAAGAATGGGCTTCAATCTGGGGCATCCAATCACTCACAATTTCATGGGGTAAGACAAACATAGAAAAGACATGGTGAACAAAGAGTTTGTCCAATTCCTCTGAATTTATTGTTGACTGTCATGAGTTAAAAACAGGAAACAATTGGTAAAAATCTTCAACCACCATGATTGCATCAAACCCATTGAAACTAGGGATTTCAACAATGAAGTCTACCTTTGAAGAGGTCCACAGGCACTTTACCTGTTGTAACGGATGGAAAAATACTATTATTACCTGACCTATCTGCTTTTGTTTATGCAAAAGTCATGAAATTTGTGATTTAAACTAGAAAGTCTTTCAAAAATACCTGGCCAGTTGCAATTTAATTTCACTCAGTTGAGGCATTCTTATCACCCAGGAGTCCCACTACTGATTGTATCATGATGTCTAGGGATTACTTAATTGCAAAGTGGGGA
Source organism: Massospora cicadina (assembly GCA_022478985.1). Taxonomy (NCBI): domain Eukaryota; kingdom Fungi; phylum Entomophthoromycota; class Entomophthoromycetes; order Entomophthorales; family Entomophthoraceae; genus Massospora; species Massospora cicadina. The sequence continues at coordinate 248,785 of JAKSZP010007880.1, forward strand.
GTTTAAACTCTATTTTGAACAAAATCATTCCCTCTTTCATATAATAATGGGTTCATTTATGGGATGAAATACCAGTTAACCAAACAACACCAGCTCTTCTAAGCAGGATGTTTAGCCATGATGCTGTAAATCAAAGGCACATCTGAGTCCCAGTCTGGCACAGATTTACAGGAGGTGCAATGGCTAAGATTTGGGATGGAGGAATAACCATGGTCATCTTTTGCCATATCCTCAGTAATACTTAAAGAGGGGTATGACTCAACATATTTGGGAGAACATTTAGGGCACCTTTTTTACTCATATTTTAAGTTGAAGCTATTAAGGTCTTGATAGGTCCAGGCCTTATAATGTGACAATCTTTGCAGCTTCTTAAAAGAAATGAGGGCTTGGTGGTCCATTCTAACAACCACTTCCTGTCAAGCTCCCTGGACAAGATAACAACAGTTCTGAGTGACAATTCCACTGCAGCAAGATCCTTATCATAAATGGCCCATGGCTGCTTTAAGGAGGATAATTTGCACAAAAATTGGGTAACAGTATGCTCTACACCTTCATGGTCCAAAAGCATCACATCCTCCACCATGGCCATAGAAGCATCACATGCTACAATAAAACCTGAATAGATCTGAATGCTTAAGGATGGGAGTCACCACAGATACTTTCTTGATAGCTTTAAATCCGCTTTGACAGAATTCTGACCACTTGAAGGAAATAATTCACTGTCATGGTATGAAGGGGCGTTGCCAACTGATTAAGCTCAGAAGAGTGTTTCTTTAAGAAAATAATGGTACCTAAGAAATTCTGAAGATATTTCTGCGTGGTAGGGGTGAACCATGAGAGTTGGCCTCAATTCTTTAAGGGGGATGGCATACCCATCCTTTAGAGCCAGTTTGCCTAATAAAGTGACTTCCTCTTTGATAAAATCTACTATTAAGGCTTCACATAAGTATCTGCCTTCTGAAAGGCAGCCAGCAACACTTTGAGGTCATGATGCTTGTGGGTGAAGAGTGTACCAAGATGTCATCAATATATGCTAACTCACGGGTAAAAATGAATATTGCCCAGAACGTCATCAATCATGTGTTGGAACTTGTCAGGTGCATTTTCTAAGACCAGATGGTATTAGGAGGAACTAAAAAATACCTCTCAGTGTAACAGCTTTATAAATGCAGCCAGGGTTTATAAATGATATCAAAGCTGTAAACTAGCGAAGAGGTTGATAAAGACGAAAAGTTAGGTCAAAAATAGACTACTTTAACTGAGTTAAAAAAGTGTCAATCTCTATAGGTATGTGAGAATATGGTGACTAGGGGACCTCCATGGCTCTGTATAATCAGGATCTTTTGCTCCTTTAAAATCACCTGGCTGGGTTGATGACCTCATTGTTCTGCATTGTCCTCATGATTTTAATGGTGAAATTCACGCTTTTTAGGTTTGGGAGTGGGGGCACAATTCCTGAAGGCATCTCTATTGATTCTAGTACATGTGATTATTCCTGATTAAATTTTCCACCAGTGCCTCCAAAAGATGGTTTTTAATAATAAGGGCTTGAGAGTTGACTTATTTTAAATTGATGCAGGAGTAAAGATTTCGCTCATTCCTTATCTGGAATCCTGACAACGCCCCCTTAAGACCCTGTTTGGTGTCAGACATTTGCCATCCAGGTTTCAAAATAAGAATGTTTTGGGGCAGAATCAGACAGAAAGGGAAAATGTCGGACATTTAATAAGTCCATGAAAATAGAATATTGTCTAAATATTATTAAAAATCTTATCAGCCAAAAGACCCTGGCCAATTCTTTGTGGAATCCCACAAATCAGGGCAACACTTTTACAAATACTAACTTGGCAGTTAGCACCAAGTTAGGAAATTGGATTCTTCCAACCATGCAGCTTATTATGGGGCATCCATCAAAAGGTTCACCCCAGCCACATCTAGTTCCGTTACAACACCTAGGCGGGGACTACCCCCTTTTATAGGCTTGGTGGGGGTCCCTCAATTTGAAATAATTTTAGCTAATGGGGATTGGCTGAAATTTATCAAGTTGATACCCCACGGGTACATATTATTACACATTATTTCCACATTCGCCATTCAGCCAAAGTGAAGTGAGCTTTCTGAGCTTCTATAGGCTGAACTTGTATATTTTCTTATTTGGACTGTAACAAGCCATTTCAAATCCATCATTGAATTTTCCTCAACCCTTGATACAGTTTAAATACTGCATGGTCCAATATGGAGAGGGTTCATTTCCTCTTATCCCTGGGCATTGATTAATAAAATTATAAAAATAACCCTAACTTCCTAGTTATTATAAAGATTTATCATATTTATCAGTTTCAGTAGTTTAAACCCTTATTGTTATATTTTACATGAATAAGAACCAGTGATATTTCTCAAATGAAAAAATAACAATTGGAGGGGGTTTAGGGCCATATGAATTGGCCATGTACACAGTTAACTAATTGTCAGAAATTCGACTATGGGCTCTGCTAGTTGGAAGGCTAACCAGTATGAAGACTGGTCAGCTTGCACATCGATGAATCCCCCCCTTGGGTTGGGACCATCTAGTACTAAAAAAAAAGACTGGTCAGCTTGCCATTTCACCTTAGGTTTCAGGGCCAGAAGCGCCAGCTAACCCCTTGGCATGTCACCCGCGCCATTCAGGGATCCCCTATCCTCATTCCCCTAAACAACGAATAAAGATAAACTAAAATTATAAAAGAGAATGAGCAAAGGGAGATATTTATTGAAAGGGAAGCGCAAGGTATTTATATTATTTACAAAAGGGCTACTGCGCCCATCGCTGACCTATCAGCTCTTCCACTGGTTCTTCAAGCCAATCACTTCTCTCTTTTTCTACTTCTTCTTATACATTATCTCTTCCCTGGCATCTGTGACAAACGGGGCCTTTCCACATTGCCACAAAGCAGTTGGGCAAGAGGGCCCATATGAGGGCCCACAAACATGAGAGGGCCGCGGTGGTTAAATCCTTTGTTCATTAGCTTGATGAGTGATAAAGATGTCCTTGGAACATGGTGAGGATGATGCTCATACTGAGGTTTAATCTTCTGTATTTGAAGATGCAGCCTGCTGAAGTTAATGACAAACCCCAGATATTCCAACTCTTTTTATAAAATTGTGCACTTCCTCAGCTTGATCTTCAGATTAGCCATGGATAATCTCTTAAATTTCTTGCAAATGAATTAAATAGTTATGAAAGTTATATGTGACATATTCATGTCATCCAAGTGCAACAAGACGTAGGACAGCTTCAGGTCTTTTAATATGTCGTCCATGGCTCTTTGGAACGCTGCAGGAATATTGTCTTGACCTTGGGGCATCCATGTTGGTTGATAAAGCCCCTGTATGGTGATGATCACAGACTTCACCTGGCCTTCAGTTGGCAAATTTTCCAAAATCCCGAGATTAGATACAACACAGAGAAATACTTTGCTTCTCCCAGGCGGTCTAATGAATCATCAATTTATGGTAGTAGATACAAGTCCTCTTTGTTATCTTATTTAATATATGATAGTCACTCACCACCTGATCAAAGCCGTCCTTCTTCTTTACTATCAAGATAGGGCTTTCCCAGGGGCTTGATGATGAAACTAGGAGCCTATGCTCCACTGGTTTGCTGATTTACTCTTCCACTACCTCTTCAGCTGCCTTTGACTGACATATCATTCTAATCCATATTGTGACGAATGGGGTCTCTCCACATTGACACAAAGCAGTTGGGCAAGAGAGGGCCGCTGTGGTTAGGTCCCTCATTTGTTGGCTTGATGAGCGGTTTAGATATCCCTGGAACACTGTGAGGATGATGCTCACGCTAAGGAGGGCGGATTGACCCCCAGAGAGAGCATACAGAGAGGCGACAGCTCTGTCAAAATCTGAGGAATGGTCCATTTGCTTCACTCAAAATCCCTGGTTTTCCTTCAAAATCTCAATAAATGATTTTGAAATCTCAAAATTTTATTTTTCAATTTTTAAGGTTTTTATTTAATATATTAGAAGACAAAGTTGTCTTAAACACCTTCGCTTGTTTGATTTTTATATTGTGGAATGGGGGATATGGGGAAATTGGACCCCGCGGAGTCCACGGGTGGCAGGCTATTTGCAGGCCTATTTTGAGAATCTCAGCCTCCAATATTCCCATCTAGGCCCATTCTAGACCATTCAACGAGTACCCGTGGCATTATGGAAACTTTTCCATATTTATTTTTATTTGTTGAGGACAAATTAGAGCTCATCTCGACCTTATTGCCAAAATTCCCATTTTTGGGATAATTCAGCCTGGCAGCCCCCAATTTTCTGGGCTGCCCTTCGCCATGGCTCTTGATACTTTTCATGAGCAGCGGATTCAGCTTGGCAGCTCCTGATTTGCTGAGCTGCCCAATGCCGTCATTTCCTCTTTTGGTGTTATTTGGCTTGGCAGCTCCTGATTCTCTAAGCTGCCTGATGCTGTGATTCTTGCCACTTCCGTTTTTGGCATAATTCAGCTTGGAAGCCCCTGATTCGCTGGGATGCTCTTTGCCATTGCCAATCTCTATGCATAGGTCCTCAGAAAACAGTTTGGCGGCCTCTTATTGGCCTGGTCGCCATTTATGTTGACCTTTGCCACCTTTGCCTCGAGGTTTTGTCAATTTTGCAGCATCTGATTTGACAGAATGCCATTTTTGAGGGTAATTGCCCTCAAGCCCTAAATTTTTATTTATAATGTGTATGATACTACTAGCCACGATCCCCGCCTTAGGGGGGCCAGGGCTATGTGGCGGTCAGGCAGCGCCTTGACCATCACTTTTCCCCCTCAGGAGACCCCCCTGTGCCCCCAGTATTCCTCCACCTTTCAGGGACAGTTGGCGCAATTGGTGGCTGTTTGCCAAGAGGATTCTTCTATTGGGTAGCTGACCCATTTCACCAAGTACCATCACTTTTTGCGAGCAATCTTGGTGTCCAGAATCTCCTCCACCTCGTACTCTGCCTCTCCTGGGTTGTCCGACTGGACCAGCTCCAGCTTTGCTGGTATGGGTCCTTCATACTTCTTGAGCTGGGAAGCGTGCAAAACTGGATGTGCGCGCAATCCTTCCAGGAATTCTAATTTGTACGCTACCTCATTCACCTGTTGAAGGACCTTGTAGGGTCCTAGGTTGACAGGTCCAAACTTCCTACACTGTCCCAGGGGTGTGTAGTGTTTGGCATTTATCAATACATAGTCTCCATCTTTGAGGGGCGAAGCCTTGGAGCGATGCGCATCTGCCTTCCTCTTCTGAGCCTTTGCCACCTTCTCCAGGATGGCTCTCATAATCTCAAAATTTTCCTTTATTCTGGTCACTAACTCATCCACCGCAGGGTTTGTTCCCCCTGCGTGTCCCTCCATCGTCCATGGGTGATACCTGTTGTTCATGAAAAAGGGTGACATTTTGGTCAATGAATGCGCCAGTTTGTTGTACGCAAACTGTGCAATCCTCAGCCACTTGATCCAATGATCATGTTGTGTAGTGAGGTAGCACCGTAGGTACTGTTCTAGGGTCTGATTGATCCTCTCCATCTGGCAATCTGACTGGGGGTGGTAGGCGGAGGAATGGCATAGTTTAATTTTTAGATCTTCCAGGAGGTGATATCATATCCTGGAGATGAACTGTGGGACCCTGTCTGAGATGATCTCATCCGGGAGTCCATGTCGAGCAAAGACCTCCCTCACAAAGATTCAGCCATGTCCTTCGCCATGACCTTAGAGGTGCAAGGGAAGAACTCAGCAATATTTGTTAGTTGGTCCATCGCCACCATGACCACGTCATAGCCCTCCAATTTTGGGAGCCCAGTGATAAAATTTACGCTCAGGGAGGTCCACAGCATTCAGGCAATCTGCAGTGGCTTTAACTTCCCTGCGGGTTTATTTTGAGATGGCTTTGATTGGGCACAGGTAAGGCAGCGCGCAGTATACCCTCTTACCATTACCACTAGGCCTGGCCAGGAGTAGTTCCAGCGTATTAGCTTAATCGTTTTCCCCACCCCAGGGTGTCCTGCCAGGGGGTGGTCATGACATAGCTCTATTACTTCAGTTTGAAGCTTGAGCGTTGGGACCCATAGGCGGTCATGGTGCAGGATGAGGCCCCCCTCCTTCCTGAAATTTTTGTAGCCTTCACTGAGGTCCCCTCCCTCTATCTCTCTCCTGACCATCTCTATTAATTTGATGCATTGTTGGGCTGTCCGAATTCTCTCTTTTAGGTTGGTGCATTACTCCTGTATTGATGCAAAATCTGGGGAGAGAGCATCGTGGCCATGTTAAACTCATCCAGCTCCTCCTTTGTGAAGGTCATATTTGGGTCCAGCTGAGTAGGTCTGGGAGTAAGTTGCTCTCCCCAGGCTTATATTCGAATTTTAAAATCATATTGAGACAGCTCCAGGTGCCATTGGGCTTGTCTTTGGTTCATCCTACGGGGGCTCTTGTGGAACTCCAAGGCCCTGTGGTCATTCTGGATCATGAATGGATGGCGCGCGTACAACAGATGATGCTGCCACTCATCTAGTACTGCGACAATCGCCAGGAGTTCCTTGTCATAAACAGTGTAGTTTGTTTCCTCTGGTAACATCTTCTTGCTGAAGTAGCATACTGGGTGGTAAACCATCCTCTCCTGTCTGCAGAAGAACCGCCCCTATAGCGAAATTTGACGCTTCTGTCTCTACAATGAATGGGCAATCGGCGTCCAGGTGCGCTAGGACTGGTGCTGTGAGGAGGGCCTCCTTGATGGCCTGGAACGCCCTCTCTTCTTCCTCTCCCCATTGGAAAGGGACTTGCCCGATCAACCGGGTAAGAGGGGCAGCTGTTTCTGAGAAGTCCTTGGTGAATCTCCTCAGGAAATTCACCAACCCTAAGAAGCTGCGCACACCTGTCTTGTCCGTTGGTGCTGCCCATTCCTTCACTGCCATCAGCTTGTCTGGGCAGATGGCTGTCCCCTTTTAAAATACGTTTCCTAGGAAAGATACTGGGCCCTTGTAGAACTCGCATTTGGAGGGCTTCAGACGCAGGTTAGCCTTGTCCAGTGCACTGAGGACCCTCTTGACATCCTCTGTGTGCATCTCGCGAGACTTAGAGAACACCAAGATGTTATCCATGTATGCGACACAGCATCTCCCAATCAAGCCGCTAGGGCATGGTCAATGGTCCTTTGAAAAACGGCAGGGGCGTTCTTAAGTCCAAATAACATATTTTTGTACTCATATACCCCTAGGTGGCACTTGAATGCCGTGTACTGTTGGTGCTCGGGTACAACTGGCACTTGGTTGAAAGCATTGACCAGGTCCAACTTAGAGAACACCTGACTCCCAGCGATCATCTGCAAGATGCTCACCATTAGCGGGATGGGGTAGGGGTCCATTTCAAGTATGGCGTTTAGACAGCGGTAGTCCAAACAGGGGTGGAGCTCGCCGTTGGCCTTGGGGACCAGGAGGATGGGAGACACCACAGGAGATTTTGAGGGCACTATCATCCCTCACTCCAACATATCCTTCACGTACTGGTCTAGGGCTTCCTTTACTCTGGGGTTCAGGGGGTACACCGGGATTCCTTTTGGGAGATCAGCATCCCATTTGAACTTGAACGAGAATGCAAAGGGGCCCTGTGGATTGCAGGGGGCGGCGACGCTCTTCTGGAACAGGTGTTCATAGTCTCTGAATTCCTCCGGTATTTTTACCTTTCCATCTATAGGTGCACAGAGTTCACACCAGGACTGCTTCTGCCAGAGATAAAGAATTCTAATGAAAAAAGCTCTTGTTCCTTGGGGTGAAGCATCACCTGGCCCTCCTCCAGATCCAAATGTGGGGAGTACTTATGCCACCATTCCATGCCCAGAACGATGGGGTGGGGCAGGTTCTGGATGGCGCAAAAGTCTTCCCAGAAGTGGTGGACTCCCTGTTAGAGCTTAATCCTGGGCTCAATCTCCCAGCATTTCGACAACTTGGAGGTGTCTGCAAGAGTCATGGTCCTCTTTTCTCACATTTGTACTCCCAATTTCTTGGCTATATCTCAGTCCATGTAGTTTTCTTTGGCCCCAGTATCCACTAAAGCCCACAGTTTTTCTAACTTGACCCCTTTTTCTTTCTTCTTTCACTTCAAAGTAAACAGAATAAACAGGTAGGAGGAACCATTTCCTTTATTGAGTGAAGAGATGTGGGCAGGGGTCAGGCGAAGGTTGTAGGTGGGGCCGTCCAAGCCACTGGAAGCAGTGGGTGCAGGAGCTGCAAGGCGTAGGGACATTCACCCTGGGCCCCCCTGCTCCTGTTGCCCCATATGGCTTGATATGGGCTCTGACTCCGCGCGTCATCCGCGGAATCTGCTGTGATTCCCAGGCACAGGGGCCCTGGCTTGGGCCAAGGCTAGCTGGTTTTCTACCTGGGAAGCAACAGTGACCTCTTCTTCCAAGGTTGCCCCCAGGCGGGTGGCAGCCATAGCTGTGAGTATGTCTGGGCGAAGGTTATGTCTAAACATCCATGCGAGCTGGGAATGAGACACTTTTGCAGCTTTGGCTAGGGGCCAGAACAGCCGAGTTTAATCCTTAATGGCCATTTTCCCTTGGCTGAGGGCCAAGAGCGCTGACCGGGCAGCATCCTGAGAGTTGTTTGCAGTGGCGGCTCTTTCCACAAGGCGGAGGCAGTCCTCCAGAGAGGCAGGAAGGGCCAGCTGTGTTTCCAACAGGTCGGTAAGCCAGATAGAAAGGTTCTTCAGTAGGTCTGCTATCACCTGGGCAATCTGGAGGGATGCGGCCATTGTACTCCCAGAGGCCGCTGTAAGGCGGGCCTGTAATCTAATGTGGGAGAAGGTTCCGTGAATTACACTCAACTCCTCTGGGGTCAATGTTTGTCTAAACTTGGACGTGGCGTCAATGTGTTGGATATAAGCGACTGAATTCCCTCAGGATGGGAGGAGATGAGCGGCTTCCCTCAGCAGGAACAGGATGGAAGAGATGACCATTAGGAGATTGGTAGTATGCTCATACCAGGCAGGTAGGGCTCTCTCATATGATCTCTTCATCCCATCCCATAAAAGGGAGATGAGGTTGAATGAACTTCATCTAATGTGATGAACGGGGTCTCTCCACATTGCCACAAAGCAGTTGGGAAAGAGGGCCCATGTGAGGGCCCATAGGCAAGAGAGGGCCGCTGTAGTAAGGTCCCTCGTTCATTGGTTTGATGAGCGGTTTAGATATCCCTGGAACACTGTGAGGATGATGCTCACGCTGAGGAGGGCGGTTTGACCTCCAGAGAGAGCATACAGAGAGGCGACAGCTCTGTCAAAATCTGAGGAATGGTCCATTTGCTTCACTCAAAATCCCTGGTTTTCCTTCAAAATCTCAATAAATGATTTTGAAATCAAAAAATCTATTTTCAATTTTTAAGGTTTTTATTTAATATATTAGAAGACAAAGTTGTCTTAAACACCTTCGCTTGGTTGATTTTTATATTGTGGAACAGTGATATGGGATAATTGGACCCCGCGGAGTCCACGGGCGGTGGGCTATTCATGGGCCTATTTCAAGAATCTCAGCCTCCAATATTCCCATCTAGGCCCATTCTAGACCATTTGGTGAGTACCCTTGGCATTATGGAAACTTTTCCGCATCTATTTTCGTTCATTGAGGATGAATCAGAGCTTGTCTCGACCTTATCACCAAAATTCCCATTTTTAGGATAATTTGGCCTGGAAGCCCCTGATTCGCTGGGCTGCCCTTCGCCATGGCTCTCAATACTTTTGATGAGCGGTGGATTCAGCTTGGCAGCTCCTGATTCTCTGAGTTGCCTGATGCCACGATACTTGCCACTTCCGTTTTTGGCATAATTTGGCTTGGCAGCCCCTGATTCGCTGGGCTGCTCTTTGCCATTGCCAATCTCTACACATAGGTCCTCAGAATTTGGGTTGGTGGCCTTTGATTGGCCCAGTCAGCATTTAAGTCGACCTTTGCCACCTTTGCCTCAAGGTTTTGTCAATTTTGCAGCATCTTATTTGACAGAATGCCATTTTTGAGGGTCGTTGCCCTTGAGCCCTATGTTTTTATTTATATTGTGTACAATACTACTAGCCATGATCCTCACCTTAGGGGGGGTCAGGGATATGTGGTGGTCAGGTAGCGCCTTGACCATCACACATATCAGTAGTTTTCCCCTTTGTCAACTTTATGGATTATGTTAATTTCACATCCCTAGATGATGTCATCCTTGGAAAAGATTTCCTGATAATTTTCAAATAGTTTGAGCACCTCCTCCTGCTTTCTTTCCATCAGATCTATGATTTGCTCTCAGTTGACCAAATAAATGATATTATTGGCAGCACCTGCTAACATTCCCATCTTGTAGAGGGTCCCAAAAACATCTATACTTTTTTAATTCTGCCATCAGAGTAAAATGGACAAATGAGTTGATCTGATTTTTCTCAAGCTTCATCAGTTTTCCGCTCAGATTCACAGGAAAACTCAGATTTCTCCATGGCCTGCCATCATTATTCCAAGAGCCACCCATGGCTCTACTCTGGACTTCTTCCATGGATTACCAACTGCTCCATACAGTTGCTCAGGTTTTCTAAAGTCAATCCCATATTGACTATAATCTGAGATCCTGGTGGCATGGTGTCTGATGTCTTTGTTCATAATGGAATGACCTAATTTTCCAGGATTACCATCAGCATTTCTCTATGCTTTCATCCAGACAATTGGTACCAGATTGGTAAAATGCATCATTATGAATCAGATTAATAAAATTGTTCTTCCTGGTAAGCAGAGCATCCCCATTCCTTTAGTAAACCAGAGGCATTTTTTGACCTAATATGGTCAACATATTATCTTTTAAAGTTGCATTTAACTCCGTACTTCCTTAAAAAGCTTGTTACCAATTAAAATGTCATATTTTTGGTTGGCCAAAACTATAGCTGGGGCGGATACCACCAAGGATTTAAATCTGAGTGGCAATACGCTATACACTCCATAGGAGATGGTAGTATCAGACCTGGTGGTCCCATATCCTTTCTTATGTTCTAAATTGGGAGAGATTTTAATTTTCTTCACTAACTTGATCAAGACAATATTGATTGTTTCCGCGCTGTCAATAATTTCTTGCACCCATACTTGATTGACCATTAAATCTGTGATGTACACTCAGAATATTGTAAAATATAATATACTGTATATAGCGGCGTTCTTTTCTAAATAAAGAATATGAATTATTTGCGCTAACAAATAAGTAAAAGATTCCTTGGACGCACTTAGGGGAGTTGACAGGTTTTCTTCATCCAATATGACCATGGCCAGTTCATCCAGATTCTCAATGAATTGGATCTTGTCTGGTTTTGCATGCATAAGGGCGATCTACCTCCTTGATTATTTTGGGGTCAATCCCCTTTGCTCCATCTCTGGTTACAGAATTGACATCTAGGCTGACCACTTAATAAAGCTGGTCCAGAACATCATCATTGACAAAAAGATTCTGTTGTTCATATCTTGTTAATGATATCAGGAGGAACGGTTTTAACCACAGCTCTAGAATGCTCCACATCTAGGGCGCGGGCCCATTTTCAACTCTTGTTTGGCTTCCTTAGCCTGTACCACATTAATTTGCTCCTTAGGCTTCTTGCTGAGGCACTGGGCAGCGAAATGTCCCATCCTCCCACACTGGTGACAATACATATCTCTTTTTTCTGTCCGTTTATACCTCTTGGGTTTATTTAATAGCACTGATCAATTGGGAAATTCCCTAGTTGTTTGGCAAATTTTGTGATATTCTAATTTCTGACTGGGCTAGACTTGTAGCTTCTATCAGGGGCCTTGAACGAGGCTCCTAAAATCTTCAAGTGATCCACTATTTGCAAGGTTGTTATTTAGGTGACTAGCGCAGAAGCCTTCATTCAATTCAAATTGTGATAGAGCCAAAGATCCACTTTTAACGCGATCTGCACATTAAAATTGACCAAGACTTTCTATCCAACCAAATAATGTGTTTTTTGGTAGATTCAGTCAGCAAAATTCGCTAAGGTTTCAACTTTCAGGAATTGGATCCCCATAATTTCTTGCTTTCATTTTGACATATACGAAGGACTTTCAAACTTCTTCATAATTTCATCCTTGGTATCATAATAGGACCAAATTTCTCCCTCATGATGAGGTAACACCAAATTTTGGCAGTCAGTATCCAAGCAGTTCATGGCTGTCAAAGTTTTTTGTCTATTGCCACACCCAAACATAGTCATGTCAAACCGGTGGAATAATGCAGAAGCGTTATTTCAATGAAAGTGGGTAGTTTTGGCGTAGCTTTGATTCTTCCAAAATTTCTCTAGCTGCTACTCGCAGCTTGGCTACACAACTGACTAGAAGAGTAATATTGATGTCATCTCCATAGTTGTAGTGAATGCAGTCAGCATATTTCTAGGAGTTGCTGACTTCCAAACTAGAGTTTGTGGATTATTTTCTTTGGCGTTCACTGCATAGGGTTTTTATTTGCATTTCTGATTCTTCAGTATGTCGACTTTTTTCACTAGACGTTCCATGTTTAAGCTGAGTGAGTGCAGTAAAGCACAATGTGCTTTGAATTCCGTTTTCAGGAATTAAAGACTTTGTATAATTATCCTTCTTTCTTTTTCAGAGACGTTATTTTCCAAGTAGCTCACTGCTAAAGTTTAAAACTTATTCTTTCTTTCCTCAATCTTAGTGACTCTCTCCTCTAAGAAGCACATTCTTTATGATAAGCTAATCAAGATGTTCTCATTGATGGTTTCCAAATACATCAATAGCCTTCTTAATTTGTCCTTACATGACATCATGGATTGTATTATCTACTCAACTAATCCCTGTAGTGAGCATCAATTGTTAAAATATGGCTTTTTTGCTGATCATTTAATAAAGTCAATTGCACATATTTGGTTATGTTCACAATTCACATTGCTTGATAGTAAGAGAGATATTTGGGTAAAATAGAATTTAGACTATTATTCGTAGTTGAATATTAACCTAGTTAATTGGTGGTCCAACGCTAAACTTGAGATATCCACAAAATACTAATTATGTTGAAATTAGGGAATTCTTAACCAAACTGGCTGACCTTAATCCACTCTCAGATTCAGAGGTTCCTAGCTTTAGTTCTAGTCATTCTGAGTTGGTGGAGGTCAGTTGTAAAGGTCTGATTCTATGATAAGGATATTTAATCCTTACTATTTATCACACAAAAGAGTCAACTATTATTGTAATTCAATTATAATCAACTGAAGATGAATAGAACTTATTACTACTACACAATATAGTGTATAATCTCAACAATATCTTGATTATTACAAAAAAAACCAAGAATTTTATGAGGAATTCAGTGCCCAAATACAAGGCTGGCACCTCAGGAAGGAAATGGCAACCGTTGCCATTGATTTTCCTTAAAGTCTCTTCTGGTAATGGTCTTCTCCATTGGGTAGGGATTCCTTTATCAGACATCTCAGAGACCTGAAAATGGAAAGTGCCAGAAAACGCGTCCCTAACGTTTCAGCTTGATCACAGCAAACCAACCAATTTTTCTAACGGCCTGCTTAGGTAAAGGGACTCTTTACCCATTATAGCAGTTTGTGAAAAAATGATCAATGTTTTAGTTGCATGTGGCATCACTAGTCTCACAGCTGCTGATTAAATTCCCACTCAGTCAGTGACAAAAAATGACTGATCTTGAGTGCTGCACCTAGTAGAAAATCAACCATAAGCTATCAGATGCCTCAATCTCATTAGCAACTCTGCCTGATAAGATCTTAGGCATTTGTACAGATCAATTCTGACAGATCCAAACCTGGCGAATTACCCAAAAATATGCGGGCCTTATTAAGTCAAAATCGAAATCAAACAATAAATGATTCATTTGCTAGCTGCCTTATCCCCTAGTGAATCAGCAGTTAACCTAGGAAGCTAGAAAGGTGGGCAAAAATACCAACAGGCGTACTCAAAATATTTTAAAACATACTGATTGATGCTCGTTGCCCTTATCAGATATCAGGATTTTGGAATGATGAGAAAATATCAACCACTTGAATGTCACTGTTTGATTCCTGGTTGGTTTTCTGCTTGCTGGTGCTTTTATACACATGTTTCTAATAATTCAGCAATAGCAAGGGTATCAAAACCTTTATCTGTTACTACAGAATTTAGTAAACTTTAATACCACTTAAATCATGATATAAAAATTTTAGTAATAGAAGAGGTTTGAGGGTTATAAGTATTTTTATTATTTGAAAACCTTTTGGTGAAAATAAACCCCAAGTAAACTATCACCTCCTGGTACCTAAAGCAATTTGAGCTAGAAATGAGAGGTACGAGTAATTCATTAAGGGATGAGCATTGCTTAATTAGATAAAATGCTATTTCAACCTATCAGAGCTCTCAAGTTTCGCCTTGTTTTAACTTTACTTCAGATGGTAGGTCAATAATAGGTAAGATGAATCAATGGGGCATTAATTTAATAATTAAGATATTCAAACTGAGGAAAAAATATTTTCACCTTTTAGGACCTCCTCCAGGTCTAAAGAAGGGGGTGGTCTCTACTTAGAGCTTGAATATATTTGCAGATGAGATGGAAAGGAACCGCAGAATGCCTCCACTAATTACGCTATAGGTTTGGCGTAACCCTACTACCTACAATATGGCTATTTGGCTGAGGAGTGGGGGTAGAAGTATTACCCATATTTTAAAGATTCCACTGAGAAATGATAAGGGTCTTTTGGCCAATTTTATCTATACAAAAACCCAAATCACTCTTTTTACAATATTAAACATGTAATTGTCTGACATTACCACTCAAGAGTGTTAGGGGAGAGAATAAGGGCGCAAGAACCAGCTATTTGCTTGGTTGGCGGCGACTCCAGAAGCAAGGGATTTGATGATTTACTCATCTCCTCTTTTATAAGCGACTATGAAAGATCCTTCCTAGATAGATCCAAGCTTTTCGCTGCTAGGAGTGATCTGATTGTGATAATATAGCACCAAGTCTGACACTTGTAAGGAAGGAAGGAAGAGAAGGTCAGAGCTCATTGGCTGTTTGGCCCTATTCAATGACAGTTTTTGCCAAAAGGGTAATAGCCTCAGATTGCAGCTAAATTATGTGTTAGTCCAACTTCTTCATAGCTTTCTTAGGATCACCAGTTCTAGCAGAGAAATATATTTGGCTAATAAAGCTGGCACCCCAGGTTTCTCGACCATACAGAACATGGAAAGGAGACATTTTGAGGATCTGTTGATAACTGATTCTTAGGCCATGAGGGCACTTGGTAAGTATATATTCCAATGAAGAGGCTCTGAATTGGCCATTTTTCGTAATATAGAGACCAGGGTTCCATAGACTCTTTCCATGGTACCATTTGTAGATTGGTTATAGGGGGCTGAGAAGGGTTGTTGCTCTCCCATGGAGGTGGCGAGGATCTTTACCACTCTGGAGGTAAAGTTCTTCCTATTATCACAGATCAGGACTAGGGGGCAACCATGGCGAGTAAAAATACACTGATGGAGGAAAGTGGCCGTGGCTGTGGAAGTTTGAGAAGGAAGAGTCACAGCTTCAACACTTAGTAAAATGATCTATGCCTGCTAAGATATAATGTTTTCCTCCAGTAGTCTTGGGTAGAGGACAACCATATCTATGTTTATCATGTGGAAGGGTTGTTGAGGAGTAGTGGTGGGTACTTTTGTTTTTCACCACCTTTCCAGCTTCCTAAGGTATCTGCTGGTTCTTTAGGGGGATGAGTCCCATAAGAAAATGAATAAGATGTTAGTTGACTTTGATTTTGGGTTAGTGATGTCCAGGGATTTTTGGGTGGTTCACTGGGGTTTGATCCTTCAGGATTGATATGTGCAAATGCTTAAGATATCATCAGGTAGAGTTTCCAAAGCAATTACGGAATCCTTTAGTTGATTTTTAATTAACTATTTCGTGTATCAATTAAGATTAATCAGGTTTCAGACCGATTAATTGGAAATTTAATCTGAGGTTGTGAAGCAAGTGATGCCAGCTGTACCTAGAAAATAAATGGTTGGTATACAACCTGCTGTAACGAGAAAAGAATCTCATTACCTAAGAAATTCACTAGCCAAATGTGGTTGGTTCGCTGTGATCAACGGAAAAGTTAGGGACACGTTTTCTGGTTTTTTCCATTTTCAGGTTTATGGGATAACTGACGAATAAATTCCTAGCTTGATGGAGAATACCATCGCCAGTATAGATTTTTTAGAGAAATTCAACAGCAACAGCTGCCGTTTCTTGGCTGAGTCTCCAACTGAGGAGTTTGGCCCCAAATTCCCCTATAAATTCCTTAGATTTTTATTAATAAGAAGATCAGTTCAGATTTTACCATAAATATAATTTAATATCAAGTTCTAATTTATCTTCAGTTATTATTGTTGCAGTCCAATAATTGTAGACACTTTTGTATAGATAAAGAGCAAGGATCAGATATTCTTAGATAATAAGCAGACTTTTGAAGTAGATCTCCGCTGACTCAGTGTGACGGGAACTAAGGCTAGGAACCTCTGAAACTGAGAGTGGATTAATTTCATCTGGGATAAGGATAGTCTAATTGTCAAAATAACCAGTATTACTAATAGTTCCAAGTTTGCATTGGAACACCAATTAACTGGGTTTATTTATTCAGCTACGGATAATAGTCCTTATACAATAATCGCCCATATATCTAGTACTATCAAGCAACGCAAGTTGTGCACATAATCAAACCTATGCAATTAATCTCTGGGAGTGATCGTCAACAAAGCCAGACTTTAACAATTGGTACTCTTTCCAGAAGAAGTAGCGTAGCCACTGGTTCCCAGATTTTAACAGTACTGATACCAGGTCTTGAAGATGGATTGCTTTTTACAGGTCAGACAGGCATCCAGGACCTATAAAAATGGTCTTTATGACGCCCTACCAGTAGTAGCACTCTTTAATCCACTTGTCACGAGATTCAACCATGGGCTCCACTAGTTTACTAGGCGACCAGTATGAAGACTGGTGGCCCTATGCTGTTTCACCTTTATTGGCATACCAACCCCTATAAGTCCTACGTCCAACCCACCAACTAACCACCAACGGCTTCACCTTTAGCCCAAGGCATCCTCAGCGTGTGCCCCAGCAAGTCCTGCCCCTTCCTGGGTGGCTCAGGCACTTCCACGCTGAACCACCCTCACAACCCTTCACCAACCCATCTGGGCATGTCCTTGTGAGTCCATCCCCCTTCTTGGGCGGCTATGGCACCTCCCGCGCTGCACCCCACTAGGATTGGTGGCTATGCAGCTCATCTGCTGGTAGCCAGCTGGCCAGGTTCCCACCAGTTCTTATAAGGAGGAGTCATGGGAGCTGGCAGCACCAGCCACTCCAGGTGTGATCACCCGCATCTATTGGGGATCTCTATCCAAACTTCCCCACTCTAGTTGCACTAAGCTACTTTAAACAAACATGAAAGATGGTCAAACGAGAGATATTTATTAGGAGGGAATTAACGACTATTTATACTACTTCTAGGGCTACTGCGCCAAGTATCTTTGGCCAATCAACTACTGGAAATTCCATCAGCCTCTTGATTCCAAACCTCTATCAGATTGTAAACTATTCAAAAATACTTCATAGCGATTCCCTCCTGATCTGCTCATCTGTTTGCCAAATATTAAATTAGGTCAATCCATCCTCAGCATAAGTTGCTGGTCAATTGTATATAATTTGTATATAAATAAGACTTCAAGCATCCTTAGCATGAGTTGCCAATGCTCTGAATTAGATGATAGAACCATTTTGGATGATTTGTAACAGATTGATCAGCTTTCCGCTCAAATCTCTCACAACAATCTTTGGATGGCTTTTGGCAGCAAACTCAGCTTCCGCCAAAACTAAACTCAATTAAACATATAATCTTAAATAGTATCAAACTAGGCGATTAGCTGGCAATTACGCCCAACTAACTGAAACCCCTAATTTGGATACTATTGGAAAGATCCTTCTTTTTAAAATCTTGTCATTGCCCTCCACTTAACCAGATGGTATCCTTCAGCGCGACCCACCCCAATGGTGGGTCAAAACCTCTCAGCGCCCTCACAAAGGAGCGCTGGTCTTAACCAATGGCTTTCGTCACTCTGTAACTAAACCTCCAACTACTTAAGCAGCCCACCAGCAAAGCCCCCTGTAGTGAGAACCACTGTTGCGAAATTGACCATGGGCTCCACTAGTGTGCCAGGCCAACCAGTATGAAGACTGGTGGCTCTTTGCTGTTTCGCCTTCATTGCCATACCAACCCTTTAAGTCCTGCGTCCAACCCACCAACTAACCACCAACAGCTTCGCCTTTAGCCCCAGGCGTCCTCGGCGTGTGCCCTGGCAAATCCTTACCCTTCCTGAGTGGCTCAGGCACTTCCACGCTGCCCCACCCTTGCAACCCTTCACAAACCCATCTGGCATGCCCTGGTGAGTCCATCCCCCTTCTTGGGCGACTATGGCACCTCCCGCGCTGCACCACACTAGGGTTGGTGGCTATGCAGCTCATCCGCTGGTAGCCATCTGGCCAGGTTCCTGTTGGTTCCTCATAAGGAGGAGGCATGGAAGCTGGCAGCGCTGGCCACTCCAGTGTGATCACCTGCGCCTATTGAGGATCTCCTATCCCAACTTCCCTACTCTAGTTGCACTAAGTTACTTCAAACAAACAGGAATGATGGGCAAAGAAGAGATGTTTATTAAGAGGGAACGAATGACTATTTATACTGCTTCCAGGGCTACTGCGCCCAAGTACTCTTTGGCAAATCAACTACCAGAAATCCCATTGGCCTCTTGATTTCAAACCTCTATCAGATTGTAAACTATTCATTCATACTTCATAGCGATCCCACCAGATCTGCTCATCTGATCACTGAATATTAAATAAGTCAATCTATCCTCAGCATAAGTCGCTGGTTGATTATATATAAATTTGTATATAAATAAGACTTTGAGCATCCTCAGCATGAGTTGCCAGTGCTCAAATTAGATAATTGAACCATTTCAGATGATTTGTAATAGATTCATCAGCTTTCCGCTCAAAACTCCCACAGCGATCTTCAGATGGCATTTTGGCAGCAAACGCAGCTTCCGCTGAACCTAAACTCAATTAAACATATAACATTAAATAGTATCAAACTAGGCGATTAGCCGGCAATTACATCTGACTAACCAAAGCCCCTAATTTGGATACTATTGGAAGGATCCATCTGGTTAAAATCTCGACACCACTCATAGGTTTTTTGTACCCCGCTATGCCCTAGAATAGTATGGACTCCAAGATTACAGGTACTTGCTCTGACAACCCAAGATAGGGCAGCCAGTTTACCCCTACATTTTTTTATAATTTAGCTCTCCACCTTGGTGTTGTGGATGTGCTGAGATAGCATCTTCTGCATGGGTTCATCCTCATCAGCCCAAGCATCAGGAGTCATTAGGAGGGCATATAACCTCTCAGCTTCACTATTGTCTAAGTAAAGGAAAGGCAGCCGCGTCAACCCAACAACGTTCATGTGGCGAGTTACAGCCTGATGCTCAATTGTAATATTGTAATGCTGGAGCTTCAAGGCCCAACGAGCCAACCATCCTGTGGAAACCTTCATATTTTGCAACCACTTCAAGGAGGCGCGGTTAGTAACCCTTTTGAATAACGTCCCATATAAGAAAGGGTGATAGTATTTTACAGCGAGAAAGACAGCAAGGCTTTTCTTCTCAGTGACGCCGTAGTTACATTCAGCTTTTGAGAGCATCTTGCTGAAGTAGGACACGGGATATTGGCCCATGCTCATCCAATTGAGCCAGAGAGCTCCAACTGTGTAATTGATTGTCATCAATGAGCAACATAAGGGTTTTCCATAGTCAGGGTAGCGGAGGATTGACTTTTATTGCAATAACTTTTCAAAGTTTTTACGCGATCTTCTGTTCAGCACCCCAAAGGAAAAAAGTTTTTTTAGACAAGAGGCGGACAAGTGGCTCACTAAGCTGGGCAAATTTGAGTATGAAGTGATGTGATACCCCATCATTCCCATAAGCACCTGGATATCTCAAAAGGTTTTAGGATGAGACACTTTGGATATAGCTTCAACCATATCTTGGAGAGAATAAATCCATTCTTATGAGATAGTGTGCTAAGGAAATCCAGCTTCTTTTGGAGAGATGTACGTTTGGAGGGCTTCAGTTTAATTTTAGATTCCAGCGAGGTTTAAAACTCTTCCTTTAAGTGAGTGAGGCGCTTGATGAAAGTTTTTAAAACTGTTATATCATCAAAGTAGGCAATCACATAACTCAATTTATAATCCCGTAGAATGTGATACATCATCCTCTGAAAAGTTGCAGGTGCATCGCACAGCCCCTGAGTTAGCTAAATGGGTTGATAAGGCCTTCGCTTCAGATAAGAGTCTATTTTTCCTGGTCTTGTGGAAAAAGGTTCATTTGTCAATACCCATTATCCAAATCCATATCTGAAAAGAACTTGGATTTAGAGAGTTTGGCCAGAGCGTCGTTAATATGGGGTAGGATAACTATCGTTTTTGTGAGATTTAGTTTGCAGTAGCCCATAACTTACCAGATGACCTCCATTTTTTCTTAAAATCAGAAAGGGAGATGACCAAGGTCTTTGGGAAGGCACTAGAAACCCAGCGTTCAGTAACTGTTCAAGCTTCATCCGTATTTGCAGTTCTTCAACTTTTGATTTGCTATAGGGTTTTAATAAAATATGACTGGCATCACTAACATCAATGATATGACTCCAACCCTTCATGTGTCCATAGTCAGTATCAGATTTAAAGAAAATGTCGCTATAGGCCTCTAGTAGACTTTGGGCTTTGACAAGCTCAGCTAAGGTTAGTTCATCAGAAATATGAACAGTAGGCAGAGTACATAAAATTGGTCAGCAGATAGGCCTATATTCAACATAGACCCATATCATGAACTTGCTTAATGTACTCGATGGGAATCAACAGACCTTCAATTTCTTAATGTTTATTTACAATCAGGTCCTTACTGGTAAGATTCTCCAGTAGAAAACTGAACGGTCGCTGATAGGCTTGGTCTAGTACTCCTGAAAATACTATGGGATCTTGAGAACTAACTCCATCTAATCTGGTTAGGTGCAGTAGAGAGTTGTGATGGACACTTAATATTAGTGTCAATCACCCTTTGTTCACCCGCCTTGATCAAAACCCTTTGGACACGTAGAAAGGAATATCTCTAGGGCGTCTTAAGATTCAGACAGCTTTTTTGTATTCCGCCCTGTCATCATGAAGTTTAGGGATAAGGAGGAGGAGGGGTACTCAACAGTGGAATCATATTCCTTTTTATTTAGTTCATTGTCAATCAGAACCAAAGGAACCTTGTAGTTAACCAGGGAGAGGTAGCCCTGTTTCAAAGTGATATATCATCATACTCAAACATAAACTGAGCACCAATGAGAATATCATATGTATTACTAGCCAAAACCACAGTTGGGGGCAACAATTAAAGCTTCCCAGATTGGATGGCAAAGAGGAGTATGCATCAATAGCACAAGTGCTGGTGGGACCAGAAGTTCCAAACTCTTAAGTGTAATCAAGGTCGGGGTAATTTTAATTTTTTAATGAGTTTTGATGAAACAACGTTCATGGACACCCATTGTCAAGAATTATTTATGACCCGTACTTTGTTGATGACGACCTCCACCTTGGTTTGATTTCACCCAGGTTGGGGAAAGAGCTAGTAACTCCTTAAGACAGAGAGTAGAAGCAAGTCTTTGAAAGGTCACATCGTATCTATCTTGGATAAACTGTAGAGTATGAAAATACTGGGAGGATCAGATCAGAGTAGTAACAAGATGGTCCTCATCGCTGGAAGTATTGATAAACATAAAACCCCTAAGCACTTGATTGAGATAAGTTTCACGGGGTATCCTAGCCGCATCTACTCTTTCAGGGTGCAACCTGTTAGGCACCCCCACTTCACCTGAGGCTCCTAGCACATAATAGCTGACATCTTTACAGCCCCCTTCAAATTCATCATTGGAGGGGTTATCAATGTATGCCAGGGAGCCCATAGGAATGTGGTAGGGTCTGGCTTCCCTTGTTGCATGAGAGGCCCTGGGGGCGCTCATCTGCCCTATTAACTTTTGGATGAGTCGTTGTAATTGTAAAATAATTGAGGTGGGTCAACCTTGAGACAAATTTACCACACTGAAGAGGAGTTGTAATTGTAAACGCTCTGACTTTGGTCTTTGAATTCGTGGGTTTGGTCTTCCTGTGGTTACAGGTTTAGAACTAGGGACGGCCAGAGGAGAGGCTGAGGGGATAGAGAAGCTTCTTGGATGGATGTGACAATTAAACCACTTTGTAAAGTCGCTTGAAAGAAGAAAGGGAGCAAGGTAAAGTGATAACTGACTTCACTGGCTGAACTTTGGGTGCTGATGATGGAGGGGAGAAATCTTTGTCACTGCCAGTATACTCTTAAAATCCTCACTTGGTGGAGGAGCATCTATTTGCTGCATCTCCTAGGGAGCAGGTCTCCATTAAAGATAACCATAGAAGAGGCTAGAGTGGTTAGAGTGGATTCTCAACTCAGAGCTCCTTGCGTAGTGTCACGTTCATAAAAGTCAGCCATCAATAGCAGAGCCTCCTTGATATCCCATAAATTTTTGAAGGATCTCTTAACTGAAGAGATATAAATCACCAAGGAGGGGTGAGGCGCTAGTCCAGCCAAGATAGCAACATTGGCGTCGTTTAGAGGGAGCATCTTTGCAAGAAATAGGGGATGGGCTTCTCTATAAAACCAATCAACAAAAGAGGCAATCGATTCTCTTTTTTTAGGATAAAGCACATAAAGGCCTATTTTTCCTTTACAAACTCTGCTTGGGGCCAAATTCTTCAATGAGGGCTTGCTTAACCTCCGCTCAGGTGCTGAGGGTGGCCATGTTCAGAACCATTATCTCCTAAATAATATGACTTAAGCAGAGAAGGATGTACTTGATTTTCTGATGGTCAATTCTTTTTTCCATAACCAATACATAAACAAAGAGAAAGGAGGCAATACTGACCTCACCTGGGGTAAACTTTTCTCTAAAAAGGGTTTATGAATAATAAGAAAGGCCATTAGAGCCTGGAAAGGGATGCAGTTTGAGCCTTTTGAGTTGAGATAAAGCACTAACTAGATGTTTTCTAAAGCAGCTGGCCTGAGTTCAGATGCAGAGGAGAGGTTTTGAGGGAAAATTTCCCAACAGCTTCCATTTTTTGTAAAGTTTTGTGGGGTATTGGCCACTTTTTAGTGAGCACAACTTGTTGAAATCCTGGATGGTTTGCTGCTCGCTGATGCCTTTTTACACAGGATTCTAATAATTCAGCAGTGGCAAGAGTATCATAACTCTCAGCTGCTGTTACAAATTTTAGGGGAACTTTTATGATATTTACTAAAAAAGGAATTTTAGTAATTCAAGAAAATTGGTATTATAGGTATTTTTATTAAGTGGAATACTAGAGGTAAAAGAAAACCCCAAAATTAACTATCACCTCTAAGTATTTAAAGCAATTCTGAGGCTAGAAATGAGAGAGGCGAGAAATTGATTATAGAATGAGCGTAGCTTAATTAGAAAATATGTTATTTTAACCTATTGAAATTCTAGAGTTTTATCTCTTTCAACTTGACTTCAGAAGGTAGGTCAATAACAGGTTAGATGAACCCATGGGGCAAGGATTTAATATACATAAACCAATTAAACTGGGGGGAAATTTTACCTTGTGGGACCCCCTCCAGGTCTATAAAAGGTGGTCTACGCTTAAGAGGTTGAACTAAAATGCAGGTGATTTGGGGAGGAACCTCAGAATGACTCCATTGATTCCGCTGTAGGTTTGGCATAACCCTACAACCTACAATATGGCTGTTTGGCCAAGGAGTGGGAGTAAAAGTATTACACAGATTTGAGAGATTACACTGAGAACTGTCCAGGGTTTTTTTTATAAACACTTATTACAATTAGAAAAACTCTTTTAACAATATTTAACATTTAATTGTCCGACACCCAAGATCAATTGATGCCTAGACCAGAGAAGGGGTTTTAAAAGGAGTTACCTCAAAAATCACTCAGAAAATTCAGTGGTCAGTATGTCTCAAATTGACCTTAAAAGATTCGTTCAGACCAGATTGAGCTAAGATATCCTGAGATGAGATCCTGCCTAATCAATTTAAAGGATCACCAGCAGGTCAGGTGACTAATAATCAAGGTTTTCTTGAGGCAGTAAATTAAGATGAACCCACAAAAGGATAAGAATCAAGAATTTTCCCAATGGGCAACCTAATTGATATCAAGTCTCATCTGAATTGATACATTCAGCTTATAATTTTGCCCTATCCTAAATATTATACAAAGGCATTTTATCATTTATAATGCATCGTCTGACCAAGAGCCTTCTTAACAGATCTTCCCCTCCACTAATTTTACTAATTATTTTCCTTTTGTGCATTTTACTATTAAGTATAACGTATAAAAACCCCTCATTTATACTATAATAGAGGGATGTCATTAATTCTTTATCTTGTTTTTGGTACTTGACTTTAATAAGTCCATTTCACCATACTTTCCATAGAATTAATACTCTAGCTGAAAAAACATAAGCAGTAACTTGGCACCCTTTACAAATAAAAATTATCTTGTTGTTCATGTTATATGACTTTAAGTATTGACTGTCAGGCTTCATGGCATAGCACCATCAAGCTGAAAAATGGAAGCCCAACAAGCTGGTGCTTACTAAAGGTCTCAGCTGACGCTTTAAGATAATGCACCTAGTTGATCACACCATGGAGGATATTTGATTGATAGTGTCACCTACTGAGTGCACAACAGGAATGGTGAAGATTATCTAATGGGAAGATCACCAATCATCACGTTTGAAGAAGTTCAAGAAGATCTTATGGAGATTCGCAAATCTCATCATCTAATCTTAGATCTCCAAAGAAGGAGTCTAAGAGTTAATTCGTGGAGTCATTAACTTAGTAAAAAGAGCCAGCCATGAAAGGGCATCTTCCATGGACAAGACTATTATAAACCTTTACAAATCCAGTGCTCTCATAGAGAGTTATGGATCAAAGGCAAATCTATCACACTATATTAAGTGATTCATACACCCTTCACTTTATCATATCGTGAATTTACTAGGAGTCTAAAATGAGGAACTCCACCATCATATCAATATCCAAGGGGCCTTAAGGATGGCCTACAAGATGTTATATAATTTAACATCACAAACTTTAGGAGAAGTCTACTGTTTGATCAAAGTAGAATTTTTCTATATTTTCGGCTACATAACAAATGGGGACTATTAAACCTGATGTTATCAAGTATGTGGAGGAAGCTATGAAGCTTATATAAAAGTCCTTCTCAGCGTCAAATAAAAGTACTAAGTGATTACTTGATGGCTTCACTGAAGAGATCTTAAAGACAAGATATCACAGCCCATGAAGAAAGGGCGTCTCAGGAATCTACTAGATGTCAACAAAAGGAAGAAGAGATAAAGCTCCTTAAAGCCCAGCTTGAGCAGCCCTACAATTAATTAATGAGCTGGAGGACCATAACCTTTAATGCTTCATCTGTGTCACTATATATCATTTCTCAAGTAGCTTTTATTGAATATGATTTAAAAACTGTGCAACTCAGACATCTAATCTTTCCATCACAGATTTATAACAAATTGGAGAGTGACTTTTGAGGCATATCCCACAGTCTAGAGGACACTAATCAAGTATATCGTCACCTCAACAAAGCTGATAAATACCGGAATAATCAAAATTAAGAGTTGAAAGCTAAGACTGAAAAGCTTACTCAGAGCAACAAATGTTAAGTGATGAAGAATGACTTGAATTGGCGCATTGAGGTATAAGTGGATGAGAACAAGCCTTTGTGAACTTACTACTCATCCGCTTGCTAACAAATTCACAATCTTTACATCTGCATTAAGAACTTGGAGAGTTATAAAGTCATTTCTGAAAGAAGAATCAGTCTTCTGGATATTAAATTAAGACTTAATCTGTAGGAGATGGAGTAACATCACAATAGCATTACAGGACCAAATATTCTAACTCAATGGCAAGTTGAACAGAATGACGTATTAACCAAAATCACCATATCTTAAGCTCCTGGAGTACACGTCATTACAGGATTACAGGCCATTACATTTAAGACTATGTTCAAGGGCAATTTTACACCTGGAGAAAAAATTAACACATTTTTCCTCTACTTCTATGAAGCCTTGATGGAAGATGGAACTGATCATCAAAAGGTTAAGAATATTTTATCTTGTTTAAGACGTAGTTTTGAGAGGTTATGATGTCTCATATTGAAGACCTGCATACCTGAAGAGAAGTGAAAGAGGCACTCATTAAAAAATATTTGTCAAAGCAGAGTCTGAGTATGAAGAAACAGGCCTTCATGAGAATTGCTGTATGCTGGAATGAAACCCTTGCCAAATTTGCTGATCGCTTTTATATAGAGGCTAAATGCTAATTGCCTCAAGAATTATTATGTTGGATGATGCCATAGCTGCTTTATTGATGTTTTACATAGTAACCCTTACATAGACATACACGTCACGTCTTTCAGATGAAGCTCTAGTAACTTTTGGACATTAAAAAATTACTACTTGATGTATTTAGATACACATAAGCCAGAGACCTTTTGTAAGATCTCCACAAAACCCAGAGTATATATCGTGGAGGAGTGAAAACTAATAAGGAGGAGAAGCCAAATTCCGAATACTGCAAGAACAACCATGCCAAAGATATATTTTTTTAGAAGAAACCTGCCCTTGCCAAAAAGGGAAAATGGAGGTCAGCTTAAAAGTAAGTACCTCAAAATATGACTGACATAAGATACCTGAAAGTGAAACATTTCCAATCGCTCGTCTTGATTGCATTGAGAATGAACAGAATTATGACTCTTGTTGGGGTCATGAAGATAGAGTTATTATATTGTAAGGTACACCTTCTGAGCTCTCCATTATGGACCATCTGAATGCCAAAAAATATTTTTTACAACCAGGTTCTGAAGACACTTATCTCAATCAGGTTATTGGATGTTCCAGGATAATTAATACAGGCAGAGATGCTGATCAGTATCTAACATAGTTGATATGACCCACCTTGAGAATCCTTAGTCTTTATGGAGATCAAGAAGAAGTATCCAGAGATTTTCCAAAAGTTCAATGCAATGTTCCGCCTCAAAGAAGTGTTAGCCCTTCCATCAAAGTTTAAAAGGAACATTATTAAAGTATTAGTGGTATTTATAAGGTCCAAGGTATGGCCATCTTAGATATAAAATCATTTATCAATGTTGTCTCATCCCAACTCATCATTAAAATCAAGCTTGCCCCTGACCTCAACAACAATCAAGAGTATAGCACCTCTATTCCAAAAAACACCAAGGAAATAGGTGCATACTCATCTCTGCCAATCCAAGTTGGCAAATTATTATTTTAAGCTCTCGCAGTTACCCTAGACAACAGTCAATATGGTATACTAATCAGATCACAGTGTATGATTTAATATAAAGGGGTAATCAATTTGAAAGATGTTACTTCTCGCTCTTCAACTATGAAGTTCCCTTGTTTTGGATAATAAAGGCTCCAGCAGGGAGGTTTACTCTTGTCTGATTGAGTACACTGTTTCTGATTTTTTTAATATTATACCTATGTAAGAAACACAAAAAAGCTAAAAGGCTCAGTAGATGCAGAAGAGGCATACCATCTTATGACACTGAGGAGACAGGAATAAAACAAGGATAACAAAAAGTGGTTTCACCAACATAACACTGACTATCCCCTGAACTCTTGCTACATGTCACTAGTGCTTATGGAGTAAGTAGTTTGAACCAAGAGTTTTCTTAGGATTCCCAAATACATCTTATCAGCAGCCTATTGAGCTAGTAATTAGAATTTACTGAATTAAGATATCTTAGTCAAAAACACCAAACTTATTGAAAAGGGTCAATTACTTCCCATTAATGGCTTTTATAAGATACATTTTTTCAGTGCTCACATTGTTTTTGGCCTACCTGCCAACAATTTAATTTTCCCTAATCCTCAAGTCCAGATATTAACTAATTAACTCAAGGGGAACTTGGGGAGAGTTCAAAAATTACCTGAAGATTACTAAGATTCTTTTTTACGTCAGATTTCAACTATGGTCACTTGAAAGACCGGAAAAATAGTTTTGACATAGAATAATTAACCCCAATATGATTGAAGCCATATGGGAAGCTATAGATAGAGGAGCAATACATGAAGACCGAGCTTAAGCTAATCAATACTTGCTTACTTGTGCCCTCCAGAGTCCATGGTCATCCCTATTGGCACTATAAAGAAAAAGAATGGTGGCCATAATCTAGTGATGGATTACTGGAAGCTAAACAGCCTCACTAAAAAGGACAATTATATGATTCCATCAATTGAAGATGCTCTGGACTGACTCACTGGATTAATTTCTTCTCAGCAGTGGACCTCATCAGCTGTTATTGGCAGTTGGATCTATCGCTAGAAGACCAAGAAAGATGCGCGTTGATATGCACAAAAGAACTATTTTAACATAACCAGCTCCCTCTGGGACCATGTACATGCCCACCGCATTCCAATGGACGATGGATCACATCATGAAAAATCTCAATTGAGCTGTGTGATCATGTACATAGATGACATAAGGTACTTTCTAAACCTTTACCAATAATCTAAACCACCTCAAGTA
This sequence comes from Massospora cicadina, assembly GCA_022478985.1. NCBI lineage: Eukaryota > Fungi > Entomophthoromycota > Entomophthoromycetes > Entomophthorales > Entomophthoraceae > Massospora > Massospora cicadina. Next base: position 277,530 of record JAKSZP010007880.1, read on the forward strand.
GGTTTCTAATGGCTGAGAGAGAACAACATCAAATTGAAGCCTGCAAAATGTACTTTCTAGCAGGAACTGGAACTTTTAGGACACTTTATATCACGGGGGGTAACCAACCTAAGTATGATAAGGTTGAGGTTATCTCCAAGATGATAAGCCAAAGAGCCTTTAAAACGTACAGGTATTCTTAATAATGATGGAATTATTACCATGAATTTATCTCTTATCTTGATCAACTTGCTGAACCTCTTGTACTTTTACTTGCCAAAGTCACCCCTTTTATGTGAGTAGTAGAGCAAAAAACTGCATTCGAGCCATTGAAGAGTTTGCTGAAGAGTAGACTGATCCTACAAAATCCAGAATATGGAATTCCCTTTCTTCCAATACCAACTCCTCTTATTTACCCATGGGCGCCATCCTCTCTCAATCAAATGATGAAGTCATTGACCACCCAGTGTCTTATAACAGAAAACGCTTTTTCAAAGCTGAGCAAAGCTATAGCATCATGGAGAAAAAGTGCTGAGCTGTTCTCCTGGTGGTATAACACTTCCAGCCCTTCTTGTATACCACAAACCTTTCAGCTATTACAGAACACGATTTTTAAAGTGGCTGCAAAACATTTAAGATCTGACAGGAAGTCTATCCCAATGGACTCTCAAACTTTAGCGCTATGACACAAATATTGCCCACTGAGCTGGAATGAAGAATATGAACGTAGATGGACTGACATGATTGTCCATATTATATTTATACAATAGAGAATCTAAACTGTTAATGATTTACACATGAAGCCAGACTCTTGGGAGGACGAAGATGATCCAGTTCAGAAGATGCTCAAATGACACTTATAAAATATGAAAGTTACTGATGGATTAATTTACGAAAAATTTAAAATTGACTGGCTACCTTACTTGCAACCTTCAGAACGGGTACTAGTTATAATAAAAGCCCACAATACCTTAGGACATGGAGAAGCCAGGATACTTACAGATGGTTTGAGGGATCGCTACTATTGGAAAGGAGTACTGGACTCTGTAGTGGAAGTCTTAGATGATTGCATCACTTGTAAAAGCAGAAGCCACATATGGCCAAGTACAGATGTCAGCCAATGACCCCTAAGCAGCTGTTTCATACCATCAGTTTAAACGTCATAAGTCCAACACCTGAATCCATAGGAGGGATTTGATACATTCTTGTAAGGATTGATCATTTCAAGACTTGTGTTAAAGCAATCGCCATTCCTGCACAGACCACCAAAGCTACACTTATTTTTTTAACTCAAAAAAATTACTTGGCAAAGCTGCTTTCTAATATTACTATGAGATAATGGGAAGAACTTTATTTCAATAGTTTAAGAGAATCTTACCTATAAGCATGGAAATTCAACACAACTATTCAAAGCGCCTTATAACCCACCAACTAACTAGAATGTAGGCATAGTGAATGAGACGTTGGTTTCATTATATGCAAGCTGGCCACTACTAATTTATTACAATTTGAACAATACATCTTGAGTGCATTGATGGCTTACAGGATAAGATTCCATTGAATTATCAAATGTCTCCATTCAAGACCTTATATGGAAGAGAACCTGGAACACCAGCTATATTAGCTTGTAAAGTTACCAATGATAATAATAAAGAGCTCAAAGAGCACTAAGAAGATTAGAAAAAGTTAATCAACCACAATCAAGGTCTATACTACCTATCCAAGATGGTTACAAGGGAAGTTCAAGAAGCAAATGCAGCTCGCCAACCTTTAACCACCTTTGAAATTTCAGAATTAGTCCTATATTATCACAATAGTATAGCAACCCAAGGAAGAAAATTAAATTCCTTCTGGGATGGGTCATATGATATAATTAAACGCGGAGATGAATACTCATTCAAGTCACAATCTAGTACTAAAAAAATACTCATAAAAGTCCTTAAAAACTGTAATAACTATCAACTGCATACATGGCCAACTCTTGCATCAATACTCCCCTGTCAATTATTTTAAAGGGGGTGATATTGATAATCAGGATATCAGACATGATGGGAAGAATATTTACCGCTCAACTCCCACAAATAGATTGATACCTACACCCAGGAAGGGGGTAAAAGGAGTTACCATTAAAAATTACTTAAAGAAATTGATGGCCAGTAAGACTCAAACCAACCTTAGTAAAATCCTGCCAGACAATATTGAGACTAAGATACCCTGAGATGAAATCCTTCATAATCAAAATTAAAGGATCATCAGCAGGTCAGGCAACTAATACTCAAAGTGGCTCTTGAGGCAGTAAATTAAGATGAACCCACAAAAGGGTAAGAACCAAAAAAATTTTAATTGGTCAACCTAAGTGATACCAAGTCTCATCTGACTTAGTACACTCAGATTAGAATTTTCCTTATCATAAATATAAACAAATGCATTATATCATTCAGAATGCATCTTCTGACCAATAGCCTTACTTACAGGTTTCCCCTCCTTCTAATTTTCTTAAATCTTTTTCTTTTGAAGTTTGTATTGTTATGGACTTTTCTCTTTCGTTGCATTCACTTTTGCAACTTATTAAATTTAAGTCTGAATCTAGTTTGATAATCTCACAGAGGAGATTAGTCTGCGCCCATGTCATGGAGCAGTTGGGCAAGTAAGGTAAGAGGCACAGGCAGTAGGCCCGCGACCTCCAACAATTGAAAACGCCCCGGAGAAACTGGAAGAATAGAATAAAATAAAAAACTGGCAGTCACTATTTCCCCAGAAATCCTCACTTGGCAGGCATGATGCAACCAGTACATCAACACGACGCACTCTCAACCACTATCGCCAGTGGAATACAGAGTCTGGGTGTTTCTGGATATCCAACAAACAGCTTTATGGGAAAAATTTTGTGGGGATGTACACATTTTTTTCCTGACCGCGGTGTATGTCGCACCTCACTCCATGTCATGCAGTTGGCTGGACCTCAGTTTTGAAAACAAGGAGGCAGCAGATGAAGCTTCTGCAGTGCACATAGTGATCGACCTCCCTGAAGGGCAATGGTTCATTGAAATCAAATGCACCAGATAAACAAAATCCAACCAAATTTTCCTCACATTCGACTTTTTGCCCACTACAGTCAAGCGTGCCATTCTGGAGCAGCACCTGAAAAATGGTCTCACCATATATGGCGAAATACAATCCTTCGAGATGCAACGCTTTATACTGATGCCACACCTGTGCACTGGCAAAGCCATTGCAGTTCTGACTCCAACCAAGGAGATCGCGAAGGACCTAACCCAGATCCCACACTCCACTTTTATTAATATTGAAGGGCATACCACCCACCCTTTCCGGGTAACCGTAGACAGCACACCCCCCATCTGCACCCACTGTGACGCGTTCAGCCACAAGGCACATGCATGCCCCACCAAGGAGGGCATCACATTCCAAGAGCACCCCTCAGCAGCCATGACCAGTGGAGAGGCGCACTACGAACCAACCACCAGCACCAAAGAGGCTTTCCTGTGGGGAGCACAAGGCTGCTAATTACTAGTAAAGCATATCTCCACTAAAGAGTGAAAGAAGGCCAAACAGGCCCACAGAGCCATGGCCAAGGAAGCGGCCAAAGTCGCCTCCGCTATCCCACATTCCCAACGCCAGGAGGACATTGAAACCTTTATGGCAGAAGCAACTCAGGAATTCCTCAACCAATCAGATTGGGAAGCCCATGCCAATTGGGCCACCCAATCTGAGGATCCAATGGGCGACTTGATCTCACCCGACCTTTGCAACCAAGCCCTGATTGAAACTGACTTGGTTTCCAATCTACCTGAAAATTTTTTGACCCAAACGTTGGTGCACCAAACTCATCTGCACTGCAAAAAATTCGTTCAACTTTGGGGAAACAAAAAGTGTAGGCAAAAGCCAACGTGAACCTCTCGGCCAAAATAACAAAACTACTGATAGCGTTGCCACAAACACCCACGCTGCCATGAAGGCCCGCGGGGATCTAGAGGAGGCTGGTGGGCCCAGGTGCCCATCCCCTTGCACCTAAGGTGCGATGGGGGAAGCCTTCACTTTAGGGACGTTATATATCGCTGGACTCAAGGCCTCACCATCCCGGGCTAGGAAACTGAGTTTTTTACAAAAAAATTTACCCGTAGGCATCCTGGCCATCCAGGAGTCCCACTGTCCATGAGGTTCTGGGGACGCTTGGAAAACCATGTTCCTCCCTTCCCTTTCCTTCTGGTCAGAGCACTGTGGGATGCTAATTTAGAAAAACAATTTTTTAAATTTTTATTGTTGGAATCCTTCCTCAATGGCCAAGACCTTGTTGTTACATTCTTGTGGGCTGAAGTGGCGCACGCTATTGTCAACATTTATGCCTCAACCTGTGCATGAGAGCTTCAGGAATTTTTCTTGTCAGACAAATCCCTTCCGTTACCCCCTGACCCTTTTGTAGTTGGCGACATGAACTGTTGGCTAGACTCACCCACAGACTGTTGGCCTTCCTCATCCCACGCCCCTCAGGATCATGTAGAACTTCGCGTTCTAAAGGCCACCCTTGGGTTATTAGATGCACTGCCATGGCAAGCCCCGCTGCTCAAAAACATGATGCACCCCCACATCCACAACGGCGAATTAAGGTCCATGACCCACATAGACCTTATCCTATGCTGGCAAAATTTTGACCTCACATTTCTCACTTTCAAATGATAAAAATCAAATTCTCTGACCACTGGCTGGTCTCAAAAACCTACCACTTACCTATCACAGTGGCTAAGGCCCCACATTGGTGCAAACTCCACCCACCCGAACTTGCGTCACCAGGATTTTCCACTTGAGTGGAATCAGCAACTTTGGCAAAAGAGTTTACTACACCGTTTTGCGCGGACCCAATTTCCACATGGTCAGCCTTCAAAGAGGATACCATCCGCCACACTCACCACCTCTCCTCCCGACGCTCACAAGCTACATCAGCTGTCATCTCATGCACTCTGGCAGAGTTGGCACACCTGGAATCCAACATCCCAGCCTCAGGCTACAGCCCTGCTTGGGGCTGGAAGTGGGCAGAAGCAGCCACCCACCTCAACGTGCTCAAAAGGCAACATAAACATTGGGTTTGTGTTCAGAACAGGGCCAAACACATTACAGAGGGCGACACATGCACCGCATATTTTTTAAAAAATTCTTTGCACCGTGCCAGAGCATGGCCTGCACACAGGTGTGGAGATCAGATAATTCTGTTGCGGATACACCAGCCAAAGTGGCAATTGAAATATAGAAGTAATACTCCGAGTTGTACCAATCCAAAACAATTCAGGCGGCCAAAGTGGCGAAATTTCTTGACAGCACTCACATCTGCACCATTTCCCGATACCCAGAATTAATGAATTTGATTACTCTGAATGAACTCTGGTCAGCCATCCCCGGTGCACCAAAATTGGAAATGCCCAGGCCCAGATGGCATTCCATATGAATTCTATAAAAAGTACTTCAAATATATATCCCCACTGCTGCTTGCCTCCCTTAACCAGAGCCTTCTGGATACGCCTTCTACCCAGGAGGGCAAGAGGCCCTCACCATCACACTCTTCAAGAAAAGGGATAAGCTAGACCTAGCCAACTGGCGCCCCATTTCTTTAAATAACACAGATACAAAAATTCTAACTAAAATCATGGCTAACCGTTTAGGGATTGTAGCTTCTGCCACCATCTCCCCAGATCAATTTAATTTCATACCCAGAAGGTCGATTTGGGATAACGTGCACTCTGTGGCTAACGCATGCCAGTCCACAGCCTCTGGGGCACTTGTATTTTTGGACCAACAGAAGGCCTATGATAGAGTAAACTGGGAATACCTCAGGGCCTGCCTCCATCAATTCCGCTTGCCCCCTCACTTCATCAACTGGGTAATGCTGCTCATGGAATCTGCAACAATGGCAGTACGTGGCCCTGGCTTCCTAATGGAAGTAGTCCGCCCTCAAAGGGGCTTGCGACAAGGGGCTTCCTTAGCCCACTCTTATACAACTTCAGCCTTGACCCACTACTTTGAAACATGAATGCCCAACTCACTGGGGTCCATGTGCCATTCCAAGCCCCAGTCAAGATGATGGCGTTTACAGATGACTGTGTGGTTGGGGTGTCTAATAATAAAGATGCACGCGCACTTGAAGCTCTCATCCAGGAATATTCTCGGGCAAGTAACGCGGCACTGAACGCTTCCAAAACTGAAATCATCCTCCTTGGTTGGTATCAAACCTACTGTGCCCTAGCAACCAGTACCCAACCCAGCCCATCTGCTCGCACACGTGCTCGCCTTCCCTGCTCACCCCACACCGCCCCACTTGTGCTCCCCTTCGTGCCACGCCCTACCATAGGGCCTGTCCGCCATATGGGCGTGTGGGTGAAGGCAGGCGGGTATGCCACAGCAGTAATGGAAAGTCGCATTCTAGACAACGTGACAAAGCGCATCGCCTCCCTCAGAGGTCACCCTACTTCCCTTACTGGAAGGGTTGTTTTAGCCAACTCTATGCTCCTCTCCAAAGTCTGATTTGGAGCCCACGCCATCGCCTTCTCCCCAGGTTTTTTCAAATCTATGTATGCCCTCCTGCAAGGGTGGCTTTGGTCAGGCAACCCACCTCCAGTGCGGCTTGAGATCATGTTTGGCCCTCGTCATCATGGTGGCATGGGCCTGCTTGACTTTAAAGCCCATGCTGCCAAGATCCTGGGTACCTGGATCGCGGCTGTCACAGCCCCTACGCTTCCCTCCCAACACTGGTCCCGCGCAGCCCACTCCAACTTCTCCCGCGCCCTGGGCCTTAACAATCCATCAAACCCTCACTCCTTGATGAAGCATCTAGCTTCCCACTCATTGGTCGCAGGTCCTCATGGTGCTAAAACCCACTACAAACGAATCCTCCTCTCCATGCGGAGCGCTGAGTGGAGAATCCGTATTAGTGGACACACAGCACAGAGAGGCCGCCCCTCTCCTCAGTTCACACAGGAGGTACAGGGTTACCCATTCAAGACAGCTTGATCCCCACACGGTCCCATGTCCTATCCAGGGTGGACTACCTGGACATGATGGACATCCCCTATTCCATTGAGACCCGGAAGATTATTTGGAAATACGCACACCACCCTCTGTTGCAGTATCAAATCCGTTCACATGTGTGGCGCTGCCTGAGGTGGGTGTACCATATGTCTGAGTGCTCTAATGCTTTACACTCATCCTGCATCGTGTGTGGCCAGTATGGAACGCTGTTCCACCGCCTGGAGGAGTGCCCTACCTCTAAAGTGATATGGCGCGAAGTTCAACGTCTGCTTGGCCAGGATCAAACACATCCCTTCAGTCTGTCAAGAGATATGTCTGCTATATCCATGGTATCCTCCCTTCCACCCTCCCTCCATGCTCTGGTGGTTGCAATCGCCATGTGGACTATCCACACGATTGTCTTGGATGCCATCGCAGGCTCCACCCCCACTCTCCCAGAAGCTGTCCACAGATTCCAGTCCCATTTGGTGGACCACTTCCAGGCGTGGAAGTTTGGGTACCTCCCACCGCGTCACCATCAGCTGGTCTCCTCCTGGTTCCCAGTTTGGTCCATCAAATCAGACCCTTTCCTCCACACGTGTTCAATAGTGGCTACGGCCCCTTCAACCGTCCCCTCCCCCTCCCCATAGTGGCGTTCCCGCTGGCAACAAGAGATAGCATTGATTCTCTGGGGTGACTTTCCTGTTACTAAGTTTTGTTTTTTTTATCAAAATTTGGAAGTAGCCGTCCCCTGGTCGGCCTTCCTCACAATAAATTTAAGTTTATATTGTTATGTATGACATATAAAAACCCCATTTATATACTATAATAAAGGGACGTCATTATTTCATATCTTTGTTTTTAGTACTTGACTTCAAAAATTACATTTTGAGTACTTATCATTGGATGGATAATGTCAGAAAGACAGCAAGTTAATTTTTAGATCAACCTGTCAAATTAAGTGCTGAAGCACCCAAAAGACAAGTCTGAATGCCAATGCACTGTTATTTGTGAGACTGTTATGAAACTAGGAAGGAATTTCGCCAATGAGCGCCCATGAGCCATAGTTTTGTTTAGGAAACTAGCAAAGAACCAGGTAAACATGGTCACGGGTACATGGTTTGTTGAGATGTAGTCAAGAGGGGTGTTTAGATTTGAACATATTAAAACTGGAATTTGGTATAAGAACTTTTATTAAAAAGTTAAATAAAAGAAATTGACCAACAGTTTCCTCAGTGCAATGCAACTGATTAAATAGTGTTCAATTTGGACAGCTTTTCAAAGCATGAGATTGGGGCCCTCAAATTTTGAAATACCCTGGTGTATTTTTTAGTGAGGGGAGATTTTGACTTAAATATGAACTGACATTGAAGGATTTGGCGGAAGGCGAAATCACTATCAGTTTTACTGAAAACGCCTGACCTGAGGCTTTACTGCATTTGCAACAGTTGGTGTGATGGCATCTGTCCTGATGGGCAACAGGAATTCCCCAGGACCACCCCACATAGGGGCGATCCCAACAGGTGGAAATGGGTTTGTGATGGCCATCCTGCCCATTCCCTGTTGCTGGAGCATTTGTTTGGCCAAATGGGTATCATCAATTGCCAATCCCGATTTTTGTAATGGGGTTTCAAACTATTGGCAACAGTCACTGATGGTGACATCTGCCCATTGGGTTCTTCCCCAATGATTTTGAGTACAGTTTGGAGTTGGCCACCATACTTCTCAAAGGCTAAATGCCATTGGCGATTATAACCGAGAATTCATTACTTGTTCCTTTTAAATTTGAGTTGTGCGCCCATTGGTCTTTACTCCCATAGATTTTAACCATTCTGACTCCAATTTTGAGAATTTGGCGCCATCAACTTTATAAAATTCATCCAGCTCAGGGGAGTAACAGGTACCAATAATTTCTGCGAAGATCTCCTCAATTTGGTGAAATAATTTATCAGATTCAAGCGCAGGGACATGGGGAAGAATATTTAGAGGGAGAGCTGTTACCCAGCGCTCATCTACCACATGGGTGAGGTCGCCTATCTAATGAGAGGTACAGCGGCCCACTTTAGACCCTTTTTATTAAAAAAAAAAGGAAAACTTCCTGGTTAAGCAGAGGGGTTGCATACCTAGACTTACACTACCCTTTCCTTTTACCAAAGGGGGCCCCACCACCAGGAAACTGCGTTAATTCCACATTTTTGTGGGCTTTAGGTGATTTGATCGCCATTAAAGCTGCAATTTTTGGGGGAGGACGGGGAGCATCTGGATGAGAGGCATGGAAAGCCTCGATCAACTTGGAGCAGTTCACGCAATCTTGAGCCCTGACCAAACTGTTCTCATAGGCCAGATAATATTTACAAGCAACAAGATATTGAACTGATCAATGAGTTTTGCAGGAATCCTAGGTGCCCTCCACTTCAGTCTCCTCCAAGTCCTTAATCACAATAGGTTCAGGATCTGAGGGAATTGCCCCTTGAATGGTGATAGCTGAGATACATGGAAAACTGGGTGTTGCTTCCCGTGGGGTGGCAATTTTAACCAGAAAGCACCATTCCCTAAATCTTCCTCCACCAAGTGGGGACCCAAGCGTTTGCTTGCAAACTTATGTGAGGTCACCTGCATCTGTAAATGGCGCATATCAAGCATGGCATATGAACTGACCTTGCTGTCGTGAGCCAGGAGCTGCTTCCAATCTATGAACTGTTTATAGTCAATTATGGACTTAGTGAGAAGCTCATGAACTAAGGACTGCGTTATCCAGATATGTTTTACATGATCAGCGGTGACTGGTACCTCTGGGTGAAGGCACGGACCAATTGAGATTGAGAGTTGTACCCCAAGGTCGCTTCATATGGAGAAAATCCAGTGGAGGCATGAGTTCCATTATTATATGCAAACTGAGCGAGGGGGAAGTCATCAGCACAGGTATCCTAAGCAGCAGCTGCGTAACAATGCTGATGCTGCTCAAGAATAAAATTTACCTATTCAGTATGGCCATCGGATTGAGGGTGGCACACAGTGGAATGGCAGGGCGTGATCTTCAAAAATTGCTAAGAGCTCATTAACAATTGCTCTGTGAATTGAGCCCATTATTCACTAACGATCTCCTGTGGGAGGCCAAACATTGAGAGTAAATGGCGCACAAAAAGTCGAGCAGTATCCCCAGAAGTGATAGCAGAGGAACACAGGATAAAGCGGGAAAATTATGTAAAATGGTTGATTACCACCATCAACACGGTAAACCCATTGGAACTGGGAAGTTTGACAATAAAGTCCACGGACTTTGATGTCCATGGACCCTCTGCTTGTTGTAAGGGATGAGGAATACCATCCTTGCCTGACCAATCTAACTTGGCACAAGCACAAGTGACGCAATCTGAAATCTATGCCAGTACATCTTTTGATAACCTGCCCAGTTTTAGGTACAATTGATCAAATCAAGGCACTTCTTGTTCCCATGGAGTCTGACTGTGGGAGGATCAAGGTGAGCCTGAATCACTTCAGCTCGAAGAAAGGGAGGAATCCAAACCCTGACTGAAATTGAATGAGACCCTCACCCAGGGTAATAAAAGGAATGTTTAGATGCAGGAGGATACAATTGCTTCAAAAGGTCCACCCCTTTGGCACAGGCCGTTTGAGCTGCCAAAACTCAGGAGATTAGGGGTGCATCTGGAGCTAAGTCCACTGTCAAAACCCTCGGAGGGATGATGGATAAGATTTGGGTGGGAGGGATAATAGTAACCAGATCCGCCTCATCTGGATCTACAGGGCAATGTGAGGGTTATGACTTAAGAAGTTGGGAAGAACATTCAACGCTCCTTTCACAAACTCATATGAAGTTAAAGCTACAAAAATTCTGGTAAGTTTGATCTTGCTTATGTGCCAACTTCTTTGTTTGCAGAAGTAGAGAAGGGCTTAATGATCTATTTTCACTGTTAACTCGTGTTGAGCGCCCCTGCAAAAGATACCGCCAGTGAATAAGGGCCCATGCCACGACTGCCAGCTCCTTAACATAGATGAATAAGGCTGCTCCATAGGAGAGAACTTGTGGGAAAAGTAGGTGACAGGGTGCCCTAACCCTGCATGCTCCTGAAGCATTACAGACCCACAGCAACATATGACGCATCGCATGCTACAACATAGGTCTTAGAGGGGTCTTCATGTTTTAGGATAAGGGGAGACAAAAACACCTCTTTAATTGACTCAAACGCATGCTGGCACTCAGGAATCCAACAAAAGTAGAAATTCTTACCCGTGAGTGAATGAAATGGAGCGGATAACTAGGATAAAGCAGGGGAGAATTTTATTAAGAAAGTTATAGTACCCAAGAAGCTTCTTAATTGCTTTTGGGTTGTTGAATTGTGCCACCCACAGATGGTGTTCAACTTGTTAGAGGGAATGGAGTACCATCCTTTAAGAAAAAATTGCCTAAAAATGAGACTTCCTCTTGATAAAACTTGCATTTTGAAGGCTTAACAAATAGGCCTATCTTATGGTAGGCCGCCACAACCGCTTCTAAGTCTTTTGCATTTTTGGTAGTCAGGGAGTGTACTAGGATATCATTAATATAAGCTACCACCCAGGTGAACCAAAAATCACTTAACACACTATTGATCATTCTTTGGAATGTGGCCAGTGCATTTTTGACCTGAATGGCATTACCCAAAAGTTAAAAATGTCCATCTTTGTTCAGATAGTGGTAAGCCATTCCTGGCCTTCCATCACTCAAATTTGATTAAATTTATTAACAAGAGACAGTTTAAAGAACACACGTGACTTAGAAATCACTTTACCAATAGTCTGCTACAGCGGCAAAGGGTAGAGATCATGAACAGTGATTTTATTTAGGTGACCCTAATCTTATGCAGGGATGAAGGGAACCATCGGCCTTCTTGGAAAAAACGATGAGCGAAGCAACAGGTGATGTCTTTCTGAACAACCACCCTATCTTAAGCATGTCATCCAACAATGCATTGAGAGAATCCTCCTCCTCCGCTGTATGAGGGTACAAAGGAAAATTAATAATCACCACCGGCACCGTTGTTCTAAACCCTAAATCAAATTTATTATGAGGGGTGAGATGGTCTGCCTTCTTGGAATCAAAAGATACTTTGATATCCCATCAATGCCTCAGAAAACCTGATGGGAGACACGCTGGGGAAACAAGGGAAGTGATCAAATTGTAACCTTGAGTTTTTGTAAGCGTATACACTAAAGGAAACTTGCCTTCAGTCTGGTTATTATTAAGTGACAACATAGACTTCAGATGAATTCTAGCATGCTGTCAATTCCACCAACCCACCCTAAGATTACCAGAAACACCAAGTTTGGCATTGCGGAGAACTGATTGCAAAAGCTAAACTGGTGGACAGAGAAAGGTACTGGGCGTTAAACTAGATACAAGGGCTGGGAGGCAGATGAAGTGACCATCACCATAGAACCCAAGTCCAGGTCAAGTTCCAAATGGTGAGCTAGCTCTACACTCATAAAATTACTCATTGCTCCAGTGTCCACCAAGGCCTCAAAGGACATGTGGTGAGCTCTGATACTAATTTTCATAGTCATTAAAAAGTAGGCGAAATTCGTTTTATTGGCAGCTATAGTTGAGTCTTTAGATAGATAAGAGATGGTACTAGGATTGGAGGAAACCACAAGGTTCATGACAGGAGTAGCTACTTCATAAGTTAGAATGCCAGAATATACTGACATGGGCATGTGGGCCACGGAAACTATTAAATTGATTTGTACAATGATTTGAAGCTGTGATTTGACACCAAGGATATCTCAGCGGCTCCTGTCATGAACATCCCATTTTGGAGGGTGGGCTTAGAAAACTTGGGAGATACTAGGCTATTGTGGACATAGTAGAACTTCTTCACAACCTTATTCAGCTGAGAGAAAATGGCCACTGCTATTCTCATCTCAACAAGAAGGGAGGAAATGGTTAAAAATAATGGATAGTCAATTATGTCAGGAAGACAGCAAGTTAAACCTAGACCAAATTTGCCAATTTAAGTGCTGAAGTACCCAAATGACAAGCCCAAATGCCAATGGCACTGCTATTTGTGTGACTGTTATAAAACCAAGAAGAAATTTTGCCAATGAGCGCCCATGAGCCATAGTTGTGTATAGGAACCTAGCAAAGAACCAGGTAAACATGGCCACGGGTACATGGTTTGTTGAGATGTAGTCAAGAGGGGTGTTTAGATTTGAACATATTAAAACTGGAATTTGGTATAAGAACTTTTATTAAAAAGTTAAATAAAAGAAATTGACCAACAGTTTCCTCAGTGCAATGCAACTGATTAAATAGTGTTCAATTTGGACAGCTTTTCAAAGCATGAGATTGGGGCCCTCAAATTTTGAAATACCCTGGTGTATTTTTTAGTGAGGGGGAATTTCGATTTTAATATGAACTGACATTAAAGGATTTGGCGGAAAACGAAATCACTATCAGTTTGAATGCAAACGCCTGACCTGAGGCTTTACTGCATTTGCAACAGTTGGTGTGATGGCATCTGTCCTGATGGGCAACAGAATTCCCCAGGACCACCCCTATGTGGGGTGGTCCCAACAGGTGGAAACGGGTTTGTGATGGCCAACCTGCCCATTCCCAGTTGCTGGAGCATTTGTTTGGCCAAATGGGTATCATCAATTGCCAATCCCAATTTTTGTAATGGGGTTTCAAACTATTGGCAACAGTCACCAATGGTGATATCTGCCCATCAGTGTTTGTCCCCAACAATTTTATGTGGAGTTTGGAGCTGGCCACCATATTGCTCAATAGCTCAATGTCATCTTCAATTTCAATTGAGAATTCAATACTTGTCCCTTTTCAACTATGAGTTGTGCGCCCATTGGGCTTTACTCCCATAAATTTTGAACATTCTGACTCCAATTTTTAGGGTTCAGAGCCATTGACTTTAGAAAACTCACCTAGCTCATGGGATGACGGTTAATAATGATATCTGCAAGAACTCCGCAATTTGGTGAACTGATTTGGCATAGGCAAGTGTGGGGACAGAGAAAGAATCTTCAGAGGGAGAGCTGTTACCTAGCGCTCATCTATCACATGGGTGAGGTCACCCTGTGTAACGAGAGGTTCAGAGGCCCTCTTCAGACCCTTTTTATTAGGAAAAGGGAAAACTGCGCATACAAGCAGAGGGTTGCTCCCCTATACTTACAGATAATCTAGCTGAAAGGACATAAGCAAGTACTTGGCCCCCTTTAGAATAAAAAACGTGTCATGCGTCTTAAATAACTTCAAGTATCAACTGTTGGGCTTCTTATCCACAGCACAATTGAGCTCAAAAAAATGGAGGCTTAAAAGTCCTTAAGCCCAAGTTTCTTTAGATTTCTAAACTCATGTATATTCAAAACCTCTCCAACAGGTGTAATATGAACTAAAGTGACTATTTGATATCACTTAACTTTCGACAAAATAAGGCTACAGGTTAGTTAAAACCAACTGAATTTCGCCATGATCAGGTAGAATAAATCCAGGAGCAGCATCCAGTTCTTAATGTTGATCAATCAAACAGGGTAAATATTGATATATAATCCCTGAGGAATGGTTAAAATTATTTACAAACTCATGATAACTTGATGACCTGCAGAATGGTTTAGGTATGTTTAGCGTGTATGGGAATGCCCTTTGATTCTATAATCTGCGTCAGCACATCTGTGGTATGGCCATGTAGCCGCTGATAGTCATTTGGTAATATACCGTCTTTGTATACAATATTAACAAACCCCTGCCTTGGGTCTGTCAGGGCTGCATCCTTCCAGTTACAATAGTGGAAGTATTTGTCCCAGTAATTCCAAAATATTCTCCTCAAAATTGGCTTTAACCCCATATTTCCTCAGAAAAAGAGAGTTCAATTAAAATGTCATAAATTGTTATTATGAATACTGATAGCTGGATCAGAAATTACTAAGGAGCTAAAATACAGCAGTAATACAATTTACTCTCTTTCTGAAGTTGTAATTGGGGGACCTACAATCCCATAGATTTTTAATGATCTATGTCCAGAGCAAGCCCTAGTTTTTTCACTAAACAAGTGGATACAATAAGATTTGGTGCCCCACTGTACACAATAGATCAGGCTTTGAGCTTATTTACAGTTATAATGATATAGTTATCATCAGAAAAATAAGTATCAGTAGTATTTATTCTAAGGACGCACACTTTTTCCGCATGACCTAAAAAATTCTACTTTTCTTTACACAACTGAGGACTGATTTCTTTCAAAGTTTGATAGTTGCCACCATTTAGACCTCAGTTAACTTGAAAACTCACTAGGAGGGTCAGAAAAGTTCAATTAGTTTTAACTGTTGAAAATATGGTTTCAATACTACTTCTTATGCCAACTCAGCGAATAATTTTTCTTGTGAGCAGGTGGTCACTGGTATGCTATTATTTGTTAACACTGGAACTGGCAAAGGCGGCCTGGAGTAATCGTCCATTCAACTCTTGGAAGATGGATTCAGGGATTTAAATTTACTTGGGATTTTGTTAGAGGAGGCGGAAGTAGAAAAAACCAATTTAATCCGCCCAGTCTTTTACCTCTTCATCGTCATTACAAGTTCATATCATGACCAGTGTTTAGAAATTAACTTAGGACAACGGTTACTACAATGGCCCCATTTTTAGCAGTAATTACAAATAATCTGAATAACATTGGGCTTTTCTAAATGAGAGCCATACTTTGAAGATAAATCCTTTGGGGGAAATGGCCCAAGGCCACAGTTTGCAAGGCTCTTGATAACTCTCGTTGGGTGCTCCAAAAGTGACAATGCAAAGCTGTAGATAAACATTATATGGTTAATATTGTTCTCTATATTCAAAATGGGTGTCATTACCTAATAAAAATCTTGATAAGGCTTACAGGCATGGCATAGAACTATTTATGCATCAAAATCATAATAAAATTATCATTAGATAAAGTCTGTGATTCCAAATAAAAGCACTCCAAAAATTTTCATGGCTATATATATTCCAAAATAATTGTTGTGGAACTCAGTATTATTGGTGGGAATCTATTCCTACCCTTGATCTATTTTAATATTAAGGTCCTTGCCGTTGTGGTAGGTAAACCTGATCTTGTGTAATTTAGAGATAACTAACTTTTGGCCTTTTGAGTATAGCAAGTTCATTACTGTCACTAACTTAGCGTTCTCAGATGCCCAGCCCATAATTATCTCAAAGAGACTAATAAATATGTGCACGTTCACCTTTTTTCAAACTTTAGTAAGTTGTTAGGGATGAAATGAACTTAAGGTTCATGCTGGTATGGCCAAAGGCCCTGAGCTTTTCCTAAATGACTTCCTGAGTGATGGAGACAGGTTGTAGGCATAAACTGGCCTTATCCGTCAGAGAAGACTGAGTAGAATCTCTTACAGGATCTAAAGTAGGATTACTAGTGGGGTTGCATGCAGGTTGGACCAAGGGTTCACAATTAATTGGGTCAGATTTCTTAGGAGGAAGAGTTGCCAGCATATCTGAACAAGCTGACGCCTAACGCTCAAAGCTGAGATAAAGCCCATAGGCACCTCCTTTGCACGCCACGCCTCATTGCCTTTGATTTCTCTTTCATAAAAAAAGTTTGTGATCTTCACCAATAATATCGGCGGTCTGGTCACCAGATTACCTATTAAAATAAGCACACATAGTAGCACCCCGCGCACTCCATCTGCAAAAGGACATTCATATTATTTACTTTTTGAGTAGCGGTCAAGATTCCGTTCTCATGCTAATATTCTCATTCACCAGTAACTAGACCTTTTGACCTTGGGTTTTTTATTCAAGTTGCATCGCCTTCATCATTTGATACAAGTCTGTATCAGAGTAAACAGCTCCAAGCATAGCTACATTTAAACCATTGAGGTGTTGTTGATGCATTTAGTTAAATTTTAGTTAAATATTTCATTTTACAATCATGGCCAAGTTTAATATCTGAGATTCGGCCAACTTAAGTATTTAAAGCTGCACATACTTGGTGAACATCATTATACAAGTTTTCTGGGCTTCTGAGGCAACCACTTCACCTTCAATAAATTGTACTACTTCCAATAGAGTAGAACCTTCCACGGAGTCCATGGGATCCATACTTAATTTAAACTGACTTACAGTGAACTAATGTGAGCCTCCTATAGTGAGAACCACAAAGTTGAAATTAACACTTAGGTGTGAGATTTCAGCAGCACAAATTACTATGTTTGAACTATATGGTATTATTAGAAGACAGCGACCCTAAAATAATTTTAAGAAAGCACTTTTTGGCAAGAGATATTTTTATTAAAACTAAAGAAGAGTGCAATGTAGTTACTGATACTAAAGGCTTGAAGGCTCACTTTGATGCCCTTCTTCTGCTAGGTTCCTTTTAGCAACATAGGAAAAAAGATCCCCTATACATAGTAATCCCACTGAGATATGCCCCTTCCACTAGCGTTCCCTTTGATGAATTTTATGTATACTAAGAAGCACTCTAAAATGGTAGACTATCAAACTGATTCTCCAAATTGGGCCAAGGAAATGAATCACTAGGAATCAGGGTATTTCCATAAAAGTTATGATCAACTGATTGAAACTGAGGTTATAGTGGAAGGCTATCATAAATATAGGATTCCTCATGCTGTATATTTTATGTCAGCTCAGAGGATAATAGAATTTGGGGATATTTAAAAATTGGAGCGGATATTAATGCCTTGTCTAATAGCTATTGTGATCAACAGCTTAAGGTAGTAAAATTTGCATTTGCGGGGTATGGGATTAGATATAATTTATATTCAAATCTATGGCACTGAAGCAAAAACACCATAAAATAATTTTATACAACTCTGTCCACTACCTATCTAGTCAAGAGCCTCACGCACAAGACACCTTATGCCATTAAATCATATTTCTAATTATATAAAGAAATATAATTATTAAAAATATATTGCATAAACGATGGTTGGTCAAACCACATGCATCATACAGTATGCATATTTCTATCAGAATTAAAACTTGTTACAACCTATTAGGTTTTTTCTTCCTAACTTTTCCAGGTTACTGTCATCATACCATTTACCTGTTGTCTAGTTCCATAATATAAACATCTGAAATCTGATGTCATAGCATTAATTTTAATACCTACTTTTTGGTTAGTAGCATTGTCATGCGCTTAACTTTTAAATGATGACATTAATTTATGGGAATTTGCATCTAGTCTTTCCACCTGCAGCTATTGTCCCTATCTGTGCTTCATGAAAACTTCTGCCACCTACTTTTATCTAAGTGTTGACGGTTATATTTCTTAAGGCATGTCATATTGAGAAGTTAACATATTTTGAGATCATCTTGATATTCTGTTCCTAATTTTTGACTCACTTGATCTTTTGAGATAGGAATCTCCTATGCAGGCATAAATTTTTGTAGAGGAGTTCAAGTTTTTTTTATTTTTACTTTATCACCATACTTGTACTACTATCATCACTAACAATAAGCTGGTACTCATAGACAGCCATTCTATGACCTCCCCACATATGCGCTGGATAATTTGATCAGTGTCAAGTATTGAGTTTTATTGCTCCAGAAGGTATTATCTCCATGAACGAAATGTCAACTTATTTTATGAAATAAACAACACAACTTAAAGTAACCCTGACTTTGTTCACCTAAATTCAAGAACTCATGTGATTACTTGCGGCTGAAGCCATTGGTGAAGCAGCTAAGTTTATGGCTTATATCTGTATCAAAGTTTTCATGATTTATAGAATCAGTGATCCTATGTAATGAGCATTAAATGTTTTTTAGAGCTAGTGGTGCCCAATCCAAAAGGGGGATATGGGCACCAGATGATAAAACTGACGTTTGGTGTTTATGTATTATATATGTCATAGGCTCTCATGCACTATATGCAGTATCTCTGTATGAGGATATATACCCGTTCATTATATATTTTTTTGTATATATTCAAGGCAAGCCGATCAGTGGATGGACATTACCAAAACTAAAACTAAACTAAAAAACTAACGTAACTACTTGGTTCAAACAAAACGCCCTAATGAGTGGATTGAGTCAAATGCTTCAAAAAGCAACCAACCAGGTGGGAAGTGGAAACTGCTTATCCCTCCATGGCGGAAGGGGAGGGGGGAGTTGGGGGGCTCATCTTCAGCAGCCTCTTCAGCAGCAGCTTCTTCATCCCATAGTAGAGTGCATGTCACAGCAGATAGTAATGGCGTTGGGGCATCTGTGGCATGGGGTTCAATATCTCTAATAATTGGGATTTCATGTAAGTTGCCAGCTAGGTAAATGACACTGAGATATTCAGTTAAAGCTTTTTCAGCTTTGATGCGGGCGTTTGGGAGTTTAACAAACGTGGCAATGTTGGTTTGGGTTATTTTTGCTTTTGGATTCCATACTATAGTTTCCACGTTCTGGATAGCATCATTGACATTTTTGTGTAGCTGGTTCACTGTGATTTTACTTTTTGGGGTGAGGGTTGCGGGGATAATAGGAGGTGGAATTCCTCCTGTGAGCATTGCTACTAATTTAGTGACAGCTTTACACAGGGGACAACTTCTGGTGTTGCAGCTGCTTCAACTGCAAGCTGGTGATCACTGCAAAATACATTGGCATTTGGCTGTGGGGTATATAGTTGAGGGGGTATCTGGTGTCCCATTCTGAATTAATGAACCGCTTAATTTGCAGAGACGGTTCTTCAATGAACTTACCTGATTCGTCAATTTCAGCCAAAATTCTCATGGGTTTTGGTTAAATTGGATTGGTTTTTCAGCGTAAGGTTGAGGTTTGGTTGATTCATTTTGAGGAAGAGTGGTATTGAACTGGGATCTAATCTGATTCTTGATTGGAGGAATTATTTATGGCATTGGGGCGAGGAGGAGGCTGATTGGTGGCTGCAGGTGCAGCTGCAGCTTCCAGTTTTGGGGGTGGGGGAGGTATATTGTGCCCCATACTGGAACTTGTACAGGGTGGGCAGCAGATTGGAGGTCGGTGGATGAGTCATCCAATCCATTGGAAGTGGTTAAAGAGGGGCACTTGCATTTTGAGTGGTCCAACTCAAAACATGATGGACAGATTGTCCACCCACCCTCGACATGGGCCCAAAATGGATGGTTGGGCGCTGAGGGAATAACGGTGCACAGCAGATTGACACAGCAATTTTATTAAATTCAGGGCTTATCATGGCATATTCCTGAGGCCCAGCGAGTCATGTAGCTCCATTTGGGACCACAAATTGTAAGATGAGGTTGGAGCCATAGGCTGCCAAACTGCCCATCAGCTCCTGTGGAGCACTTTGGGGGGAGGTGGGTGGGCAAACCAGCAAATTGAACCACCAAAGTGGTGTCCTCTGGGAGCTGGGTCTGAGTTTTGGGGAGAGGGGTGCCCTGGAATACCAGGGGCACAGTTGCTGCAGTTGCATTATTGGCTTTGCAGGTGAAGCCAAGGTTTAAATACCCCTTGTAGGGGCGGAAATCTATAAATCTGGTGGGTGTCATCACCACCTGTGCCATTTTGATAATGGCTTGGTCATGTTATGGGAATAGTTTCCCATATTTGACCCTTAGGCCATAGTGCATGTTGCTCTGGGGAAGCACCAGGGGGCAGTGAGGTACTGCTTGGGTACAAGCAATGTGGGCGTTGAGGTCCATAGGAGGAATGAATTATCCCATGGGTTTGAAATGACTGGGTGAACCAGTCCTAGTGCGTTTTCCTGCCAGCTGGAAAATGGTGGGGGAAGTTTTGCCGCTGCCCCACGCTGGAGCAGCCAGTGGAGAATCTGAGAACATTGGAGCAAAACTACAATGGGTGAATTTGATTTGTTTTATTAATTTGTGTAAACTTTGCTTGGATAGTTATGCCAAGCAGAGAGAGAGTAATCATTATATTTTTTTATTTTAAAATATAGTTTTTATTTTAATAAAATTCTAAAATTTTCTGTAAAACTGATATTATTCATAATTTGTTTTTTAATTTCTTTAATTCATATTATTATTACTTGAAATCTAAATTATACTCCTAGGTTGATGTTGACTTTAAAATACCTGTTGAATTTAATAATTTTTTTGTCATAATGTAAAAACTCAAGTTAATTATTTTTTAATTAATTTGTCTATTGTCTTTTAATTATCCAAAGGGTCTCATGAAGGTCCCTGAGGTCCCTCACCAGGTGGTTTAGCTTTCTGAAGATATTTTGGGTTAATCCTAAAGCCATAAAGATTAGTGGTTAGTTTAAGAGTGTCATTATGTTAACCGTGACTTGGCTCCTCATTGCAGCCAGAATATCCCCAAGTATAATTAGTTTTTAGATCTAATCAGTTTTTAGTATTGTATTACAGTTTTTGAGTTAGTCAAATACAATTATTGATGACTAGTCTTGGAATAATATGAAGATCATTCCTGTGATAAATTACCATACTGTTAAAGATAGGGTGCTATCAAAAGCTTAATTTGTGGTTTAAGTTTTCTCTGGTGTGGCTACAAATCTCTAGTAATGTTAACATAGTTTTTAGTTACTTAGTTACAGTGTTATATTTTGATGTTGATATTTTGATTTGTTAAAAGTTGAATCCCACAAACATTTAAAAATGTTAATCACTGTTCTTATTTGTACTTAAGTCTAACTACAATCTCATTAATGTTTAGTTATATATGTATTTTTAAAAGCAGCATGAGTAAGGCAAAAGTAAAAGATATCTAATATTCATATAATTATATAGTAAAACTTTTGCCTAATTTAAATATGACACATAAATATGATCTACAATATGCCCTTAAGAATCATTTTTAGGGGCCATCTTATGTTTATTACCTTTAACAGGTTTTTTTATATATCATATGATCAGTTTACTCGTTGGCGCATTAAGTAAAGATTCATATTATTCAAAAAGAACAAAAAATTTTAAGTATCTGATTTTTATTAAGCTTACTGAGCCTCGTAATTTACTAAGTAAGGCCCAAAATACCCATGATAAGTTTGCCTTAGTGTAAGCACAGTTAAACCCTTACCATGGTCCTATATATGGGTTAACATAGAAAGTTTCTATATAATTTTATATATGGCAGAAGCATTTAAAATATTTTAGTTAAATAATAGATAATGATAGAGTTTTTTATAAAAAGCTTTTAAAATTTAAGGAAATTGCATCTAAACTTTATCAGATTAAAGTCCTCAACTTAGTTGGTAGTGTTATAATAAACCCAATACGTTGGAACCATCAGGGATTTACTCCCTCTTGGGTCACCCTTATACCTTCTTTATTTTCTTTATCTGAAAACTTTTGATACCCTAAAATCCTTTATCACTTTGACATTTTTAAATTTTTCAATTATATAATCATTACCACTTTATGATAAAGCAAAGCATTCCACCTTTAACCAGCTTCAAAAAAGGAGGAGGTTCTCAATTTGACCTGTATGTATGTTTTAATGTTTGATTATACATTACTCTGAATTATTAGACCAATTAGTATAAACTTTCTAAATGAAAGAGGATGCTCCCACTTAGGTCTCATTCCAAATTTATAAGAATTAGTCCAATATCTCAAAAAGTAATTTGTTAATTATATAAACTTATTGAAAGTGATGGTGGTAACTTATGAGATTAGTTTATCACTTCATAAACTTTAAACTGGCATCTTTATGTGATAGCTTCAAAGCATCTTCATTTGCTTACCTATAGTAAGATTTATAGTGTCAATGGTGGTCAAGAACAAGTCTAGTACTTTAAAAGATGGACATTGATAAGTTGGCAGTAATTAAACCTATCATCCTGATTAAGTAAACACTAAACTGCATACTAAACCCACATAATAAGTCTTATCAACTAGTAAACACTAACCATTCAACCAAAACAAATTGAACCCATCATATCAATTAATCACCAACTGTATACAGAAACCAGAGAGCTAATTTTATTTTTCAAATAATTACCAACTGCTTAGCAAAATAATGATACTAAAGCATTGATTTATTTACCATCTGCTTACTCAAAATTATTGAGCCTATCAGTTTGCCAAGTAACAACAAACTGCTTAGTTAAAATGATATAAAGATTACCTTTTTATACCATTGATATGTTCTATATATGACTTTTTTATCTTTTTATAATTGAAAAGATGTAAAACAGCTTGAGGAGTGGTAGCATAGCAGGGTGGTTCCTGCTCCACTCTGGGTCAGGTTTTGATTGACACAAGTTTAAAACTAGCTTAGGCTAAAAATCTCAGTGTGGTATAACAATCCCAAGGTTGACCTGCCTTGTTTATTTTAAAAATGTAAACCAGCTTAAGATGGTCCCCAATGTTCCTAAATATCTGTCAAGTTTAGCTATTTCTGATATATTTTTAATGAGAAAGTTTTTATAATATATATATAATGATTTTTTCTTTGTGTAGAAATAGTGATTTTTAAAAAGAGACTCAGAGTTAGACATTTTTTCAAAAATTAATTAGGAAAAAGAACTAACATTGAAAAAAGCACTATTTTTTAGGGAAAAAAGAACTGTCTTCAATAAGGGTTACTAAAAAGTATGAAATATTTGATAAAAGTATAACTAATAATTAAAAACATGTTTGAAGTTGGCACTATATTTAAAAACTGGCTTATAGAAATTTTGCTCACAAATACAAATTAGAATTTATAATAATTTTGGGTCTGAGACAAAAGTATAAGCAACTTAGAATATACAGTGCTGAGTATATATATTATAAATGTCTATTATAAATCAGTTTAACTTATGACGCTGACTTCAAAAAGGTTTTATTAATTATATGTACTTTTATCAATTATTTGATATTTTTAGTGCCTTTTTTAGCATTTCTCCCCCCCAAAAAGATAGAATTAACATCTTCAGTTTTTGAATTTATCCCAGCTGCCCCTCCAACAATAATAAGGCCTATCTAGTAGCCTTTCCCAATGATTACCAACTACCATGATGTCTGATAGTTGCAAAACCCAAGGTGTGGTTAATACTTCAAAAATGATATAATTGGAATTCCAGTACCTCTATGATAAGAGTACTTTAATTTGGTACTTTTAAATGGTGATAATGTACAATTAAAGTGATAAATTTATAAGATTTACTTTATCCAAAATATAAGATCAATTTTAAAAATAGTAGCATGGTATTCTAGAAATAAATTAGCTATTAAGAACATATATATTTTACCCTGATAGTAACTGATCTTATTGATTTTTGATTAACTTAAAAAATGAAGAGGTTCCACCCTAGTGCTGATTTTGAGTTTGAAACCTATATTGGCTAGAAAAATTCTCAGTATAGTATATTTTTCTCAAGGTCAACCCAACAAAAATATTTTTAACACCAAACTCATGTAAGGAGAGTGTCTATAAAACTCCTATTCCCAGCGTGGTAGTGCTTGATGCTCAGGCCCAACGCCAGGGAACTAGACATTATAATAAAAGTCATTATTGCCCCAGCAGAGGGTACTGGGGCAATAGTAACTTAAGAAAAAGCGAGCAATTTCAAGGTAAAACCCCAACCCAAATGATGCGGTGCATTAGAGGAGAAATGGGAAACGTCCCATGTTGGGGGGAACCTGGGCAAACCAACGGTGCACTAGGGGATAGACTAAAAATAGATAAAATGTTGTGGTTAAGGTAGCGCGAGACAACCTTGAAGGGGTCCATACATAGGATTGTTTGATATAGCATTTTATTAAAAAATGGTAAAAGGTGGAAATTTTATTTGGGAAGTTGACCAACAAGTCGTGTTGGTCATGGGAAACAAATTTTAAAAACATTGGGGAATAAGGGGTTTGCTGCAGTGGGCCCAAGCACCAACCCACCAATAGGCTAAATCTACCATCAGAATTGGTTTAGTATGCTGAAACTGACTTCACTCAAGTGATTGATTGAAGTTGGATATGACCTTTACGCGTTGTTTTGTAAATGGAATGGTTTTTGAAACCCCGTTCCTTGACTGACTGAATGGACCATCTACATTAATTTGATAGACTGTCCATTTTAATGCCTGGGCTGACGTAAGAGGGGCTGAGCATTTGGCACCTCACTAGTACCAACCTGGGCATATTTAGCCTGTACCCAGCGTTGGTCTAGTGTATGCCTAAGGTCAGAGAGGTCCTGTAACTTCACCTTCTGGGCCTCCTGGCGCTCAGCCTTATCCTTGGGGTTGGTCCCCACAATGATTTCATGTGATAATGACATTACCCTCTCCTCCTGATGGGGCTCAACCCCCCTCCAGGGGCTTGCGCAAGGAAATAGTTTTTGTGGACAGGGGCCAATTTCATGGCAGCAATGGTCAGTTTGTGTTGAAATCTGACAGCCTGGGGGAAACGCTTGGTGAAGGCTTCAATCAGATCTTGGGCATGCACACAGTCGCATGCTGGAACCCAACTGTTCTCTGCAGCGTCAAAGCTCTTCCAGGATACCAGGTACTCCAGTCTTATTTTGACACGACGATAGGCAACTGTCTCTTCCAACTCCCACTCTGGCGCCCCATCCACAAGATAGGCCTCAAAAGTCTCTGGTGGGGGGCCCTCAAACAATGTCAGTTTGCTCTCATGAAAGACAGAGAAGATCCCAAATAAAGGGGGAAGATCTAGCTGGTATGAGGCATGCCCACCTTTTGTACAACACGATAGGGCCAATCATCTTTGGTACCAGCTTCTTGCATGGATGCTTGATAGGGATGTTACAAGCACAAGCATCACGAGATTCCCTTCCTTGTACGCAGGACCCACTCGGCGCTTCCCATCAGCGTTCTCCTTATACACTTGCATTACCGCCTCCAAGCTTGTGGAAACCCCCTGGTGGACCTTCTTGATTGTCTTGGCAAAGTCCACCACCTCTTCCACCTTAGACCCACAACTGGGCTCCATGTTAAAGGCGGGGTTAAAGCCATGGCTGGCGAAAAAAAGTGGAACAACCAATCAAAGAATGCAACGTGTTGTTGTAACTAAATGGGATATAGGAAGGTGAGAAGCCAAATCTGAATGATTCGCGGCGGTGTAACACCACAGGAACTACTCCAAGCACTGGTTCACTCATTCAGTCTGCCCATCTGATTGAGTTTGATAGGCAGTCAAATGGCAAAGGCAGATCTGAAGAGTCTTACACAACTCTTACTAAAAGATGGGAGGAATTGGGGTCCCCAGTCACTGATAATCACTTGGGGAACCCTATAGAGCGCAAACACCTATGTGACGAAGAGCCTGGCCATCTCAGCCGCGGCTATTGTCATTCTGCAAGGAATGAAGTGGGATAACTTTGTAAAATAATCCACCACCACCATGATGGCATCGTAACCATCAGAGACAGGTAGTTCCACAATGAATTCCACTGATAGGAAAGTCCAGGGACCTTCAGCTTTCTGGGCTGGTACCAACAACCCTGCTAAAAGTTGCTAAATTTGACTTCATTTGGTTGCAGATCAAACACTCCTTACAATACCGCCCACCTGAGCAGGTAAGCCCTTCCAATTGTAGGTGCGACGTATCAACTCCAAGGTCTTTGCTTTCCCAGGAGGACCAATGGTGATTCCATCATGATGGTCCCGGATGATTTTTCAGGCGCAGTGGTCCAGCAGGTACCCAAAGCGCCCCTGAAACCACATCATCTCATCCTTTATGTGATAACTCCTGGCTAGGTCCTCTTGATTTAAAGCGCTCTTATCAAGTACCATAGTATATTCAGCAGATAGCGGATTAGAAAGGACCATCTTTCTGAACATACCATATTCATCCGCATTTTCCAGAGGTGAAAGCGCTGGCTCGTTGGCTGAGGGAGAGGGAAGTTGAGACACAATTTTATTTGGAGGAATCATCACCTGTGTGTTGTGGACCTCTACCTCCTTCGGATCAGGAGCTAAAGCAGGGTTGCAGCTTAAAGAATCCGCCAAACCATTATCCTTGTCCTTGGTGAATTTGTAGGAAAAGGCAAATTGGGCAAGGGTATCATGTCAATAGGTCTGCCGTGGGGTTAGGACATGAGGGGCGCGGTAGTACAGCAAGGCACGGTGATCTTTTCATAAGCGGAATGGTTGGGTAGAGCCATGCAAGTGGTGATGCCAATATGTCAGCGCTTCCACCACTGCTAGTAACTCCTTGTTGTAAATGGTGTAATTCAACTCAGGCAGAGACATTTTCCTAGTAAAATATCCTACTGATGCACTATCCCATCTTCGCCTACTTTTAACATGGCAGCCGCTATGGCGAAGTTGGAGGAATCAGTAGACACAATGAACTCTTTGGAAGAGTCGACATGGTGTAGTATGGATGTGGACAACAGGGTGCATTTCACAGCTTGGAAAGTATCCTCCAAAATTGGAGACCACTGAAGCACTTTTGCACCATTATCACTATACAAGGGCGCTGCCACCTCAGAAAGGTTTGGCGTGAACTTCTTGAAGAACGTACACAACCTCAAAAAAATCTTCAATTCTTTTTACTGAAGTAGGGGTAGGCCACTCACAAATCGCCTTCTCCTTGTCTGGAGTTACCATGTGTCCTTGGTCAAACACGAAGTAGCCCAGAAAGGTGACCTGGGACTTGAAAAATTCACAGTTGCTGAACTTCAACGCAAGGCTGACTGCCTATAACTGCTCCACCACTTGCCAAAGGTGTACTGCATGGGACTCCTGATCAGTGGAAAACACCAAAATTATCCATGTAAGCAACCGCGCATACCACTAACAAGTTTCCCAATGCTGCATCAATGTGGCGTTGAAAGATAGCAGGGGCATTCTTGAGACCAAAGTGCATGACCTGAAACTGGAAAATCCCTTTTCTGGTATGAAAGGCGGTTGACCATTCTTGTCCCTTTTTAATATGAATTTGAATGAACGCATTGAGGCAATCCAGCTTGGAAAAGACCTTAGCCTTCTCCACATAGCTCGCGATCTGAGAGTCCAAAGGGATGGGATGAGATCTGGTACAGTGACGTTGTTAAAGTTCCCATAGTCCACACACGGGAGTAGGGTACCATCAGACTTCTCAACAAAGAGAAGTGGGGAGCATACAGGGGAGGTACACTGAAAAATCGCACCTTTGGCTAACTGTTCCTTCACCCACACATCCAACGCCTCTTCCTCCAGGACATTCAATGGGAAAATGGGGGAAGATATATGCACCAGATCCACCGTGAGCTTAAAGTCACAATCAAACTCAGAGTGTTCAGGGAGTGCATTGGCGGATGCTGCATCAAAAGAGGATTCCAAACCCTCCAAGCATGAAGTTATAGGAACCTCCATTGAGGGCTTCAGCAAAGGGGAAAGGCTATAAGAGTGAAGGTTGGGCCAGTGGGGCACTTTGCCCTGGGCGTTAGCCTCATACAAAGGAAGAACTATCATGCAACCATTCTTTAATGTAAGGGATAAGGTATTTTCTTTCAAGTTGGTTTTAACGTCAAACTTCCGCCACCACTCCACTCCCAAAATGAGAGGGAACAAGAGGCTTTTTTATAGCCTGGAAGTGATTGGACAAGTGGTATTTGCCAACCTAATAGTCCACTGTCCCTCTAATATCCAGAGTGGGAATACCTTGGGACACCCCTGCCTTAACCACACTACCTGGCAAGTAACTCAGCTCCAGGTAGTCGGCTAGGCATTGGTCCATAAAGTTATTAAAGGCGCCAGTATCCACCAGTACAGTAGTGCTTAATTTCCTAATGGGATTAAAGGGTAGCAGACAGTAGAAAAAACCCCGAATGGTCTTGATTAATAGCAGACAACACCAGAACATCACCAACAAACTCATCTTCTGGCATTAGCGCATAAAAAAGTGTGCTTTGGAATAATAAAAGGGGGAGGATTAGTTGGCCACTCTTAATGCTGAGGCCATATACCCCACCATACCTTCTGCAGGTGCATAAACTTTATCATACTTAAAACGAAATTTTTTTCTTTACTTACTGAGTGCCCCAGATCATGGTAGGGGTCAAACGAGGGTTTTCAGGGGTTATTTGATATACTGGAATAGGGTTCTCATCCAAGCCATAATATCTAGTAAAAGGCTCAGAGGTTTGGATAAGATCTTCGTCATAAAACGTGTTTTTAGATGCAAATGACCCTATTCCCCCAACTGCAATGGAAGGCCTGACGTTATCCAAGGCCAACACCCCCAGGCCCATCTGCGCCAATTCCACCAGCATGGTCTGGATGCGCTGGTGAAGGAAAACTCATTTATTGAATTTGAAATTGATAAATTTGGTGGAAAGTTGAGGCATCACAACTTTTGAACTATAAAGCGTCCATATCCACCAGGTACAAATATGAAGGGTGGATACTTTTTAGTTGTAGGAAACCATAATAACGTTGAGTTGCTTCAACATTCAGAGAAAAGAGAAAACAATGGTGCAGCTAATGACAGCCAAATCCCACACCCAGCAGCTACTGGTCCCACTTTGGAAAGTTCCACATGGAAAAAATTTGTGCACATAGATTAAAGAAGCTGGTCAACTAATGTAAGGAGAGTGTCTATAACTCTCCTATTCCCAGCGTGGTAGTGCTCAGTGCACAGGCCCAACGCCAGGGAACTAGCCGATATAACTAAAGTCAATATTGCCCCAGCACCCTCTGCTGGGGCAATAATAACTTAAGCAAAAGCGAGCAATTATCAAGGTAAAACACCAACCAAAAATGACATGGTGCACTAGGGGAGAAATGGGAAACGTCCCAGGTTAGAGGGAACCTTGGCGAACCAACAGTGCACTAGGGGATAGACTAATCATAGATAGAATGTTGTGGTTAAGGTAGCGTGAGACAACCTTAAAGGGATCTGCGCACAGGATCATTTGGATTAGCATTTTTTAAAAAAAAATGGTAAAATGGGGAAATTTAATTTGGGAATTTGACCAACAAGGAGTGTTGGATATGGGAAACAAAATTAAAAAATATTGGGGGAATAAGGGGCTTGCTTCAGTGGGCCCAAGCACTGACCCACCAATAGGCCAACACTACCATCCAAATTGGTTAAATATGCCGAAACTAACTTCACTCAAGTAATTAATTGAAGTTGGATCTGACCTGAACGCGTTTTTTTGTAAATAGAATGGGTTTTGAAACCACATTCCTTGACTAACCAAATGGAACCATCCACATTTATTTGATAGACTATCCATTTTAACGCCTGGGCTGACGTAAGGGGCTGGGCATTTGGCACCTCACTAGTACCAACCTGGGCATATTTAGCCTTTACCCAACGTTGGTCTAGTGTATGCCTAAGGTCAGGGAGGGCCTGTAACTTCACTTTCTGGGAAACCTGGCGCCCAGCCTTATCCTTGGGGTTGTTCCCCACTATGATGTCATGTGACTATGACAACTCCATAGTAAAACCATTGAATCTGTTGAAGAAACTAAAATCAACCACTCACCAAACCTAATTGAACCTATCACATCAACCAATCACCAACTGTATACAGAAACCAGTGAGCCTACTGAATTCAACAAATTTACCACCAACTGCTTACCAAAACCAATGAGCCTAATGAACTGATTAAATTTCCATCTGCTTACTCAAAATTATTGAGCCTATCAGTTGCCCAAATAACAACAAACCGCTCATCCAAAATGATATAAAGATTAACATTTTACTTTTATATTTATGATAAGTTATATATATGCCCTTTATTTAATTTTATATAAAAAATAAAATAAAAACAGCTAAGATGGTTTCCAATGTCCATAAATTTTGAGCAAAATTGGCTATTTTTGGTATATGTGTTTATGAGTTGATATTTTTTTACATAAGCATACGGTAATATTTATCTTTATATATGAATAGTGATTTAAATAGAGTATAGAGATAGTTTTATATGTAATAATTGGGAAAAAGAATTGTTCTTAGAAAATGCATAAAAAATTTGGGGAAACCACCTTAAAAAGTGCACTATAAAGTTTGAAATAATTGATAAAGCTATGAATAGTAAATAATCTTTTTAAGTTGGCACCATACTTCAAACTGACTTAAAGAATTTTGATACTAAATTAAAATAGAGCTTATATTAAATTGGGTCTAAGTATAAACTATAAGCAACTAAGAATATATAGTGCTAAGTATATATTATAAATGGCTACTTTATGTTATGTTAAAATACTGCACCAACTTCAAGGAGATTTTTATTGATTATTCATAGTTTATCAAATAAATTTATGATTTTAGTTCATTTTTTGAGTCAGTTCTTTTTCACATTTTTTATATAAATACATCATATATGATACATGATGAAAAATTAATAAATGTTTAAAGCTAGTTGTTATAATTTTAACACTATATTGGAGATACGCTGAAGAGGGTGCACAGGGTTAATAATACTGAGAAATGGATGGACAATATGGAGATTGTGTGTCCTAGGATAATTAACTAAATTTAACAAAAACTTGAAGCAATTTATTCAACTAAAACCCTTTATTTTCTATATTATATATTCACAGCTCTACCTCAAACTCTCATCTTCTTATTCACCAAAAGATTGCTCCTTTCCAAACATCTCATATTGCTTACATGTTAGTGACTCTGGCTGAAGCCAACCCTTTTGCATAGACCCTTCATTCTGCCATATTCTCATTGGTGCAGCAGACTCTATCTTCATTAAATTCACAATTACCTAGTTTGAGGCGATATAACAATTATTCATCATGCATTGACATTTCCTAACTGCCTAATCATTATATTTTTTGTGGAATTCCTCCTATAAATAGAGGTCAACTTTTTATCAACTCAGACACTTGGTAATACTCATATAGGCCTAATAATGATGGTTAACCAATGATCCACCGGTGTTATTTTGGCTTATCATCAATTAATATAGATTTCTTGACATTACACCCCTTTGACTGGATGATAAGATGTACAACGTTTCTTCAGTCAACCTGATGCAGCCCACCACACACTAGCAACCACAAGCTTGTGACTTCAACTTTTTCTTCTGATTATGGCTTGATGCAGATCTGACTGACTTAGGTCACATCCCACTTTCCTGGTTCCCTCTTCCTCTGGCCAATAAAGGAGATGCTGAAATGGACGCTGTGACCTATCTGGCCCAGGAGGAGCTCCTTCCTGAATTCTTCAGCCATCTATCTGACCTAAACGCCCCCTTCAGGGACATAGTGACCCAGTTGCACTGGGGGAGGGGAGCAGAGCTAAGGCCCTTTGTTAAATGAGGCAGCCCAGCTCCTGGCGGATGGCTTCAACTGTCTAGTGATCCCGCCTCCCGCCAAGCCTCGTCCCATGGTATTGTCAGACCATCAGATGCTGTGCTTCATGTGGTGGGTGGTAACCATCTGGTTGGGGTCCTTCCCCCACGCTCCAACCCACTTCCAGTCCCTAGGAATAAACTCCTAAAACAAATTAGATGAATTGCATGCAATCTGGGGTTGCTGCAGTGTTTTCAGTCTTAGTGCTAACAACCCAACCTGATACCTCCCCATCATGGCACTTCTTGGCAACATGATTGTTGGCACTACAGTTCTTTGGACTAGTGCCAGGGTTCACGGTGGCTTGAAGCTGGAAAAATTGAAAAGAGCGCCAAGGAGGAAATGGGAAAAATGGGTTAGAATACCGAATATTTTATTTAACTAAAAGGCTTCAATATTTATAGGGTGCATTGGGACTCAGTGCCTTTGGGATCGTTGGGGCCTCATCTAATCAGAATCTTTACTGATCTTCTGGAATGGCCTCCTCGTGGGCGTCCTTAATGGATAGCGTCGCTCACCTGACTGTATGGGTGGAGATGCCCCACGTGACTCAGGAATAGGTGAGGGTGATCCTGAAGTAGATTTAGCTCGTGTATGTTTGATGACCAATTCAGCATGGCCTGATTTGGAAGATGGAAATTTGATACAATTTTTATTTCAAATCCTGACAAGGCCCCCTCAAGATCCTGTCGGAGGGGGGTATATGGCTGGAGGAACTGACCATGCACCCAATTTACAACAGTCCCTTGATTGATGTTGGCAATGGAATACTTGGACTTCACCTTATGTATGACTTTGTAGGGTCCAGACCACAGTATGTCGAGCTTATTCTGTCAGCCTCCAGGTCAATGATGATAAAAGAGAATGAGGTCACCTAGTTGAAAATCTGGTAAGGAGGGTTGTCTGAGATTTTATTAGGATGTCTCTCTTCCAGTGGTGGTGATAATGCCTTTAGTGTCTTGGGCTTGGAGCTGGACAATTTCATTGGCTAGAGCCCTCATAGTTAAATTGGAGCTCTCGGGGGTGGAGGTTTCAAGCAGGGGCTGGATGCTACTGGGTAGCCAAGGTGCCCGCCCATACAGGGCTTCGAATGGGGACATCTTGATGACACAGCGATAGCTTACCCGGTAGGCAAGCAAGGCGCTGGGCAGAT
Organism: Massospora cicadina; assembly: GCA_022478985.1. Taxonomy (NCBI): domain Eukaryota; kingdom Fungi; phylum Entomophthoromycota; class Entomophthoromycetes; order Entomophthorales; family Entomophthoraceae; genus Massospora; species Massospora cicadina. The sequence continues at coordinate 310,848 of JAKSZP010007880.1, forward strand.
AATGGTTCCAATGGGCAGGATCTGAAGCAGCCATTTTCTGTAGAATGGAAACAAGAGTTCTGTTAGTGCATTCTACCGCCCCATTAGTAGAAGGGTGGTAGGGGGCAGCGAAACTCTGGGTAATGCCAAATAGTGAAGTTAGTTCTGTACTACCTGGAAGGTGAAGTTCAACCCATTGTCCAAAAGCAAGGTCTGGGGGCACCCGTGATGGGTGAAAATGGAGCGAACTAGAGATAGGGCGGTAGCCTTAGCAATGGCTGCAGGGACTGAGATTGCCTTGACCCACTTAGTTAAGTGGTCTACAGCTAGGATAATATACTTGTGACTACGCAGCCCAGTGGGAAGGGGACCCACCACGTTGATACTAACGACATTGAAAGGTTTGGTTGGGGCAACAACTGAGTGCTGATATTGAGGGTTGGCCCGGTCTTGGGATCAGCAGGTCATATAAGCTTCCAGAACCTCTTGGATGGTTTCTACCATTCAGTACCAGTAGCAGCGTGACTTCAGCCATTCATGGGTCTTCTTAACCGCACCATGTCCAACAGTAGAATGGCCTTCCAGGATGACGTCAGTTTGAGAGGAAGGTCAGATGTAGGGAAGCCACTTCTTGTTGACCCTCTTGTAGAGTAGCCCATCCTTGATTTGAGTGTCTTGAGTCATTTGGCAGAGTTTGGCCTGAAACTCAGGGGTTTCCGATTCCCATTGTTCAGGATGTCCTATCAGGTTGTAGAGCTGATCTTCCTCTGGGATCAGGACCGCTAATACTGGCATCCTGGAGAGGCCGTCAGCATACTGGTATATAGCGCCTGCACAGTGGATGATGGTGAAGTCATAGCTTTTCAGTTGTAGGGCCCACCTGAACAACTGACCATTGGGGTCTTTCATTTGTTGCAGCCACTGGAGGAAAGAATGGTCTGTAATAATAGTAAAATGTGTACCGTAGAGGTAGGGCCAAAAATATTTGATGGCTAAAAGAATAGCTAGACATTCCCTCTCAGTGACACTGTAGTTCCACTCAGCCTTGCTTAGTGTCTTACTAAATTAAGCCACAGGATTGACCTGGTCCTCATTGTGCTGAGCCAGTATAGCTCTGACGGCAACATTGCTTGCATCCATAAACAGCAAGAAAGGTTGGTCAAAGAAAGGATGAACTAGAACAGGTTTAGTACATAAGGCTGTGCGTAAAGCATTGAAGGCCTGTTCCTGCTCATGTCGCCACTCAAATGGTGTTACTTTTGTAGGAGGTAGAACAACGGCTCAGCTAGTTCAGCAAACCGCGGGATGAACTGATGGTAATAGCCCACCATACCTATAAAGACTTAAATATCTTGTAGGCTTCAGGGGCGTGACATCTTTTCTATGGCGTCGAATTTGTTGGGTATAGGTTGGATGCCACGATTGTAGAACTTGTGTCCTAGAAATTCTAGCTCAGGCTGGAAAAAGGAGCACTTTGAGAGCTTGAGCTTGATGGAGGCCTTCCTGAGACGCTCAAAGACTTCCTTAAGATGCTTTACATGTCCATTAAAGGTTCATGAAAAATAGGTGATGTCATCCAGGTAGACGAGGACACAGGAGAGCTTCAAGTCCCTAAGGATCCCATCCATGGCACGCTGGAATGTGGCCGTGGCATTGCAGAGGCCTTGGGGCATCCGGGTGGGCTCAAACAGCCCCTCGTGGGCGATTAGAGCACACTTGGCTCAGTCTTCAGGGGTAAGCTCGACCTGCCAATACCCACTGGCGAGGTCCATGGCCGAGAAGTACTGGGAACCCACAAGCAGATGGAGATAATTGTCAAACTGGGGCAGAGGTTAGCTGTCCTTCTTGGTGATGGAGTTGAGTCATTGATAATCCATCGCCACCTGGTGCTTGCCATCCTTCTTTTGGACCAGCAGAAGAGGGGAGGACACCAAGGATTATGCAAAGGGACCAAGAGCCCAGCGTCAAGCAGCTGTTTGAGTTCTACCGCGACCTGGGCCTCTTCAACCTTGCTCTTTTGGTAAGGCCAGTACTGAAAAGGGGGGCGTCCCCAGTTTCTACATGGTGGAGGACTCCATTCATCCTTCCAAAATTGTAGGTCAAAGTGGAGAATAGGTCTGAGTATTCCTCCAGGAGCTCCTGAACTTTAATTTGCTGTTTGTCAGAAAGGTCCTTCCCTATATTAATGTCGACCAAATTAACTGAGGGTGGTGACTCCAAGCCAAAGTCCCTTAAGTCTCCAAAGCTTCGAATGTCAGCAACATCCCCAATTGGTAACAGGCGGATGTAAGTGGTGGGTTAGTTTGGACCTAAAACTTCTGGTTTGTCAGACAGGTTGACTAGCAACACTGATATAGATCTGGCATATGCTGGATCAAGGATCCCAGAGCAGGTCAGCACTTCCTTGGGAGATGGGTTATCTAGGCCTCAGACCTCCAGTAAATACCCTGAGGGAATGTAGATGTGGACCCAGGTGTTGACAATGACTTGGGATTTTGGGGGTATGGTAGTAGCCCGGGGCAAGTAGATTGGCATCCCCTCTAATCCGTCAACAGCAGGAGGGGGTAGTCAGACTCGAGAGCCCTGGATGTGATACTTGAGCTGATCAATTTGTCCTTTGGTCTCCAATAGGCAGGCTTGGGCCTTGACCTCAGCCCTAGAGTCATGAGCAGTCTCAAAAACCAGAGGGACTTGATGCCCTAGAAGGGAGAAGAAACCACCATCGTAGTGGATAACCGCCAAATAGTCTTGAATGAACTGTGTCCCAAGGAGCAGATCATAGCTAGGATCGTCCAGAGCAATGGCAGTTGTATCTAAAGTGAACTTTCCGAACTGAATTGGTAGAGAGGAATAGGCCCCTATGGATCAGGTGCACTGGGGACCAGCTGTTCCATATTCCATGTAGTGCGGCATATTGGGAGCAACCTTGATGCGTTTCATCAGCTTGGAAGAGATGATGTTCATGGGGGAGCCACTGTCAACTATGGCATAAAATGGAATCTTGTGGACCTGGATGGCAACTCGGGTAACCAAACTTCCAAACTGGGGCGGTAACATAATGAACATGGGAGAATCATCAAAAGAATAGTAAGCAGTATCAATGTCTTTATTGTCATCAGATACCGCGACTACTTCCTCAGAAATGATGGCTTCTGGTTTATGCGTGAGGATACTTGAGGCTGGGCAGGGATGTCAGCATGGAGCGTCTCATCCTTCATGCTGATGACCCTTTTCCCGCCTCCTCAGCAAGACGCTTCCAGCAGGTCTTAGCGCTATGTCTAAAGCCATTGCAATAGGTGCATTGAGGATGGGGCTCTTCTGGTTTTTGACTACATGGACCCTAGGGTGGTTAGAAGGGCCAGTAGTCATGGCCTTAAAGTGTAGGATCGAGGCAGGGATCTCGTTGAGGGCCTCCTTAATCTCCCTGATACAGGTGAACACGTTCTTCTGCCTGATCATGTGCATTTGGACCTCAGGATAGGACCTCAAGGTGGAGATGAAGCGGTGATGGCGTCGTCCAGAGTGATATAGTTCATTGTGGCCAAAGGTTGTGCCTGGGTGTAAAACTGATTAGCAAATTCCATAGGGTTTTCTCCTTTGTTCAGTTGAATGCCCATTAACGCTTGCTTCTGGTTGGCCAGGATTTGGTTGCTGCTGAACTCTTGGATCAGGGCGGTGCAGACCTGATCCCAGGTGTTACACTTCTTCAAATGGGGAGTCATGATTTCCTGGGCAGTGCTGTCTAGACAGGAGTGGATATGCTTCACTTTTTGTTGATCAGTGGCCTCCTACATGGAACTCTCATAGGCATACAGGAAGGAGGCGATACTTTCCATCTGGGGGTGAACCTTTCCTTGAAACTAGGTTTAAAGTTAGCTACAATGGGAGTGGAAAGGGTGTTAACACCTGGGATAGGGGTCAGCTCCAAGATTACCATTTCCGCATAATCTCAAGGAACCCACTGATCTAACTGCCTCCGCAAGCCCTCTAAGTCCTCTTAGATGTAGTCCCAATTCTGGCTGAGTGTGGACGCAGAAGCCTTATGGGCAACCTGCTCCTTTAAGGATTGAATCTCGGCGTTCTGTAGATGGAGCTGGTTTTTGATGGTGGTCAACTGGGCTTTGAGCCCTCAACAAGTTGTCTCAAGCTGGGAGATACAAGCGTCAGTAAGCTTTGTGAAGGCGCTGAGGTTATACATCTCATCCAACAACGCTTCGATGGAGACCCTGGGGTTGAGGGGGACACCATCTGATCGGAGCTTGCACCCCAATGCCACCTTTTTGATCTGATCCTGTAAGGCAGCCAGGGCGGTCATTATATCCCTTTGCCAGGGGTCTTCAGGTTCACCTGAGGTTGGGGGCCCTTGAGGCCCGAGTGGTCCCTTGGGTCTGGCTGGCCCTTGACGCCCCTCAGGACCTTCTGGCCCAGCACCCGTGGGGGGGTAGTCATGAGAGGCCAGCTCTTGGTAGTGCTGTAGGGATCATACCAGTTCTTCGACTTGTTGTAGATGCTGGGTCCATGCCACTGCAAATAGCTGGGTGTTTTGGCGAAATTGCTCCTCAAGGTAGCCAGAGATTCCGCTATCCAGTACTATAATCTGATTGCGGATCTCATTAATTAATTGCTGGTTATCAAGAATAGCTTTGCAATTGTCATGCATGAAGGAGGAGGCGGCGTCATAAAAGTTGATAATGTAGGAATGTAAATTCTGGGTGAGCTCTAGTTGCCGGGAGATCTCCTGATGGTGTAATCCAACTAACTGGAGGAGGTGATGGATAGCAGGGTGGACAAAGTTATGAAGGTAGCGGTCAGGCCCCAGGGTAAGCTCCCCAGCTGACAATATGACCGAGGCGTAGAGGTCCTGCATCATGGAAGGTACAGAGGAGGCGCAGGAGCAGCTGGAGTAGGCGCCCTCAGAGTAGATGCCATTTATTAATTGTTGAATGACATCATTGATATGCTCATACTGGAGTTGGTATTGGCTCCCATCTAGGGAGGGCAGCGAGAGTTGAATGGCGGCGCAAAATTTGAGCCTTTCCAGCTGCAAAGGTGGCGTTGCGTACCATGAGGTACTAACCCATCATGTAACACTCCTCAATTGACCCGTCATTTAGTCATTAGAGCTTCTATTGGTTTCCATTTTTGTGATAGACGTTTTCACTTAGGTCAGCTCAGAGCCCCCTGTAGTGAGCACCACTTCTGTTGGCGCTACAGTTCTTTGGACTGGCGCTGGGGTTTGCGGTAGCTCAAAGCTGGAAAAATTGGAAAGAGCGCCAAGGAGGAAACGGGAAAAATGGGTTAGAATACCAAATATTTTATTTAACTAAAAGGCTTCAATATTTATAGGGTACATTTGGACTTGGTGCCTTTGGGATTGTCGGGGCCTCATCCAATCAGGATCTTTACTGATCTTCTGGAATGGCCTCCTTATGGGCGTCCTTAATGGATAGCGTCGCTCACCTGACTGAATGGGTGGAGATGCCCCACGTGACTCAGGAATAGGTGAGGATGATCCTGAAATAGATTTAGCTCAGGTAGGTTTGATGACCAATTTGGCATGGCCTGATTTGGAAGACGGAAATTTGATATGATACTTATCTCAAATCCTGACAATGATCTTCTTTCACCCCATGGGTGAGTTAGGGTCGGGGATGGAGTGACACAAGGTGGCCCTTGAGTGGGCCCATCAAGCAACATTTATAGTGGACGCTCCTTTCCCAGCTGCCTATCCCAGCATGAGGGACTTCCTTGTGGATTGCCTGGCGCTGGGCGCAGTCTTTTCTCACCAAACTAGGGACTCACCTTATTGTGCACCAGCTTTTATGACTCTGGCCCTCTCTTCTTGGTTACACTTTAGTCTCTTAAGAGCAACAGCGCATGTGTTTGCAGGCTTTGCTCCTAGTGGGGCAAGAGCAGGCTCATCTTGATCTCAATCAGCTGGCTGAGCTATCACCACCTTGCCTGTTACCATGGGTCCTCAGTTCATCCTCCTCCTCCAGTTCCGCTGCCCTGTCCTCCCCTCCATTAGCTGGTGTGATGGCCCCAGAGTGGACACTAACTCCCTCACCCCTGACATGGCAGCCTCCACCCCCACCAGCAACCTGAGAAGGGTCCAGCAAATCTGCACCACTTCTGAAGCAGCAAAAAAAGAAACGTGGATCCCACCAACTAAAGCACAAGACTTGCCACAAAAAAACCAAGAAAGAGCAGGGAGAAGAAGACAGCTTAGCGGAAGAACCTGAGCAATAACACCAATAAACTTAGCTTACTTACCCACATGATGATGTTTTTTCTTTTTCTAGATAAGTCTTTATTATTGTTTATATTCCTGAAGGAACTTTGCATGCAAGTGATTAATAATCTGACCGCCCGCAGGGTCCTTGATAGTATAGGCATCAACACCTGGTTTATCTATAATCTCAAAAGGGCCAATCCAGATTTTAGCTAGCTTATGCTTCCACCCAAACCCATGCTGATTGTGGAATAGAACTATATCCCCATCCTTAAACTGAACTAGACCACTACGCTATACCTGATTGGTAGTCTGGTTTTTAACTTTCTAGGCTAAGCTGAATGAGTACTCTTCATCTTGTAATTTAATTAATGTATTCATTAGGGTGGTAAAATAGTGGTGAGGATCCATTCTGCCAGTATCTTCCATGCAGGCATAGAGCAGCGCAGGTAGAGCGGGGTGCCATCCATATAGTAACTGGAAAGAGCTCTTCTCTATTGCTGAGTGGTATCTAATATAGTAGGCAAACATAGAAGTAGAAAGGAGGGTACTCCAATAAGAGGTTCTATCCGTTACCAGCTTCCAGAGTATATTCACCATCATTCCGTTGACCCATTCGACCATTCAGTTGTATTTGGGGTGATATGGGATTGTTAGAACCCCGAGGATGGCCATCATTTCATTGAGCTTAGGTAGGATGTGAGATATAAAATTAGTTCCATTATTAGTAAGGATAGGCTGAGGGTAACCGTGATCCTAAATTATACACTTCATTACAAACCTAGTCATAGTAACCGCCCCCAGATCTCATATTGACCATGCTTCAACCCACCTGGTCAAATGGTCAATTTCCACCAATATACTTAGACCGGTTAGCCCATACAATGTCAAGGGCTCAACCACGTCAATAGACACCATGTGCCAAGCAAAATGAGCTTTAACCAGCTGGTAAGAGGTCTTTTAGTGGAATGGCTTTTCCACTTAACACTGGTGGCAGGAGGAAATGGTTTCCAGCACATCAAAGTGCATACTTTTCCAATAGTATTGAGGCCATAAGAATTCTAACGTCTTGCGTACTCCTCCATGACCCACCGCCTTGTGCACACTCAAAAATTTGTCCAGTTAAGCGGAGGGTTTTGGAAAACTCAGCGTATTGTTACTGATATGCTTATATAACTCCCCATTTTACAAGATTGTATCAGCCATCATCCCATCTAGCGCCCAAATAACTTGCAACAGTTCATCTGCATATTGATCACTGACCATTTTATCATATAGCAAGTTACGCAAATCTGCCATTACTGCAATTGTTGGTAGCCACAATAAGCAGTCATCATTTTGATGCTTTGCGCTGGGATGGTGCAGTATTTCGAAATTATAAGCCTGCAGCTTTAGGGACCATCTAGCATGATGCCCTTTGGGATCACAAAGGTTCTGTAACTAATGCACAATGCATGACCTGTCATTACCTTAAATTTTAATCCGTGTAGTAGACTCTGAACTGCTTATATGCATAAATTACAGTGAGTCACTCCTGCTCAGTCACAATATAATTCCGTTCATGGCTGTTCAAGCTCTGACTACAGTATGCAACTGGGTGCTCTACGCTATCATCATCCTTCTGTGATAATACTGCCCCTACAGCAGAAAGAGATGCATCCATTTGTACAATAAATTCATTCTTGAAATTAGGTTATTTCAAGACTGGCGCACTAGCTAATTTGGTCCATAGAGCATCAAAAGCGTTTTGACAATGCTCAGTCTATTCAAAGGTGGAGTTCTTCTTTAATAACTCGAAGAGGGGATCTCCAATATAGTTAAAGTTAGGGATGAACTGAAGGTAGTACCAAACCATCCCCAAATACACCTGAATATCACTATTGTTGCCTGGCTGAGTCATCTTTTGTATAGCGTCAATTTTTGCCAGCTGATGACTAAGCCCTTTTAAATCTATTTATTTATTTGAGGCAAGCCAACCAGGGGACGGGCATTACCAAAAGAAATGATATGAAACCTGTGCAGGGTCAACTCCATTGAAGAAAGTTTTCCACTTCCAGATCGGGATCAGATTTTTCTGGTTACGTCATGGGTAAGGTTATCGTGTTATTAAACCTACTAACCACCAATAGCTTCCTTTGTCTGGCACCCAAATTGATGTGCAAAGGGTGGGAATTAAACCTGCAACATCCAGGTTGGTAACCATACGCCCTACTGACTCGCCTTCCACACCCTGCTCTTTTAAATCTACATAAATCCAAGGTATTCTAATTGCTCCTTGAAAAGAGTCATTTTTGAAGTTTGATTTTTATGTTTGCTTTGGCAAGATGGTGGAACACTTGCTCTAAATGGTCTAAATGTTTGGTGAATGTCCATGAGAACATGTTGATATTGTCAAGGTAGACTAGCACGCAGAACAGCTTCAGGTCACCCAAGATGGTGTCCATCATCCACTGAAACGTAGCTGGGGCATTGCATAACTCTTGAGGCATGCGCGTGGGTTGGAACAACCCTTTTGAGGTGATAATAGCTCATTTCTCCTGTTCCACTGTTGGCAACTCTATTTGCCAGTATCATGATATCAAATCCATGGATGAGAAAAAGTTGGCTCACCCAGCCGACCCAGAGCATTGCCAATTCATGAAAGCAGATATGAATCTTTTCTCATGATATGATTAAGCTTCTGGTAGTCATTTACTACTTAAATAGTGTAAACTTTTTCTTAATGATCAACAAGGGGGACGTCCAGTGGTTCTTTGATGGCTCTAACATTCCCTGCTCAAACAATTTATCTACTTCTGCGGATACAACCTCTTCCACCGATTTGGATTGATGAATAGGCCATGATCAAATGGGAGGTGGTCTCCTACGCTCAACCAATGTACCACCCCATAGGAATATCCCAAATCACAGTTGTCAGATACAAAGATGTCTCAATATTTTTCAAACAGGGCCATCACCCTTTCTATCTGGTCATCTGAAAGTTTGGTTAAAGCCTCATGCGGAACCATGGGCATTATTTTGGATAGGCTTTTTCAGATAGACCTACATCCTCCCATGAACTGAAGTCATGTATATGATGAACTTCATCAATTGGAGTCAAATGAAGAAAAGCCACCACTTGATGTCTTTATACCCCCATAGACTCCTTCTGTAGATTTTCTAATAAGACCTTCACTTCGCCATGCCCTGGTAACAGTAACCTAGGAGCCACATGGGGTTTGAGCATGCGATTTCTGGTAGGGACCCTTAATTTCACCATATAAAACTTTGTGACGTCTATTTTGAGTCATGTCCTTACTATAATCTGATGCCCAGAAGGTATACTAAAGGTGGTCGAAGCCCTTAGTGGAATACCATTACACTCATAAATCTGGTTAGGTAGAGCTCTAGTCCTCCATTTCATCTGCTGTAATCAAACAGTAATTACCCCATCGCTATACACAAGATTTATTTATCTAGACTGGATAGGTTCTTTTGGGATTTCTCTGGAGGTGAAATAGATGGGAATCCGTTGCCCCAAAATCTCAAAAGTTTATCTGCCATATCAAACCAATGCCCCAAATTGCTGCATGAATGAAGCCCCAATCAGCATGTCAAAATTATTATTAGGCAAAACCACAGCTGGAGCAGAAGTGCCAATTGACCCAAACCTCAAAGACAATTCGATGTAGGCACCCTCCAACACAGTGTTTGTGCTCCAGAAGTCCCATACAATACCCAATGGTCCACATCAGGCTTCAGAGGAAGCCTATCCACTAGCTGAGTGGATATTATATTGATGGGAGCGCAAGCGTCAATAATCGCTCAATTTTTAATTTTTTATAAAAAATCACATTAGGTACACTCTGATTAAGATGAACTGTTGTAGTTTAGCACATGCACATCCACAGGCTTATTGTTATTTTGAAAAGTGACAAAGCCAGTGCCAACATGAGGATACTTTTGGTCAATTTCCTCCATTGAAATTACAGCATTCACACCCACTAATGCGACCATATCAATGGAGGGGCTGTCTTTGGCACTGACTTTATGCTCAAGGATTTTCCAGGCCTATGGTGTTTGTACAACTCATCAGAATGCTAACTCTTTATTCATCTTCTCTCCCTTGAGGGAGAAGCTGATAATATCACTGAATGTTTGTTGGTATAGTAAATTGTTGTTTTGGGGCTCAGGCCCAACAGAGAGGACTCATTAGATTTAACAGGAACATTTAAATATTACTCAGTGGAGGTAGAGCGTCCCATCTCTACTCCACTCAACCTCTTTCCTGTTCAGTCAGGACCGGTGGTGCTGTATAGGTCTGCAGGTTGCCAGGGAAGTTAGCCGCATAATGGCCACTTCAACAGCAAAAGAAACAGGTTTTCTAAATGGCTCACGTGGTTGGGATGCCCCTAAAAACCAAAATTAGAACTTAAGCGAGGGATTGTAATCTAACTAAGGGTGAGCCAAGTGACCATAGTGTGGGAGGAAAGAAGCCGCCAAAGGGTTAAGTGCCCACATATTAACTAGCATATTTTTAGGTAAATAATTGTTGGCTATTCCCCACTGAAAATTGGTAATGGTTTCAGGGGCTTTTCGTTTTGCGTTGGGTGCACTAAAAATGACAGATAGGCGGCGCAGAAATTGAACAATTTTGAGAAGGGGTACATTGTCCTCCAAACTCGTTGACATGAAGTTATTTAGCTCACAGTATAGCTTCACTGCAGAAGTCATTGCATTGCACACCTTGGCCTCAGCAGAGTTCCCGCCTTAATTAGCACATGGGCCTCTGTCATAAAGAAGCCAGAAAACGCAGTGAGGGTTTTATCATGGTGAAACCCAATGGTCTAAAACTAGCCTTCCGCTGTGACATTTTTGCAGAACCTCTAAACAACTGCAGCACAGTATCCTTCACTTTTTGGTATGTGACGAAACTAATTGGAAGATAGCAGATAACTTGGTCTGCACTCCCAACATCCAAAGCGGATATCGAGAACTTAGCTTTACGCCAATCTGAGGCTCCTTCCACTGCATCTCAAATCGTTTAAAGAGGCTGTGAATATTCCCCTCACTGTCAAATGGAGGCAGCTTATTGAAGCAAACCTCCTTCTTTCAACACGATCCAGTTTACACTCAGCTCATTGTAGACGCTTGGTAGTGCCATCCAAGAAATCAGAAAGATTGTTGAATCAACCGCTAACTAGGTGTAGCTGGTGGAAGGCCTTGTCCAGTTGGTCCATTATGCCCTTAAGTTCCTATAAAAGCATCTTTTGTGTCTGAAGTAGTGTATCCAGCATTAGCTTTAGTTCTGTATATTGAGATAGAACAATAAACTGGGGAAGGATCTCTTCACTTTGTGTCAGTTGCGCCATTGCTTGGCAAAGGATTAGTAATATCATTTATTATGTTGGTCAATGGGCCCCCTGTAGTGAGCACCACTGTTACAAATTTGGCGATATATTGGAGATATGCTGAAGAGGTTGCAAAGGGTTAATCCCACTGAGCAACGGATGGACAATATGGAGATCGTCAGTCCTAAGATAACTTAATAAATATAATAAAAAGAAGCAATTGCTTCCACTACAACCCTTTATTTTCTATATTATACATTTGCATCTACTACTGTGAACTCTCTTCTTCTTCAATAAAAAACCTTCTCCTTTCCAACCTTCTCATCTTGCTTATATGTTAGTGACTTTGTTTGATACCAACCCTTTTATTCAGACTCTTCATTCTGCCATATTCTCATTGGTATGGCAGAGTTTATCTTCATTAAATTCACAATCATCTGGTTTGAGGCGATTTAACAATTATTCATCATGCATTGACATTTCAAAGCTTCCTAATCATTATAACTTCTTCAATATTCCTTCTATACGCTGAGGTCGACTTTACTCATCAACTCAGATACTCAATAATGCTCATATAGACCTAATCACAATTAACTGATGATCCGCCAGTGGTTATTTTAACTTATTGTCCATTCATATAGACTTTTTGACACTAGTATTTTTGTTAAATATACAAGATGGGCTGACCTAGGGACAATTCTGCACCAATTAATGAGAAATTATATTAATGGGTAAAGAGGATAAATCCTGGTAAACCCTCATGCATGGCATTTTGATAGGCCAGGAAATCCTTAGACTGCCTTGCTATTTGCTATCTCAGTTCAGGGCATTGGTGCACAATGACAACACAGTCATTAATTAACTCCTACCCAAAGTTCATCTACTGGGATAAATTTGGGAGGCAGTGGTCATTGAGTAGCTATGATTTCTAATGGGTGGGTTCACACTAATAAGGTACAAAAGAGCTGGAGATTATAATCATGTTACCGACCATATGACTGACAACCTGGTGGGAATTCACCCTCAAAAGCACGCCATTCCTGGATGTCGTGACATATTCTTGGACCATGGTGTTAGCAATGCTGCATGCAACAACAGTGTCTGACCCATGATAGTGCTAAAAACAAAGCCAATTTCTGGCCCAGCTTGCCAGTTGAGCTCATCTTTCAGGTTAGGATTTTAAATATGTGTCAAAATAAATAAAGTAGCTTCCATAAGCTAGCAAATAGTTTATATAATTTGATGTTATTTTCTTACAAAATAAGACTGTTATAAGCTATTTTTTCCCTTTTTATAGCATCATAAAACCCACTTATCTAGGCTTTTTACCTCAGACTTTCAAATGATGACCAGATCATCGTATGCAAAAGTTCCATATCCCATTTACTCATAGTTGGAGAATTTGGGATGCCAGTGGTGCATTATGCCAGATCATCCCTCATTAAAAATTTTCAAATATAACCTATGACCCCATTTCCAATCTTTTACTCAACTGAGCCTGAATTGTCAAAATTGACTTTAAATCGTGGCAGAATTTGAGATTTTTTCACTAGGTCAATGTGCAGACCAGGCTGTGCCTGATACATTAAATCACTCACCTGTGATGTCCAGAATTCCTGGATCTTCTCCAGGCAGCTCACACATTCCTCCAACATCTTCCATGCCACTTCCTCTAAATGGTACCCCCTCTATTTTGCCAGCAACTTCTGCCGGCCTCTCACCCATCATGTATCTAGTAACTTCTCTACTTCATAATTTTGGCCATTCTCCTCCCAAGGGCTCAACAGTCCAGGCCTTGGTCCTTTTCCTTGGAACTCTTGCAATTGTAAAGCGTGGATTACTAGATGTGGTTTGACCCTTCCAGGAGCTCCAGTTCAAACACAACCTTGTTATAAGCAAACTGGGCCAACCTGACCCATGTAAACTAATCATCCTGCTGGTCCAAAACATAGCACAATATGTATTGTTCTAGTATATGGTTTACCCTCTCCATTTGTATTACTTTTTTGGGTTGATATGTTGAAGTCTGACTTGGGAAAATCTTCAGATTTCTGAGAAATATAACCAAAGTTTTGATACAAATTGAGGACCACAGTCCAAAATGATTTTTGATGGTAGGCCATGTCAGGAGAATAACTTGAAGAAAATCTTTGCTGCACCTTGGCTGAAAAATTGGACGTTCACAGGAAAAATTTGGCGTATTTAATCAGCCAATTGACAATGACCAATATCACATCTTTTCCATGGTCCTTTGAAAAACTTGTGATAAAGTTACACTAATTGATCCACATGGACAACTTGGAATTTGCAGTGGGATTAACTTACTAGAGGGAGGCTTCCTCAAAGGCTTTGTTTGTGCAAACCAAGCATTCTGCTATGTATTTCATAATCTTCTTCCAAAGTCTGGGCCACAAATCATTACGATGCACAAATTTGACCATCCTTACAACTCCCATATGGTCTGCCAAAGGATGGTCATGCGGCGCTTGCAATATCTCCCAATGCAATGACAGATTTTAGACCCACATGTGCAAATAATGATACAGTATTCTTTTTCTTTTTCCATACATCTGATGATGACCATGCTTCTGGCCTTCTGCTGTCTTGGTCCACAACTAATGCCAAACGCTGACTTCCTCTGTTTCTGCCAGATTTCTTCCCCTGATTTGCTCTCCTCACTCCCCATAATCTCAAATTGGTTTTACTGGAACATAATGTCCGTGTTGAACCCCTTAACTCCATCTTCTTATAAGCCAATCCCACATCATGACTCAGCCAATCTGCCAAGGTGTTGACCACCACTGTTTGATACTCTACCCGAAATTTTATTGGACCACTCCACATACCAACAGGATTGGAGCTGGTTCATTTTCCTGGGCTCACAGTAATATTCCTGTGCTTGATGATCTGTCCAGATGACAAAAAGGTTCCATACATACAGCAAATGGTGCTTCCATTCCTGAAAAGTTAAGACCACCACCAGCAATTCCTTGGTGCGTAATAATTAATTTATTTCCACTGGGATCATTTTCTGGATAAAGTAGCACACTGGGTGTTCCAGCCCATTTTCCCTTTTTGTATCAATACAGCCTTATGGTGTAATACGATGTTTCTGTCTCAACCAAAAATGTCTTATCAGGGTCCAGATGAGCCAGGATAAACGCCAAAATGAGCTTCTCTTTTAACTAACTGAATGCCACTACTCCTAGTCTCCCCACACAAATGGAAAATCCTGTGTAAACTACTTAAGCAGCAGAGCCATTTGCAACTTATTTTTCACATACTGCTAGAGAAAATTTATTGTCCCCCCAAAAAATCCATACGCCAGGTTAATCCGTTGGTGCCTTCCAAGTGCAAACTACCTGCAGCTTGTCATAGCATACCCTAATTCCCCTTCCAAACATAAAGTTGACCAGTAACGTTACTGAAAGTTTTCTGAATTGCACTTTGAGGGCTATAACCACAAACCCACTTTGGCCAATGCTTCCAGAACCTCCCACACATTGCTTACATGCTAAGTCCCAAGAATGGGAAACCACAAGAATGGCATCCATATACGTGGTGCAAAAATGGCCAATCATCCCACTCAGAACACAATTTATCATAATAGGAACATTGTCTAGGAATTCTGCAACCTGAATGACATTACCTTGTACTGGAACATTCCCAAGTGGTAATTGATTTCTGTATACTTTTGATGTTCTGGTATCACAGGTAATTGATTAAAGTCATCTTCAAGATTAAGCTTTGTAAGGATAGTGCTCCCTGTGACCATTGAAAGAATATCCTTCATCAAGGGCATATGATAAGGGTCTGGCTCCATAACCACGTTAAGCCGCTGGATTCCAAACATGGCGTTAATTCTCCTCTTGCCTTAGGTCCAGTAATACTAGTGATACAACAGCAGACTTAGAAGTCTCAATCAACTCCTCACTCAACATCAAACTTACGTGCTCCTCCAATGTGGCCTTTGCTCATTTATTCAGTGGGTAGACTGGTCATCCACAGGTAAGTTGGACCCTTCCTTAAATCAAAATATATATGAGAATGGCCTGTGGAAGAGAATGGTGAATCCTTTTTGTCCCAAATATTCCCCTCAAACTTGTGGTATACTGCTGGCAACTTATGACCTGCATAACACCTACGTTCTTAGATTCATCCAATTTATTTTATCCCACCATCAGTCTCCATCTCATTGGTGGTCTCATCCTTGGGCCCAGGATGATGGTACAGAAAGGCAAATTAACAAGGAGTTGAAACCAAAGCCACCACATCATTCCCAACACCACCAGATGAACCAAATTTTCTATCACAAAGAACTTGTCAGGAGAATGTCTGTAACTCTCCTATTCACAGAGAGATGATTTAAGATGCACATCCACACCGCCAGGGAACTAGTCATTAGGATAATGGTAAAAAAGGGCACCTCAAAGGGTGCCAGAGCCAAATTAACCAGGGCAAGGGTTTACAACGTGGTGTATAGTAGTTGGTATCAAACAAACAAAAACACTTGGGTGGACCCTACAGGGGAGTCCATAAAAAAGCGGAGATCTGTGCTTGAGCGTTTGGGTGCCTCAATATGGATGGGACCAATGAGGCTCAACGGTGCACTAGATCTGATAGATAATTTTGTAAAAATAGGATGGCCAACTTTGTTAAAGACCTCCCTGAGGAGGTCTGTGCACAGGTTCACCCAAGGAACCATAAAAATGTAAACTAACGGGAATTTTCTATTAAGGAAGATGACCAACAAGGGAAGTTGGTCTCAAAAACCATACTTTAAGCAATGAGTGGTGAGCCAAAAATTGGGGAAAATGGCGCCAAGACTAAGCAAACCAATTGGCGCACCTTACCATTAGCCAGGGTACTGTAACTTGAGTTAACCAAACTTGAGTTTTTGATTGCAGGTTGAGCCGTCCCAATTTGCCAATGTGAAAATTGAATGAGTTTTGAACCCCATTCTTCAAGTAACCAAACCAAACCGTCACTGTTAAGAATATAGCTAGTGTGTTTTAACGTCCTTGCTGTAACGCAGGGTTGGGCACCACGCACATACCCCAGAAAAACCTGGGCATATATAGCCTGCACCCAGCGTTGGTCCAAGGTATTTTTGAGGTCAGGAAGGCCTGCTAATTTAACCTTTGACCTCCTGTCAACTAGTTTTATCCTTACAGTTGATACCATCAATCATGTCATTTAGCCATGACAGAACTTCTCCCTGAACCCAAACAGACTCTGCGGTACCTCAATCAAGGGACTTACTTACCATGAGTGATCCCTCCGCAATGCACCAGCAAACATCACCTCCAGTCCCTCCTGAATCTGCAAATTCAGTCACTCAACAAATGTGATATTGACGTAATTTTTCTCCACCCCAGTATCTACCAGGGCCATTGATACTTCCATTATGCCATCCATATACAAATTCACCGGGATAAATAAATGCAGATAAAGCAAATAAGCCAATTTATTCTTTTATGGAATTTTTAAATTGTGAATTTGCAGGCAACAAATATTTGGGGCCATTCTTCTTCTCATGTCCATGGCTCTCCAGTTTATGTGATTCCCCTCATTTCTATTTTTGCACTCCCCTTGTACATTTCCAAAATTTTTAGGGACTATATGCCAGCCCCCCTGACTGGGTCAACCACTCACCAGAAATTGTCCTTTCCTGGTGACAAGGAACCACTTCGCTGGTCCTGAGCCAGTGCCAATTGCTTCTCAACCTGCAGGGATAACGCAACCTCTTCCACTAGCATGCCCTGTACCTTCTCTGCCACCATGGCCACCATCAAATCTGCCTGCAGCCCTTGACAGAACATTCAAAGGATTGGGAATCTGCCACTTGGGCCACTTTTGACAATGGATGGAAAATTTGCACATATTCCTTCACCAAGCTATGTCCCTGGATGACTATCAGGAACTCTAGCCATGCTTTGTCCATCACTTCATCTGAATAGGCTGCACAGTTAATTATATCTACAAAATCCTCCATGGAATTTGGCAGGTGGCCTTGTCCTTTGATCAGCTCCTTCACCCATTCTGCCAAATCTGAAGGTAATGTATTCACAATCTGGGCTATCTGGAGTGAGAAAGGGGCTTCTCCCTTATTGCCTGTTCCAAATGAGCCTTATAAATAAAGAGATAATACCTAATGAATTTTGTACAGCAGCTCCATAGATAAAGCCACTCAACTATTGTGTTATTATGGCTTTATTGGTACTTCCTCAGATTGCAGAGCTGCTGCCCCCCATAATTGCCCCCACCTTAAGTAACAAAAATGCCAGTGAAAACCCTAAAACTACAGTCAATAAATTTTAGGTCCACTCCTCTCCTCTTGAGACCATCACCTCCTCATGGGTGCCCCACAAGACTGATAGGAAGGTATTTGAGTTTCATATAATGTAACAGGCATGTTTGCACCAATACACTACAAAAGAGTTGGGAAGTACAAGACATGTCACTGACCATTGACTGGCAACCTGGTGGGAATACACCCTCAAACCTGCATGCTATTCCTAGATTATCAGATTTTGTCCTTGAGAGGCTTGCTTGGTGCATGATTTACCTAAATCCAGCAATAGAGTTTTTTACCTAAAATATAATAAAAAATATTAAATTTTAAAAACTTATAAAGTTAAGGCTTTTTAAGTTTTTATTAGCGCCGCCAGGATAAAATAAAAAACGTCCCACTCAATTTCAGATCATTCATAACATAAACATATTGAGGTTTGAGGGAAATTCAATAATACGTTTGGAATAGCTTAGACTAGTCTGAAAAAGTAAATATGTGGAGTTAGCCTATCAAAGCTTGGCAAACTCACTTCATTTAGGCTGAATGATAAATAGTGGAAAGGTTTGGGGCAAAATGTAACTGTGGGGTAATGACTTAATATACTTTAGCCAATCCCTTTTGCAAAAATTATTGCACCTTGGGGACCCCTGCCATGCCTATAAAAGGGGGTGGTCTCCATGTAGGTATTTGGATGGGACTGGTAGGGGCTGGGGGAGATCCATCGGATGATTGCCCCAGAGTCTACCACAAAGTTAAATAATCTGACTGCTAAAATCAGAGTTAATTGCCCGCAAAGTATTTAAACTAGTGTTACCCCAATTAGCATATTCCACTAAGAATCAGCCAGGGACTTTTGTCCAATTTCCTCATTAATACTATTATTAAAATTTGAAATCATTATCATGGACTAATAAATGTCTGACCTTTCACCTCATCAGGCTACTTTAACCCAAAATGTTCTTATCTTGTAGCTGAGAGGGCAAATGTTCAACATAGATGTTGCAACATACTCTCAAACTATGGTGCCAGTAACGATGCATGCTAACAACTGTGTCTGACTTCATGATAATGCCAATAACAAAGCTAATGCTTGGTTCAGCTCGCTTGTAAAGCTCATCTTCCAGGTTGAGATTTTAAATATTTATTAAAAATAAAGTAATTTACACATTCTAGCAGATATTTTATTCAATGTGATGTTATTTTTCACATAAACAACTAATTTATAAGTCATCTTTTTCCCTATTTATAGAATCACAAAAACCCTCTTAACTAGGCTTCTTTAACCCAGGCTTTTGAACAATGACCAGATCGTTGATACAAAAGCTTTTATCTCATTTAATCATGATTTGGAGATTTCAGGATGCCAGTGGTGCGTTATAGCATATTAGCTCTCATTCCCAATATCCAACTTCTTATCTAAAACCTCATTTCCAATCCATTTCTCATCTGGGCCCAAATTATCAAACTTGACCTTTAAATTCATGGCAGAATCTGAGATTTCGTCCAGTAGGTCAATATACAGACTAAGCTGTGCCTAATCCATTACAGGATCTTTATTGACATGTAAATTTATTTATGGTAGCTAGTGAACTTATAGATGTATATCTTTCTAGTTATCAGTGATATTTAATGGATTATAAAGTTAAGTATGTTTGACTAGTGGCCAGATTCTCATGCTTTGGTATGGTTTTTTTAATTTATCAGATGATTCAAAATTGATTATTTTAACTTTATTGTAAATAACCATCACCTATTAAGCCAAAACCATAAAACCTATAAAATTTAACCAAATATTCATAATCACTTAAAACTCTTTCATAAAATAGATATTTAGTGGTAGCAGGAACTACTCTGATAGGCAACTACCTTGTATTCCTTTGCTTTTTTTACCCATATCTTTATTCAATCTTTATAAAATAAAAATTACATTAAGAGGGGATGGGATAAAACTGTATATATACTAGATGGTATAAACTTTTAAACCTGCTGAAAATCAAACCCACATTAGAGTGTTAACAGATTTCACCCTGCTCAGCAACCACCCATATTTTTTATTCTTTTTCTCCACATTTTATTCAATTTTATACTAAATATTATGAGGGGAATGGAGAAAATAAGTTGTCTTAACCAGTATATGTTTTAGACCTGTTCCAAACCAATTTTGCACCTTAGTAATAACATATTTAACCCTGCTAGACAACTGCCCTATCTTTCAATTTATTTTTATCATAATATCTCTATTCAATAATTTAATAGTAAAATAACAATAAGATAAGAGGGGAGGAAAGATATTTTATTCTAGCCAGTATAGAGTTTAACCTGTTCTGAACCAAACCTGCAGCAGATTGGTAGCAGTATATAACCTGTTAATCTAATCACCCTTGCATAGCAAACCTAATAAACCCTTTGAATAAATTAAATAAAACCAAACTTCTAGCTGAAATATTAATAATAATAATGCTCACCATCTGGCTATAGAATATATACTTCATCTAGATAACTATACAGTTTTAATAGGTCCTATAAACTAATAACTGCCATATAAAATCTTAAATTCTTAGCTTATGTGATTTAGAAGATTAAAAAAATCAGCTTTCATATATCAATTTAGATGTTTCATATATATATTTAGTTAGAAATTAAATTTTAAAATATCTACATACTTGAGAGCTTACTACTCAAGAGGCATATACCTACCAAATTTTGTTTAGTCAGTTTTAAGTTTGGGAGAAATTGTTTAATATGATTTGCAAATTTTAAACTTTAAATGCTTATTCTTAATATAGCCTGATGTTATACAAAAAGTTGAACAATTTTAAAAAAATAATTTCTTAGTAGGTATTGATAAGCTAAAAAGGTCCACCATCCCAAAATTCTAAATTCAAGCTTATGTGGTTTAAGGTATATATGATAAAAATTAGCTTAGATAAATTTAATTTTCATAGTTTCTGTAATTTTTTGCATTTAAAATAAAGTATAGGTCCCTTACCTTCTCCATAATTATAAACTTGAGCTGCATATATATAGCAATTCTATAATTGTAGGTTAATGGCTCTGTAAAATAATTTTGCATATACATTTTTTTAAATTTTTACCATTTTATAATATAAATTTATTTATGTAAAATTTAAACTGCCTTTTCATATATTAAAGAAGTCATAGATATGAATGGTTTCTTAGATATGGAACCATCTAGTACTAAAAAAATGGTTTTTTAGATAAAACTAAAAATTTAGTGAAGAGTATCCATGCCAAAAAAGAAATTCTAGCTTTTATAATTTTGGAGAAACCTTGATTAATAATGTCTGTTATATGTATTATTAAATTTTTAAATTTTATTTGGGGAAGGCTGACCATGGGACAGACACTTCTAATAATCACTAACAATATAATATCAAGAAACTAAAAGGGCACCCCAGAGGAGCTGAGGCTACCTCCTGTTGCCAGAAGGACCACCAGTGGAAGGAAGAGAGGGAGTGGCAGAAGAGGACTGGTCCAAAACTGAATATCAATAAAGGAGAATGTCCAATGACAGGAACTGGATGGGGAATCAGGATGATACCAAACAATGGTGTCAGGATGGAAGGTATCCAAATAACCAAGCTTGGAAGTGATCCATAAGAGGAGAGTAGAATTGAACTGCCTTACAGAGGGTTGGGGTAGTGTCAGAAAGAATGTCAAGGACAATTGTGTGGATTGTCCATAACACAATTGTTAAAACTAAGGCACAGAGAGTAGGGAGGATAGGGGAGGTTATGAAAAAGGTGAAGATGTTCATAGGCTGAAAGTCTGTACTCACTCCTGGTAAAAGAGACATATAAAATCCTGATAGATTACATGTTATGGCAGGCAATCATCCAAGTGATGGACTAATGACCCATATTGACACACACAATGCATAAAGACTGAGAGGTATTGGACTGCTCAGCAGTGCAGTACATTTTTCTCAGGAATCTCCACACATGAGCACAAATCTGGGGTTGTGACTGAGGATGATGTGTGTACCACCTGTTTTGATTTTGATATGACTGATAATTCCTAAATCATTATATTGGAATAGGGTAGAATCCTCCAAGACTGATTATGAGTTATGATTATCTAAGCACCTTAGAATGAGGCAATATTGGGTTAGATGTGGACTTGTAGGGGTTTATTATACCAATGAAGGTGAAACAGCAAGGGTCAACCAGTCACCATACTGGTTGGCCTGGCATACTAGTGGAGCCCATTGTTCAAGAAAGTGATTTTCTGACACCACTAAATGTCCTTCTGGGTTTCCAGAGAGAATGGGATACAGCTTGTCAAGGTAGTCCACATGGGCAATGATGGGAGGACATTGGGGTATAAGGTTATTAAAAATTACTTGCCCCATTTATATGTATTATAAATATATTTTTGCATTTTTTGTTGCTATTATTGAATTTAAAAAAATTCCTTACATCATTGATATTCCAACACCCAAGCTGCACATACATATCAAGTTTCTAAATTTAGGTTTGCTGGTTTTTTATAATATTTTATAAAAACATTCTCAAATTTGAATCATTTTGAAATAATCAACTTACTAACCCTTTCATGTCTGGTGACATCAGCATGTTGCCACCAGCAACTAATGTTTGGTTTGCATGTGACAACATGTTGACACCGGACATGAAAGTGATAAGGTGGATTTTAAACTGCTTTTTCACTTTAAAAATTTTAGACATGAATGGTTTCTTAAATGAACTACAAATTTAGAGAAGGACATCCATGTCAAAATTAAAAATTCCTAGCTTTGTAGTTTAGGAGAAACCTTGATTAATAGTGTATTTTTTATATATCACAGATTATATATTACAAGCTTATGTATAATAACTATAGGCGCACAGCATGTTCAGTAGTAAAAGGAAGGCAAATATTTTATAAGCTATAGACCATACTAAATGGATTAGTACGAAGATTGATTACCAGTTTGATAAACCATTAAATCATCGCATTCAAGGCTCCCCTGTGAAGTTTGATCACAAGACTCAAGGAACAATCTCCCAAGCACTTTGGTTGGATCCTGTTTAGGGACTACGGGGGTGGTAAGTCTGACTTCAAAGGGCTTGCAGTTGTACTTGGTATCCTTCCATGGCCAATTTAAAAGATTAGCTTGGTCACAAATATCAATCATGACTCTGAGCTTTATCAACATCGGGATGAACGTGAGGCGTGCATTTCTTCCAGGCAAAATTGTGCGCCTAGGACTGAAATGGTTATCGTAGGCTGCGTTTTGATCAGTCCAATTGATCATCTTATTCAACAACGAATAACTTATTTTAGCGTAAGTATCATCGCCTTGGATTTGAACGAACTTAGGGTATGGCGTGTAACAGCATCCCCCACCCACTTCGCATCGCTGGCAATCTGAGACTTTAGCCAAAGTGCCATTGATTATTTTAACGATCTTCCAAATGAGCCGATATCTTCTCTTCACAAAAAAGGTGGGAAATAAGGAGAATGGTGTGATCTTTTTACCATTGAGAAAGTCATTATAGTCGGAGGGACGGATGCGCTTTAAGGGCGAGAAGGGACGGCTTTCATCAATTGATACATGCCCACGTTGAACTTGACAGAAGATCTCTTGAAAGGGTAGCAGAACAAGATTATCACCAAGCTCATGTTTCAAGAATGTGGTACCATTAATTTCAACTTGTCCAAAAGCTATAGTTTGCCCAAGGACGATAAGAATTAACCCTAGCTTTACCATAATCTAGAATCTATTCCCTTATTCATTTATACCATTCAGTGGAAATACTTCATCAATTAGGTTTGTATATTGGATGGTCTTACTCCTGAAGTTTTAATAAATAAATTTCGGTTTAAAAATCATTAAATGTATCTATTAAGACCTGTTTCACCTCTCATCTTCAGTTGCACGAGTATGCTAATAAGGTACCAACCAATCAAAACAAGTTATGTTCTAGACACAAAGCACTTTAGAGCCATAGATAGGAACTAGGGGTTAATTTATATCCATCGAGAGTATTTTGTTACAAATCTTTAATAAATATCTAGTCTTTCGATGGATTGCTTCAATTCCACATGTCTAAGGACATTTGAGATATTATTTGTATAATAAACCCTTGCAATAAAAAATCCGCACCGGTAATCGTTAGCCTAGTTTATTATACCAATCATTTAATTTATATTTGCAAAACTTAGCCTAGCTTGCAAATCTTTGAGTTTCGCTCCTTTAATTCAACAGTGTCTGAACTAGGTTTAAATTGAACAGTGCTTTATCTCACGGCGTTCGTATCTTTAACGGGGTGTCGATAAAGTTTAGTATAAGACAATCGATACAAACCCAAAACACAAGAGAACTAGATTATAAAAAGGTAAATTTTTATCATCAGTATATAATTGGCAGGGAAATAACTAAAAGATTTGATAACTAATACTTATAAACCAATCATTAGTGGTTAATTAGAAAAATCTGTGTTGAGGCAACTAAGCCCATTGATACTTCATGTATGCAATAACTTCATTTCCAGTGGTGGTTGGTCAATTTACTCTCTTTAGTAATTAAATGTGTTATAGTAGATCATATTTTTTATCGTGAAAACAAATTTTCTATCCTTGACTAAAGCACTGTTGTCTTTGATCTTTTCTCATTAGTAATTTCGCTATATTAAGTAATATAATTATAAATTCTATAATTGGTCATCGTTAAGCTTTATAATCAGCTTTTATAACTCAGTTAGTCATCTTTGATCATTTTTGCCATTAGCGATTATTCAAGGATCTTCTATGTAGCTTGGTATCAATATCTTTTTTATTTAACCGAGGCAAGCTGACCAGGGGACAGACAATACCAAGCTAAGAGGAGCTAATCTTATACTAAACTAAAATTTAGGTGAACAGAAAGAGACAAACCTATCACTCAAACTGAATAAAAAAAAACAAAAAAAAACTAAAATGACCCAACCAGGTTGGAGGCAGTAAACGGCTATGTGTCCACAGTAGGGGGTGAGTGGGGATTGGGAGGCTCATTTTCCTCCTCTGTGTCAGACAGTGTATGGCACAGAGCTGTGGTCATGGGCATAGTTACATCCTCAAAATGGGGGTCAAAGTAGCAGAATGGCTTGGCAGCTCGAATTTAGCTATTAGGAGGGTGGTGATATATCTGGAGAGGTCTTTCTCAGCCTTGAGGCGAAATTTTGGAAGGGTGGTGAAGGTGGCAATGTTGTTACTAGTTATGCAGGCTTTGGAACCAAATTTTGCACCTATTGCAACTTTTTGTATTGCTTTGTTGACAACTTGGTGGAATCAATAAAATTCTTTTTTATGAACTTGTTGCATGGGGTAAAGACAGGGACGGGTAGCCCCTTGGCCAATACTGCAACTATTTTTGCTATAGCCTTCATAGGGGGTGACAATCAGGGGAGGCAACAGCCTCTTTGGTGAGTTGGTGGTCACTTCAGAACTCATCAACATTGGGGCATAAAGCATAGTGCTGAGTTGGAAATTGAGTTGCATATTCTTCGTTTAGGTACATTTTGAGGCCTGGGGCCTTAGCTGAGTTGAGGACAAGATTTCCAAATCATCAACTTCCTCCAAGTAATCCCATGTATTTTGGTTAAAGATGATAGGTTAATTGGCTTATGGGTGGGTTGGTTTGGTGGCTGGGTTGTTTTTTTTGATTTACTGGGGTCCATGCTGAAACCTGATTGGTTGGAGGGGAGTGGGGGTTTGACATGTAGTTCCTTGTCAGCTGAATCAGTGGCAGTTGCATCTACCACTTTGGGTGGAGAGGGAGGAAGGATTATGCCCCAATTGAGAAATTTTAAGTTTAACAATGGGAGCATCATGGGGGTGTGGAGTGTGTGGGCTCTGGCTTGGGCTATGGAGGGGCAGCGCTGCTTTGAGTGGTCCAGGCTGAAACAAATGGGCAGATTATGCATCCTTTATCTACTCTGGCCCAGAAAGAGTGGTTGGTGGCAGAGGGGATGATGGTGCAAGGGGGAATCAAAAATGGTGATTTTGGTTGAGATTAGGTGTATAGTTGCAAAGGTTTAAGGGCCCATAAGTTAGTTGGCACCATTAAAACCACAAACTGTAGGATGGTGTCAGCACCATATGCCAACAAATAAGCTATTAATTCATTATACACAGTACCAGGGGGAGGTGGGTGGGGAGGCCTGCTAATTGAACCATAAGAGTGGTGTCACCAGGATACTGGGTGTGAGTGGTTGGGATGGGGTTCCCTGAAACACCAGGGGAATGTTGGCTTCAATTGCGACATCAGCTTCACAGATGAAGCCAAGGTCAAAGTACCCCTTGTAGGGGTGGAAGTCAATAAAGCCTACAGGCTGCATTTGCCTTGGCTAATTCTATAATTTGTTTGTTCTTGTAGGGAAACAATTTTCCATATTCAACCCAGAGGCCAAACTGCATCTTTCTTTGGGGGAGTACAATGGGGCTACAAGAAACCTCTTGGGAATGTGAAAGGTGGAGAGTGAGATTATTGGGGGAACATATTGACCCAGGGCGTTGGGGGGCTAGTTGATCTAAATTTAAAATGTTTTCCCGCTGGGTGAAAAATACTATGGGGTTTCACCACTGCCCCATTTTGGAGCAGCAAGCGGTAAGGCTGAGGACGTTGAAATTTTGGTGTTTGGCAGTTTTTGAAGTTGTTTAGTTATGCTTTTATTTTTTATTTACTCAAAAGTGATATTGAGCGGATAGAAAAAAGAGAAATTTTTTCAGTAATACTTATTTGTTAATAATTGTAACTGAAATTTTTTTCAACTATATTATTTATATATATATAAGTGTCAAAGAAAGCTAGGTTTGGTATCAAAACCTTATGATCTATAAAATCTTAGATTAACTTGCTAACTATTATAATTTTATAACTGTGAGACTATTATAAGGCCTATGCTTCATCAGATCTTTTGGTAGTATTTTAATTGAATTATTTTTATAATAAATGCTAAAACATCTATCCAATAAGTCTAGTAGATTAAAATTGGTAAAGCAGTATTCTAAAATTGCTTCTTCTAATTACATATCATTAGACTAATAATGTATAGGTTAATTTTTATCATAGTGAGATTGATGATAATTATAATTTTTATTAAAATTTAAGGCATTTAACAGTTTTTAAAATTTGTACTGTTAATTTCTAGAGTATTTGTACCAAAAATACTGCATCCTATGAACACCACAATTAAGTTGTTAGGTTTTGATGCTAAGGTAACTTACATATAAATTTTAAACCCAAGGTAGCATTATCTAACTTAATAATTATGAGCTAAATAAGTTGGTGGCCACATCTTAGTAAGTATTAAGACTAAATGGCGTCCTATCAAATTACATCTAAAACTAACGTTATGCATCATTAGCACCAAAAAGTCTTGATAAAACCTAACAGAAATTTAAAACTAGTCTGAATAAGTTAAAACTTATAATATAGATAAATGTTTATAATATAAGTCTGTAATTTTAAGTACTTTTAGAGTAATCCTAAATTACTACTCATATCTAATCTTTTGAGGTATATTGTTTGTCTTGAAAATTTTTAGATCTTATTGGAAAACAGAATGTGATAACTGTGTAAAACAGAAAATGGTTATAATGGGGTCAAAAGCAATCTTTTAATTAAAATGGATTTTATATATTTTAAAGAACTATAAGAATTATAGTAAAATATTTTAATTAGATGCTTTAGTTGGCTTCAATTGTTTTTAGATTGTCGGATCATCTCATCTCTCAGTTTTACTATCATTGATTGAAATATTATATTTAAAATATCATTTTCTTATTAAATATTTTGATAACATGATGCATGGTACTCATAGGGCCATTTGGAGTCTGGCTCCTATTATATATACAATTCTATATCATTATGAATTTTCATCTAAATTATTGGCCCATGATTAATATTTTAGTGTAACTTCTGCCTCTGGCAAGAAACTTCCCTCTTGATCAGTATAAATGACATCAACTCTTAAGGACAAGTTCTAAGCATGTTTTGATGTGCTGAGCATTCACTCAGTTGTAAATGTCTTTGGTCCTGTTGTATCAAATGGAATAGTTAGTCTATATTTGTGCAAAAACTTGGCTCACCTGTCCAAGCTGCATATATTTACTGAGTACCTTTTCTCACATAGAGAAAAAGAGTTTATCAACATCTTGGCACACAAGCAATTGTGGTATGATTTGCTATCTCTATTACATATTTATATTATGTTGAAATACTTTCCAGCTTATAATCAGACCTTTATTGACTTTTTTGATAACTCTCATTGAAGATTTTAATGATAGCTTAATACTTAGTCATTGACTTTTGGGCAATCATATAGTGAAGTGTTTGACTATCTATATAGTGATTTTTTAGCACTAGTGGCGCCCAGCCCAAAAGGGGAGTCACCATGCATCCATCTATATATTGCCTAAAAGGTGACAATTAAGTAATTTGGTGGTGACCTATATGGTAATCAAAGAAGGCTTTTGGCAACAAAAAGTCCACTTGGTTTTGAGAATGGTGGCCATAAATGAATCCTTAAAGGGTGAAAAAATGATTCTTCCAATGAATTTACTCTAAAATGGAGTATAATTGACCTGTTAGAATCTTAGATAGGCATAGATTTACTCAACACTTCATATAGAAGTTATATAATACTTTGGAAAAAAACCTGAGGATATCCATGTTTTTTAATGGAATTTGCTTAAAGGAATGAGTATCAAACTAGAAAGTTAAAAAAAACTGCGGCAGCTAAAACTCACTTAGTGAATGTTGATGGCAACTATCACAAATTTAACTCTATTAGGAAATTATGGTATAAGCTACAATGTCAATGGACATATGGAGAAAAGTTGCATCAGATTTAGGATTGAATTTAAACTTTTGAGGTTAAGGCTTAAATTTTACATGATACATATAGCTCCAAAGAATTTATCATATCATCAATCATTTCTTACTTTCAGATACCATGGTATTGGGTATATCAAGAAGAATTAAAACAGATTAACCCTTTGAGAGAATCTTCAAATATGCAACTTAAGGTTTAGAGCCCCATTGATTTACTATATGGATAAATCAGATAGTAACAGTACTGTTATAACTTTGGTGATATTTAGAAGATATTCCAAAGGGTTTTGCGCAGGATTAAGCCCACTGAGCAATAGAACGGATAATATTAAGATCATTGGTCCTCCGCACACATATAAAATAAATGTAATATATATAATAAATGGGAGCTATTGCTCTGATGACACTTTCTTGTTTAACTCAATATTTTTAGCAGACCTCACTGCTCCTCTCTCACTTTCTTACTAACAATCCCCTTTTTCAATCTTCTCATAATAATAGTATCCCAGCGACTTCAGTCAATACTGGCCCTTTTGCTTAGACTATTCATTCCACCATATTCTTATTGGTTCCAGCAGAGTTCACCATTTATTAAATTCATGATTGCCTTAGTTCAAGGCAATCCACTCATTATTTGTCATATATTGATATCTCATTATTTATCATTCATTGACATCACCTTATCACCTAAGTTTTAGGCGATCAAATATTAACCTTCCCAACCCAATATTGCCTCATCATAAAGCACTCAAATAATTGTAACTTGGAATCATTATTGGTGAATTCTACCCATTAAGCCATAACAACTTAGTTCTATTTTCCAGTCATATCAGAATCATGACAAGTACATTAGATGATATTAAAAAATTCCCTAATTTTCTATTCAAGGCCTCAATACCCCAGGTGAGGACATTAATTATCCAAAGCAATGGAACATTGGGACTTAAGGCAACAGCTCAATTGAATAGATTACAAGGCTACAAATTGAACAGTGCCCTCAAAAAGGTAAAAACCTGAAAACAGGCCAAAGATTGACTTATACCAACAAAGTCTCATCTGATTGGGTTATTCAAAGCTCAACTCTCAACTATATAATTGTGGCTACAAAGTTATTGTTGGGCCATTAGGGAGAAACTTCAACATGCGCATGTTATTAATAAGGGCACCAAAGCCCCTCAGCAAGTTAATAGGACATTAAGGCCTTAAGTAAAGCTAAAAAAGAAAAAGAGATATGTGAGAAGTGGTAATTTTATTGAAATAATTTTTAGTATTTATATGACCTCAAGACTAGAATTGGGATCTGAAAGGGGAGGAATTGGAATAGGGAAAGTTTCAGAATTGGGTGCCAATCAAGATAAATCATATAAATATTAATACAAGGGGAGTGGGACCATCCTTGGAATAATTCACTGGTGATCCTTAAAGGGTTAATTGATTTGGTTCAGCTTCAGATGGTAATTCCCTACAAACCTAATTAATCAGTTAATATCCTTCATTAGTCACCAGTGTCAATTATTAATTAAATATTTATCAGTGCTGATCCCCACTACTTCATATCATGCTCAAACCAAAATGTGGAACCCAATCTGGCATCCACCAAAAGGTGGGTTGTGACCCTTAGTTGGGGCTTCCACTAATAAAGGGAGAATCCCAGCAGTATTAATAAACCCAGGAAGTGGTATTTAATGAAGAGCCTCCATTCAGATAGTCTTCCTCTAGTAATTTTGTTGTTGATTTTCCATATGGTGTTTATATTGTTAGAAGTAACATTTAAAACACACTAGCTATTTATATATAAAATGATGCCTTTTATTTTTAACCTCCATTTTTAATTTATGTCAATAAATCCCTTCACTTCTTACAGTAGGATAGATACTCTAGCTATCAGGACCTATGCAATACTTGCCACCTTTCTTAAAATACATAAAATATTTGTGAAAGCTTTATACTTGGAGCATGTATCAACTGTCAGGTTTCTTGAAAAACACTACCATTAGACCTCTAAAAAACAGAAGCCCTACAGGCTGATGCTTGCTACAGGGAATCCAGACATTGCTTAATGATATCTGCATATAATTGATTGCACCATGGAAGACAATTTTAATGGTAGTTTAACCTTATGGGTGAATAATGAAAACAGTGACGATGTTGACTGAATGGGAAGTACACCATCAGTCATATTTGGAGGAGTATAAGAAAATATAATAGAGATCCCAGAACCTTAAAATCTAACCCAGATTTTCAATGAAGTGGTCAAAGAATTAACTTTAGGTATCATAAACCATAAGAAAGAACGATCCACAAAAGGGCATACACTGTAGACAGGACTCTTATGGATTACATGAATTTAATGTTACCAAGAAACATACAATTAAAGTGTAATCTATCCTAAAAAGATTATGGGGTTCATATAACCAACTCTATACCATATTATTCAAATATTTATTAGGAGTTCAAATGAGGAACTCAATCATCACAACAATACTCAAGGGCGTTGAGAGTGGTTTATGAACAAGTATTTAAACTAGCATCACAAAATAAAGGAGATGTATGCTGATAGATCAAAGCAGATCATTTCTGTATCATTCAGCTTTGTAACTAAATGAGGACCATCAATTCTGAAGTTATCAAGTATGTGGATAAAGTTAACTCCTCAGAAAGGACATTACAGATTCTAATGAAAGGACCCAGAGACTGCTTCTATTTTTTTTATCAAATCTTCAACACTAGGACTCTGAAGCCTGTAATGAAATGGCAGCCCATATTTCTAATAGTTGTCATAACAAAGAAGAATATATTAAGCTCTTCAAGTCCTGATTAGAGCTTTCCCTAAGACAGATTTATGAGCTTAAAGCCCACTGAACCTCATAGGCTCAGTTGTACTTCAAAACATTTTCTTGAGTATACCATATAGAAAAGGTCTGGTATCCTTGTCAATCTAGGTGGCTACCCACTTAATTGTTGAGAATCACAACAATTTATAGAGCATTATAAGGATCAAATCACCTAGCTGAGAAGACTTAACTAAGTTTATAGTTGCCTTAACAAGTTGAGCAACGCTGGAATACTATCACATAAGAAAAGAAAGCCAAGATGGACAAGCTTTCTCAAGCACCAAATGTCAGGATATTAATGAGGACCAAATGGCGCATTGGAGTATTAGAAGATGAGAACTTACTTTTATGAACTTTTTGCTCTAATTCTTATCAAAAAACCTAAACTATTGACATCTGAATTAAAAATCTGGAAAATGATAAAGTTGCTCTTAAAGGCACATTAACTTGCTGGATTTCATACCAAGGTTTACCATTGAAAAAGGGCATATTCTTAGCCCACTAAAAATCAAATTCTCTGACACTTTTAATAAATTGAGCAGAGTAATACATGCACCAAAATCACAAATTAGAAGCTCTGGGTATACATGTTACCTTAGGATTAGAAACCACTACCTAAAAAACTATCTTCAACTACAAGTTTACGTATTGAGAAGGAATTAATACATCCCTCTATTAGTCTATAAGCAATAATAGAATGTGCAACTGACTATAAAAAGGTTAAGCATACTTTGTCTTATTCATGTCTCATGCCGCAGGAGGTTATGGTACCTTACATGGACAACCTGAATGCCTAGAGTGAAGTGACATAAGCACTTTTCAAATAATCATGTTTTAAGCAAAGCTAGGTTATTAAGAAATAGGTCTTGATGAGTATTACGTTATGCAATACTGAAATCCTAGCCAGATTTTCAGAAGCTTCTATATTGAGTGCTTAAGCTCTGTTGTCCTCAAAAATTCTCACAAAGGATAATGCTGTTGCTGCCGTTGTTGCTGTTTTACATAGTAAACCTAACTTAGCCTTGAACATCACATCTGTCAAACAAAGCTTCAAATTTGTTCTAGACATATTGAAAGCATTACTCAATTTAAAGATATACACAAGCCAGAAGATACCTGGAAGGCTCCCATAAAACCCAGAATTATACAATAGAAGAAACTAAACCCATGAGAGGAAAACTTAATTATAACTATTAGAAGAAGAATTACACCAAAGACTAGCGCTTTAAGAATAACCCTTCCCTCACTGAGCAAGGATCAGGAAGTCAGATTAGGTTTAGGTACTTTAAAAACGACAAGTCTAAATTACCTAAAACTGAAGCATTACCAATTTCACACCTCAAGTGCATCTAAAACTACTCTAGCGACACCTCTGAAGAAAATTACAAATATTCAGATTATTGCATTTTAGTTACATCTACTGAGAATACCATCCCAGAACTCTTAAACACCAAAATCTTTTTGATGTCACCAAAGTCCTAGAGGACAAAACCTCATTCAAGTCATTGGTGTCCAAGACTAAACTGATATGGCCATTGATTCTTACCAGTGACTTGCACTATTGATCTGGACTATATCAAGCGTACACAGTTTAGTGGAAATCAAGAAGGAATATCCTGATACTGTAAGAAAATCCACTGAAGTGTTCTGTATTTTAGAAATTCTATTCTACAGCTAAAATTGTAAAGAAAAATAGCCAAAGTAAAATTAATGACTCAGAAAGTCTGAGTAATGGCTATCTTGGATATGGGATCACAAATTAATGTCATCTCATCTTAGCTTATCAAAAAGATCAAACATGCCACAGACTTCAAGTACACCCAAGAGTATAGCAAAGCAGGGCAAAACAACACCAAAGCAATAAGTGCCTGCTCTTCCTTAACAAACAAAATTTGCAAACTAGTTTCTCAGCTCCTGTGATTAATTTGGACAACATCCAGTATAACATATTTATTGTGGTACAATCTATGGTTGAATATGAATGACAAAAAAAGTAAGGAAGGGTTTTTATCTCTTATCAATTATGAAGTATCCCTTGTGCTGGGAGATAAAGAAAACAGAAAAATGAATACTCTTTTTCTGGTTGATTACTTTGTATCTTATTTGCCTTAACCATTTTAAATCATGGAGAAATATGAGAAAATCCCTGATTAAGTAGATGCAGCAGATGGCATACCATTCTATGGTACCAAGGAGGTCTAAATAAATCATGAGAACAAAGGATGGCTTCAACCAACATAACTTGAAGATACTACCAAACTGCTTATTACACAACTCTAGTGTTGAAGGAATCAGCATAATTCACTGAGAGTATTAACAGATGCCCTTGACAGCTTATCAGCGGCCAATTAAGTTACTACTTAGAACCTCACAAATCACAAAATCAGTTAAAAAATCAGAATATTGGAAAAGGACAATTATATCAAATAAAGAATTTGATGTGGTACATTTTATTGAGAATCA
Organism: Massospora cicadina; assembly: GCA_022478985.1. Lineage (NCBI taxonomy): Eukaryota > Fungi > Entomophthoromycota > Entomophthoromycetes > Entomophthorales > Entomophthoraceae > Massospora > Massospora cicadina. Next base: position 344,818 of record JAKSZP010007880.1, read on the forward strand.
ACTTGATTTTGACTGCCCACTGATAATTTAATTTGAGCCATGCCTCAAGTCCAGATATTCAATAAGTTAAATCAGGAGGAACTTAAGAAGATGCATCAATTACTTGAAGTTTATTAAGATGTTTTTACGCCAAATGTCAATTACTGTCATATGAGTAATTGGGTACACAGCTTTGACGTAGTATTAGACTCAATATGATCAAAGACATATAGAAAGATGAAGGTAGAGTACTAATACATGAAGATCAATATAAAACAACTTTATAAAATGGCTTACTTGCGCCCTTCCAGAGTCCAAGTCATCCCCACTATTACTTATAAAGAAGAAAAATGGTGATCACAGAATAAAAAATGAATTACATGAAGATAAACAGCTTCAAACTGAAGATCAGTCACCCCATTCCATGAATTACAATGCTCTTGTCTGATTCTCTGGCTTTATTACTTCTCTGCAATGGGCCTAAAAGCGGTTAAGCAGATGTATTATCACAAGTCCAAGGAATTTGCGACCTAGTATACATAGAAGGGTTATTTTACCTGCCTGGCTCACCTCAGAGATTATGTAACATGACCACCTCATTCTAATAAATGATGGATTATATCATGCAAGATTTAAATTTAGTTGCAGGGTTTAATTAGATGATTAGATGGTGTTTTCAAAAACCTTAATTATTCATCTTGACTATTTAAAATGTTTTTTTCAATGAATAAATAGAAAACAACAACAAGCTTAAGCTTGTGAAGTTTATCTTCAACTAACAAGAATTAGAGTTAACAGGGCATGCCATATCACAGAAAGGGATTTACTCCCATAAAATAAATTAAAGCAATCACCAAGATTCCTGAACCAAAGTGTTTCAGAGATGTATAGTTAATTCTTAAAATTATGGAGTATTATCATGGATTTATCCTAATTTTTCTCAACTTGCCAGATATTTTATTCACTTACATGCAAAGAATGCCCTTATTGTTTGAGTATTATAGCAAAAAACTGCTTTCAAGATTATGAAATATTTAATAAAAAAGAAGACAAATCTTGTGAATACAGACTATTTGAAGCCTTTCATCCTTTTTTTACAGTTGTCTCCTATCTATCCATAGGGGCAATTCTTTTACAACTGGATGATGATAGCATTGACCACTCGGTGTCCTAATAGATACAGATGTTTTCAAAGGCTGAGCACAATTACAGTGTTATTGAGAAAAAAAGGCTAGAAGTTTGACTTGTGGTGAAACGCTTTTAGCCTTCATTTACGTTGCAAAATATAAAGTCATTATGGACTACGCTTCCTTAGAGTGGTTACAAAACATGAAAGATCCTACTGAAGGCTATCTTAATGGGCTCTCAAAATTCAGCACTAGATATAGTTATTGTCCATCAAGAAGGGATGCAACACATAAATGTGGATGGACTGACCAGATTGCCACTACTCCATGTTTTTTTAGTACTAGATGGTCCCAATCCAAGGGGGGGATTCATCGATGTTTACTACTCCATGTTTGACAACAGCAAATCTGAACAGTTACACAACCGCTCATGAATTTGGACTCATGGGAGGACAAAGATGAGCTAGTTCAGAAGATGCTGATGTGAAACTTATAAAATAATGATTTTGTTGGGTTTATATACAACAACAATTATACCTGTTGGTTATCTTACACACGGCCTTCAGAATGGGTATTAATATAATGGAGGCTCACATCCCTTAGGACACGGAGGAGCCAAAGAAACTTATGTAAGTATCAAGAATTGATACTGGGAAGTAATACTGGACTATGTAGTAGAAGCTTTGGATGCCTGAATAACTTTTCAAGAACAAACGCTGTTTAAGGATAAGTACAAGCATCAACTGATGACACCTCAGCAGCCATTCCATATCATTAGTTTAGATGTTGTAGGTCCACTTTCTTATTTAATTTAAAAAACCAATATATCCTGATAGAAATCATTCATTTAACAAATTGGTTCAAAGCAATTGTCATTCTCAAGCAAAACACCAAGGCCATAACCAACTTTCTATATTAATAAATCACTTAGTAGTGGTTGTCCTCAGGTTGCTAAGCAATAATGGGAGAAACTTTACCTTGTGTTTTATAAATGTCCTAGCAATAAGAATGAAGTTTTAAAAGGTTTTCTAAGTGCTATATAACCCATCAACAAATTGATAAGTATCAAGTGAATGTGACTCTACTTTTAATATTAAGAAAGTTGGATACTTTTAATCATTTGCACTATGATCAATACCTCCCTAGTGCATTATGTCTTACAAGATAAGCTATCATTATCTTATCAAAATGTATCCATCTAAGGATTTATATGAAATAAAACTGGGGTCCTGGCTTTTATAGACTGCGAAGTTCCCAGTGATAACACTGAAGAACCTGAAAATTGTTATGAATATTAACAAAAGATTTGTTTTAACTTCATTTTGATTCAATGAAAATCTGGCCAAAATGGGTTAAGAAAAGGCTATTCAGCAAATAATAAACCCCCAAACCCTTAACCTCTTTTGAGGCCACAGACTTAATCTTATACTACCACAATCACATAGTGCCACGTGGAGGAAACTCTGGATTCCATCTGTGAATGACCATACGTTATAGCTGCAAGCGCAGAGATGATTACTTAATTAAGTCTCTAAAAACTGGATCTACAATAAATTATTAAATAGTCAATTCTTATGCCAGTATCCCTTGCCAATATTCTTGAAGAGGGCGATGTTGGATAGCAGGGTATCAGGCATAGTAAGAAGAATATTAAAATGATGAACACTTTAAGAGAATTAATAAATAGACCTAAAATGGGTTTAGAGAGAGCTCATAGATTTACTTTGCAGAAAGATAGAATAGCAGTTTTAGGGCAAAGGAATCAGCCACATACTCAGTTACCACTGTCCCCTGATTGACTTTGGCAATGTGATACTCCAAGTTCCCCTTATAAATGACCAAGTAAGATTCAGACAAAATAATTTCAATCTTGTTCTGCTGACCTCTTGGTTGATAATGATAAAAAGAATGAGGTCATCTGATTGAATTTGGTAAAGAGGGTCAGCCAAAATTAAATCAAAATGTCTCCATTTCTATGGTGGTGACAAAGCCTGAAGTGTCTAAGGCTTGAAGCTGAAAATTTTCATTAGATAAGCCCTTTATAGTTATCAGAGTTCTCAGGTATGGAGGTATCATGAACGGGCTGGATGCTACTTGGTAGTGGGGAGCACGCCCATATAGAACTTTAAAGAGGGACATCTTGATGATTTGATGGTAGCTTATCTGGTAATCAAGAAAACCTATGGGTAAATAGTAATTCCAGAGAGCGGGTCAGAGGCGGCCACCTTCTGAAAATAGAGATGATGGTTCTAATAGCACGTTCCACTGCCTCATTGGTTGATAAGTTGTAAGGATTGTGAAATTTTAGTTGATTCCAAGAAATTAAGTTAGTTCTTGGACTACCTGCAAGGTAAATTTAATTTAATTCCCCAAAAGTAAAGTTTGTGGGCATTTATGCTGGGTCAAAATGGATCAAATAAGAAATAGAGGTATGTCCTTAGCAGTGGCAGTGAGGGTAAAAACGATTTGACCATTTGGTCAAATGGTCCATGGCTAAGAGGATTAATCATGGCTAAGCAATCCTTTGAGACGAGTGCCTACTAAATCAATACTAATGACATTAAAGGGAACTGATGGGGCAACGACTGAGTGCTGATATTGGGGACTGGCTTTGTCTTAGGATTTCCATATGATAAACTCCTCTAGGACTTCTTGGATGGTTTCACCATTCAGTCCCAGTAGCATCATTTCTTTAGCCATTTGTGAGTCTTCTTTACTGTCTCATAGCTCAGGTCACATGCCCCTCTAAGATAACATTGTTTGAGAAGAAGGGCGGATATAGGGGACCCATTTCTTAGTAACCCTCTTGATAAGCATTCCCTCCTTAATTTATGCGTCTCAGGTCATTTTTCTAAGTTTGGCTTGGACCTTGGGAGCTTTTTAACTCTCAGCGTTCTGGCCAACCAATTATATCATACAGTTGGTCCTCCTTGGGGGTCAAATCAGTCAGCATCGCCATCCTAGAGACTACTGGAATTTTGGTGAATTGCTCCTGTATGATGGACAATATTAAAATCGTAGCTCTACAAACTTAATGTTCATCTGGCTAAATGACCATTTGGGTCCTTCTTTTGCTGCAACTATTGGAGCTAGGAATGGTTAGTGATAATGGTGAAGTGGGTGCCATAGAGGTAGTCCAGAAGTGTTTAATCTCTAATAAGACATCTAGGCATTCCCAATCAGTAATGCTATAGTTCTGTTTGGCCTTGCTCAAGGTCTTGCTTAAATAATCTACTGGATGATTAACTTGATTTTAGTCATGCTGGGCTAGGATGGCCTCAACGACAACATCACTTGCATGCATGAATAGCAAGAAAAGTTAATCAAAACGCAGATGAACTAAAATGGGGTCAATGCAAAGAGCGGTCTTCAACGCAGAAACGCCTGTTCTTGTTCAGTCCGCAATTATAAAGGAACTTTCTTTTGAAGGAGGTAAAACAGGGCTTAGCAAGGTCAGCTAACCAAGGGAAAAAGTTGATATTAGCCCACAATGACAAGGAATACCTGGATATACCTCAGGCTTTGGGGCGCGACATATTCTTAATGGCGCCAACTTTGTCTGAAATGGGATGGATACCGTCTTTTGAGACCTTTTTTTAAAAAACCCCATTTATGATTGGAAGAAAGAGCACCTCTAAAGTTTGAGTCTTATTATAACCTTCCTAAGATGATTGAATACTTCCTGGAGGTTCAACATGGCCATTAAAGATTCATAAAAAATGATGTCATTGAGGTATAGAGGACACATGATAACTTCATGTCTCCAAGGATTCATCCATGGCGCGTTGCAAAAGCCTTTGGGCATCCTTGTGGGTTCAATTAGCCCTTTGTTGGCTATAAGCGCACACTTGGCTCAGTTTTTGGGGGAGATCTCCACTTTCCAATATCCAATAGCAAGATCCATTGTGTAAAAGTATTGTGACCCAGCGAAAAGTGAAGTGAATCATCAATTGAGGGCAAGGGATAACTTTCTTTTTTATTGATGGAGTTGAGCTGGCAGTAATCCATCACTAATGATGGCCGCCAACCTTTTTCTAAACCAACAGGAGGGGAGGCCAAAGAACTGAGAGAAGGCATCAATAGGCCAGCTTCAAGTAGTTGCTTGATCTCTATTATCACCTGGTTTTCTTCAACATTACTTTTTCAGTAAGGTTGTGACCAAAAGGGGGGAGTGTCCCCAGATCCACATGATGTAATACCTCACTCATTTTTCTAAAGTTATAGGTAGAGGCTGAAAAGATATCTGAGTACTCCTCCAAAAATCTTTAACATGGCACTGTTGTTCCCATTGAGCTTCTTCCCAATACAAGTGTTGACTAGATACCACAGATGGGGGCGTCTCCAAACCAAAATCTCTCAGAATTCCAAAGCTATGGACGTTATCAACAGCCTCTACCAGCAGGAGGCGAACATAAGCAGCAAGAGGATTAAGGCCCACTACCTTATGTTTGTCAGTGAGGTTAGCCAAAAACACCATTACAGATTTGGCATAGGCGGGATCTAAAATCCCCGGACAAGTTAGGACCTCTTTAAAAAATGGGTTATCTAGACCCTGGTTTTTATTAGGTATCTGTAAAGAATGTTGACATAAACACGGGTGTTAGCAATAACCTGGGACTTCAGTGATGTGGTCAGTTAGGGTAAATAGATTGTCATTCCTTCATGGCCATTAACCGCAGGTGGGTGCAACTGTACTCAAGAGTCCCTCATGTGATATTCAAGTCAATTTGATTTGGCTCTCACTCTCTAATAAGCAAGCCCAATCCTTGACCTCCATTTGGTGTCATGCGAGGTTTTGAAACTAGGAGGACCTAATGTCTCAGCAGGGATAGAAATTCTCTATTGTAATGCACCACCGTGAAGTAGTCCTGGAGAAATTGAGTCCCAGAGGAGAAGTTCATAGCTCATGTTATCTAGTGAAATGGCGGAGTATCCACAAAAAGCTTCACAAAACAGATAGGTAGGAAAAAATACGCTCTATAGACCATGTATATTGTGGGCAGCAATTCCATATTACATGTGATGTGGAAAGTCAAGAGCAAATTTGACGCGTTTCATCAGTTTTGATGAAATGACAGTCACAGCGGAACATCTGTTGATGATGGCATAGACCAGAATTTTATGAACTTGAACAACGACGCAGATAACCAAATTCTCAGACTGCGGAGTTAATTTGAATAACATAGGAGATTCTTTAGAAAAAGAGTAAGTAGTAACAAGTTTTCTATCATCAGTGGGTACCCAAACTTCTTCAGATATGATAGAGCTAGGTTCATTAAAGGTCACAGATAATTCTTGAGATGAGATAGGATGTCAGCATGAAGGGCCTCGCCCTTCATGCTGAAAGCCCTTTTCTCGCCTCCTTGGCAAGTCTTTTCCAGCTCATCCTGGCACTGTGATAGAAACCATTGTAGCAAATAAAGTGAGTTTGAGGATATTCTGTTTTATGAACATGCGGCTCTGAGGATGGTTAGAGGAGACAGAGATGGTGGACTTAAGATGAAAAGTTGACGCAGGTATATTGTTAAGTGCTTCTTTACTTTCCTTAGTGAAAGTAAAATCATTTTTCTTGCCAATCATATACATCTGAACCTCAGAATAAGATCCCAATGCATAGATGACAGTTGTTATGACGTTGTATAAGGTAATGAAGTTTGTGCTTATTAAGGGCTGTGATAGTGTAGAAGCAGTGGAAAACTCCACAGGGCTCTCCCTTTATTTAGACAAATACTCATGGACGCTTATTTTTGGTTAGACATGGTTTATTTGCAGCCTCATTTCTGGACTAAGGCGGTATGGACCTGTTCCCATGTGTTTCATTCCTTTAGATGGGGAGTCATAATATCCCAATCGGTGCTATCTAAAAGAGACAGGATATGCCTCACCTTTTGTCAGTTGGTATCCTCTTCCATGGAACTCTCATAGGCATATAGGAAAGAGGCGATGCTTTCCTGGCAGGGGTGAACTCCATAAAACTAGGTTTAAAATTACTTACATTAGGAGTGGAAAGGGTTACAACACTAGGAATCAGTTAATACTCAGAAATTTTGGTTTTTGCATAGTTGAGAGGAGCCAAATGATACAACTGTCATCTTAAACTCTAGAGGTTTTCTTGGATATTTTCACAGTTTTTGTTTAGGAAGGAAATGGAGTCCTTGTGCTACCTGCTTTTTTAATTCTTGGATGTCAGTGCATAGAGGGAAAAGCTGGCTTTTTAAGTCGTTTGTGCATGTATTGTACCCACAACAGGTTGCTTAAACTGGGAAAAACGATTATCAGTGAACTTTCTAAGGCGCTAAGATTATCCATTTCATCTGATAAGGCATCAATTGAGACCCTACTGCTTAGAGGAACTCCATCCACTTGGAGCTTGCACCAATGGTCACATTATGGGTTTGATCCTGTAAGGCGGCGAGGGCTGCCAAAACGTCCTTTTACAGGAGCCATCAGGTCACCAGGATTAGGAACGGTGGGACCATAGGGCCATTGAGGCCCACGAAGACCTTCAGGGCCTTTAGGATCTTCTGACCCTTAGGCCCCTCAGGCCCTTCACTCCTGGAGGCAAAATTATGAGAGGCTAGCTCCTGGTAGGGTGCTGAAGAGTCCGCATCAGGTCCTCAACTTAGTTGAGGCGTTGGTCCAAGCTGCCTTAAGGAGATATACATTTTGATGAAGCTGATCATCAGGGTAGCCAAAGTTTAAGCTATCCAACACTTGAAGTTGGTTTTCATTCCATTGCTTAATTTTCAGTTGTTGACAATGGCTTCCTAATTATCGTGGACAAAATGGAGGCTGCATTTATAGAAATTGACAAAATGTGAGTGTAAGGTCTGGTTAAGCACTAGTTGAAAGACTTCAAGGTGATGCTCTCAACTACTTGTAGGAGGTGATGGATAGTGGGATGAAAAAATTCTGGAGATAGCATTAGGTTATCAAGCCAATTCTCCCACTGGCAGAATAACAAGGTATACATCCTGCATAGTAAAAGGCACTGAAGAAGCATAGGAGTGACTGGAGAGGCCTCCCAAAGACTAGATGCCATTTGACACTGGTGAATATTTTCATTAAGGTCCTCATATTTAAGTTTGTACTGATTACTATCAACGGAAGGTAAAGTAAAATGGAACATAGCCCAAAATCTAAGCTTTCAGGCTTCACGGATGATACTTTGTATAGATTGGTACTAATTCATCAAGTGACCCTTCACAACCAATTGGCAAGTTGTTTTTCTTGACTTCTATTCTTCTCCATTGTTTGTGATAGACATTTTCACTTGGACATCTAGGAGCTCCCTGTAGTGAGCAAAACATTTCACAGTGTAACAGTTCTCTTGACTGACGCCTATGCTTGAAAATGGGCTAAGCTGTACACTAGGGGAGAGGTCAAAAAACGAAAAGTTATGAAATATATTAAATTATTGAGTCAAAAAGCTTCAATATCTATAGGGCGAATGAAGACATGGTGCCTCAGATTACCTTTGTGGCCCAGTACAATCAGGATTTTTCACTGCATTCTGGATCAACCACCTGTTTGGCACCCTCATTGTTCTGCGCCATCCTCTTGAATGTAGTGGTGGGAGCCGCGCCACTTGAGGTTTGGGAAATGGGGATGGGATTCCTGAAGGCGGCTCCATCAATTTTTATGTGAGTGATGCTTCATTATAAAATTTCAGATTGGTGCCTTCAGGCTAAGGTTCTGTTTGCATTGGCTCAAGAGTCAACCTATTGAGACTCAATTTGGGGGTAGGGATTTCGACTTGCTCACCATCTCAAATCCCAACAGTTATGATATATTAAATAATACTCAAGATTTTCCTCAGTTCAACTCAAGGCCTCAATTCACCAGGAGAAAGTATTAATTAGCCAAAGTATCAAAGCATCGGGACTTGAGGCAACAGCTCCATTAAGTAATTTACAAGGCTACAAAATTAAACAGTGCCCACAAAAAGGTACAAATTGAATCATCTCAGAGATTATAAATAACACCGAGTATTATCAGAATGGTTTATGTAGAGCTCATTTCTCGCCTATAAAATTTAGGCTGCAAAGGCATTCATGAACCTGAAAAAGGTATCCAATAAAGAGCTTACGTTCAGATAGCCCCCTCTAATAATCATATTGTTCATTTTCCTTATGAGCTGTATCAATAAAAGAAATTTATAAAACTTAATTTATTTTCTAATAAAGTGACGCCTTTTACTCAAATCTCCATATAGTATTTTAATTTAATAAGAGCTTTCGTGGGACCATCTAGTACTAAAAAAAGAGCTTTCGCCTCTTACCAAAGGACGGATAATCTAGTTGTCAGGAATTAAGCTTGACTTAGCAACCTTAATTGAATTAAATAAGACTAGGTGACCCATGCAAATACTTTGCATCACTTCAGGTATTAGGATTTCTTATATAACTATCATATGGATAGTACTTTATCAATAAAAATATATTATTGCAAATAACACGTGATGCAAACTGGCGAAAACATAATAAAAAACAAAATTTTTAATTAATAAACTAATTTTTGAAGTTGTAAAAAATTATTAATAAAAAATTAATAAATACATAAATATTGTGACAAATATTTCAAAATAAAATTTATTTTTTTGTAATTCAATTGCAATATATATTTTTCATATTATTAGTATATTTACTAATTTTTTTAAAAAAATTACAACGAACGCTTGCTACCTCAATATTATTGGGGTTAGAATAGTGCTCCACTGCTTTTGCAAATGCTGTATTACTTACTTGTTTTAATTTGATATGTTGTTTATACATTTATATGTTGTTTATATATTATTTATATTGTTTTATTTTATTTTATTTTATTTTATTCTATTCTATTTAGAGACTTCAGTGCCACCATGGCACTTTATATATGTAATTTTTAACTAAAAATTTTAAAATGTAAGTCTTAAAATATAATTTCTTATTAAAAGTATTAATTTTAAGATATTTACTTATCTATCATTAGAGAGAAAAATAATCTTCAAAATGGCATATCAAATATTAATTTTGATACAGTATTAAGGAAGATATTTCATACCGACAAAAAAACACCTTTGAGAAATAATATATAGAGATTACTATGTTGGCTCATCCGCTTTTAGTTTTACTTACATATGCAATATTAGCTTTAACTATATAAATAGTTTAAATGATAAAAGTAATTAAATAAATGTGATTGTGCCAGGATTCGAACAACTGAACTTTATAAAATCTAAGTTTAGAGCCAAAAGCTGAGCCGATTATGCTTGAGGAGATAATTGTAAAATCAATTGTGTTTTTGATTCATTTTGATTAGCTAACTTGCTAATTAGCTAAATGACTACTAACCACTTAAACCATTTAAAATATCGAATCAAATGAATACCAAACTGCTCAGCTGTAACGATATAGCGAATATCATCGAAAACATATAGGGGTTTCACTTGTTGCATATAAAACTTTTTTATTTTACTATGAAAAGAATATTTTATTTATTTTTCATCATTAGAGGGAAAAATAATCTTCAAAATGGCGTATCAAATATTAATTTTGATACAGTATTAAGGGAGATACATCATACCGACAAAAAACACCTTTGAGAAATAATATATAGAGATACTTGCGAATTTTTTAGGCTCAAAATAAGTACTGATTGTCAGGATTCTTAAAAAACAGCACCATCAAGCCTCTCAAAATAGAAGCCCTACACTTCCCAACAGTTTCTTGGAAATTAAAAAATTATTCGAGGTGGGTTGACCTTGGGACAAATATACCAAACCGAGAATGTTTTCTAGCCAGTACAGGTTTCGAAATCAAAACCTGCACTAGGGGTGGAAGCAGTTTTACCTGCTCAGCTAACCACCCTTAGTTTCTTGGAAATTAGATATTTATGATCTATTTTATATCAACATGTCAAAAATAAAGATGTGCTTCAAAAATGTGTTCAGCTTAGTCATTAGTGTGCATATAGTGGTAATGTAATGGGACAAAGCTCACTACAATGCCATAATGCAAAAGGGGATTACCAAAGCTGTAAAAAAGCAATATCTTAAGGTTTGGACACCAATCAAATTTACCTAAAGTTTCAAGATCTGCAATTTGGAACCACAAAAAAAATAAAGAACTCCAAAGTGTGGCTCACTTGGAATAAAGGAATTCTTTTAGCCCAATTTTCAGGGAATTCCTCCTGAAAATGGGTGGGCACACTCCAGAGGGTCAGAAAAACTTTTACTGAGACATCAGATTGAAAACTTTTATATCTGATATACTATCAATGTGCAAATGAGAGGTCTGGCTTACATATTAGAGTAAGTTTTGTCAAGCACTATGAATTAAGTGCTCTAACAAGTTAAATTAAAAATGAAATTGCCACTAATGATAATATAATAATGTCATCTTCCTCTAGTACTAAAAAAAAATAATGTCATCTTCCTCTCATAAAATGGAGCCATGGTGGGCAACAGCAGAGGTGGCTTTGGGCACTATGGCACACTGGTAGGTGGGCGCAGCATACAGAATGGAAGGGGTGTAATGGGGGTAGCTAATGGGAGGAAGGAAGTGGTGAATGATGTATAAATAGTAGGCAGAGGCTGGGAACAACAGATGGAGAATGTGGCAGGAACAAAAGGAGCAGAAGCCTCAGGGACAGCTAAAGGGGAAGGTTAAGGGGGAGCAGAGGTGCTTAGCTGGTGGCATGGCAGACTCAAAGGAGGCAGATGCATATGCCTCTTGAAGGCGTGCAGGACTTTGAATGGGTACATCAGTGGGGGTGGCAAAGTGCAAGATCTTGTAATAATTAATGGATAAAAGATCGCTACATTGTCCTGAAGTTGAAAGGGGCTTAGCAAGGCTGGTAAAAGAAAAGGTTTAGGGTTGTTAAACCAATATTAACTTAACTAAAAATAAAATTTGGCCTCAAAATGAAACCCAGAAATATATATGGAATTAGAAGATGGCTTTCTTGGATAAAGGGAATGTTTTTATACCAAATGTTAAGGAAATCCTTCTGCACAGGGGTGGGCGCATTTTAAAGGCTCAGCAAAATCTCATAATGCTCCATCAGATTATATTTAATATATATGTTAAACTAATGATGCGCATCTAAGAGATTTGGCATTGTGCATTGAAGCAAGTCTCACCAAGCTCTGAGAAGTTAGTGCTCTAGCAAGTTGCATTATAAATGCAAATTGGACCAACAAACTTTAAGCCTAATTGCAACAGGCACTATATGTTGTTGAAATACTTCTGTAGCTATCTATTTATCTGGTAGGCTTACTTTAGAGAGTATATATAGAATATTTTATACTTCATTGGTATCATCATCCCAGAATTCTTTAGAAAATTTAGATAACTTATAGACGCAGTCATTTTTTCTGGACTAAAGGTGATACACAGTAAGCGTTTATATTACATTGTTGTAAAGATGCTTGTCAACATCTATGAGAAGAATCATAAAAATTTATTCTAAAACTTTACCACCCATCTTGCAAGATGGCCATAATGGTCCTTTGTGTTCTTTACCCATTGTAGGAGCAAATTTTTGGCGACTACATATTATTGCACTTAATAGACTTAAATATTAAAGTATTAAAATGCACAATCACCACTAGCCACTCTCATTCAGTCAAGCACCAGTTTTGTTCCCCTTCTGTTCTTATCAATACAAATTCACAGTAATATAATTTTCTCTCATTAAATTATGCATGTATTGGTCCCACTCCCACATCAGTAGCATATGTTATAGGTTTAAGAATACCTAAAGTAAAGATAAGCTAAAAAAAGTTGTAGTTTTCTATTTAATTACTCAATAGCATAAAAATGTTTAATCTACAAAAAGGGAGCATGTCTGGTGGTCAAGTGATCATTGATGTGTCAATGTTGAAAAAAGTTCTATTTTAAAATAGTAGCAACTATCTTAATTAAGGCTTGAAAATCCCTTGTGCTCTTTTATGCTTTAATTTTAGGCATGACATTGAACTTTTCTGCTTAAGATATAATCTTTTTTATGATATCATACCAGTAAGCTAAGGCGTTTTTAATAGAGATATATTTCCTTCACATCATCATTAGGTTGTAATAGTGACTATTACAAAATGGCACAAATGTTAAAGATGTTCCTGAATGTCCTACTAAGCAGAGTGACAGCATATGAGTCTACTATGATACAACTTGTTATAAGGACCTTATTATTACTTTTTATCACGCATCTAAAGTTTTAGTGGCGTTACATAGTGTAAGAATATCATCTTTTTTCTGTCTCTGATTCTTTTACTCCAAATATTCCTCTACTAGTTGCTGAGGGAGAAATTAGCGATTCTGATCTCATCAAATTCATCTATGATTGATCAGGCTTATCCTGATCATAAAATCATAGAAAATTTAATCTCTCAGAGATTAAAAATATTATAATGGAAAAAAACCACCACAAATTTATAGATATTAAGTCCTTTCATTAGTAGTTAATATTTCTTTGAGCCAATATTTATTATAATTTTTATTAAATTTCTTGTTTTTGAAGATCCCACCAAAGTATTTTGAGAAAAGATCTGGCCATTTTGAAGTATAATTCAAAACTATAAAAATGGTGCTAACTACAGGGGCTCTGCGAGTTATGCATTTGTTGAATATATTGATATTATGATGGATTTCCTTTTTTCTCAAAGAGACTCAGGACCATAAACAGGGCAGTATTTTGTGCTGCGTTTGCTCCACTAGGGAGAAAATCCAAGGATGCCATTTACGTTGGTTTTTAAGCTAATTAGAGTTTAATGGTCCCAACTTAAGTTTTATTACAAATTTCCAAATGCAGCCTGAAGCTTTGCAAGAAACCATCCAGCAACTCACTTAGCGAGGTTATATTCCTGGTATTTGTTCTACTTATTCCAGGGCCAGTGCTGTGCCCTCCATGATGAGGGACTTGTATCAAACCTCTCAATTGCCGGGGATTAGTACTGAGTTATATTTGCGCCAATTTGTGCACCCCACCTTATATCACTTACTACAAGTTGTGGGAATACATCATCAGGGAATATTCAACCTAATAATAGAACTTCAATTTTGAACAATTATGTCTCTGAGCTCTTCAATTCTGCCTCTAAGCTTAGTTAAGATAATTGCAACACAATTATTAGCAGCTGAAACCTTCTTAATGACATGAAGCAACAAATCGCTCAACTTAATTAGGGAATATCTAGCATCATCAACACTCAATTGGAGAAACAAGTTCAGATAACTCAAGTTGAGTGGAGAGGTAACCTTAACCGCCTCTTCTGTCAAATTCAGTTGGTGGAAAGGGAATCAAAAATTGTTTCTTCTAATTGGAGCAACTATACTCTGAATTTCAAACCAAATCAGAAAAGTGGAGGAAAACCCTGGGATTGTGGGTCCATCCAGCGCTCAAGGTCCCCCAAAACTTAATAGGCCCAATGGGCCCAAGGGACCTAGAGGGCCAACCGGATCTTCTGGATTAGCTGTACCACCAGGCCCATGTGAACTACCTGGTCCAGCAGGGCCTCCTGGACCTCCCAGGCCCCCCAGTCCCATTAGCCTCCCAGGCCTCCCAAGCCTCCAGGACCCCTTCAACACCCAGCACCATAGGTTCTGATTGTATGTCTGATCCCAATTCTAGCTTGCTCTCTAATGTTATTGAATGGGTGTGAGTGCTTTTTATAAAGTAGCCAGAGAGTGTAACTTGACTCCAATGGGACACCTATTGACCCCCTCTTGTCGCCTCATTTCTTATTCAATGAGTTGGATAACCTGAGCAAATGGGCTAAGGACACTGATATCTTGCTACAGGCGTTTGAATCCAAGGGGAATATGCTTCAAACGAAGATATATACCTTGGAACTTAAATACCAGGAGCAACAGGAGCAGATTCTTGAATTAACCTATAATTGGATGATAAAGTAGGCCATTTTGGGCTAAATCATTGGATTAACGAAATTTGCACTGAGATTGTTGACTTACACCTGCAATATTCCTATAAGCCTCTGCCTCTAACTTTTATGCTTCCACTCAACTAGAGAAGCCTGGGGTTCATGTCTTATTGGGTAATGCCCCTATGAGTTTTAAACCGGTTTTCAAGGATATTTATTCTCCTAAGGAGGGATTATCATTTCAATAACTTTTCTCTCTCGTTGCAATCACTAATTGCAACAAACTCTATTTAAGACTAAATAAGTTGAAAATCTCTTTAAGGAGATAATTGTGCACCAAATGTTGGGTAGCAGTTGGGCGAGTAAAGTAAAGGGCACAGGATTAGGCTCTGCACCATCCAAAATTTGTAAACGCCTTGGTGCCACTGGCGGCCTAGACAAAATTAAAAACTGGCGGTTAGTATTTCCCCAGAGATTTTGTCTTGGTAAGTGAAATGTAACCAAATCATCAATACTCTACATTCCCAACTCTGTCTTCAGTGGAGCATGGAGTTTGGAGTTTTCCTGGATATTAATCAAATAGCGCTTTGGGAAAAGTTTTGTGGAGATGTACACACTCATTTCGCGAATGCATTATACATTGCATCACACTCCCTGACCCCCGGTTGGTTGGATCTCAGGTAAAAAATAAACAAGCAGCAGATGAAGCTGCAAATGTGCATGTGGTAGACCTCCCAGATGGTCAATGGGTGTTCAAGATGAAGTGCACTTGGTGGACTAAGTCAAACCAAATTTTTGTAATCTTCAACTTTCTTCTCACAACAATAAAGCTCACAGTGCTGGAGCTCCACCTTAAGGATGGGCTTAAAAAACTATGGGAAAATTTACTTCTTTGAAATGCAATGCACTAAACTCATGCTGACCTGTGCACGGGCAAAGAAATTGCTGTGATCACCCCATTTACAGTCATTGTGGAAGACTTGACCCAAATCCCCCACACTGCAGTTTTCTCTGTTGACAGGATGGAATCCCACCTATTCCGCATCACAGTGGATAGCGCGCCCCTTATCACACCTTTTGTCACGCTTTTGGCCACAAGGCCCACAATTGCCCTGCCAAGGAGGGAATCACACAAAACGAGATCTTCCCCAACGTAATGGGTCATGCAGACACTCATTATGAACCAGCTATAGATACTGATGCCGCCTTCTCATGGGACGCGCAGGGGCGGTACATTCAGGTCAAACATGTGTCACCGCAAGAGTGCAAGATTGCCAAGCAGGCCTGCAGAGCAGCGGCCAAGGCAGCAGCCACTGCTGAGTCAATGATCCTGTCTGCACAGACCCAGGATGACATCAAGTCATTTGTGGCTGAAGTGGCTCATTAATCTGTTCACCAATCAGATTGGGCCAACTAACCTGATGACCCAATGGGTGAGTTGAATTTAATAAGCAGACTTACTAAGCCTCAATTAAAACTAAATTTAACACCCATTTTCCTCCCAAATTTCTGTCAACCTCCGATGATGCACCACAGGTGCACAGCAATTTAAAAGTCTGTAGTAAATCAACAAACGACAAAAACCTAAGCCTAAGCCCTATGCAAAGAATGAACTTAAAGACGCAAGTAGGTACGACTTGCAGTCTAGAGCTGCTGCTGCTATTAAGAATGTGGCAAAGGAAGGCCAAGGGGCCTTTCCCATAGCACCTAAGGTGTGATGGGGGGAGCCTTCACAATAAAGATGTTGAACATCGCTGGACTCAAGGCTAACTATCCCAGGATAAGAAACTGAGTTTTTTAAGATATAATTTACATGTGGACATCCTGACCATTCAGGAAACCCACTATCCACATGGTGCCGAGGAAACATGGGCAACCATGCTCCTCACCTCCCTTTCCTTTTGGGCGCCACGCTGTGTGGTGCTTATATGTGAGACTCATAATTTTAAATTTATTTCTAACCTCTCTTACCTCGTTGGGCGTGTGCTTGTGGTGCCCTTTTCGTGGGACAACAAAGTGCACACTATCATTATTATCTATGCCCTGACCTGTGTGCAGGCTCGCCAGGAATTCCTCTTGTCCGTTACTTCCCTCCCACTTCCTCCTAACCCATTTGTGGTGGGCGACATGAACTGCTGAGCCAACCCAGCCACCAACCGCTGACCTTCTGCACCTACCCCCTCAGAGGCACATATAACTTTGCGTTCAAAAAGTCACTTTGGGGCTATTTAATACCCTGTATAAACATGCACCGCTTCTCCCCAACATGTCCCATCCCCATGTGCACAATGTTAATCTGAGGTCTATGTCCTGCATTGACCCTGCTCTTGCCCCGTTGAATTTTTGGTCTCAGATTGCACACTTTATGATGAAAAAAATCGATTTCTCCAACCACAGATTGGTGTCAATTTCCTTCTCTTTGTCAAACCCAGTGGCACAGGCGCCATATTGGTGAAAACTCCGCCCAGTTGAGATTACGTCGCCCAGGTTTTCCTCATGGGTGGACAACGAAAATTCAGAACAGGAGTTCACCACACCGTTCTGTGTGGATATATTTTCTACCTGAACAACCTTTAAAGCAAACACTATGTGCCAGGCATGCCATCTCTCATCATGTTGCTCTCAGGCTGCCTTGGCGATCATTTAGCGAACGCTTGCAGAAGTTGACCACCTGAAGTCTAATGTCCCTGCTGCAGGCTACATCCCAGCTTGAGGTCGCAAGTGGGCAGAGGTGACTTATCACCTTTTTTTTTTAGTACTAGATGGTCCCAACTGACTTATCACCTTAACGCACTGGTAAGGCAACAAAAACATCGCATTTGTGTACAGTACAAAGCAAAAAGTAATAACAGCAGGTGACACGTGCTCTGGATACTTTTTCTGAAGATTCTTCACACCATAACAGAGCTTAGACTGCACACAGGTGAGGCAGCTGGACCACTCCGTCACAGATACTCTGGCCAAATTGACAGCCAAAGTTCTAAACTGTTACTCTGAGTTGTATTGCTCTGAATCAGTTGAACTGGCTAAAGTTGACAAATTTCTGAAAAGTGCACATATCTGCACTGCTTTCCGTTATCTGCAGTTGATAAATTTAATTTTTTGGAATATCCTGTGCTGTGCACCGTGAACGGTGCATACCATAGGATATTCCCAGGTCCAAAATAAAATTCCTTATGAGTTCTATAAGAGATACTTTAATTATTTCTCCTCTTTGTTGCTTACTTCAATGAATCAGCGTTTGCTAGAAACGCGCCTCCTTCCTGGGGGCCAGGAGGCTTTCACAATAAGGCTGTATAAAAAGGGGATAAGCTGGACTTGGCCAACTGGCCCCCCATTTTAGATAATACAGATACTAAATTATTTACTAAAAATATGGCCAACTGTTAAGGGGAAGTTTCCTCTAATATCATTCCCACGAGCAATTTTGTTTTATCTCCAAGAGGTCTATATGGGACAACATACACACTGTAACCAACGTCTGCCAATCCATGGCTACATAATCACTTGTTTTTTAGACCAGCAGAAGTCTTATGATAGGGGTAACTGGGATTACCTCAAAGCCTGCCTCCACAAGTTCCGCCTCCACCA
Organism: Massospora cicadina; assembly: GCA_022478985.1. Classification (NCBI taxonomy): domain Eukaryota; kingdom Fungi; phylum Entomophthoromycota; class Entomophthoromycetes; order Entomophthorales; family Entomophthoraceae; genus Massospora; species Massospora cicadina. The sequence continues at coordinate 363,376 of JAKSZP010007880.1, forward strand.
CCAGTTAATTAATTGGGTAATGTTGCTTACAGAATCCGCCTCAATGCTGTGCATGGCCCTGGCTTCCTAGCTGATGTAGTTCACCCTCAAAGGGGTTTCTACCAAGGGGACCCTTTGAGCCCACTCTTATATAACTTTAGCCTCGACCCACTTTTATGCAACATGAATGCCCGCCTTACTAGTGTCCATGTGCAAGGCCAAGCACCAGTTAAGATTTTGGCAATTGCTGATGATTGTGTGGTTGGGGTGTCAAACAACCAAGATTCACGCGCGCTTAGGCTATTATACAGGTTTACTCCAGGGTAAGTAACGATGCCAAACACTTCCAAAACCAAAATGTTCCCCTTGGTCAGTTCCAAGCCCGCTGGTCACCAGCACCCTGTTTCCTACCTGCTTCAGAAGCTAGCTCACGGGTTTATTTACCCCACATACCCCATACCACCCCACTTGTGCTCTCTTTCATGCCAAGACCCGCTTCTGGTTCAGTGCGCCAATTGGGTGTGTTGCTGGAGGCGGGAGGGTACGCCTCATCAATGATGGAGCACCATATCCTGAACAATATCACAAAACGCATTGCTTTCCATCAGAGCCCACCAAACTTCCCTCACAGGCAGAGTTGTGCTGGCCAACTCTATGCTCCTATCTAAAGTTTGGTTTGTGGCCCATGCTATCTCCTTTTCCCCATCTTTCTTCACCTCTTTATACGCCCTCCTGAAAGGGAGGCTTTGGCTAGGCCGCCCACCGCCAGTGCACCTGGATGTATTGTTTGGCTTTCGCCATAGTGGTGGTATGGGCCTGCTCAACTTCAAGGCTCATGATGCCAAAATACTTAGATCCTGGATTGCTGCAGTCACCAATCCCACAAGCCAAGCCCAACACTGGTCATGCGTGGCCCGCTCCAAATTTTCCTGCACCCTGAGACTCAGCAATCCTACCCACAACCATTCTCTGTTAAAATATCTTGCCTCACATCCCTCTTCTGTGGGCCTGCGTGGATACGGCGCTCCACTTCAAACAAATTCTCTTCATGTGGAGCGCTGAGTGGATAATTAGTATCAGTGGGCACACCGCCCAGAGGGGTTTCCCTACTCCCCAATTCATACAGGAATTACAAGGTCAAGCCGTTCTGAACAGTTTGATACCCAGGAGGTCCCCTACCATGGCCAGAGTATTTATCTGGACATGTTGGACAACCTCTACTCCTTAGAAATCCAGAAAGCCATATGGAATTACGCCCATCACTCTCTTTTACAGCCGCATGTTTGTTCCCATGTGTGAAGCTGCTTGAAATGAGTATAACATACTGCTGAGCAATCCAATGCATCACACTCCTCATGTGTTGTGTGTGACCAATATGGGACTTTGGTCCACCGCCTGGATGAGTGCCCTCCGTCAGAAGCAATCTGACATAAGGTTAAACTTCTCTTTTTCCAAGAGCAAACACAGCACTTCAACCCATCTAAGGACATATCCGCCTTGTCCTTGAATTCCCCTACAACCTGCCCTCCAAGCTTAAAGATAACAATTGCAATGTGGACTATCCACGCGGTTGTCTTGGTTTCCATTTCAGGCCTTTTCCACCCTCCAGGAAGCTGTACGCAAATTACAGTCGCACCTTATGAACCACTTTCAAGCGTGGTTGTTTGGTTGCCTACCGTCCCATCAACGACAGTTGGTCTCATCCTGGTTTCTGGTTTGATTCATCACACTAGACCCTTTCCTTCATACGTGCTCAATAGTGGTGCAAGCCTCTACTCACAAAACCCCTTCCTTTATTTGGCGTTCCCGCTGGCAACAGGAGATAGCGCTAGCTTCTATGGGGTGCCTCTTGCTTATATTTTTATTTATTTATTTATTTTAAGTAAGCCGACCAGGGGATGGACATTACTGAAACTAAAACTAAAAAATTAATGTAACTAATTGGTTCAGACAAAATGACCAAATGAGCGGATTGAGTGAAACAATTCAAACAAAAACAACCAACCAGGTGGGCAGCGGAAACTGCTTATCCCTCCATTGTGAAAGGGGAGGAGGGATTGGGGGCTCATCTTCAGCAGCAGCTTCTTCCTCCCATAGGAGAGTACGTGTCAAGGCAGACAGTAAGGGCGTTGGGTCATCTGCAGCATGTGGTTTGATATCGCTAATAATTGGTATTTCTTGGAAATTGCCAGCTAGGAAAATGGCACTGATATATTCAGCTAAAGCTTTTCAGCTTTAATGCGGGCATCTGGGAGTTTAACAAGCGTGGTGATGTTGGTTTAGGTAATTTTAGCTTTGGGGTTCCGTGCTATAGTTACCACATTCTGGATAGCATCATTAACAGTTTTGTGTAACTGTTTTACTGTGATTTTACTCTTTTGAGTAAGACTTTTGGGGATAACAGGAGGTGGAATTCCTCCTGCAAGCATTGCCACTGATTTGGTGACAGCTTTATGAAGGGGATGACAATCTGGTGTTGCAGCTGCTTTGACTGCAAGCTGGTGATCACTGCAAAATGATTTGGCATTTGGATGTGGGGTATATAATCAAGGGGGGTATTTGGCGCCCCATTCTGCATTAATGAACCGCATAATTTTGCAGATCTGGTTATTCAATGAGCTTAACTATATATCAATTTCAGCCAATAACTCCCATGGGTTTTGGTTAAATTGAATTGAGGAATCAGCATATGGTTGAGGTTTGGTTGATTCATTGGAGGAAGCATGGGATCATAAAGGGACCTAGTCCAGTGCTTGATTGTAGGAATCATTTGTGGCATTGGGCGAGGAGGAGGCTGATTGGTTGCTGCAGGTACAGCTGCAGCTTCCAGTTTTGTGGGAGGGGGAGGTAGGATTGTGCCACATTCCAGAACTTCTACATGGTGGGCAGCAGATTGGAGGTCAGCGGATGAGTCATCTGAGCCATTGGAAGTGGCTAAGGAGGGGCACTTGCATTTCGAGTGGTCCAACTTGAAATATGATGGACAGATCGTCTGCACGCGCTCAACGTGGGCCCAAAACGGATGGTTGGGCGCTGAAGGAATAATGGTGCAAGGGGGAATTGACAGCGATTTTACTAAATTCAGGGCTGATCATGGCATATGCCCAAGGCCCAGCGAGTCATGTGGCCCCATTTGAGACCACAAATTGTAAGATGGGGTGGAGCCATAGGCTCCAAACCGTCCATCAGCTCCTGGTGGGGCACCACAGGGCGAGGTGGGTGGGCAAACCAGCAAACTGGACCACCAAAATGGTGTCCGCTGGGAGCTGGGTCCAAGTTGTGGGAAGAGGGGTGCCCTGGAATACCAGGGGCACAGTTGCTGCAGTGGCAGTATCAGCTTCACAGGTGAAGCCAAGGTTGAAATACCCCTTATAGGGGTGGAAATCTATGAATCCAGCGGGTGACATAACCACCTGTGCCATTTTAATAATGGCTAAGTTGTGGAATGTGAAGAATTTCTCATATTTGACTCTTAGGCCATAGAGCATGTTGCTCCAGGGAGCACCAGGGGGCAGCGAGGTACTGCTTGGGTATGAGCAAGGTGGGCTTCGAGATCCTTGGGAAAAACAAATCGTCCCATGGGTTTGGAATGACTGGGTGAGCCAGTCTGAGCGCGTTTTCCTGCCAGATGGAAAATGGCAGGGGGAGTTTTGCTGCTGCCCCACACTGGAGAAGCCAGAGGAGAATCTGAGGATATTGGAGTGAAACTGCATGGGCGATTATGTTTTTTATTAATTTGTGTAATTTTTCTTGGAAAGTTATGCCAAGCGGAAAGAGAGCCAGTCCCTCTTGCTTATATTAGTGCTTATTAGTTTATATATTGGAAGTGTCCATCTCATGGTAAGCCTTCCCCAAAGGAAATAAAAATTTAAAGGAGTATCATTTATCTTCTTTATTTAATGATAAGGCTCTTAATGAGGCAATGGAGCTTCAAAAGATGAATTATTTGCCTAATTGTCTTACTCTCTAAGCACAGGATGTCACGCGATCCCATCTATTGACTTGTACCACTTGGCCCAATTTCAAAGAGGCTTTGTTAAATGACTTTGAGAGTGAACAAAGTTTATCCTCTCAAAAACAGGCCTTTATGGCGATACAGCCCCTTAAGAACAAAGCTATTACGGATTTGCTCATTAATTTTATCATGAGGCTCAGATTTTTGTGTTATGTGGCCAGTAAAACCTTGATGATGACATTACAGCCATCATGCCTGCTTTCTCTTCAAGGACCCAATTGCAAGTATATCTTATCAGCCTCTAAAAAAACTTAAATGGTATCCTATATATCTAAAAAGATTTGTTGGCATTACCACCTCAGTTATCTGAAAGTTCCCAGACCTATAAAGCCCTAAGTCTTCTCATCCTAAGATCTATACTGTATCTTAAAAAGCTTGGGCTATCCAATGCAATTATTGACACCAGTACTTACATATATAAGTTCTCTGTTTCAAGAAGAAAGCTGATGAATAGAAAAAGAAGAAGACAAACTTATGAAAATTTATCATCCTGATTATGATTTGGGTATGAGTCAAGATGTCCCAGGTCCTGCCATTACAGCTAAGATGGGCATTTTTCTTATGCCTTGCCCTCCTTGTTGGCCTTACCTTTACAGTTTAGGAGCGATATTACTAATATCAAGCTCTGAGTAAGTCAAGTTAAAATTAAAGCTATTTTAATACTGGCTCTTCAGTGAATGTAGTCTTCTCTAAAATGTCAAAGTGAATCATAATTACTCCGGATATTTCCCATTTTGAGTAATATGGTACCACAGGACCCCAGAGCATGTGGTCAATTAGATATTTTCTATATCTCATCCTTCAAATTTTGGGAAGCAAATTTTTTTGCAACTTCTATTGATTTGGATAATCTAAATTATGACCTACTTTTGGGGACCCACTTTTTACAAGATCTGACTGAATTAAAACTATCCAAATCCTATTTTATCTCTTTTGAGATGTTGTGTTCCCTTACTTTCATCCAAAAGTTCTCAGATGTAAAATCTAAGCGTTGGGTTTATCTATTGAAAGATTAAAAAGGTCCTATTCTATACAATACCATGTGAAATGACCTAATCTATTCTACTCCCAAGACAGCTGACATTGAAGAAGGTATGCCCATTTTTCCCCCAAAATTACATTGTTATTTCCTCAAAAATTCCAGGTTACCAGTTATAAAATTTGGCAATAGGGTGAATATTAGCTGTAATAGTTCACAGGGTCGAGCCCTACTGAGCAATGGACTAATGATATGGAGATAGCTGTTCCACAAAATAAACTTAAATAACTTATTATAATATGAAGCAATAGCTTAGACCACACCACTTTATTTAATTTAATATAGATAACAGATTCTGTCTGCTCATAAGTCCCGCTTCTTCTTACCAAAAAATTTTCCCTTTTATAGTCTTCTCATCACGCTTATATATCCATGACTTTGGCCAATTTGGACCCTTTTGTTTAGACTATTATTTCCGCTGTATCCTCATTGATCAATCCTCCTAAAACGAAAGGCTCTGGCAGAGTCTACTATTCCTAAATTTGCTATCTCCTTAGTTTGAGGCAATCTACTAGTTATTTATTAGGAGTTGACATTGTCTTATCACCTTATTTAAAGCGATCTAATAAATATCCATCCTGAGCTTGGTATCGCCTTATCACCCTATTTTGAGGCAATCTCACCATTTTTATGCTATTACTCAGTTTTGCAATAATACCCATTCTGATGCAGCTATTTGGAGCTTATCATCCAGTATATTGAAATCTCAACGTTACTTCCCCTTGACTAAATGATAAGTATCTTATTGCTTATATGCCCGGAGGAACTTTGCATGTACTCAATTAACAATTTGACCACTTGAGGGGTCCTTGATAGTGTAGGCTTCAACCCCATATTCTCAATTATATTGAACGGAACAATCCATATGTTAGCCAATTTATGATTTTGACCAAACCTATGCTGGTCATGAAATAAAACCATCTCTCCTTCTTTAAACTGAGTTAGCCCACTACACTGTAACTGATTGGAAGCCAGATTCTTTATCTTTTTGGCCAATCTGAAAGGATACGATTCATTTTCAGCTTGATTAAAGTGTTCGCCAGGTTAGTCAAGTAGCTTTGAGGATCCATTTTGACAGTATCTTCAATGCAAGCATAGAGCAGTGCAGGTAGAGCTGGGTGCCGTCCACATAGTTACTGGAAGGGACTCTTATATGTTCCAGAGTGATAGCTGATGTTGTATGCAAAGATGGCGGAGGAAAAGAGGGAACTCCACTATTAAGGTCAATCCATTAACAATTTTTGGAGTGTGTTCACCAAGGTTCCATTTGCTCAACCATACTTTTGGACTTAGGATGATATGAAGTCATAAAACCCTGAAAGTGGCCATCAGCTCATTTAGCGTAAAAATATGAGAGGTGAAATTTGTTCCATTATCAGTAAGGGTAAATTGAGGACAGCCATTTCGCTGTATTATGCATACCATTATAAACTTAGCCACTGTGACTGGCTCCAAATCTTGTATTGCCCATGCTTCAACCCACTTGGTCAAGTGGTCAATAGCCACCAGAATGTATTTGGACCAGTTCTCTCCCGTCAACAGGTGCCCAACAACGTCAATGGAAACCGTATGCCAAGCAAAATGTGGTTTCACTAGCCGGTACAAGGTCTTCTGGTGGAATCGCTTTTCCACTTGGCACTGGTAACAGCAGAAGATTGTCTTAAGAACGTCGAAGTTCATGAACTCCCAATAATACCAAGGGCGCAACGTTTCTAACATCTTGTGCAATCAACTATGTCCAACTGCCTTATTTGCACTCATAATAATGCTAGCTGTGCTGAGGGTCATGAAAAATTTCACTGTAGAATCTCCATTTCGTTTGTACATCTCATTATTCCACTAAAACATATTAGCTTGCATCTCATTTAATGCCTTGTAACATGTGGAAGTTCTTCATCATATCAACCGCTGAGCAATTTGTTATACATAACATCGCTCAGAATCGCTGTTACTGCAACCTTGGGTAATCTTGATAAACAATCTGCATTTTGGTGTTTTGCTCTGGGTTAGTGAAAGATTTCAAAGTCGTAAGCCTTCAGTTTGAGGGCCCAGCGGGTCTAGACGCCCCTCAGGATTCTTGAGATTCTGCAACCAGCGTATGAAGCATGATCTGTTATGCCTTAAACTTTACTCCATGAAAATAAACCCTAAATTGCTTATATGTGTACATAACCGCTAAGCTTTCCTACTCAGTCACAGTATAATTGCGTTCATGACATTTCAGGCTATGACTTCAGTATGCAACGAGCGTGCTCCTCCCCTTTATTGCCCATTTTAATATAACTGCACTAATGGCAGAAAGAGATGAATCCATATAAACAATGAATTCTTTAACAAATTTGGATAGTTTACCACCGGCGCACTGACCAATGCCATCCAAAGTGTGTCAAAGGAGTATTTTGGCGTTCAGTCTATTTGTACATGGCATCTTTCTTTAATGATATATAAACGGGCCCCAATATAACTGAAGTTGGGGGATGAATTGTTGGTAGTAGCTGACGATCCCCAAAAATACTTGTATGTCAAGCTTACTGTTTGGCAGAGTCGTTCTTTAGATATCCTTACCTTGGTCAGTTGAGGTTTCAGCCTCATCACGTCTACCACAAACCCAAGTTATTTTAGTTGGTACTTAAAGAAGTGGCATTTGCGTGGTTTAATTTTGACGTTGGCCTCATCCAGCTGGTGGAATACCTCCTCTAGATGGGTAAGATGCTCAAAAACATTTTAGAAAAGATGTTGATATAGTCAAGGTACACAAGAATGCATAATAGCTTCAGGTCACCAAGGATAGTGACCATTGCCCATTGGAACATAGCCCAGGCGTTACACAACCTTGAGGCATATGTATCAGTTGGAAGAACCACTTGGATGTAATGATAACGCATTTTTTTGTTCCAACGCAGGCAACATAATTTGCCAGTGACCCAAGATCAAATCCATTGCCAAAAATAGCGAGTTACTCCCAACCAATCAAAAGCATCATCAATCCGTGGCAAGGGATACAAGTCCTTCTTGGTGATACTGTTGAGCTTCCAGTAGTCTATTACTATGCGATTGGTACCTTCCTTCATTTTTACAATGAGAATGGGTGAAGCTCAAAGATGTTATGACGGTTCTAGCACCCTTTGATCCAGTAGCTTCTCAATTTCCTTAGTAGCTACTTCTTCAGCTGCCCTAGATCAGAGGATCAGATGAGACCTGATGAGGGAATGTTCTCCAGTGCCCAATTAATGGACCACCCCCCAGGCACACCCTAAATAATGGTCATGACAGCTTTCAGGGAGAAGACAGATAAAGCTAAGGATGGCCTGCCAGTTGGGATGTAAAAGCCCCCAAAATGCGAGCCATAATGCCAGGGGCATCGCCGCTTAAACTATGTTTGAACATGCTGGTAGATAAGTAGCAACAGAGTGACCACAGGCTGCAAAAGAGAAAACAACATGTTGAGGAACCAAGTTGTTGCGGCCTCAAGGCCTCAGGGCCTGGGCGTAGGGAGTTGCAAAACTGGGGGGAAATACATAAAGGCCTTGACATAATAGACTAAGTGACTAAGGTAAATATCATTGTTAAAGGTATACTGGGATGACCCATTTAAATACCTAGGCTGTGGAGCCACATTGCAGATGTCATGGGGTTTTTCAAAGAAAAATTTGAATTTAAATAAATTTGAGCATGGAAAGATTTTTATTTTATTTAAAAATAAGATAATTGGCCACCGATTTTCTCAGTGTGTTATAACTGCTTAAATAGACTATTGATCTTAGGGAATATCTTAGGAAAGTGTGGGATTGGGGCCCTTGTGATTTTGCCTAACCCAGAAAACTTTGAGTGAGAGGGGGAAAATGAACTTATTTTGAACTGACTTAAAAAGTATTTGTGGCAGGCTAAGTTGCTGTTGGTTTGTCCAGGAGCCTGAATTACAGCTTTTCTTTGATTACAATGTCTAGAGCGATGGCGTCTCACCCAATGGGCAGAAGGAACTTCCCAAGGCCACCCACATAGCGGCAGTCCCATGAGGTCAATAACAGGTTCAGAGCATCCAACCTTACCATACCCATTTTCTCCAGCATCTGTTTAATCAAGTGAGATTTGTTGGACAAGAATTTTGATGCTTTTGGGGAGGGTTATAAACTGGCAGCAAAATTTCCCAATGGCATGATGCCATCAGCAAGATTTTCCAAAGAATCGACATTGATGCTTTATTCATTGAAGGTACATGCCTGTTGACTTGTTCTCGATGATTTGGAGCTCTTGAGCCTTGAAGCCAAAGGTTCGTTGCCCTCAAATTCATTCAACCCTTTTACCCCATGAGAATGCTGACTCTCCAATAGCTCAGGACAAATACCCTTAATCTAAGGCATTAATTCATCAAAGTTAAACTGGGAAGGGTGGCGGGGTCCTTAAAGGGTAAGCTGTTACCCATCACTATTTACTACATGGGCGAGGTCGCCCTGGGAGATGAGAGGGGAAGCTGGCCTTCTTGGACCCTTATTTGATGGGAATGGGAATGCCACCTGGTCCAAGTGGAGGGGTGCCCCCTGGATTTACACTATCCTTCCCTTTTCCAAAAGGGGAGTGCCATCACCGGGAAATTGAGCTAGGGCCACATTCTTAAAGCCTTGGGCAACTTGATCGCCATTAGCATAGCGATTTTTGGGGGAGGATGTGTAGTAGCTGGGTGAGTGGCATGGAAAGCCTTGACAAGCTCTGAGCAATTGGCACAGTCCCACGCTCCAACCCAGCTGTTCTCATAGACCAAATAGCTTTTCCACATGACTAAATACCTAATTTAATAGCGTGATTGTTGGGAGGCCAGGATGCATTCAACATCAGCCTCCTCTTCGCCCTTGATCACAATGGGATTTGGGTCGACAGAATCACCCCTTGAACAGGGACAACTTATAGAAAAGGAATAACGGATGTTGCTTCCAATGGGCGGGATTTCAAATGGAAGGTTCCATTTCCCAAGTCTTCAACCAAATGAGGACCCTAGCATTTACTTGAAAACTTATGCAAAGGCACCTGCACCAACAAATGGCTTATGTCAAGCATTAAGTGTAACCCACTTCATCTCGTGCGCTGGGATCTGTTTCCAATCTGCAAACCGTTTATAATTAAATATGACCTTAGTTAATTGCATCCAGACCAGGGACTGTGTGGCCAATGTTATGAGCGTGGTCAGCTGCAGCCTGTACCTCTGGGCGATGACACGGGCCAATCAAAAAGGAAGGATTATACCCCAAGGTTGCTTCATATAATGAAAAGCCAGTAGATGCATGTGTTCTATTATTATATGAAACTGAGAGAGGGTTAGGTCATTAGCCCAGGTATCCTGAGCAGCAGCAGCTTAACACCGCAGATACTGCTCTAAGATATTATTGACCCATTCAGTTTGGCCATCTGACTGTGTCTGTATGCAGTGGAGCAACAGGGCGTAATCTTCAAGATTGCCAAAATCTCGTTCCAAAATCATGCTGTAAATTGGGTCACACGGCCATTGATAATCTCTCGCAGAAACCTGAACATCAAAAACACATGACGCACAAAAAGGCGGGCAGTTTCTTTGGAAATGATGGAGGAAGATCATGGGATAAACAAGGAAAAATTAGTGAAGAGGTCTACAACCACAATAACCGCTGTAGACCCCTTGGAGCTGGGAAGCTCAGCTAATAAAATCCACATACAGCAATGTCCATGGGCCCTCTGCACGCTGCAAGGGATGTAAAAGAACATTCCTACCAGACCAGTCTGATAAACCCATGCACAAATTACACAGTCTGCGATCCATGCTGAGACATCCTTTGACAAGCTTGGCTAATAATAGGTAAGCTTGATTAAATTAAATCATCTTCTTATTTCCTGGGTGACTGACTGCTGGAGGATCATGATGAGCCTGAATTACTTCAGCTCAGAAAAGGGGCGGAACCCGCACTTACAACTTAAAAGGTATGAGCCCTCAGCCAGAGAATAAAAGGAATGTTTTAAAGTTGGGAGGGACAACTGCTTTATAAGATCCACCACTTCCACATGCCATTTGCGCTGCTAAGTCCCTCAAAATCAAGGGCGCTTCTGGAGTTAAGTCTGCTACCAAAACCATGGGAGGTATAATGGCTAAGATTTGGTTTTGGGGAATTATTATGAAGAAAGCCGCTTCATCTGAGTCAGCTGGACAATGTTCATGGTCGCGGCTTAGAAAATTGGGGAGGACATTTAACTCTCCTTCACAAACTTGTATTTTAAGTAAGAACTGCACATATCCCGGTAGGTTTGGGCCTGCTGGGGTGCCAACTTCTGTGGCTTGCAGAAATAAAGAAGACCTTGGTGGTTCATGCGCACAGTCAACTCATGCTGAGCGCCCTGAAAGTGATACCACCAGTGGGTTAAGGCCCACACTACGGCATCCAGCTCCTTGTTGTATATGGCTCAGTATAATTAGTGGAAGAGAACCTGTGGGAAAAATAAGCGACCTGGTGTTCCAACCCATTGTGCACTTGGAACAAGACAGCCCTACGCAGCGGAAGATTCATTGCATGCTATAATATAGGATTTGGAGGGATCTGCATGCTTAAGGATGGGGGCAACAAAAATATCTCCTTAATCAAATCAAATGCCTGCTGGCAATTGGACGCCCATTGAAAGGGAAAATTCTTACCCATTAGCAGATGGAGTGGGGCAGCTAAATGGGATAGTGTGGGAGAGAATATTTTAGAAATATAATAGTGCCTAGAACTTTCTCAATTTCTTTTGGGTTGTTGGAGTTGGCCATTTGTGGATAGCGTCCAGTTTGCTGAGCGGAATGGCGTACCCATCTTTGAAAGTAGACTACCAAAGAATGCGACTTCCTACTAATAGAATACACATATTGCTGACTTGAAAAACAGACCTTCCTTATGCAAGGCAGCTACTACCGCCTCCAAGTCCTTTGCATGTTGTTCAGGAGTAGGGGAGTGTACCAGGATATCATTGATATATTTGACTATGAAGGTGGTCCGGAGATCACCAAGCATACTATCAGCATCATTTAGAATGATGTGGGTGCATTTATAAGCCTAAAGGGCATCACTTATAATTGGAATATGCTTCTTCTTATTTAGATAGCAATAATCCATTCCTGACTTTTCATCACTAAATTTTATTAGTGACATTAACTAGATTAAGTTCTGAGAACACATGCAACTTGACAATTGCTTGGCCAATTGTCTGTTCCAATGGCAGTGGGTAGAGGATATGAACCGTAATATTGTTAAGGTGGCTGTAATCTATGCGAGGACAAAGGGAACCATCTGCCTTCTTGGCATAATTAGGTGAGATACAACAGGGGAAGTCTCTTTGAACAACCTACCCTTCTTGAGCATGTCATCTAACCATGCATTGAGGGCAACAATAATCCTTCGCTGTATGTAGGTACAGTGACCAGTTTATGTTCACCGCCTCCTCCACTTTCTGAAAATTCAAGTTGAATTTTTTATGGGGGAAAGTGGTCCGCCTTTTTGGAATCTAAATGTTTTGATATACTTTCAAGCCATGGAAAAACTGGCAGAAGACCTACAGGAGAAACAATCGATGTAACCAATCCATGACCTTGAGCTTTAGTAAGGGTATCCAATAAAGGAAACTTGACCTCCTCCTGACCATTGGAAAACAACAACACATTAAAGTCATAATGAATTATTACATGCTTCCAACGCCACCAACCCACACCAAAATTACCAGTAACATGAGGTTAGGCATCACTGAAAAGCGATCACAAAAACTAAACTGATGAAACAAGAAGGATACTGGGTGCCAGACTTTATAGGATGGCTGGGAGGCTGATAAGGTAAACATCACCGCAGGACCCAAGTCCATGTCTAGATCAAGCTTCTGGGGTAAAACCAGAAACATGAATTACCTGCTGCTCCAGTGTCAATTAAGTCCTCGAAGAACACCAGGTGTGACCCAATAATAATTTGTCATTGGTAATAAAAAGTAGGCGGAATTTCGTTTATTAGCAGATATAGTCATTTCTGCAGACACTGAAGATATTGCAAAGACAGGTGAGCCAGAGCACATAAACTTGGGCGTGGGGGAAGTATCAGGATCTGGAACCAATATGGATACTGATTCAACGTCAGGAACAGAACTCAAGGCCAATTCATCGAATCCAATCATGAAGCATCTGTTATTGAATGGATTAAGGATAAATGGGAGGGTATTGGAACAATTTGACCATAATTGATTTCCTCTAAAGCCATCTGGGAGCTGCTTATAAATTTTGCGGTCAACCAGAAACAACATAAGGCGGGATACTAACTTAGGAACTATATTGAAGATGGTAGCCACGGCAACACCCATATCAACAGGAAGGGAAGAAATGGTTGGAGACAATGGACAGTTGATTATGTCAGGGGGTTTATCAAAAAGAAAATTCAAATTTACATTGTTAATTAAAGCATGGAAAGATTTTTATTTAATTTAAAAATAAGTTTATTTGAATATCAATTTTCTCAGTGTGTTATGATTTCTTAAATAGACATTTGATTTTAAGGAATAGCTTAAGAAAGCATAGAGTTAGGGCCCTCAAGATTGGCCTAACCTGGAGAGCTTTAAGTGAGAGGGGGGAAACAAACTTTAATTTCTCTGACTTCAAAAGTATTGGCGGGACAAGTCACAGTCTTTTTGTCCACAGATGCCCAAATTTCATAATTTCTTTGGTTCTGACAACTAAAGGGATGTTGTCTCATTTAATGGGTAGCAGGAACCTCCCAAGGCTACCCCGCGTAGGGGCAATCCCATGAGGTCAGGAATGGGTTTGGGGCACCCAACCTGCCCGCACCCAGTCTCCAGCATCTGTTTGATCAAATGAGAAATGTTAAACAAGGATTTTGATGTTTTTAGGGAGGGTTTTAAACTGGAAGCAACATTTCCAAAGGCATGATGCCATGAGCAGGCTTTGCCAAATAATTGCCATTGAATGCTTTATTCATTGAAGGTACATGCCTGTTGGGCCGTGTTCCTGATAATTTGGAGCTCTTGAGCCTTGATGCCATAGGCTCATTGCCCTCAACTTCATTCAAACTTTTTATCCCATGAGAATGCTGACTCTCCAATAACTCATCACAAATACCCATAATTTATAGTATTAATTTATCAAAATTAAACTGGGACGTGTGGCGAGGTCCTTAAAGGGCAAGCTGTTACCCATCGCTCATCTAACGCATGGGTGAGGTAGCCCTGGATAATGAAAGGGGAAGCTGGCCTTGTTGGACCCGTTTTTGGTGGAAAACAGAAATGCCACCTGTTAAAATCTGGGGCTTAGTTGGTTGCTCGTTTCTGTCCCTAGATTTCAACTGCACAGATTCATGAATAGTTGCGTTTATTTAATTGAATTTTATTAACTGGGGCAATAATAGTATGAAGAAAATTATTAAAGTTGATTGACCAAAAGCCACGGTGAGTTAATTGTCCAACGCTAGACAGGTGCTTCTCTTGAAGATATTCTAGTACTAAATGGGGGGTTTACTTTCCCTGCTCTCTTTTCACAGAGTCAAGCAGAGATTTTGATAAAACTTACTTAAGGATATCTGACCCTTGCACTCAGCCCCAATAGTAATGTTATACAACTAATGTAAAACAATAAAGTTATTATTAAGTTTTAATTTGCTTTTATTAGGGAATAATTTGGGGGTTTTTATAGTTAGAATCAGCACACAACTTTTCAACTGTCCGCTGGGAATTATTTGTGCTCCTATACTGGTTTGACCCTAAAGTGTTAGGCACAAAATTTTTCCAGGTACCGTTGCCTTGAGTTTCTTAGGTAGCATAATCCTCAGGCGTTTGGCGACCAAACAGTTGGTATTAGGGACTCAAAACCAATTGTTTTGGCCAATGACGATTTTACTCTTCCTCCAGAATTCAAACACTTTGGTAGTTTTGACAACCCCAATTTTTCTGCTCTGAACAATTCTCTACAATTTAACTATCAGTCGTTGTTCCATATCAAATTATTGCTTGATTTTATTGGGAATAATGCCCAATGTTAATCTCATCAGTTAGCAGCCTTAAATATCATCAGGGATAATGCCCGACAATAATTCATTAGTCAGCAACCTCTAATATCATTGGGGATAAAGCCCAATGATAATCCCATCAATCAGCTGCTGTTGCCAATCCTATAAAATCATAACTTAATCGTCAATATATTAATCAGTTAAAAAGGTTGGATTATGTGGCCATCTGAAATTCCAATATAAACCCCCTCTTGACCAGATTATCCATTGGAAGATAAAACCCTTGGGGATGGAAGCTGCCTTATTTTGAGCTTATATCTGGTTTGTCATATCTCTATGTCCTCAGCGGAGTGCAGCTCTATTTTCACTCAACGCCCATATGCTCTGCTCAGTTTTAATGAATTCTATCCTTGGTTGCTACCCATTACTGCCTCTTCTTGAGTGCGGTTCCCATGACATCATGCTGCTCCAGTCCCATCTTCACATCTTTTGCTAAAAGATCAACTGGTCCCCTGTACAAACCCCAGGACAGGTTTCATTGGCACCTTGCCACCTGTACCAACCCCAGGATGGGTTTCAACATCTCGTTGATAAGGATTATTCCAGCGGATCTAGTTTCAGCCCGTCCTGATCCTGATAAATGCTCAGCTTGTGCCCATTATTTTATCCCTTCCTCCACTCTCAGTAGGTGTGAATATCGCCTGATGCATCACTGCTTAAATTAAAATAGGTTTTTAATATTTTTTAATATTTATATTTTTATGCATCTTTTTATCTTTCTATTATTTTTTCATATTTATATATTTTTTAAGCCCAATACTTTAAGTATTTTGTGTGGACCTATTGGTTATTAGATCTTTTCAATATACCTTATTGTATGGGCATCATTTTCTAACTTGAAAATTTTGAATGATCTCATCCATAGGGCATCCAACTTATTTTTCCTCCCAAACCTATGGGTAACATAATAGGCTACCCTATCGCCCACATGGTATTTTTTCAACGTAGATTGATTCTGGTCATCCATTTTCTTAACGTTGATTCTTCTTTTTTTATTTTTATTTCAAATACATGAGATTGTAATTCAATCAGGATATTGACTAGTCAGGATAAATAATGTTTGGCACTCATCCTTGAAGATGGCTCTACTGCTAAATACATTTTGGCGGTGATGTAGATTTTACCCATAAAAATTCAAATGGTGTTTTTTCAGTCACTGGCACATTGCATAAACCTTGAGGCATTCTGGTTAGCTGGTATAGTCCTTGTGTAGTAAGTATTGTACATTTTTCCTAATCTTCTTTTTGCAAATTGAATTGCTAGTAGTCCAAATCAGGTCCATAATCAAAAAGTATTTTGCCTCCCCCAGGAAATCAAGCGCATTGTTGAAATGAGGCAGTGGATAGGAGTTACTTGATTTGATCTTATTTATCAGCATTATTTGCCTTTCTTATCAATTGACTAATTTAAGATCAACCAACTTCATCCATTGTTCCCTGGATCAATCGACTTATATATGAACTCATCTAACGCCTTGGGACTTCTCATGGCAGACCCAGTTGCAACCTGAGATGGTTCTGCTGATGACTTTATTGCATGTAGATATCTGGTGGAACAGGTTCTCTTGTAGTGCTAAATAGTTTTACATCTAGACTGCAAGGCCTTTTCCCAAATTCTGGGAAGTTTCATCCTCCTCTCAAGGAATCACAACATTCACAAATCGTCATGATTTCTTCTCCCAATTTTGTTTGGCAAATTGCACCGTCACTCCATTTTTACAATAGTAGCTAGTTGATTTATCCTTCCATTTGGATCCATTGGGGGTTTTCCCCATTACAATTTGATTCTGCTGAATAATGACTTTTCAATTCTCAATGGAATTATATCTTCTAATTCCACTATAATTTGATCATCCTCAGTTGGAATTTCATCATGAAATTGATTGGGCACATTAAAAGTTGCTCCCAACATTTTCATATGGTCCACCATCTGTAAGGTCGTTATTTCAGTTACTAGTACTGCTACCATAATCTTTTGCAATTTATGGATGGGCTGAAGCATCACCTGCATGGCTATGCGTGCATCAAAGTCTTTCAACACATCTGCTCCTGCCAAGGTCTGGGCTTCTTGGTAAAACTGGTCAGCAAAACTAGCCAGGGTCTTGTATTTGCGAAATTGAATGCCCATGACTCTTGTTTATGACTCACCATCCGAGTAGGGCTTCAAAACTCCAATATAATGGCTGCTTTTGGTTTCACGTACAACCAGTTGTCCCATTGAGGTGGGGCAGC
The DNA here is from genome assembly GCA_022478985.1 of Massospora cicadina. Lineage (NCBI taxonomy): Eukaryota > Fungi > Entomophthoromycota > Entomophthoromycetes > Entomophthorales > Entomophthoraceae > Massospora > Massospora cicadina. The sequence goes on from JAKSZP010007880.1 coordinate 380,689, forward strand.
ACCAGATTCTGGTAGTCAGTGCTAAGACAGTTCATTACGGTCACCACTTTTTGATGGTTCATATAGCTAAACATGGTCATCTCAAATAGGCGGAAAAATTCCAGGGCGTATTTTAGTGAAAGATAGCAATTTTGGCATATTTCGAAATTCCTTGGTTGCTCAGCTAATAGAAGATCTTGGCCCAGCTATTCAAGAAGCCATAGGAGTGGCTTTAATAGTCATTTCTGACACACCAGTGAATGGTTTGGGCATATTTTGGGGCGGAGAGGTCTTCCCAATTATAGGTTTGCATGCCTTTTCTTTGGCCTCATTTTCCTCAAATTGCTCACACAGATTTGTCTTTTTCCGATTCCTCAATATGCTTTGTTATTTTCGCCGTTTTCTCATGAAACCTCCAGATGCATTCTCGATCTGCTTCCCATTCAGTTTTAGGAAATTAAATTTCTTTGACTAGTTCTCTTTCTGCTTCAAAGAGGCAACTTTTCCACATAGGTCGTTATTCACCATTCCTAATTGTTTGAGCATCTCTTCCACCTTGATCATACGCTCCTCTAAGATACCAACATCAGCTTGAGATGCTGAGCTGAGCACATTTTGATTGACCGCCTGTAGTTCCACCCAGAGCTTTTAAAGCTCTTCCTTATAAGATATTGTTAAAATGGCTTTTGAAAACTCAACTACCCCCTGTAGTGAGCACCAATTTTAAAATCTGGGGCTTGGTTGGTTGCTCGCTTCTGGCCCTAGAATCAACTGCACAGATTTGTGGATACTTGCATTGATTTGATTGAATTTGATTAACTGGGGTAATAATAGTATGAAGGCTATTATCAGAGTTGATTGCTCAAAAGCCACGTTGAGTTAATTGTCCAACGCTAGACAGGTGCTTCTCTTGAAGATATTTTGATACTAGTAGGAACCACTTTCCCTATTCTCTTTTCACAGAGTCATTTGAAGATTTTGATAAAGCCAACTTAAGGATATCTGATCCTTACATTCTTATCCCAAGAGTAATGTAATACAACTAATGTAAAACAATAAAGTTATTACCAAGTTTTAATCTTCTATTATTAGAGAATAATTAGGAGTTATTATAGTTATAATCGGCACACAACTTTTCAACTGTCCGCTGGGAATTATTTGTGTTCATATACTGGTTTGACCCTCAATTGTTAGGCACCAAATCTTGTTGGCACCGTTGCCTTGAGTTTCTTAGGCAGCGTTATCCACGGGTATTCAGAGACCAAACAATTGGTATTAGGGACTCAAAACCAATTGTTTTTGGCCAATGACATTTCTACTCTTCCTCCAGCATTCTAATGCTTTGGTAGTTTTCAACAACTCCAATTTTTTTCACTCTGAATGATTCCCTTCAATTTGACTATTGAGTGTTGTTCCCATATTGAATTATTGCCTGACATTGGGGATAATGCCCAATGATAATCTCATCAGTCAGCGGCCTCAAATATCATCAGGGATGATGCCTGACAATAATTCATTTGTTGGTGACCTCTAATATCATTGGGGATGATGCCCAACGATAATCCCATCAATAGGCCGCTGTTGCCGATCCTATATGATTATAACCTAATCATTGAATCTATTAATTGGTAGCAATGAGGGGTTATGTGGTCATCTGAAATTCTAACATCACCCAATCCAAGTGGAGAGGGCGCTCCCCTGGACTCACAACAGCTAAAATCTCCTTATATTTTTGCAATAAAGCTATCACCTAGTCCTTCTGTTCTTCTCATAACCCCATTAAATTTTACGTGGTACCACTGCCATTACACTGGGCTGTGGTTTGATGGGTAGAATAAATTCATCCAGCGACCTAAACTCATGAACCTGAAGGACCTCCTTAACAGGGGCCAAGTTTATATATGCCACTAATTGATGCTGTGGACTTGTAATGGCTCTTTTTGTAGATTCTTTAGTAAAATCTTGATTTCTCATTTCCCATTGGTATAATGCCTGAAGCGACATGAGGTTCAAGCCACAATTTCTGGAAAGGCCCAATGACCTCCCATAGATCAAAGCAGGTACATCCACCTCTAACTTGGTGTTTACTATTACTTGGTGTCCTGAGGGGATGAATATAGAACTGGCAGCTCTGAGAGGCAGCCCTTGATATTTATATATCTGTTGGGGAGGGTACAGGTCTTATTTTTTAGTTAATAGTAGTGGACCAGAATCACCAGTCCTTATAAGAAAGTTTGACGTGTCTCAGGTGCACAGGAGCCTTTGGCACTCCGCTGGAGGTAAAATGAATTGAGATCTGCTCCCCCAAAATATCAGGTCTCCTCCGTCATACCAACTACAGCCCCAAAAGTGTTGCATAAAAGCTGTTCCAATTAGCCGCATATAATAACTGTTTGGTAACACTATCACTGTAGCTACGATGACAATTGACCCAAAAAAGGTAACGCATGGTATGCTCCCTTGGCGACCATGCTTTCAACTCCTGCGGTCCCATACACCATTCAAGGTTCTACATCAGGCTTTAACATTAACTTTGGCACAAATTTAGTTAAAACCATGTTGACCGGGGCACACATATCTGTTACAGTATGGACGTGATTTTTTTCTACAAAAACGTCACAGTACATACACTCAGAATAAGAAGTATTTTGTTTGTTAATATGTAAACATCTAAAGAATCTCTCTTCTTAAGGAAGTCCATAACTTCCTCACCGTTTTGTGGTCTTCTTTAGCAATAACGTCCAATAGGAGGGCGACGTTTACTTTCAGATAAGTCGCTGCTGAGGATAGTCCCAGATTTTCAGAGTATGTTTTTTTAAATTTGACAGGCGTAAGGCTTTGGTTGTTCCTGGGGCCTTCATCCGCTGTGCCTTGCCTTTCAATTGAGTCAGTATGTTTACCTCTCAGCTGGCTGATGAATTAGAAATACATCGTTATACTGAGGGACCTCCATTTTAATATACTTTGGCAGGTTCAGGTGGGACTTGTGGGCTTAGGATAGTAGTGGTAGAGAGTCCTGTCTCTACTACGCTCCATCTTTTACCTAGTACTGGTTCTGTTGTACATAATAGACCCAACGATTAGGGCAACTTTATGCAAGGTTCCCAGGGCGACCATAATTGAAACATATACCCTGTAGGGCCCATGACTATGGTTATTCTAAGATGACCCAGTCTAAAAGTTGGACTGTTGACATTGGCATAATCTGGCCCAATTTTGACAATTTGACTGATGATGGTCAGCTAATTAGGCCCAGGTTGAAGGTTTTATGCTGTAAACTGTCATAAGCAGGTCTAAACTGGAAGTTAGATGGCTGAGTTAACTTGCTTAAGGGCGAGGAACATAATTATAATAAGGACATGGGTTACTGGGTGGAATAAGGCAGGGCGGGATGATTCATTCAAATAAGAAGGTCTAGCAACAGCTGTTGAAGTTTTCCGATCTGTATTGAGCAGAGTAAAGTTAGCAGATAGACATCATTAAAATTGAACAACCTTGAGCAGAGGCACGTCATCGTCTAAGACTGGAGCCATGACGTTGTAAATTTTGTGGTTTGGCTTCATTGCAGAGGTCATCGCAATTCTCACATCAGCTTTGGTTATAATGCCTGCCCTATTAACATTTGGGCTTTTGCCATGAATTGTTCAACAAATGCAGCAATGGTCTCATTATGACGGAACCCAATGGTCAAAGACTTATATTTTTGCTGTGACATCTTTGCGGTATATCCAAACACCTGCAGAACAGTATCCTTCACTTCTTTATATGTAACAGAACTGCTTGTAAGATAGCAAGTGACTTGTTCAGAGATCCCAACATCTAAGACGGATATTAAAAATTTAGCCTTACGCCAATCTGAGCTCCTTCCACCACGAACTCAAAGAGTTTATAGAAGCTGTGAATGTTCCCATTGCGGTCATATGGAGACAGCTTATTGATACAAACCTCCTCCCACTCATAATTGCGAGCCTTTGGAGCATACTGAGGAATTGGTTGAGACCCATAGGCATTATCTCGTCAAGAAGCTGGTTCAGTAGGCCCAGCGGCGCGAAGCTTATCCTCTGCTTCAGGGTAATGCATAGGTCCCTTCAGTGGACAGTACAGCCATCACCTGGGGAAATTAGTTCACGAAGTCGTTATCATCTCTGAAGCTGCCATCATGTGCAGAGTAGCTCATGCTGACTGCAGTGTCAGTAAAAGGCTCCTCGACTGGATACCTGGCCTCATATTCATCATAGCATATTTTTTCCTGAATAGGATCTTGTAGTTAATTCACTCCCAATGAGGGCATTGATGGTGGGAGGTGCTATTTATCCTCCTCTCTGCTCAGTTTGTCATTCAGTAGTGTCATCCAGGCGATTAGAAAGCTTCTTGTATTGCTGTCCAAGTACCCATATTTGACTGAAAGTGTTGGCAAGCTAGTTTATTACATTGTTTCATTTTTGAAGGAGCTCATCCTGCTTCTTGAGCACCACGTCTAAAGCAAGTTTAAGTTTTTCATATTTGGCTGATTTAGGGTGCCATGAAGTTAACCCATCAATGCAGGCCTGACGCGACATGATGGCAGCTGAATTTTCTTTTTTTGGTGGTTGATCAATTGACCCTTGTAATGAGCACCACTGTTATAAAATTGGCTATAGGGTGAATATCTGCCATAATAGTTGCACAGGGTTGAGCCCTACTGAGCAACAGATGAAAAATATGGAAATCGTTGGTCCACAAAATGAATTTAAATAGCTTATTATAATATGAAGCAATACTTCAACCACACCACTTTATTAATATTAATATAAAGAGAAGATACTGTCTGCTTATAAATCCCGCTTCTTCTTACCAAATAACTCACCCTTCTAGTCTTCTCATCATGCTTATATATCCACAACATTAGCTGATTCTGACCCTTTTGTTTAGACCATTCTTTTCTGCTGTATCCTCATTAGTCCATCCTCATAACTGAGAGGCTCTAACAGAGTCAATCATTCTTAAATTATCTATCACCTTAGTTTGAGGCAATCTACATAATATTCTTAGGGAGTCAACATTACCTTTTGCTTATTTGGAGGTGTTTAATAGGTAGTTGTTCTGAGCTTGGTATTAACTTATAGCCATATTTTGAGGCAATCTTACCATTATTATCTATTTATTTGAGGCAAGCCAGCCAGGGGACGGACATTACCAAAACTAAAAATATACTAAAAAACGTAACTACTTGGTTCAAACAAAACGCCCTAATGAGCGGATTGAGTAAAATGCTTCAAAAACTGACCAACCAGGTGGGCAGCGGAAGCTGCTTATCCCTCCATGGCGGAAGGGGAGGGGGGGTCAGGGGGCTCATCTTCAGCAGCCTCTTTGGCAGCAGCTTCTTCCTCCCATAGTATAGTGCGTGGCATGGCCATCAGTAATGGCGTTGGGGCATCTGCAGTATGTGGTTCAATATCTTTAATAATTGGAATTTCATGGAAATTGCCAGCTAGGTAGATGGCACTGAGATATTTGGTTAAAGCTTTTTCAGCTTTAATTTGGGCGTCTGGGAGTTGAAATGATCGTGGCAATGTTGGTTCAGGTTAGTTTTGCTTTTGGATCCTGTACTATAGTTGCCACGTTCTGAATAGCATTGTTTGTGTTTTTATACTATTTGTTCACTGATGTTTTGCTTTTTGGAGTTAAGGTTGTGGGGATAACAGGAGGTGGAATTTCTCCTTTGAGTATTGCTACTGATTTAGCGACAGCTTTACACAGGGGACGACAATCTGGTGTTGTAGCTGCTTCTACTGCAAGATGGTGATCACTGTGAAACGATTTGGCGTTTGGCTGTAGGGTATAAAGTTGAGAAGGTTATTTGGCATCCCATTCTGCATTAATGAACCGCTCAATTTGCAGAGATAATTCTTTAATGAACTTACCTGATTCGTCAATTTCAGCCAATAAAATCCATGGGTTTTGGTTGAATTGGATTGGGGAATCAGCGTACAGTTGAGGTTTGTTCAATTCATTTGAGGAAGCATGGGATCAAACCTGGATCCAATCCAATACTTGATTGGAGGAATTATATATGGCATTGGGGTGAGGAGGAGGCTGATTGGTGGCTGCAGGTGCATCTGCAGCAACAGGCTTTGGGGGTGGAGGAGTTAGGATTGTGCCCCATGCCAGAAATTATACAGGGTGGGCAGCGGATTAGGATCAGCGGATGATTTGTCCAAGCCTGAAGTGGTTGAGAAGGGGCACTTGCATTTCGAGTGGTCTAACTTGAAAAATGATGGACAGATCATTCACCCGCCCTTGACGCAGGCCCAAAATGAATGGTCAGGCGCTGAGGGATTAATGGTGCGAGGCAGAATTGACACAGCGATTTTATTAAATTCAGGGCTGATCATGGCATATGCCTGAGGCCCAGCGAGTCATGTGGCTCCATTTGGGACCACAAATTGTAAGATGAGGTTGGAGCCATAGGCTGCCAAACTGTCCATCAGCTCCTGATGGAGCACTTTGGGGGGAGGTGGGTGGGCAAACCAGCGAATTGAACCACCAAAGTCGTGTCCGCTGGGAGCTGAGTCTGAGTTGTGGGGAGAGGGGTGCCCTGGAATACCAATGGCACAGTTGCTGCAGTGGCAGCATCAGCTTCACAGGTGAAGCCAAGGTTTAAATACCCCTTGTAGGGGCGAAAATCTATAATTCTGGTGGGTGTCATACCACCTGTGCCATTTCAATGATGGCTTGGTCATGGTATGGGAATAGTTTCCCATATTTGACCCTTAGGCCATAGTGCATGTTGCTATGGGGGAGCACTAGGGGGCAGCGTGGTACCACTTGGGTACAAGAAAGGTGGGCGTCTAGATCTTTGGGTGGAAGAATTGGCACATAGGTTTGGAATGACTGGGTGAACCAGTCCTAGTGCGTTTTCCTGCCAGACGGAAAATGGCAGTAGAGTTTTGCCGCTGGCCCACGCTGGAGCAGCCAGCGGAGAATCCAAGGACATCAGAGCAAAACTACTATGGGAGAATTCGATTTGTTTTATAAATTCGTGTAATTTTGCTTGGAAAGTTATGCCAAGCGGAAAGAGAGTGACCCTTCTCACCATTATTATGCTATTAATAAGTTTTGCCAATAATACCCAATTTGCTGCAGATATTTGGAGCTTATCATACAGGCATATCAGAATCACAACTCGTTATTGACACCTTTTTAAATTTTTGTATCTCTAAGGGGCAGTTATTGCAAATTCAGGGTGTTCCAAACCCTTCTTTTTAGGAGATTTTACTGTGTCCTGGGTTATTGGACTATGACTATGCGGGGACACTACCTGTCCCACTGGCAAATCTTATGGATAAGCCATTTGGATGAATCAGAAGATTTTACAGTCTATATTAAGTTTCTACCTTCATCTTGGGTCTATGATGTTAAAACCTTTAGAAGTTTACAAGAATTAAAATTAGATCCCAATTGGGATGTTTTTACTGTGGGACTCACAATTTAAGAAGCATCTTATTATAAACAAGAAAGATTACTCCAGTTATTAGTTAAGGAATATTATAATATTTTTTACAAAACATTTTTATGATTTTGGTAATTTGAATAGGGTAACGCATACCATTAAAACTTAAGAATATTTTTTATTTGCAATAAACTTTATCATAAATCTAATGTTGTGGAAGCGCAAATTACTAAGGAATTACACCAGTTATTTGACGCTGGATTGTTAAAACTTACCAATAGCCATTGGGAGCCAACCTTACTTCTGGTAAAAATAAAGATGACTCTCATTGGGTGGTCTCGGATTACCAAAGGCTATATGCAGTAACTTATTGGGACTGCTACCCTCTACCAAGGATTGATGATTCTCTCAGATTGCTTGCTGACTCTACGTACTTTTATGCTATGGATTTAGCCAGTGGTTACTGGAAGGTTAAGTTAGCCCTGGAAGATTGTGCCAAATATGCTTTAATTTCAAGTGGGGGTCTATATGAAACAACTTGTATGCCTCAAGGGTAAGCAATGCTCTCTACTTTTTCAGTGAACTATGGATGGGATGCTCCAAGATTTGGAGTTGACCTGCGCTTTGTTGTACCTAGACAATATTAAGGTGTTTTCTAAACCTTTACCAAACATTTGGACCACTTTTGAGAGGTTTTCAAGCGGGTTTAAAGCTTCTCTCAAAAGCTTAGTCTTTACAAATGTTCGTTTTCTTTCAAGAGAAAATGTAATTTCTAGATTATAAAGTCTCTGCCAATGGTATATAACCTCTTTCAGAAAAAATCAAGGATATTAACCAAATGTCCCCTCCTACCACTCAGCGTGATATCCAGGCCTTTTATGTATGGTCAGATGATATTGGCATTTTTATACCTAAATTTGCCGACCTGACTGAGCCTTTATTTTATTTATTGCAAAATGGTGTATTCTTCATCTGAAGATCCACTAAAACAATCATCTGATTCTCTCAGAAAGGCGTTAACTATAGCGCCTGTGTTAGTCTACCCACAATTTGATAGACCTTTTATGTTGTATACTGATGCTAGTAATGTAGCTATTGGAGCTATTCTATATCAATAAGATAAAAACCAAGTTGACCATCCAGTGGCTTATTACATTAAAACCTTGTCCAAGGCTGAGCGAAATTACAGGATAATGGAACTCGAATGTCTGGTTGTATTATGGCAATTAATTTCTTTCTCCTTTCCTTTATGGCAATCATTTTTCCATTATTACAGACCATTCTTCCCTAAGGTGGTTGAAAATTATGAAAGATCCTGATGGAAGGCTAGATTGCCAAGCCTTACAGTTGCAAACTTATGTCTTTTCTATTATCCATTGATCAGGCTTTAAACATAAAATGTTAATAGTTTATACCGATTATCTGTGTTAATCTTGAACCCAAGAAAGAGGAGATTGTATGATCTAATTAAGAGGCCTGAACTATGGGATAAAGAGTCTGAAGAAGATTTAATCTTTCTCAATATCATTACTAAGGAAACCATGATACAAGATTGGTCTTTATATAAGAAGGTAGACTCCAAATGGTTACTTTTTCTAGATCCTAACTCCCAATACAACGCCATTATGGAGGGGCATAACCAAATTGGTCACGGGGGTCTAAAAAAGACTCATGTGTGGTTAAGAAATTGATACTATTTGAACAACATGATTTCTACCATCAAAGAGACTATCAATGATTGCCTCATTTGTAAGAGCCATAGTGCATCCAACCTATCTACCAACATTAAGTAATCCCACTTACTAAAACTTTTTAAGTGGTAAATATTGACGTTGTAGAACCCTTGCCCCAAAGCTTGCATAAGCTCAAAAATATTTTTATGCATGTTGACAATTTAATCAAATGGGTTGAGACCATATCAATTGCTACTCTCTCCGCTAAGGCCACTGCCTTATTTCTATATTGCCAAATGATTACTCAACATGGGTGTCTTATAGTCCTTATGTCTGACAATGGGATTAACTTTAATTCTCAACTTTTACAAGTTATATCACGGTTATTTAATACCTCCCTTTAGTTCATGGCTCCTTATAAATGTCAATAAATGGAGCCATTAAATGTGACAATGTAACTCTAGTAGCCTGTTTTAAGAAAATGGCTTCCACTGATCCGCCACAATGATATTTTTATTTACCTATTGCTCTGCCAGCTTACTAGATCAGTTACCATTGGGTTATCAAAATGTCGCCGTTTAGGTGTATTTATGGGCGAGATCCTTCAGTTCCATCAAGTGTCCAGGCTATTATTGATGAATGTGTTCCTGAAGGTTCTAATTTAGTAATGCAAAAATTTGACCACATAATAATTCGCCTACAAGATAATGCAATGGAGTTAATTGAGTTTACCTTTAAAAAGGAAACTTTTAGAAGTAACCAAAAATTTTCAGACTTGCCTGAATATCAAATTATGAATTATGTTATGAACTATCACTCTCGACATGGTGGACAAATGAAGCAAATAGAGTCAAATTGGTCTGGACCTTATAGAGTTACATTATGAAGAGAATTTGTATACTCTATCATACATTTTGATGTGGATATAGTTGTGAATCGTATCCATCCTAGATTTTTGTGGACTCATATTCCTTAGTGACTGAATCTTAGGGGAAGTTTCAGGATTTCTCCTAATTCTTTTGTCTCTGATTCTTTTACTCCATGATATCTCCGCTGGTTGCTGAGGGGGGAATTAATAATTCTGATCCTACCAAATCGTCTATGTCAGGCTTAGATAATATCATTAAATGATAGAAGATTCGATCTCTTGGTGATTAAAAAATTAGATCAAACTTGAACCACTACAGAACTTATTAATATTAGATCTTTTTCATTAATAATGCTAGTCTTTCTGTGAGCCAAAATTATTATAGTTTTGTTCAATTCCTTGGTTTATGGAGACTCTACTGAAGTAACTTTGAGAAAAAACCCAGCCATTTTGAAGCGTAAATCAGAACTTTAGAACATAGGCCCTGCATCTGGTCAAATCACACTCATTGACTCATGATCAAGGCATGCTCCTTATGATTTTCAGAACAACTCCATTTTCCAGTAACTATTGGTATGTTCCATGACAAAAAACTTATATACCCTAAAGGTTTATAAAGTATCATTGTTTTGTGGTATAAATATAAAAATTCTTTCTATTCGATAATGTTAACGCGCTTGACATTCCATAAAAACACATATAAATTTACTTATTCACCTGATAAAAAGGTGTATACCAATGAGATTCATTAAATAAATTTTCTGGCATCAAAACTGGTTTAGTTTTTTTAATGATTCCTAGTACCCTTTGTTTTTATATGTCTCAGCCTATATTAACGTATATAATACTTGAGCAGCTTTTAAGCTTCTCTATGTATAATTATTGTTGGCAGGCCATTGAATAATGCTAAAATTTTTTTCTTTGATTTTCCATTTCTCGTTGCTCATCAAATGTTATAACCTCAAGCCTAGTTCATCTATACAAGGAATGACGTGAGTTGAAGCAAAGAGATTATATTGTGATATCTCTGTAATGGCCAAAGTTAGCCCTACTTTCACTGTGTTAAATAAGAAGCATTAACCAAAAAATGAAATTAAATGCCACTTGGTAAATTGAATAGTATAATCCATGAAAAGCTCTTGATTCTTGACTACAAATCCCTCACTCCTTTACTTAACAAGAATCTTTTTGTGGTATCTCAATTATGGCGATAATCAGCATTAACTTCTGCTTACCAAATAGAAGTTCCATATCTTTCATAGCATAAAGAAGCATCACAGATTCAGAGACCCAGATGAATAAAAATTTCACTCCTTGGGTATGGACAGCATATTTTCTGTGATAGTTAGTACAAATTAATGAGACAAATATTTTCCATGTAATGTTGTTATTCACATAGTACACTAAATATAACTGGAAATAATAGCTCAAAAGTTAATCTTGAGGTCATTTATTTTTTCAGACCATAAAGAATTGGTAGCAAACATGAAATCAGAGCATTTATTGTTAAGCAAATCTTGGGGCTGTGATATGAAGCATCTGAATATGATAATGCAAAGCATGGTCGGCCCAAGTGTGTATTATTGGTCCACCTGAGAAGTACTTAATGTTTAGTCAATGTCTGTGGAAACCCTTTTTGTGGTTTATTATCTAGAAGAAAATTTTCTACCAATGAACATTTAAAATATGAAGGCATGGAATTTGTCCTTCTTAATTACTCTTATATAGGCTAACATAAATTGGTGCGCTACTTCCAAGTCTTAGATAATCCTCTAAAAACCTTATTTTTTCTTATAAACAAGATTTAAAACCTAATAAATAATAAATATGTCTCTAAATTTTATTTGGAAGTTTTAAATTTATTACAAGGCAGGCTAACCAGGGGATGGACATTACCAAAGTGCAGAAAGTGACAAAACAAAACTGAACTAACTAAATACTCAGATCAAAAGAAAACAACTGTTCAAAGAATGGGCAGAATGTATCAATTGAGACACCAACCTGCTAGGTGGGGCAGCGCTGAGGCGTTCATCCCACCATGGTGGAAGGAGAGGGAGGATCAGGGGGCTCATTCTCAGTCTCATTCACCTCTTTGGCGAGAGCATGAGCCAAGGAGGATAGCAAAGGGGTGGGGTGATCAGCGACATGGGGAGTGAGGTTGGTAACAAATGGCTGCTTGAGGAATTAGTTGTATATCAGAAAGTTACTGATGTACTTGGAAAGGGTGGCCTCCGCTTTTATGTGGAGGGCAGGGAGCTGGGACAGAGAAGCCATGGAGGCACAGGTAACCCGAGAGTTGGCTTGTGAGGCAGAAACCACTCTCTGGATGGCCTCCTTGGCGCGCTTGTGGGCAATTTCAATGTTCAATTTATGGCTTATGGGTGTGGATGGCTGGAGGATGGAGGGCGGGAATTCTGTGGCTAGCGCTGCAACTGATGACTCTGCCATTTCCCAGATGGAGGATACCTCAGGGTGGGTGGCTGCTGCAACAGTGAGTCGGTGGTCTGAGCAGAACTCCACAGCATCCAGTTGAGGAGCGTATTATTGTTGGGGCGAACTGTATGAGAGTTTGACTCTGGACAAATTCGTCATATGTGGGTTTTGATACCTCTATAAAATTACCCATCTCATCAGTTTCAGCCAATGAGGACCAAGGGTTCAAATCAAACTCATAATTTGGGTCTGCAAATTGAAGTGGTGTGGCTGGCGATTGCAGAATAATGTGTGAACCCACATTGGACCAAGCTGATCCTTGATTGGATGAGGCGCAGGTGGCACTGGGTGAGGCGCATGTGGCACTTGCCTGAGGGAGGGGCTAATTGGCTGCAGCAGGCACCAAGGCAGCAACTGGCTTTGGGGGAGGGGGGGGTAGGGTTGTACCCCAAGTTGGAAAAGTAGTGGGGTGTGAGGAATATTGGGGGCCTTGCGATGACCACGCTGGGTCTGAGGAAGTCACAAGGGAGGGGCATTTGCACTTTGAGTGGTCTAACTCAAAGCAGGAAGGACAGATTGTCCTTTCGCCCTCTACCCGGGCCCATAATGGGTGGTTGGGGGCTGAGGGTATAATGGCGCGGGGTGGAATCAACAAAGCTATTTTTAAATTTATGGGGCTGATTGTGGTAAATGCCCAAGGCCCAGCTAGGCAGGTGGCCCCATTGGGGACCACGAACTGGAGGATGGGGTTGGAGCCATACATGGCTAAGCCATCCATTAACTCCGGATGGAGTACTGTGGGGGGAGGTGAGTGGGCAACCCCGCGAACTGAACCACCATAGTGGTGTCAGTGGGGAGCCAAGTGCATGTTGTTGGGATAGTGATGCCCTTGAAAATCAAGGGCACAGTAGCCACAGTGGTGGCATCAGCTTCGCAGGTGAAGCTGAGGTCAAAATACCCCTTAAAGGGGCGGAAGTCAATAAAGCCAGCCAGCTGCATCACCACCTGGTCCAGGTCGATAATTGCGCGTTCCTCATATGAGAACAATCTTCCATACTTGACCTGAAGGCCAAAATGGAGCTGGGAGTGGGGGAGAATGAGTGGGCTGTGAGGCTCCGCCTGGGTTCATGCCAGGTGGATGGCGAGATCCTTGGGCGGACTAAACTGACCCAAGGACTTATTTGGACTGGATGATCCAGACTGAGCGCATTTTCCCACCGGATGGAAAACGCTAGGTGGGGTTTCGCCGCTGCCCCACATTGGAGCAGCCAGTAGTAAATCTGACATCATTGGGGGTTGAATGGCTGCGGTTAGTGTTCAATCACTAATTGTTTTACTTACTTTCTGTTTAATCAATAAAGTCGCTTGTAAGTGACTTTGAAAGGAAAGAAAGCTTTATTTGGAAGTTTTAAATAAGTTTTTGACTGAAGCTGATAATTTTATATTATATATCGTTCTAAGTTCTTAAGCCAAGTAGATGATACTCATGTCAACTTCCTGTATCCACTCATATGTAGGTGAATGAGCACTTACACGCACTAAGTGCGCAAGCACAAAGTACTTTTTATAAACTTTTTTTAGAGCTTTCATCCTTTTCTTTATTTTTGCTAAGAAAATGTCCATACTTATGTGGGTTGTTCATATCCACAAAAGAGGTTTAGAACATAAGATTATTCTTGAATTAATCTAGTAAAATATGGCTAATTTTCTGTTGGAGCAGATATGTAAGAAAGGGGTTTCTTCTTTTTAGGTTTGCTGTTGAATAAATTGATTCATTCTTTACTTATGCACATAAAAGCTATTAGGTGTTATAGTAAGATGGGATTTGAGTAAAGTATTCCATATAATATGCGCCTTGTACATCAATTATAAACCCCATAAACATATTTGGTGAATGTAAAGAGAATTTTAAGTGTCATAATAAGAAGAATAATTTGAGTATAAAGCAAAGGAAATAGTGGATAACCTTTTTTATACCAAATGCTCATATAGTCAACAGTATCTATGATTATGTAGTTTTGCATGGCATACTTTATATCTATTTACCTATTTGAATCTCATTATAAGAACTGCTTTTCATATTTTTTATTAATTGAAAACCTATTAAGCAATATAATATGTATTTGAAGAATTTTATTTCATGATAGTAGTAGTGTCAAACTTTTAATTAGGACTTGTCATTCATTTCACCTTGTGATTTTTTTATAAGGCAAGCTTTTGCCAGCTAATTTTTTATTTTATTTAAATTTTCTACACAACTTCATAGAACCTTAACATTTTACCCTTACCAGTCTGCACATCTCAGATTCTTCACTATATTGTAATTGAAAAATAAAGTTTTGGTTGCCTAAAAGGTTTTTTGTGACCATCTAGTACTAAAAAAGGTTTTTTGTGTTTAGAATCCTAGCATACTATGTGATGGCTTTTCATAGTAAAATGGCTAGGCACTTTCACATTCATTAGGGTCCACAATAGCAACTTTCTGGGGGCATAGCTACTATATGGTTTACCATTAAATAAAAGGGAATATAATAATATACTTATTAAAATTTGCAATAGATTTTAAAACACTTTATTAAGTCAAATCTTTAACATTTACAAGGTAAGAGGAGACCTTATGTTGTACAAAGCGCCTTGATCCTCATCAATCATGATTTTCATGTCTTAACCAGCATGAGGACAAGCAACATTCAGTATCAGCTGTTGACTTATATTTTATCATGACTCCCACTGTCCTGGGATTTCTTGGATGAGGCTCTTTTCTTTAGATTATGTCTCACCCAGTTTGCATATAATGGACAAACCGGACTGTTCCTTATATAATTCCTGAATCCAATAATCTTTTTTGCTTATCTTTGCTAGTTATCTCATTATACGGCGGTTCACCATTTTGTTATAATCTAATTATGGAGGAGGGCGTTTGAATCAGTCACCATTTCCAACCTAACAGGTTTTTCATTTTATTTGCTATTTTAAAATCTGAGAATGTCCCCTTTAAGACCCTTTTGCAGGAAGATATAGGCTTGGTGTACTCACCATGAACCCAAACGATTACAGTACTATGGGCGGCTTCCACAGTGGAAAATTTTGGCCTTGCCATTTAGAGGACTAATTTGGGTCTTCTCAGGAGGTGTCACGCTTTTTAGGTCATCCACAAGGGAGATGATGATAGAATACAAAGTCTCCAATTTTGATGGTATTGAGGCTAGACAATGTGCATTAAATTGCATAATCACTCATTGGTATTTAAAGATTCTGGTGGCAAGAACTTGTAGCTTAATAATTTCTTTTTAATACCCTCATGGTCAACTCATTATTTTAAGGTGTGGAGAATTCAATTAATGGTAGTACAATGGGGGCCATTAAGGCTCTCTCCTTTAGAGGGCCTGAAAAGGAGACATTTTGATTAATTGGTGATAGTTTATTTAGTAAGCCAGTAAGGCAGAGGACAGATAGTGATTCCATCTCATGGCTTGGTGGCCACCATCTTTTAAAAGATATGAGGATCCAGCTCACTATTTTTTACTGCTCCATTAGTTGAATTACTTTAGGGTGCAGTAGTATGCTAGCTTGAAATGGACAATACAGGTTATTTTTTTACTTGTGACTTTAGAAAGTAACCTTCCATTGAAAAGTAGAACCATGGGGCATATGTTTATTTAAAATAGTTTGTAAAAAGAATAAGGCCATAGCTTTTGCAGTGGCGTCAGAAGCAGAGTTTATTTAACCACTTGGTTAAGTAGTTGAAGGCGGATGTATCATTGGCCATAGAGGCCCCTAGAAAGGGGCCCTACCACATTGACAATGACCACACCAAATGGCGGCAAAGGTGCATAACATAATTCTGATAATAAAAACTTATGACCCTTAGTCCTGTATAATAAGGATAATTCCAACGCCTTGTAGAAAATCTCTAATATCTGGTTATGATAACATCGCTTTCTTAAAAAATTCACAAGTCATTTTGATGTACTCATACACTACTATTGAGTTTATCTTAAGAGTGACTTGAGTTTGAAAGGTTAGCCGCACATAAGTTAACCATTTCCTATCAACTAGCTTGGTGAGCATCACTTTTCTAAATTTCTAAACCTCATCATAATTGTGACTCATCCCCAGTTTTAAAGTGTCTATAGATCCCATCTTCTGGTGCAGTCAATAAGATCAAAAAGGCAGTCTTTTCAGGTACTAACAAATTAATATAAGAATCTGTGATAATCTATTTGCATTCTTCTGGGTAGTTCCAGTGCAATAAATAAAGTAATATCATAATTTGTTATTGTAACGCCAATCTAGCCAGCATCTCAACAAGAATCTTTATTTGCCAAAGCCATTTGAGGGGAATATTTTTGTAATGACGGTTAATTAAGTTCCATATAATAAAGCCAAATATGTAAATTGCGAGTAGCACAACCAAGCCTCTTTAATTGGTGATTCTGTAATCCATTCAGCATTGGAAAGCGTTTTACTGATTTATGCTACTGAACATTTCATTTGTTGGTCGTCTAAAGATACTATTATAGCCCTCAAACAGCCACATCGCTAATAAAGGGTAATATCAAGAAGACTGGTTGAACTTCAGATGTATAAGGCTAGGATGTGTAACAAAGGCAACAGTAATATTGTTGGACGCTTGGTCTTTCTCAGAATTCCATCTGAATGTAATTCTTATAAAACAGATAGACTAAAGGTTTACAAATGTCAGAAAAGCATGAAATAAAAAGTCTGTACTAACCCCTAACCTGAGTAATGTTTTAGTATCCCTAATACTTTGAAGATCATCTCCCAAATTGCAGTGACTTTGTCTGGAAGATGTTCAATCCTTATTTGGTGATTTTATGCTCAGGGAATTTCATCTAGTCTGTAAAAAGAGATTTGGATGGTTTTAGTTTGAGAAATGCCTGTATTAACTGGTTAAAAGCTTCAAGGAGATGCTCAAAATGTCCATTAGAAGTTTTTTAATTACTTAGATGTAACTGAATTAAGCCAATACATGCAACAACTTATGGAATTCAAAATTCTACCCATAGCTCACTGAATGATGGATGGGGCATACCATAGACTTTGCGACATTTGCGTTGGTTAAAATAATCCTTCATTGACGATTAGTATGCACTTGGCTCAGTCTTTAGTACTAACTTGATCTACAAAGACCCACCAGTGAGATCCATTTCTGAGAAAGGCTGGGCTCTCGCGAGGAGGCATATTGAGACATTGATCTGAAGAAGGTGTGACTATCCTTGTTGGCTACTTATTTAAACTTTCAAGTGGTTTATAGCAACTTGGTGACTTCTATACTTTTTTTAAACGAGTATAATTGGAATACCCATATACTTTAAGATGGTATTACCAGTCCTAGCTGCAATAACTGCTTGAGTTCCATAGTAAATTGAACTTCTTCCATTTTACTATTTTTTAAGTCTGAGCTAAAATAGGGGAAGCATTTCCCATTTCTACATTATACATGAATTTCATCTCATTTAAGACATAATTGGAGGTTAATAACAGATCAGCGTATAAATTAGAAAGCTCGTTGAATTTTTCCCTTGCTCATAAATCAGCTCTTTTCAACCAAAGTCATTACAAGAGCCACCATGGGAGGTGTCTTTAGCCAAAAACATGGAAACTTTTAACCCATAAACGCTATTAATCTTATCAACAGGCAATAGTCATACATAACCATCAGAGTTAAATATCACCATATAATATTTTGTTCATCAAATTGACCAATAATACCAAGATTTAGCTGCCATACGAAGTATAAAGACACTGAGGCAGATTCATATTAACTTCAATTATGGTTATTAGAAAGCTTATATATTCATGAACTCACTGGGGAAAGGTTACATGAACCCTTGATTTTCTTTCCCATAATGATAACATCAGTTAACTAAGATTAGATTCAAACAGATAATTTTGATAATCACACATGCGAGATGAGCGAATATAACAAAACCCAACTAGGTTGGGTGAAAGTCATATCAGTCAAAGGTCAAAACGGTGTACCCAAGGACAAAAAACGCCCTGGAGGAGTCTTGGGAGCCAACGCCACCAAAAAAACCCCAAACCCAAACACTTCCCAGGTTTGTGGAATTTACCACAAAACAGAACGAATATATAAAATCCAGTATGCACAGCCCCATTGAAAGTGGAACACGTGTTCCACTTTTTCTTAGGGGCAGGATCCCCAACCCTGTGGGAAAAAGTAGGCGAGGCACAGGCCTCCCTCTTTCCCCATGTGGTATACATTACCACCCACACCATCTACTGCAGCTGGATTGATATGGGTTTCAAACAAAAGAAGAAGCAGATGCCACAGAAAAAGTCTGTGTTAAGATTGCCCTCCCCAAAGGGAAAATGAATTGTGAACACCACATGCACCAGATGGAATAAAACAAACACTTTTTTCTTCTCGTTTGACTCACTTCCCACCAACCTCTCCCATAAACTAATTGAGGAAGAACTCCAAATCGGCCTTCAGAGCTACAGAGAAATAAAAGAACTAGAATTACAGCGATTCCACCTGATGCTGAACCTGTGCCAGGAAAGGCAATCGCCATGATCAACTTGGTCCCCAACGTGGCTGCAGAACTAACCAAAATCCCACGCACCGCAGTGTTTCACTTCCAAGATGGAGAAGTGTTGAAACCTTTCTGCGTCACACTGGAACGTGCACCGCCCATCTGCAACCATTGCACTGCACTGGGGCACAAGGAACATGCGTGCCCCATGAAGGAGAGAATCTTGACCCTGGACTTTTGCATTGATGCTATGGATGAAGATGAGGAGACCTTCAGAAAAATGGTCAATGCCAACCACACTTTCCTCTGGGGAGAGGACGGACACTATGTCCTCATAGACCCAATCTCACCCAAATTACATAAACAGGTGCAGAAGGCCCACAAGTGGGAAGCGGCTAAGGCCACATCACTCGCGACCTCCTCCATTGACCCAGATCAAATCCATATGGACAGAAAAAAATGGCTAAACCAGCAAATTAGAACAGAATTCTAAAGCTGGAGGAGCCATGGATGATATTAACTGAGCCAGCCAGCCATATTGAACAATTCATGCAGAAAATTTTCTCAACAAGCAGACAGAATCATCATGTGATCCCATCAAATAAACTTACTAGGACAAGCCAATTTCACCATGAACGAGCCAACTGGGCCCAGAACTTCAAAATCAAACCATGAAACAGCAGAAACCAATCAGCACATTAATCCAAGTCAAACAAAATCACATGCAGAAAAGCTTAATACAATCCCCAAATTTAATAAACCCTGCACAGATTTATCACAAGGTAAGGAGGTGGAAAACGCCTCAGAGTGGACTGGCTAATCACATGGAGCAAGTCCAAGGCAATAAGTGGGGGACTAGAGGCGGAAGGCCCATCCTACTGCTCCTGAGTCGCCGCAGGCACCTCAGTGTTAGTAGGGATGCTAAACATCGCAGGAGCCAGGGCTCAAGCGTCCTGAGCTAAAAAGCTGGACTTCCTGTGCAAACCCCCTGTAGACATCTTGGCCATCCAAGAGACCCACTGTCTACAGGGGGAAGAGGGATCCTGGGTGGCCAGGATCTCACCTTCCCAGTCAATATGGACGTCCCACTGTAGGGTGATCGTCCATAATAATAACAAAAAATTAAAAATTGTCAAATCCTCATTGCATTTGCATGGCTGCATCCTAACCGCAATGATCACAAATTAAAAGGCCACAATATCAATAGTCTTTAACTACCACTGTGCACCGCATCTGAGAGCAAACAATTCCTTGAATCCATCCTGATGCTCAACCTCCTACCAAGTACCATCCTGATGGGCCGATTTTAACTGTTGGGACAACCCCACCATGGGCTGATGGCCCAACCCAGGGGATACCCACCGAGACATGTTGAGTTCTGTGATGAAGGAATCCATTGGCCTGTATGACACCCTCCCCACCGGGTCTCCACTCCTTCCCCACATGACCCACCCCAGAATATGTGAGGGAACACTCATCTTGATGAGCTGCATCAACTACATCCTTGCACTGAAATCATGCTGCCCATTTATTACTAACTTTGCTACTAAAAATCAATTTCTCTGACCACCATCTGGTTTCAGTGCAGCTCATGCCAACCAGGACTCAAATGTGGATGTCGCCCTGGAGGAAGCTATCCTGGAGAATATAAAACTACCTGAAATTTCTGACTGGGTTGAGCACAAAGCTTTGAACACAAACTTAGCAACCCCATTCACATTGGATCCCATTGAAACTTGGGAAAAATACAAATATGAACTAATAGATAAAAATCGCCATCTTGCATCACGCAAATAAACCACAGATACCGCCACAATTATGAACACCCTGAGGGAGCTTGACCATCTAGAACTCAACACCCCAAAGTCCGGATACAGCCCAAACTGGGGGCGCAAATGGGAAAAAATTTCTGCCTGCCTAAACGCCCTCATCCATGAACACCAACACATAATTAAAGTGTCATGGAAAGGTAAGCACATAAAAGAAGACAAAACCTGTTCAGCGTTTTTCTTCTTCCAATACCACTCCTGAGGCAACTTGCCCTAGTGCACACAGGTCTTCAAAGCTGATGGAACTGTGGCAACTGACCCAATGGAGCTCAAGGCGGAAATTCACCTCTATTACACTGAGCTTTACCATGACACCCCATCTGACCCCCAAAAATTAAAAATTTTACACACCGCTGGACTACAGAGTGCACCGCCAGACTATAGTCTCCTAAACCTAATAATGCAGGAGGAGCTCTGGAATACAGTCCGTGGTGCACCGCATAGGATGTGCCCAGGCCCTGATTGGATACCCTACGAATTTTATAAAACATACTTTAAACATGTCTCCCCCTCCTCCTAGCGTTTATGAACCAGTGCTCGCTGGAGACCCGTCTCCTGCCTGGATGCCAGGACTCCTATGTCATTACCCTATTTGAAAAGTGCAACAGACTGGACCTGGCCAACTGGCACCCGATAGCACTCATAAACATGGACACAAAACTACTTACAAAAATTGTAGCTACCAAACTGGGCGCACTAGCCTCTAGTTCCCTATCACCCAGCCAATTTGGTTTTACACCAGGGCGCTCCATCTGGTCTAACATACACTCTATCGCCAATGTATGCCAATACAAAGTGACAGGAGCCCTGGTATTTCTTGACTAGAAGAAGACATATGACCACGTTAGCTGGCTATACTTAAAAGAGTGCATATACGCCTTCAACCTCCCACCCAGGTTCATCAACTGAGCGATGCTCCTCACAGAATCCGCCTCTATGGCTGTATGTGGCCCTGGCTTCCTGACTGACAGGATCACCCCACACAGAGGGCTCAAGCAAGGGGACCCCCTCAGCCCACTACTCTACAACTTCAGCTTTGATCCACTACTTCGCATTTCCAACTCATGCCTCATGGGCATAAATGCACAAGGCCAGCCCCCAGTCAAGATACTAGTTTTTGCAGATGACTGTGTGACAGGTATAGCTAACAGCAGTGATCCCCGACAGTTGGAACGCACCCTAGAGGAATACTCCATTGTTAGTAATGCATCACTTAATAAATTGAAAACTGAAATAATCCTCCTTGGAAATTACATCATCAACTGGACCACATCCCCCACTACACACAACCCAAGACGCAAAGACTCACTCATCCTACCCTTTGCATTACCCCTATCACTATCCTTGTCCGCCACCTTGGGATATGGCTAGAAACAGGGGGTATGCAAATGAGATGATTGGAAATAACCTACTGCAATGGATATCCAACCGAATCGCCTCACTCAAGGGTAGATCCCCTGAGTTAATGGGGTGAGTGGCATTTGCCAACTCGCTCATCCTCCTGATGCTGTGATTCCCCACACATGTGATCCTCTTCTTACCCACCCTTATAATGTCTATCCATGCACTCATCCAGGGCTGTCTGTGGCCTGGATCCTGCCCACCTGTCTGGATGGAAACGCCATATGGTCCACGCTCCTGTGGAGGCATGGGCCTAATAGATTTCGAGAACCATGCCAACCGCATCCTGGGCACCTGGATAGAGGAAGTGCTAACCCTGTACCCCCCACAACAACACTGGTCCAGGGAAGATAGGGCCAACTTCGCGCAAGCACTCAAAATACCTAACCCACACCATCCTTCTTGCCTACTAATGTACCTTTGCTAACCGCTCCAATGCAATGGTCCTGCACAGAACCCCCCTCACTTTGAACGCCTCCTACAAACCATCCGCCGCATGGGATGGACTAACTACCATTAGCACTGTGCAGGGAAGGGGATGACCCAGATCCCACTTCAGGATACGAAAGACAGAAGACCACCCCCACAAAGACATACTTTCCATGACCCCAACCATCGCCAGAATTAACTACCTAAACACTTTGGACATCCCCTATGACCTAGCCACACAGAAGGCAATATGGAGGATGACGCATCATCCACTCCTACAACCAAGGAGAAGAGCAAACGCCTGGCGCTGTTTGAGAAGGACCTATAGAATGGCGGACCGTTCCAACTCCCTCCACGCAACCTGTGCAGTATGTGGAGGAGAGGGCTCCCTACACCACCGCTTAGAAACCTGCCATTCTTCCAGAGCCATATGGCGAGAAGTCATGCGCCTGCTCAAGATCCAAGATGACCAGAATTTCTCTATCTCAAGGAGCCTCCTCGCACTCCAGCTTGTGTCTCCACTCCCATCTACCCTCCACTCCCTATTGATACCCATTGCAATGTGGACAATCCACACTATTGCCTTGGATGCGTTCAAGGGCACAGTCCCTACCATCCAAGTGGTTATCAATAGGTTCCACGTCCACTTACTGGAGCACTTCCAAGCCTGGCTCTATGGGTATATGAATCCAAGGCAGCAGAGACTCATAAAGTCATGGTTCCCACTCTGGTTCCTTCACACGGACCCCTTCCTTCACACCTGCTCCATAGTGGGGCAACCCCCTTGGAGTAGCACACCAATCCCCCCATACCTGGCGGTTCCAGCTGGCAACAGGGGTAGCCTATGTACCCCAGGGTTCCCAATCCTCTCTAATAATCGCTATTCTTCACTCCCCTCCCATTTTCACACATACATCGGTAATGCCCCTCCCTGGTCAGCTTGCCTCAGTTAAATAAAAAGTTACATGAACCCTGGTATTGATAATAGCTTAGGACTTTAGAAAATTAGCATATTTTCAGAGAGTATAATGGCATTATTTTTGTTTCATAAAACACATATGGTGGTAGTCTCAATGAAAAATCCCTGGATATGATGCTTTATTAGGTCAAACTTGCCATTTGTCTCTAGTAACAGTTTTGGGCGTTATAAACTCATTGCAATCATTAATATTTTCAGATACTAGGGAACCCTTGTCCTCAGTTAGTATAAGAATCGCTTACCGGTATGAACTATGTATTTTACTCTCAGAGCAATTATCTCACAACAATATCTCATAGCTGGGGTTGTCATGATCCAAAACTGAGTTGTCTAAGAATAGTGTACCAAACCTAAGTGGGAGTGAAGAATAAGAGCAGTAGACCTTGTACATTAAGGGCTGGCTGTTCCATAGCCATATATCTAGTAAATTGTGAGTAATTTCTATTTTTAACATGAGCTGGGAAGAAATAACATTTATTAAGGACCCACTTTTGATTAACGCAAGTATGGGGATTTTATGTTCCTTATAGGCGAACTGAGTTATCATGATGCTAAATTATGGTGGCAAAACAAGAACATGAGTAACTCATTAAAAGAATAATGATAAGTAAGTCAGCTTGTCAGCCCTAACTTGATTAACTTGTGAGGCCAACTTGCTGTGGAGGGGTTCTGTCCATACAACTCAACTTAGGCGACCTTCTGTAGGGACATGATCATCCTCACTATGTAAATATTATCCTGACGCTACTTAATTTAGTATTGCTGGCTCATTAAAACTGTTCATCGTTTTGCTGGCGCTATTTATGCTTGACACTCTTTAAGATAATTTTGTATGTTGACTTAACCTAAGACTCAGTGGAAACTTGATAACCTCTTCTTTGGCGATTTTGTACCTCAAGGTGTGCTCCTAAACGAGTGTCATTTCTTAAACAGGTATCAGATGTTTACTGTATTTTCTGCTCATTTCTTTAGATCCCAAACTCATTATTAGCAATCGCTTCACATAAACCTAAAATTATGTGGAAAACAAGGATAAACTTAGGAATCTGAGGCAAAGGATTTTTAAGAGTAAAATTAAGTGTTTTTATACTTCTGGTATATTTATTGATAAGAAATAAAGGTATAATGGAAAATAATTGGGAGTGGGGGTTTGTGATACTGTAGGGGCTTCATAAATCTCTAGTAAGTTTCTTCTTGATCTCCACTCTTATGTTTGCTTTTATCTTGCTCTATGCTTCAAATTGCAAGATCCATCTTATGGTGAACATCTCTGACCTAGAAATTCAGTGACCCCTTGCTCAATACAAGCTTCTGATTCTGGAGCAGCAGTACTTCTGGTAATTAATTTTTGCCTGATTTAATAATATGTTATTATTCTCATGATTTAGTTAATGGTGCTACTTTGATGCGCCTCAATTTGGTTTTCAATTGACTCTCCTAAAGTGACTATATTTTTTTCAGGTTATATTAGTATGGAAAATTTAAACACTTTCATTGGGGTAATTTGGCTTATTTATATCTTACCATCAGCAATTGTAATTTATTTTTAAAAATGTATAAATGGGGGATAATTTTAATAGATGTCATTGGCATCATTGAAATCATCCTAATGTTGTAAACTTCTCCATTCCTCTGGTATCAAATTATCTTGAAAAAATCATATGGTCAACAGACAAATTTCTTGAGCTTTCTTTATCTATAATAGGGCTGATTATCCCATCCTCGACTTGATCTTGTATAATTAAATCCTGAGGCTTAATTAATGGCGGAGTCTTTTCCAGAGGGAAAGGAATTACTTCCCATTACGCTCATGGTGCCTTAAACGACAATTATCAAGCTTTTTATTGACATAAGAAGATAGTTTGTTCATACAGATATACTTGGAGGCGTATTCAGAAACAGTAATTGATGTAGGTATAGATATAGGCTTGTTAGTAAAATTTTCAGCATGATGAGCTTTATTCTTCAGCTGAAAGCTTTTCTCAACTCCTCAGCAAGTTTTTCTACCATTAGCCTGCAGTGTGGCGATAAACTTTTCCATATGAGCATATTAGCATGATTTTTTATCTTGCCAAAATAGCATGCAAGCATGGCCACCTAGGGGTATACATGAAGTAGGGACTTTGTTCACAGTAGTTGGAGTGATATACTGAAGCCTCCTTCTTACTTTATCAAATGCACATAAAGTTTCTCTAGAGACTTACCATGTGTAATTGAACATCAGGCCATGTCTCAAAGGCAGAAGAAACTGTGGAGATGGTTTCATATATAGAAATACAGCTATTAGTAAAAAATGGTTTAGCGCTGACATAAAGTTGTGTTAGAGAAGTCAGCGGAAATTTCCCCATTTCTAAGGCGGGCACCATGAAAACCTGCAATTGGTTTAAGATGTTTAATTAATTCTGATTTTCTGAAGTAAGGCTGACTTTACTTGCGTCCAGGTTTGAAAGGCACACGATTATGGGGTCATTTTCTTATGGTTCTATGCAGAGGCAGGAATGGATATTACTAATTTTCTGTCTGTCAATGACTTCCTCCATTTCACTTTTTCAAGAATCCAACAATGTAATACTTTATTGATGGGGATAAGCCTCTACTTAAATGGGGTCAAAGCTAGAGTAAAAATTGACAGAAAGTTTTAAATAGCCTGTACTGTAGGTTTTCTTAGTTCTTAGGGCGATTTTCCCATTTTTTGGGCAGCTTCTTGAACCATTTGTCTTCCTACTTACTATATGTCCTCTTGCAGTTGTTTTGGAATTGGTCAAGGGCATTTGTATTGGCCTTTTGCTCCAATTGGACTTTTAGGGCGGAAATCTTAGTTTCAACTGCTACCTCATGCTCTTAGGTCAGTAGAGGATTCCTATACTGATTTGATAAACAGTTGGTAACCTTAGTAAATGCTCTATTAAATGAATCTCCTCATTAAGTTCCTCCAAAGTAAAGTTAGGGTTAAATAAGAGGCATTAGGGAGAACATCACACTCTCAGGCCATTGTTCCATCCGCTTATGTAAAGTTTTAATTTTCTCTGATATCTTAATTTTATAAGGATCTTCACCCTCAGCGTGGGGTAGTGGATTCAAGGGTCCATGTGGTCCCCAAATTGGTCATCTGGCCCTTTTTCTATTAAAACCTTCTGGCCCTCTAGGCCCTAAAACACCAAGGACCATCAGAACCATCAGCCCATGTGGGACCTCAAGGAATTTGAGCATTCAGGCCCTTGAGTTACCATTTTCATTCGGTTCTTAGCTTTGCTGTCAAAACCCTTTATTAAATGTCTCCACATGGAACAAGCGTTTTACAAAAGATGATTTGGGAGTCTGGTTTTCTCTAAGCATACTTGAGAAGAATTGTTAATTGAATATGAGTACTTAAGTTATGATTTGTTGTAGATGTTAAGTTTAGTGGTTGGCCATGTATCCTTTTACTCTTAGAGTCCAATAGCGTACTTAAGGTTTTGTGCGTTATTGTTGAGGCATTAAATATCTTGGACTGCCTCACACTTATTACAGATAAATGCTGAAGAAACTCTGTGGGGATAAAAATTACGGTTATAGTTTTTTATAATCCTGAATGACGTATTATCTTTTTGATGATGCAGTTTTACTAATGGATGAGGTCTGGAGGCCTAGTTATACAAAAAGGCAAAGGTAGGGCTCCACGTCATGGCTAAATCACTAGCACCCATGCTAATGAAACTTAAATTTTTTCATCTAGGAGGGTACCTCTTTGGGAGTGAGTTATTGAATCAAAATTTAATTGGGTAAATCTCATCCACTATTTCTGGATGGTAACACATATACTGTCAGGCTAAATATTACTGGTTATAATCTAATATGGGCAATCTAGACTCAAAGTTAAAATGGAACTCTAGAAAATTCAGGTTATACTAGTGGTGTTTTAGATTAAAACATATTAATCCATCTGGTGATAATTCCCTCCCCATTACAGGAGGAGATTTATTGATAGAAAATTATTTGAGGTGGGATGACCTTGGGACAAATATACCACACCAAGAATGTTTTCTAGCCAGCACAGGAGATTCATTGATAGAATTGTATCATTATGTGTTTAGTATTTTAATTATGAAACTTGGGTTCATTGTAGTGAGAACTAATCTCACATTCCCCTCTATAGTAAAGATAAATATTTAATTATTTTTCTTTTTCTACGGAGTTTTATTTGGAGATCCTAGATTTCTTTTTGACGACTTTTCATAGCATAATGGCTCCTGAAAGGCGATGGATAGGAAAATTAGCATTCATTAGGGTCCACAATAACAACTTTTCAGGGTTACAAGCTAAACTCTTTGTCATGAAATTACAAAGGAGTGTGGAAATGTTTGTTTAAAATCCATGTTAGAAGACCAAACACTTTATTGAATCAAAAAACGTTCAATATAAAGTGTGAGCGGACCTTATGACATAGAGAGCGCCTTGGTCCTTTTCAATCAAGATCTTTATTTCTCATTCAACACAAGGGCCAATAAGTGTTCAGTCTCATCCATTAAAATCCCATTTGTTGCAACCACATTATTTTGTGAATACCTAATTGAGGCTCAAGGCTTTGGGATACCAGTTATCCCAAAGATTGTGCCTTGGTCAGACCATATTGGACTATTCCTTTTCTGATTCATAAATTCCTATAATTTGTTATTTTACAAACGTTTCATTAATTTAATTAGTGGAAGAACAATTATTTTGTCAGTAATTAATTTTGGGTAAGAGCGTTCAAATCTTAAAACTTTATTACACAACAAATTGTTGTTTTTCTCCCCATTATAAGATTGACAGTGAAAATCAGTAAATGTTCGTAGGTTAGGTTCCCTGAAGGTGTAGCTTTTTTTTAGTACTAGATGGTCCCAACCCAAGAAGGTGTAGCTTTTGTTGTGGAAGATACCACATTATTAATATAGATTAATTCCTCGTCCTATTGAAGGAATGCGCCAGTATAATAACACCCCAGAATACAAAAATAAGATATTGAGTTGTGGACAAGGAAAATAAACCCTTTGATAGACAAAGATAAGCCAAAAAATTTTTTTCATTTGGTCAGGATGACGTCATGTGCAATACTTTGATACCCGCTGACTGTAGAAATTTACAGTATGGAGAATTTTACTATGATAAAGGCTATTAAAGTTGACCTCCTTTTATCCTTTGGGTGTCTGAAATAATTTGCAATTGGCCAGTGGGAAAGAACTTGCCAACTCAAATTACCAAAGTGGAAGCAATTGAACCTTCCATCCAGATATTGCCAAAAACGCAAACAATCACATTGAACGTTTATTGTAATCCTGCATTGAGGCACATCAAAGCATAGCCATCAACTGAACCTTAACTCAAGCAGCATATTAATAAATTGTGTACTAAAGGTATAACCAGAAGAGATAATGCTTCCCCATATCTAGAAGCGGGTCTTGAGCAATGGGCCACCAAACATCTTGGTTCATAGATTTTCACTGCAAAACTAAGCTATGTCTGAAGAATTAAATAAAAAAGATGCTGACACCAGGGCATAAAAAACCAGAAGCACTTAATTGGGGTTTTAAAGCCCTTACATTATTGCCAAACCCCACTCCCATAATTTCTAATTTACATTTTTATATATCTTGATCTCATACAAGGAGTACAAAGTTAATTCATTTTTTATTAAAAAGATCCTCAACCACAGAAACTTATGTTTATCCACGTTTTTAACTTATATTGGGTCTAAGTGAAGAGATCACCAGTAATTAGTCTAAGATCTAAAGAATCGATCAGAAAATACATTAACCAGTATGTTATCTGTTCAAGAAGAAAACAATCGTTTAAGAGATCACTTTGTGTTACTGAGAATGTCAAGGAAGAGGTTAATTGAGGTTTCCATTGAGTCTTATGTCAGGCCAATGTACTGATAATATGTTCAAGAGCGTCAACAAAAATACTGCTTAAGGGAGATTGTTAGTTCCAAAGAGCTAGTAATGTTACATCAGGAAGTATCAGAAGAAGATCTAATTTGTAATGATAATCATATATTTTCAGAAGATTTACTTGTGTCTAATCTGTGTGGAAAAGAACCAATCCACACCACGTCAGCTGGAAAAGCTAAGTGAGCAATGGTCAATGAGCTGTCTGTGGTGCTCAATGCAGGGGTGACACCATCAGACCATAGTGAATATCATGGGATCTTTTAAGAGCAGTTTAATAATGAAGATATGGAGGACTATCACAGTGAAGTTAACTCTGAAATTTAGGTGAGAGAGGAGGCAACCATATTTTAGGCTCCAACATTGAAACTAGAAGTATTAGATTAATGTAATCAGTTTGAGTGTTTCATGGTTAGCGCTAGAAGAGGCAACATTGCCGCTATACTAATTATGAGTGTAATTTCAGCTTTAATAAAGATTGAATTCACTATTAAAGAAATTGAAATAAAGACACTTATTCCATGAAAACGAGAATGTATTGAACCTACACACTTGGACAAACATGGAGAACGTTTAAAACAGAACGATTACATGCTGTACAACATGGAAAAGAATATGGATGAGTTGAAAGTTCAATTGCTTATTGTACCAGACCCTACCTCATCCTGAACAGCTACTTGGTTAGAGACACCGATCTTGGCTAAAAAATTGACTGCCATGCCAACGCACATGATGCATGCTGAACCTATAGAAGAGACCTGAACTTCAAGTCCTGGTTCAAGACAATGTATACACCTGCTATGGGATAATTGAAGATTTCCTACAGATGTATAAGAACAGTATGGATGATGCAAGTGATCACCATAAGGCTCACCACATATAAGGTTGTATGAGTCTTAAGACTTAATATATTCTCAGCACATGTTGCGACCTGGTTTACCCTTGATGGACTGAGGAACAATCTCTTGTTGGAGTTTGGAAGTGATCAAGACGTTTGAATATGTAACAAGACTTTGCTTGCTATGAAGATAAGTAAGAGCGAGTCAGTAGCTAACTCCGCTTCATGCTACTACCTAAAGGCTCAACGATTATGGGTAACAGGAATTTTGGATCTACCAACTATAAAATGGTGCTACTGAAACCCTAGAAATGCATCCTACTTTTATATGCACATAACCTTAGCCATCAAGGCTGCGATAAAACTAAAGGCCATCAAAGAGTCTTTACTCAATGTCCAAGGAACTTATAAGAAAGAATACAAGTCATCAAGATCGCCACTCAACAAAAGTGTAAGAGTTTCTATGTTAATCATGACAAGAGTGAGGAACCTAGAGATAAGTCTCCCAAACCAGTGTAATGTCAGTATAAGAGAGAATTTACTACAACAAGTGCCATAAACCTGGACACTGCTGGAGAGAATTTCCGATGAATGCCATCATGAATAAGGATGACCACTGATCAAAAATTACACTAATGCAGTAAACTTGGTGGATCTACACACTTAAGGGGAAAAGATCATGAAATGAAGATGTAGTCAGTGCAGGATACCACGTTCTAGGAGCACCTAGTGTGGTGGCTGGACCTTTGTGACTAAATGTTAATATAATTGATGGAATTGGATCAAATGATATCTACTTACCACGGCCATTTAACTTACCAGGATCATCAACAACGTTAAAGAAGAAAAGAAACTTGCGATGGATACTTTTAAGAGCATAGAACCAGATACAGCGGACAACACTAAGACCACATCAACGGGAGAAGCTTTAAAGCAGTTTTAAGAGTCAATTAATGATGTTGTTGGATTTTAGGAGTTATTATAGCTCGCTGGTGCTGTTTTATGCCATAATACCAACAATTAGGGGATGAATACCTACTTATTTTTGAAATTTAAACAAATACTGTAATATTAATAACTAGGTCTTTATGTAATTTTATTTGTAGTAATAATGGTATAGAAAATGAACCCTATCAATATTGGACCCTTCAATATTTAAATTTTATTGAGGGTCGAGGGAAATTTAATGAGACATTTGGAATAGCTTAGATTAGTTTAAATTGGGGAATATGGGATATAGCCTATCGAATTTTGGAAACTCATTTCTCTTTGGCTGAATGATGGATGATGATTATTATTGGCCAAGACATACCTGTGAGGTAATGATTTGATGTACTTAAGCCAATCCCTCTTGATAAATTTATTGCACCTTGGGGGACCCCCACCAAGCCTATAAAAGGGGATGGTTCCCATGTAGGTGCTTGAATGGACCTGGTTGTAGCTGAATAAACCATATGATAGATGCCCCAGGGTCCACCGCATGGTCAGAGTAATCTGAATACTCAGCTTGTATTTATTGCATGTAAAATATTCGAAATTGTGTTACCTCAATTTGTGGGGTTCCATCAAGAATTGTTCAGGGTCTTTTGGCTGATAAAATCGCTACTATCATATAAATCAGTCTCCTCATAATTGTGGACTTGTAAATTTCTGACACTTTCTCTTTTCATCCAATTGTTACCCACAACATTCTTATTCTGAAGCCTGGGAGGCAAATGTTTGAAATTACCCCCTCAAGAATGTTGGGGAGAATAGGGCTGAAGGAAGCGGCCATGAACTTAGTTGATGGTGAGTCCAGAAGTGAGGAATTTGATAGAATACTCATCCCCTTGCTTGTATGAGACTAAAACTGGCCCTTTCCAAATAGAGCCGAGATTTTCACTTCTTGGAGTAAATCAGTTGTATTATATAGTTTCGATTCTGATACTTGGAATGAAGGAAGAGGTGCCCTGAGCTCAAGCAGCTTGGTAATCTTTAGCAACAGTCTTTGCTAGATTAGTCATAGCCTACGAATGTAATTGGATGATGTGTTAAGCCAACTTTT
This sequence comes from Massospora cicadina, assembly GCA_022478985.1. Lineage (NCBI taxonomy): Eukaryota > Fungi > Entomophthoromycota > Entomophthoromycetes > Entomophthorales > Entomophthoraceae > Massospora > Massospora cicadina. The sequence continues at coordinate 413,021 of JAKSZP010007880.1, forward strand.
TCATGGCATTTACAAAAATCAGTCCGCCCAGAGAGAATATCCTTTGCTAATAATGCTGGAACCCCAGGATCTCGCCCATATAACACATAGAAAGGGGACATATTTAGGATGCAATGGTAGCTAATATGGTAGGCCATGAGGGCACTGGGCAAGTAGAGATCCCAGTGGAGAGGGTCTGAAGTGGCCATTTTGCATAAAATAGAGACCAGGGTTCTGTTAAATTTTTCTACAGCACCATTTGTGGATGATATAGGGGATGAGAAGAGTTGTTGAGATCCCATACAAGCGGCGAGGAGATTTACCACTTGTGAGGTAAAAGTTTTCCCATTGTCACATTGGAGGACCTGGGGGCACCCATGCTGTCAGGCAAACAGCAAGTAAGAATTAGACTGGCCTGCCAGCCCAGATGCCAGAGAATCCGAACAGCAAACCAGAATGCCCAAGGCACTGCTGCTGATATGATGAATATGGAACCAGAAAGGAGTTCCACCAATATCTGCCAGTGAGCCAGAATTTCATAAAGGCACAAGATAAAGTACCAGATGCACATGACTATTAACCCCAAGGGGTACAAGTACGTTGGCGGATAAGGTGGCCTAATTTTCAACATATAAAACTAAAATTTGGGAAAGATTTTTTAATGGAAATTAAGAAAAAAATTGACCAACAATTTTCTCATTGCGATGCACTGATTAAATAGTAGTCAATCTGGGGGAAACACAAGCTGGGATCAGGTCCCACAAATTCAACCTAACGTGAGAATTATTTGGGAATGTGTGGGTTAGTTCCCTGGAAACCAACATTGAAAAATTGGCGGTGGGATGAGTCACTGTCAGGTCAACCTCATGTGTCTGAACCAAGGCTTGGCTACATTTATGACGGTTGCTGTGACGGCGTTTAGCCCAACAAGTGGCGGGATCCCCCAAGGCCACCCCACATAGGGGTGGGCCCATTTGATTGTGAATGGGTTTGGGACGCCCAACCCACCCATGCTCAGTCACTGAACCATTCGTTTGGTCCATGACATGACATCAGGCGCAACACCTGTTTTTTCAGCAAGAAGTTTCAGAACCTAGTCAATGGTGTCCAGTGCTATTACCTGCCCATCAGTGGTGATGCCTGACAGATTTTCAAGGGGGAGATTTATCTGATCATCATGTTAACTGATTCACACCCGTCAGGCATTCTGACTGATAAATCAGTCTTCATACCTTTTTGACCATTTAAAATCTGAGCATTGGGCTGATTGCCTCTTGAATTGGTTTTGATCGATATCATTTCAATGATCTCAGTGCAAATTTCTCTGATTCCCCATAACAATTCTAACCAGGAGAGTGTGGGTACTGGGAGCAGTAACCAAAGTGGAAGAGCTGTTACCCAGCGCTCGTCTACCACGTGAGCAAAATTGCCCTGAGTAATGAGGGGTACAGTCATCCTCTTCGGTGCCTTCTTGCTTGGAAATGGATAAATGGCCTGATTGACACCCAGAGGATATTCACCGGGACTTACATTACCCTTTCCTTTTCCCAAGGGAAGAGCCCCACCACTGGGGAACTGCATGAGAGCCACATTCTTGTGCGCCTTGTGTAACTCGATTGCCATAATAGTCATGACTTTTTTTTGGGGGGGCGGGGAGCATTGGGGTGGGATATGTGAAAAGCCTCAACCAGGTCCATGCAATTTGCGCGATCGCGCGCCTTGACCCAATTGTTTTCATAGGCCAGATACCCTTTCCAGGCCACGAGGTATTGTACAGAACGTTGGGATTTCCGGGATGCCATGATAGCATCTACCTCAGCCTCCTCCTCATTTTTGACGATGATTGGTTCTAGTTCCATGGGAATTGCACCCTTGAAGGGTGACAACTGGGAAACATGGAAAATGGGATGCTGCTTTCAATGCGCGGAGAGCTTCAATTGGAACGCCCCATTACCCAATACCTCCTCCACCAAATGGGGACCCAAGCATTTACTGGCGAATTTTCGGGAAGGGGCCTGGATTTTTAAGTGATGGGTGTCAAGCATAACATAAGAGCCATTTATAAGCTTGTGACCTGGAAGATTCTTTTGATCTGAAAACCACTTGTAGTCATCTATAGCTTTGGTGAGGTGTTCCTGCACTAAGGCTTGAGTCAACTAATATGAGCAGCATGGTCCATGGCAGCTTTGACCTCTGGCCACAAGCACGGTCTAACCAAAAATGAAGGATTATAACCCAACGTTGTTTTGTAGGGGAAAACCCCATGGACGCATGGGTTCCATTATTGTACGTGAATTAGGTGAGGGGGAGATCATCGCCCAGGTATCCTGCGCGGCTGCAGCATAGCAACGCAGGTACTGTTAAAGAACTTGATTGAACCGCTCAGTCTGGCCATCAGACTGAGGATGATACGCCGTGGAGCAACAGGGGGATATTTTCAGGATTGATAGGAGTTCACTCCAAAACTGCGCGGTGAACTGGGAGCCACGGTCACTGATGATCTCCTGGGGGAGACCAAACATCAAAAACACATGGCGTATGAAAAGGCGGGCAGTTTCTTCAGATGTAATCGCGGAATTGCAAGGTATAATTAGGGAAAATTTTGTGAAGCGATCCACCATGACCATCACCACTGTGAACCTGTTAGAGAAGGGAAGCTCGACAATAAAAATTGACAGACATAAATGTCCATGGACCCTCAACCTGCTGTGAGGGGTGCAGGAGGCCGTTTTTGCCAGAGCGATCCAATTTGGCCCTGGCACAAGTAACACAATCAGTGATCCAGGATGAAACTTCTTTTGACAAACCTGTCCAATTGTAATTCCGTTTGATCAAATCGTTGCATTTCTTGGAACCAGGGTGACCAACCGTGGGGGGATTGTGATGTGCGCGAAATACCTCAGTTCAGAAAGAGGGGGAAACCAAAACGCGAGATCTAAAATATATAAGGCCCTCCTTCAGTGAGTATAGGGAGAGTTTATGCTTCTGGTGAGATAACTGCTCAACCAACTCCACGCCCTTAGGGAAGGCCATTTGACTGGCTAAGATCTGAGCAACTAATGGAGCATTGAGGGCCAGAGCGATGGAAGAAACAACAGGTGGAACAATTGACAAGATTTGGGTAGTAGGAATCACAGCAACAATGTCCACTTCCTCCATGTCTGCAGAACTGTGGGTGGGGATGCAGCTGAGAAAGTCAGGAAGTACATTTAGTGCACTTTTTACGAATTTGTATTTAAAATTGAAACTACACAGATCCCAATAGGTTTGGGCTTGCCAGTGTGCCAATTTTTGGGGTTTATGAAAGAACAACATGGCCTGGTGATCCATGCGAACCATTAATTCATGTTAAGCACCCTGTAACAGGTACCTCCAATGAGTTAAGGCCCATGCAACAGCTGCCAACTCCATGTCATAAATAGCCCAAGACTGTTCTGTAGAAGTAAACTTCCTGGAAAAGTAGGCGACCAGGTGTTCTAAACCATCGTGCTCCTGGAGCAACACTGCTCCAACAGCTACTGATGACGCATCACATGCAACAATATATGGCTTGGTGGGATCAGCATGTTTTAAAATGGGAGGGGATACAAACACCTCTCTAATCGATCTGAATGCCTGTTGGAATTCATCCATCCAGCAAAATGGTACATTTTTTCATGTGAGTGGGTGGAGTAGGGCGGCGAGCTGTGAAAGTTCGGGGAGAACTTTTTTAAGAAAATAATGGTTCCCAAGAAACTCCATAGTTGTTTCTGGGTAGTCAGAGTTGGCCACTCCTGGATAGCATCCAACTTATTGGGAGGGATTGTGACACCATCTTTAAGGATCAGGTTCCTGAGGAAAGTGACCTCCTCCTTATAAAACTAACACTTGGAAGGTTTGAGGAACAGCCCTGCCTTATGCAAGGCGACCACCACCGCTTCCAAGTCAATAGCGTGTTGTTTGGGAGTCAGGGAGTGAATCAGAATGTCATCAATGTATGCAACAGCGCAGGTGAACCGGAGGTCACCCAGTACATTGTTGATCATCCATTAGAACGTAGCAAGAGCATTCTTCAGCCCAAAAGGCACTACACGAAATTTGGAAAATTCCAGGCTTCATCCAAATTGCTGTTAACCATTCCTGCCCTTCCATTACCCGAATTTGGTTGAATGTGTTAACCAGATACAGCTTAGAGAATACATGGGATTTGGCGATTGCCTGACTGATTGTCTGCTCCAGAGGCAAGGGGTAGGGATCAGTAACCATTATTTTATTCAGATGACCATAATCCACACAGGGACAGAGAGAACCATCCGCTTTTTTAGCGAAGATGATGGGGAGGCGACAGGTGAGGTTCCTTGAACAACCAACCTTTTCTCAACATATCGTCCAACCAGGTATTGAGTGAAACATCTTCCTCCGCTGTATGGGGATACAACGGACAGTTGATGTTCATTAATTCCACAGTTGTCTGAAACCCACAATCAAACCTGGTGTTTAGGCAGACGTTCCGCCTTTTCCATGTCAAAGATTCTTTAATAGTGCATTAAGCTTTTAGGAAATCCGCCGTAATGCCCGCAGATGTGACCAGGGTAGTGATAGAGCTGGTTCCTTGTATCTTTTAAGGGTGTTAATAAAAGGGAATTCTCCCTTTGATTGATCATTTAGAAATGACAACGTATTGGACTCTAAATGAATATTCACATGTTGTCATCACCACCACCCCACACCTAAGATCACCGGAAACACCAAGTTTGGCATAGCTGAAAAGTGATTTCAGAAGCTGAATTGGTGGATTGAAAAAGGTACTGGTCAGCGAACAACATATGAGGGCTGATAAGCAGATGAGGCCACCAACACTGAGGATCGCGCATCCAATTCCAGTTCTAATTGTTGTGCCAACTCAACTCTCATAAAATTTCTTGCAGCTCCAGTGTCCACCAGGGCCTCAAAGGAGACGTGATGGGACCCAACACTAATCTTCATGGGCACTAAGAAGTAAGCGTAGTTTCCTTTTTGGTAGATGTGGATGAATCCAGTGATACCGACGAGATGGTGGTGGGGTTAGGGGAAACCACTGGGTAAATAGCCGCTGCAACTATGAGTTATGGTTTTGGAGTTTTAAGTGTGGATGGACTAATGTGATCAGAGATAATCTTCTTTACAACCTGGTTCAATTGGAAGGAAGGAACCATTGCTGCGCCAATAAACGTGAGAAAAGCAGAAATGGCTGAGGATAATGGTTGGTCAATTATGTCAAGCAAACAGCAAGTAAGAATTAGACTGGCCTGCCAGCCCAGATGCCAGAGCATCTGAACAGCAAACCAGAATGCCCAAGGCAAAGCTGCTAATATGACGAATATGGAACCAGAAAGGAGTTCCACCAATATCTGCCAGTGAGCCAGAATTTCATAAAGGCACAAAATAAAGTACCAGATGCACATGACTATTAACCCCAAGGGGTACAAGTACATCGGTGGATAAGGCGGCTTAATTTTTAACCCATAAAAACTAAAATTTGAGAAGGATTTTTAATGGAAATTAGGAAAGAAAAATCGACCAACAATTTTCTCTTTGCGATGCAACTGATTAAATAGTAGCTGATTTGGGGGAAACACAAGCTGGGATCAGGTCCCACAAATTCAACCTAACTGGAAAATTATTTGGGAATGGGTGGGTTAGTTCCCTGGAAACCAACATCAAAAAATTTGGTGGTGGGCTGAGTCGCTGTCAGGTCAACCTCAAACATCCAAACCAAGGCTCAGCTACGTTTCTGATGGTTGTCACGACGGCATTTAGCCCAACAAGCGGCGGGAATCCCCCAAGGCCACCCCACATAGGGGTGGGCCCATTTGGTTGGTAATGGGTTTGGGACGCCCAACCCACCCATGCTCAGTCACTGAACTGTTTGTTTGGTCCATGACATGACATCAGGCGCAACACCTGATTTGTCAGCAGGAAGCTTCAGAACTTAGTCGATGGTGTCCGGTGCTATTACCTGCCCATTGGGGGTGAAGCCTGACAGATTTGGGAGGGGAGATTTTTCCAATTGTCATGTTAACCAAATTGCACCCGTCAGGAAATCTGACCAATAAATCAGTCTTAATACCTTTTTGACCATTTAAAATCTGAGCATCGGGATGATTGCCTCTCAAATTGGTTATGATCAATTTATTTTGACAATCTTGGCGCAGATTTCTCTGATTCCCCAAAACAGCTCTACTGAGGAGGGTGTGGGTACTGGGAGCAGTATCCAAAGTGGGAGAGCTGTTACCCAGCACTTGTCTACCACGTGAGCTATATCTCCCTGAGTAACGAGGGGTACAGCCATCCTCTTTGGCGCCTTCTTGCTTGGAAATGGGAAAGTGGCCTGATTGACACACAGAGGACGTTCACTGGGACTTACACATGCCAGCTGAAGATGTACTGGTGTAAAAAGGTAGCCGTGGCTTTAGCAGTCTGAGTGGGAAGAGCAACAGCTTCAACCCATTTAATAAAATGATCAATACTGACCAAGATATAGTGATTTCTACCTGTAGTTTAAAGAAGAGGACCTACCACGTCCAAACTTATGGTGTGGAAGGGTTGGTGGGGCGTCATAGGTTGATACTGATATTGGGTCTTGTAGCTGTTGAGTAATTGACTGGGCCTAATTGTCAGATATTTGATAGGGACATAATAAGGTTAGCTGTTTAAAAACTTATTATGGATCATATTAGATATCAGCAATTATGGACCAGATATATTCTAAGCTTATGCAAAGCTTAGAATCCGCGGCCTAGCAATTTCACTTAATTATATTTGACTATGATGACACGGGCTCAAGGGCTTTGCTGGTTAGGTCAGACTTAGATTAAGTTTTGACTTAATGACTCGGGCACCTAGGCTTTGTTGGTCTATGTCAAAGTTAGTTTTTAATGTCAGTCGAGTTTTTGATCAAATTAATTACTAATTAGTGATATGAATCGCCTTAGTATGTGCTGCTGATTGCATGTGAAAGCGTTTTGGTTCAGCTATTTTGAAGATATGACAAAACATCATCTCAAGGATGATGATGGTGTTTACTCTGACTTGAGGCTGAGCATGATGCCCTGAGTCAAAGTATTTGTAGATGTCATTACAAACTTTTTATGTGGCCAAGGGTCACTGAAAGTAAGGCGTCATGGGTAAGATGTGGTTAACATTGAACCCTATAAATAACCCTTGCATTTACACTAATAAAATCATCCTCTAACTTCTGGATTAAGTTTATAATTTATCTTATAAACTTTTGCATTATTACTTTATTTTATATTAAAGTCAATTTTCACTTGGGATCAGTAGGATCAGGGCAGCGTGCCATTGTCCAAGTGAAATGACCGGGTATACAATTGAAGTATTACCAAAAAGCTATATCATAAATTTAAATTCACCATCTTATCTATTGTCCTCATACAATAGATGCTCGAAACCACATCCCACCCTCAAAGAAGAACCAGCCCTCTAAGCAGACACCCAAATTCAACAAGTGGCGCTCATGGCTGTGACCACAGATGGTGATCGCGCTGAACAGGGGAGCAATCCCAATCAATTATTCAGAACCATCTGGGCCCAATGTAACACTGAAATGACTGTGTCCAAGAAAAATTGGGAAAAAGTACCCATTATTACCTATCCTGATGATCCCATTTCACCTGAAGAGCTGGAACATCTTGAGCAGCAGTTGTTAAGAGGGTATCAATTAGGACAAGGGCCTGCGGATAATAGTAGCAACCCTTTTTACCGTTAATGACAGCAAGGTGTGTTGTGGATGAGATATCTTGCTCATCATCAATTAAGTGTAGCTCAGATCTGAAACAATTTAATTGGGATAGAGAATATCGCCCAATACTTAATTGAATTCATACATCCCACCTCTAGAAATTCTCAGATGACAATCGCCCACCATCATGCAGCCATTACTGAGTTAGTGAACTTCTCTCGCAACTTCAGCCAGGTGGGCCAAATTTTAAATGAGCAATTGGAAGCCAACTTTGGTGAGGTCTGTTCGAGTTTGGAGGCAAATCAAAACTTAGCCACTTGGGCTAATGACCGGGTAGCTTTATTAGCACAAGAGCTAAATGACAGATTACATACTATCTTTGAAAATTTCTTAGAGGAAAAGAGGAGTCATCAAATCTTGGGTCAGCAATATCACTCAGACTTCAATTAATGCTTCAGAGTTTATGAGGCTTAATCACAAAGCCCCTCAAGGCACAATTAAATGATAACGATGAATTCTGTGACCAGTATTGATACCTGTTCACCCAAATTTCGCAATTGAAGGATGAATACACCGGAAAAATTAATTACTGGCAAACACAATTCAAGGACCAATGGGCAAAAAATGAAAAAAATCAAGGCTCTATTGATCGTCTTAATCTACAGATCAATAATCTCAATGATGATGTTAATATTACTAATGAGTCAAACAATAATCTCCATGGAGAATTAAACCAGTGCAAGAAGGCCATAAAAGAAAAGAACCAAGTAATTTTCACCTTGCAGCTACAAGCTACTAGCCTGAATGAGGAAATTGCAAAATTAAAATTAAAAAACTGAAATCATGTCAATTGGGAAAACAAAATCAGCGAGCAAATTTGAGCTCTGGATGATGGGCATTGTCAGTGTGCTACAACCCACTTGACTGGAAATTCTTCCGAATATTATGATGATGAAGCTTCAGAAATAGCTAAGAAATGGATTCTGGGCCACATTGACAACTGCCTAGCAATAAGGTTGCCTTGGCCAACCCTAGCGCCTCAAACTGGGATATGATGCCCCAACGCCCTAGTACGCCTGGCTCTAGTCAACCTAGAAGTAATCTTGATAACCAGGAATGGGGAATTGATAATTATATACCAGCAAACCTGCCAGCCTTTGACAAGAATGGAAGTATTACCACATTTGTCAAACGTTTTAAATGGCCATGCATGGGGCCAGCAACCACAACAAATCAGCCACCATGATTAACTACTTGGATGAGTGGAGCATTGAGTTGATTATGCCTCACATTAATGAAAATCCAACATATGCCAAAGTCAAGGAGGCCGTGCTTCATGAAAAAGGAGGTCCAGAACGGATGTCAACCACAAAATCCAAGCTTATGAATATCAGCCTTAAGAAAGACGAAGCAATCGATGAATTTGTGGATCAATTCTATTGCAAAGCTCAGGTTCTCTTAGGTGCGCAGGCTATGGTCGATTTTGATGCCAAAATTGCACTAGAGCATGCAGTAGAACCTTACCCTAATCTATCAAACACCATATTGCCTGCTTTCACGCAAAACCTTGAGACATCTGAATTGGTTGACTACTTGCGCAGATGCTCAAAAAATTATTGCCCTCCTAATACTAGTTACAAATTGGGAACTGCTGCCTTTTCTGGAAAGCCCTTCAAAAACCAAAAAAAAGAAGATTTACAGTAATTCGCCTATAAGAAATGAGCAAAACTCGAATGCAAGAGCCCCACAGCCAGTGAGTGAAATTACTTGCTTTAATTGCCATCGTAAAGATCACTATGTTTCCTGATGCCATCAGCAAAATGTCAACATAGTCCTTCCCAATACCGTGCAAGAGGAGGGAAAAGAACAAGCACTATAGATGCGGGACGATCTATTGTGCCTAAGACACTAGTCCCACCTGATCAACAAGAAAACAATGGACATGGGGCCTCATTAGACAATGAAATTGATTCTATTTTAGTATCAAACGAAGATTTCTTAAACGTACATGCAGTAACTCGCTCCCAGAGTAAGGTTGTCATACCTGAAGCCTCTGAGGTAGTCACTAAACCCTATGTGTAATAAATACTTGAGAATATTCCAGTCGATGGGCCAAGCAATGCAGCAGATACCCCAAGCCTGAAAGGGGTCAATATAGCAATGCCAATTGACACATTCATCAATGAATGTCCCAGTATTGAGAAATACTCTGAAGCACACTATTAACTCCCTGGATTCTTCCCATATTCACTTAGTAAACTCTATTTATTCTTATTACTCTGAGTGCACTTAGTGGATATTCTGGTCAAAAAGGTTAAAGTTGTAGCTATTGTTGATAGTGGAGCACCTGTATACATTGTTTCCATAAAGCTGGTTAAGAAACTGAAAATAGCTCCAGATATTGACCATCATCAAGAATATGGGACCGCAGGCCTTAATAGCACTAAGAGTGAAGGAGCTTACAGCGCTTTGCCAATGAGATTTGGAGTTTTGGTAGTAGCTGCACCTGCTATAGTGCTTCCAAACGCCAATTATAACATATTAATTGGAACTAGTTTTTTAAGGACCTATGGGATTATATGCAATTTTAAAAAAACATCTTGATATTGGGCCAATCACTTCCAATTTATTACTCTCACAATGATACAAATCCCAAAAGCTGTCATAGGAATTTTATCAATATATCTTATGCCAATAGGATAATACCAGTAGGGTATATTCAGAGGGGGAGTCAAAGTCGCCCCATGCCAACTTCCATAAACAAAAATCAAGGAATACCACTACATGTGAATAAGGATGCGACAATAGCTCCAGGCCATCAACTGGTTATGAGAACTGGGACCACACTGAATATTCCAGAAGGACTGTATGGGGAGGTCATACCCCCATGGCATCATTCTCCAATGGAACCTAGTGTAGCGCCTGGAATACTTATACCAGGGCACGGAGGGATTGATGTCTTATTAGCAAATTTGACTAGCCAAAATATTAAGGTCAAGAAATTTCAAGTAGTCACTTTTGTGCACCTACTTCTGAGGGATGAGTTAATATCAGCTGTCAACTTTGGTGATTTATCTGAGTTCATCTTACCAACCCAAGCCCTCAGGGCACATGCAATAATACCCTGAGAATCGTTCTCTGGATTATTGGAACAACAGAAGGATAAAGCACTAGAGTTATTTGAATGATACTCCGGAATTTTTCCAAAGATGACCAAGATTTAGGTTGTGCAAATGGAATTCAGCATTTCGTGGATACTAAGATCATATGCCTATTAGAATAGTGCCAATTTGGCACCCCAGAGCCAGTAACAAAATAGTTGGTGAAGAGTTAGAAAAATTGCTGAGCAGAATTATAGTGTCTTTCAAAAGCCCGTGGGCCAACCCCATTTTAATTGTAAAGAAAAAGATGGTAGCAATCGAGTTGGGATTGATTATTGACGCCTCAATGCCATTACAAAAAAGGATTCATATCCTTGCCCAGAATTGATGATGCTTTGGACCGTCTGGGAGGAGCAAAATACTCTACCACAATGGACCTCATCTCCAGATATTGGCAAATTGAGTTGCCACCAGAGGAGCAGGAAAAGTGCGCGATGATTGCTGCTCAAGGGCTTTTTCAACTGACACGCATGCCCCAGGGGCTGTGTAATGCACTGGCAACCTTTCAGAATGTAATGGACACGATTTTGGGGAGCCTAAAATAGTCCTGCGTTCTGGTGTACCTGGATGACATCAATGTCTTTTTGCAAACGTTTTCCAAACATCTGGAGCACCTTGAGCAAGTGTTCGAATGTCTGTTGAAGGCCAATATGAAGATGAAACCTAGAAAATGCCAAATCTTTAAAGAACAATTGGAATACCTTAAGTTCGTCATTGATTCCAAGGGCTTGTGGCCTCAGCCTCAAAAGGTGGAGGCGATTAACAAAATGCAACCTCCAATGGGTATGAGAGATGTCCAAGTGTTCTTAGGCATGGTAGGATACTATCAAAGATTTGTGGTAGGGTTTGTGAAGATTGCCGAGCCTCTATTCCACTTGCTACAAGGAGGAGTTCATTTTTGCTGGGCAGAGGAATGCCAACAAGCCTTTGAGGCTTTGAAAAACAAAATGAGCTTGGCGCCTATCCTCCAATATCCCAATTTCAGCAAACCTTTTATCATATAAACTGACGCCTCGTTGACTGCAATTGGTGGTGCGCTATTGCAGATTGGGGATGATGGCGAGGAGCATCCAGTCGCTTATTGCAGCAGGACGCTGAATAAGCATGAGCATAATTACACGGTGACAGAAAGAGAATGCCTGGCTGTCATCTATGTTTGTAAACAATATCAGGTTTACATTCATGGCACCAAATTTCAAGTAGTAACAGAATACCGCTCATTATTATGGCTCCACAATCTCAAGGAACCTGAAGGATTGTTAGCCCGCTGGGCTCTGAAATTACAAGCGTACAATTATGAAATTATTCATAGAGCTGGAGTGGCCCATCAAAATGCAGACGGACTATTGCAACTTATTGTAGCTGTCCTGAGCAGTCTGGCCAATGAGCTTCATAAAAAAATGATTAACTGAACGTATGAAGATGAACCACCTGAAGTTCAAAAGGAGATCAAGAAAGCATTAATTGACACCAAATATTGAAATGGAATTCTATACAAACTTAAGCCTGATGGACAACGTCAAATCTTCCTAAAACCTCATGACCAAATGGAGATTATTACATAAGCACACAAGGCCATCAGACATGGGGAATGACTAAGACGCTAGAATTAATTCAAGCAAGTTACTATTGGGATTCCATGCGATTTGATATCCAAGATGTGCTCAAGAAATGTCATTCATGCCAAATCGCAAAACCTATGAAGTCAGATGTGAAATATTGGCTGATCAAACCTGACTGGGCCTGGCATACCATGTCAATTGATGTAATTGGCCCTTTACCGGTGAGTAACCTAGGCAACAAATACATAATTGTTGCTATCGACCATCTAACAAAATGGGTGAAGGCAAAAGCAATTTGAGACGTCGGGGCCCTAACTACTGCCAAGTTCATTATGGATAATATTATCTATAATCACGGATGCCCTCAGAAGATATTGACAGATAATGGCACAAATTTTTTTCCCAAATGGTACAATGGCTAAATGAGTTGATGTCTATCAAAGGAGTGTTGTCAACACCATACCATCCTGAGACTGATGGTATGGTAGAGCAAGTGAATGGCACTTTAGTCGGCATTTTACGCAAAACCGCAGCCTTGGCACCTTCACAATGGGCAACTTCAATTTAGTGTGACCATGTTTGCTTACAATATTGGACACCACAGCAGCACAGGCCACTCTCCATTTTGACTTTTGTATGGTAGACAGCCCGCTCTACCTCCATTATTATACTCAGTAATCAGTTCACCCAACGCAATCAACCCAAATAACTATGTCAAGCAACTGGTGAAGACCCTAATCAAGTTTCAATTGGAAGCTTATCAAAATGCAATTAGTCAAAAACTATTCAGATGAGCTATGATGATGCCAAATGGACTACAGTGAATAAGTTTAATGATGTAGATTTAGTAGTATATTGTGACACTCATAGTGCAGGCCGCGCACACAAACTAGCCATGCTCTGGAAGGGTCCATCTATCATTTTGGAGAAATCATCTGAAGATGTATATACCATTAAGGATCAAGGCAGCTGGGTTGTGAATCAAGTACACGCTAAGTTCTGGCCATATCATAAAGAATAATAAAATAAAGAAATAATAATAATAATAAAGAAAAAGAAAAAAAATATAAATAATAAATAATAAATAATAAATAAAATAATAAAAAGTAAAAAAGAAATAATAGTAGTTGTAAGTCATAGAGTTTATTTTGTTAAGTTGATGCCTCACTGGCATTAGATCTAGGTTCCCCCTCTTTGGTAGGGGGAGGAGAGAGCAACGGAACTGAGAGAGGCGAATTTCATACAAATCCTGACTATCTAGACCCTGGTGGAGATGTGCCAAACCCAAGAAAGCTCAGCACCAGGCATGCTGGCCCTGTCAGCTTAGGAAAAGCCATCGAACTAAAGGGATAGTCCATTGGTAGGAACTTCAGAATAGGTGGGAGAGATTCAACTCTGGAGTAAATGCCATCAAAAGGAAGACACAATCGGCAAGAAGACTCTCAAGGCAAGGGTAAATGGAGGGGAGGAACTCCTTCACATGAGACATTTGGGAATGGGCCTCATCTAATACCCTGCGCATGTTGGGCACAGTATCAGTGGGGAGCAACGAAGGAGGGAAGCGAATGCACGCACCCAAAAGAGCCATCTGGGGGACAAACTTCTCAGGAAGCCCCTTAGCCAAGCTCTTACAAAGGGCTCAGTATAGCACCAGGATGCATTGATCCTTCGAAACCTAAGTCTTGAGGCCCAACATGACATGAAAATTGGTATGAACCAAAGCGGGTTTACACCAAATCCTAGCAACAGAATTAGCAAAAATAAGGGCCTGGTTGGCCTCAAAGATATAGTAAGTGGCAACCTCATAACCGGTTGCAAGTGTGGATGACAAGTAGGTGTTCACAAGCTCTGACATCAAGTTGAGCTCAAGACTCAACGAAGCCACACTGCCCATGTGAAGGGAGGAAGCAAGACTTTTTGAAGGGAAGACATTGAAAAGTGAAAACAAGAAGTTTAGAAAAAGATCCCCATCTAAGCGAATTGATCTCAGATCAGGGTTTCTATGGACTGAACGGCTTCAGAAGGCCAAAGAGATACTAAATATGTCAAAAGGGGATCCCGCTCGACCCATTGGGATGTTTGACTAACTGCACCTGAAGCCACGGAGGCTTGTTCAGGTTGATCAATTGATGCTATTGCAACGGGTTGTGAAACTGAACTTTCTAGTATTGTTGAAGCATAGCTGGTTAACCTAGCTTGAGGAACCATGGGCAACACGCCCAAGTTGACAATAGCTTGCTGCATGGACTTGCTTAGCCTTAGGAAGGATCGTCAGTCTGAGGCAGAAAGGCTATTGAGATAATGTTTGTACTTGGAGGAGCGCGAAAAGCCAGACATTGTGAACTGAGAAGAAGGGTACCCACCGCTTATATCCAGTCAAGGCGGGGGAAATGTTGAGTAATTGACTGGACCTAATCATCAGATATTCAATAGGGACATAATAAGGTTAGCTGTTTAAAAACTTTTTATGTATTATATCAGATATCAGCAATTATGGACCAGGTATATTCTAAGCTTATGCAAAGCTTAGAATCCGCGGCCTAGCAATTTCACTTAATTATATTTGACTATGATGACATGGGCTTGAGGGCTTTGCTGGTTAGGTTGGACTTAGATTAAGTTTTGACTTAATGACTCAGGCATGTGAGCTTTGTTGGTCTATGTCAAAATTAGTTTTTTAAGTCAGTTGAGTTTTTGATCAAATTAATTAAAATTAGTGATACGATCGCCTTGGTATGTGCTGCTGATTGCACGTGAAAGCGTTTTGGTTCAGCTATTTTGAAGATATGACAAAACATCATCTCAAGGATGATGATGGTGTTTACTCTGACTTGAGGCTGAGCATGATGCCCTGAGTCGAAGTATTTGTAGATGTCATTACAAACTTTTATGTGGCCAAGGGTCACTGAAAGTAAGGAGTCATGGGTAAGATGTGATTAACATTGAACCCTATAAATAGCCCTTACATTTACACTAATAAAATCACTCTTTAACTTCTGGATTAAGTATACAATTTATCTTTTTAAACTTTTTGCGTTATTACTTTATTTAATATTAAAGTCAATTTTCACTTGGGATCAGTAGGATCAGGGTAGCGTGCCATCGTCCAAGTGAAATGACCAGGTATACAATTGAAGTATTACCAAAAAGCTATATCATAAATATAAATTCACCATCTTGTTTATTAACCTCAAACAATAGATGCTCGAAACCACATCCCACCCTCAAAGAAGAACCAGCCCTCTGAAGCAGACACCAAATTCAACAGAAGCTGGTTTGTTTTTTTACAGGTCAGGCATTCATCCAAGACTTCAGTTATGGTTTCCAAGATGCCCTCCCAGTAGTATCGCTTTTTCACCTACTCATATGTTTTGTGTACTCTGCCATGCCACATGATAGTGTGAGACTCTAAAATGACAGGTACTCGCTCAGATGGCCATAGATAGGGCAACCAAATTAATCCTACTTTTTATATAATTTCCCATTCTCTACCTTCATGTTGTATGAGTGCCAGAGTGAGCATCTTCTGTACTGGTTTATCTTCATCATCCCAAGCTTCAGGAGTCAATAGGAGGCTATGCAACCTCTCAGCTTCGCTATTGTCAAGGTAAAGGACAGGCAGCGGCGTCAGGCCATCAACATTCATATGGTATGTCCCAGCTCGGTACTTAATGGTCATATTGTAATTCTGTAGCTTAAGAGCCCAGCGAGCCAACTGCCCAGTATAATTTTTTTATTCTGCAACCACTTCATTGAGGCGTGGCCAGTATTAATTTCATGTGATGTCCCATAAGAAAAGGGCGATAGTATTTGACTGCAAGTAAAACAGCAAGGCACTCCTTTTCAGTGACGCTGTAGTTGCGCTCAGCTTTTGAGAGCATATTGCTGAAGTAAGATACAGGATGATCAACTCCATCTTCATTCAGCGGAGCCAATATATCTCCAACATCATAATTGGAGGCAACCATTAACAACATAAAGGTCTTGCCATAGTCAGGGTGATAGAGTCTGGGCCTTTTTTGCAATAGTGCCTTCAGGGTGTCAAATGCGGCCTTTTGTTCAGCACCCCAATGGAAAGAAGTGTTCTTCATCAAGAGACGTATAAAGGGCACACTAAGCGGGGAGAATTTGAGGATGATTTGATGGTAATGCCCCATCATGCCCAAGAATACCTGGATGTCACAAAGGGTTTTGGGCATAGGCATTTTAGGTATTGCATCCACCTTTTCTTGAAAGGGCTGAATCCCATCTTAAGAGATGGTTTGGAAGTTTTATATTATACTTCCAATGGGTCAGGTTTTCTCTTGAAGTTACTTTAAGTAGATTCTCAAAAAAGCGAAAAATGAAGTAAAAAATACAGATTATAATTTGACCTAATCTTTATTAATAAAAAGATGGGATATTTAAAGTTCTTTATTTGGTTCATAATCTATCAGCGCTAGTTAATTGCTGAGTGACTGAATCTTCAATCAATTGATTGTGATGAAGCTGATGGTTCTTATTTGTTGATAAATTTACATAAATTAAGCTCTCTTTTGATGAAGCCAGGGGAATCAATGGAGTAGAATCTCCAGAGGCAAGAGAATTTAGCGAAATCCTGACGCTTCCCCACTAAAGATTCGATCATGGAGGAGGGTGAATTCCTAAAAACCTAGGGTGGATACAACTGATCACTATGCCAGTATCAACATGAACTAGCGATTATTCTAGTCCTCTTCGAAATATAACTTAATAAGGACCAGACCAGTTGGTTCCTAACTTCTCATTTTGCCCACCAGGTTG
The DNA here is from genome assembly GCA_022478985.1 of Massospora cicadina. Taxonomy (NCBI): domain Eukaryota; kingdom Fungi; phylum Entomophthoromycota; class Entomophthoromycetes; order Entomophthorales; family Entomophthoraceae; genus Massospora; species Massospora cicadina. The sequence goes on from JAKSZP010007880.1 coordinate 430,225, forward strand.
AGAGTGGTTGTCAGGCAAAAAGCAATTTATAATCAGACCAGCCTTCCAGACTAGGTTCTGGAGCACCTGAATGGCAAACCAGAATGCCAAAGGCACTGCTGCTGATATGACGGATATGAAACTAGAGAGGAGTTTCGCCAATAAAACTGCCAATGAGCCAGAATCTCATACAGGCACATATGAAATACCAGCTGAATAAAGCCATTAACCCTGAGGGTGTGTGTTCTGGCAGAAAGGGCGGTTTATTTTTCAACATAAAAAGACTAAAATTGGGGAAAGGATTTTTAATGGAATATAAGGAAGAAAATTGACCAACATCTTTCTCAGTGCAATGCAACTGATTAAATATTGGTCAATTGATGCAGGAATAAGCAGGGATTGGGTCCCTCAAGTTCAACCTAACTGGAGAATTATTTGGGGATGGGGGCAGATAAGCTTATTAGAAACTGACATTAAATGATTTGGCATCAGGCTTAGTCACTGTTGGTTCGACCTCAAACGCCCAAACTGAGACTTGACTGAATTTCCAGCAGTTGGCACAACAGCATCTGGCCCAATGAGCAATGGGAATCCCCCAGGGCCACTCAACGTATGGGTGGTCCCACTTGGTTGGGAACAGGTTCAGGATGCCAAAACCGTGCTGCCTGGTTGCTGGACCATTCGTTTGTTCAAAAGCGCTGCATCAGCCACAACTTCTGATTTTCTGGATGGGAGCTGCACATTGGGGATCATCCCCAGCGATTTCATGATGAGGTTCGTTATGATGATTGCACTGCTAGCCAAATTAAAACCATCAGTAATTCTGGCCAATAATCCCCTCTTCATCCCTTTTTGGCTATGCGGATTCTGATTGTCAGGCTTGATTTCCATTGGTTTTGGACCAATTGACTTCAATTTAGATCTTGGCACAGATTTCCTTAATCTGGTTACTAAATTCAGTCAAAGTGAGTGAATGTACTGGGGAAGGGACCCAAAGAGGGTAGGCTGTTACCCAGCGCTCATCTACCACATGGGTGAGGTCGCGCTAGGTGATGAGGGGTATGGCCGCCCTCTTCAGCCCCTTTTTGCTCGGAAATGGGAAGAGTGACCAATCAATGCACAGGGGATGTTCTCCTGGACTTACATTACCCTTTCCTTTTTCCAAAGGAATGGCACCACCGTTGGGAAACTGCACGAGGGCCACATTTTTATGAGCCTTGGGAAGTTTGATCGCTATTGCCATTGCAACTTTTTTTGGGGGGGGGGATGAGGAGCATCAGGGTGGGACTAGTGAAATGCTTCGACCAGTTCCATGAAATTAGCGCAATCCTGAGCCTTGACCCAACTGTTATCATAAGATGGATACCCCTTCCATGTGACAAGATACTGAATGACCGCTGGGTTTTTTGGAAAGCCAAGAAGTTTTACCACCTCAGCTTTCTCTTCATCCTCTATCACAATTGGTTCATTTTTGGCTGGAACAATCCCCTTTAATGGGGACAACTGGGAAATGTGAAAAAGGGGTGTTGTTTCCAATGAGCTGGCAGATTTAACCAGAAAGCACCATTCCTCAAGTCTTCTACCACCATATTGGGACCCGAGTTCTTGCTTGCAAACTTCCAGGAAGGCACCTGCATCTTCAGATGGCGAGTCTCTAACATAACATGTGAGCCCACCACAATATTATGGCCAGGAAGTCTTTACAATCTGCAAACCTTTTATAATCATCAATAGCCTTTGTGAGATGCTCCCACACCTTGGACTGGGTAGACTGAACATGTTAATGTGATCTGCAGCAGCAGGAACCCCTGGACGTAGACAGAGATTGACTGATAAAGAAGGGTTATAACCCAACGTCTCTTCATAGGGAGAAAACCCTGTAGAAGCGTGTGTACCATTATTATAGGCAAATTGGGTGAGAGGGAGGTCGTCGGCCCAGGTATTCTGTGCGGCTGACGTGTAACAATGCAAATACTGTTCCAAATTTGGTTAACCCACTCAGTTTGTCCGTCAGACTGAGGATGGTATTCAGTGGATCAGCAGGGGGTGATTTTTAAAATGGTTAAAAACTCATTCCAAAACCGTGCTGTAAATTGGGGCCCGCGGTCACTGATGATCTCCTGCAGAAGACCAAACATAGTGAACACATGGCGTACAAAGAGGCGAGCGGTTTCTTATGACGTGATTGCTGAGGCACAGGGAATAGTTAGAGAAAATTTGCTGAAGCAATTAACCACAACCATCACCGCCATAAACCCCTTAAAACAGGGGAGGTTGACAATAAAATCCATGGACACCAATGTCCATGGACCCTCCGCCTGTTGTAAGGGATGTAGGAGGCCATTGCTTCCTGAGTGGTCTGACTTGGCCCAAGTGCAGTTAATGCAATCGGCAATCCAGGCAGGGACTTCCTTAGTTAAACCTTCCCAGTTATAAGTCTGTTTAATCGATTCAATGCATTTCTTGTTGCCCAGATGGCTGATCGTGGGAGGGTCATGATGCGCTTGAAACACCTCAGTTCTAAGCGAAGGAGGAACCAAAACCCACGACCTAAAATAAATGAGACACCTCACCAAGGAATACGGTAAATGTTTTTGGTTTTGAAGGGATAATTGATAGAGTAACTCCACTCCTTTGGGGCAGGACATCTGAGCTGCCAAACCCGTGAAATGAGTGGAGCATCCAGAGCCAACTCTACTGAGATGACCACAGGTGGAACTATAGATAGAATTTGGGTGGTGGGGATCACAGTAGCCAAATCCACTTCCTCCAAGTCTGTGGGGCAATGGGCCAGGTTATGTCTAAGGAAGTCAGGAAGCACATTCAATGCACCTTTAATGAATTCATATTTAAAAGTAAAATTGCATAAATCCCAATAAGTATGAGCCTGTCTGTGTGTTAATTTTTGAGGTTTCTGGAAATATAAAAGGGCTTGGTGATCCATGCGCACAGTTAACTCATGCTGAGCACCCTGTAACAGATACCTCCAATGAGTCAGCGCCCATGCTAAGGCTGCCAACACCTTATCATAGATGGCCCAGGATTGCTCTGTAGAAGTAAATTTCTGGGAAAAGTAGGCAACCAGATGTTCTAAGCCATTATGCTCCTAGAGCAGAATTGCTACTGCTGAAACATCACAAGTGACGATTTACAGTTTGAGGGGTCCACATGTTTTAGGATAGGGGGTGATAAGAATACTTCTTTAATTGACTTAAACGCCTGCTGGCATTTGGAGGTCCAGCAGAAAGGCACATTATTACCCATAAGGGGGTGGAGCGGAGCAGCTAACTGGAAAAGGGCCAGGAAAAATTTCTTTAGGAAAATAATGGTACCCAAGAAACTCCGACGTTGTTTCTATGCTGTTGGAGTCAGCCACTCGCGGATGGCACCTAACTTTTCAGGTGAAATTGTATACCCATCTTTTAAGACCAGGTTCCCAAGAAAGGTAACTTCCTCCTTATAAAACTCGCATTTTGAAGGCTTGATGAACAGGCCCATTTTGTGCAAAGCAGCCAGGACCGCTTATAAATCTTTAGCATGTTGTTTGGGAGTTGAAATGAACCAGGATGTCATCAATGTATGTGACTGCAAATGTAAACTGGAGGTCACCCAGAGCACTATCAATTATTTGTTGAAGGTGACTGTAATGTTCTTCAGCCTGAAGGTGTTATGCGGAACTGAAGGATACCTCATTTGGTACTAATTGCAGTAAGCCATTCTTGACCTTCCATTACCCTTATTTGGTTAAAGGCATTGACAAGATCAAGTTTGGAGAACATGTGAGACTTAACAATCGCTTGACTGATAGACTGCTCAAGGGGTAAAGGGTAGGGATCACTCACTGTAATTTTATTTAGATGGCCATAATCCACGCAGGGGCGGAGAGAATCATCATCCTTTTTGGCAAAAACGTTGGGGAGGCAATTGGTGACATTTCTTTAAACAACCAACCTTTCTGTTGCATATCATCTAGTCAGGTGTTAAGAGCAGCCTCCTCTTCTGCTGTGTGCAGATACAAAGGGCAGTTGATCTTCATCAACTGTACCATTGTTTGGAATCCTAGGTCAAATTAAGTGTGAGGGGAAAGACGGTCCGCCTTCTTAGAATATAAGTTACTCCAATAGCACATCAATACTTTGGGAAAATCAGACGGAAGGCTCAAAGGGGAATCAAGGGAAGTAATGGAGCTGCGGCCTTGTGTTTTCTTGAGGGTATTAACTAAGGGAAATTCTCCCTTCGTTTGATCAATGGCAAATGACAACATATTTGACTCAAGATGAATCTTAACATGTTGCCAGCACCACCATACAACCCCTAAGATAACTGGAAACACTAAGTTTGCATTGCTGAGAACTGATCGCAAAAGCTGAACTGATGTACTGAGAATGGAACTGGCTGGCGGACTAGGTATGAGGTCTGGGAGCCTGAATAAGCAACCATCACCGAAGGACCTATATCCAGGTCAAGTTCCAAATGTTGGGCTAGTTTGGCACTCATAAAATTGCCCGTGTCTCTGGTATAAACCAAAGCCTCAAAGGAAACGTGATGGGACCCAACACTAATCTTCATGGGTAGTAAGAAGTAAGTGAAGTTCTCTTTATTGGTATTTGTGGTTGAATCCAGCGATACCAAAGAGATGGTAGCGGAGTCAGGGAAAACTGCTAGGTTCATAGGGGGAGTAAGTCCATCACAAGTCGGATCATCAGAACCTACTGATATGGGCACAATAGCTATGTCAACTATATGGGTGTGGATTGGACAAATTTGTGGAACTAGGCTATCATGGCCAGGGTAAATATCTTCACAACCTGTGTCTGCTGAAAAGAAGGTACCATTGCCACGCCAATATCTATGAGAAAGGCAGAAATGGTTAGGAATAATGGTTGGTCAATTATTTCAGGCAAACAGCAAGTTAGAATTAGACTGGCCTGCCAGCCTAGGTTCCAGAGCACCTGAACGGCAAACCATAAAGCCAAAGGCACTGCTGCTAATATGAAAGATATGAAACGAGAGAGGAGTTTCTCCAATAACTGCCGATGAGCCAGAATCGTGTACAGGCACATAATGAAATATCAGCCAAATACAGCCATTAACCCTATAAGGGGTGTGTGTTCTTGCGAAAAAGGCATTTTATTTTTCAACATGAAAAACTAAAGTTGGTGAAAGGATTTTTTAATGGAAAATAAAGGAAGAAAATTGACCAATTTTTTTTCAGTCCAATGCAACTGATTAAATAGTGGTCAATTGATGCAGGAATAAGCAGGGATTGGGTCCCTCAAGTTCAACCTAACTGGCGAATTATTTGGGGATGGGGGCAGATAAGCTCAATAGAAACTGACATCAAAGGATACAGCAGCAGGCCAAGTAACTTTTAGTTTGACCTCGAATGCCTGAACCAAGACTTGACTTCATTTCCAGCAGTTGGTGCAACAGTGTCTGGCCTAATGAGCAATGGGAATCCCCAGGGCCACTCAATGTATGGGCAGTCCCAATTGGTTGAGAACAGGTTCAGGATGACCAATCCGCCAGTGGCTGGTTGCTGGACCATTTTTTGGTCAAAAGTGCTGCATTGGCCGCAACTTCCAATTTGTCAGATGGGAGCTGCATGTCAGGGATCATACCTGATGATTTCGTGAGGGGGTTAATTTTAACACTTGCACTGCTGGCTAAATTGAAACTGTTGGTAATTCCAGCCAATAATACACTCTTCATCCCTTTTTGGCTATGCAGATTCCAATTATTGGGCTTGATTTACATCAGTTTCAGACTGATCAACTTCAAGTTCGTGATCTCAGTACAGCTTTCCTAAATCTGGCTAACAAGTTCGGCCAAGGTGAGCGAAGGCACTGGGGTGGGATCCAAAGAGGGTAGGCTGTTACCCAGCGCTCATCTACCACATGGGTGAGGTCGCGCTAGGTGATGAGGGGTATGGCCGCCTTCTTTAGCCCCTTTTTGCTCCAAAATGGGAAGGGTGACCAATAAATGCACAGGGGATGTTCCCCTGGACTTACAGTTGTATTACATAACATAATCTCCGATTTGGTGTTCAGGTAAAGCGGGTTTATGTTAATTGTTTCTTTGAGTCTCTCTTTAAATAGTTACTTCAATTGATTTCATAGCTTGGGCTTGAAGACAAATAATTTCATCTGCTAGATTTCTTAAAATTAGATTAGAATTTTCTGGTATGCTTTCTTCAAGTATGTCTTTCACACTAGAAGGAACTGAGGGGTCTCGCCCATATAGGCATTTGAAAGGCGACATCTTGATAATTTGATGATAACCTATCTGATATGGGAATCAACGTCAAAGGCCAACCACTAGTCAAAATGATGGCCTTCACTGATGATTGTGTGGTGGGCATATCCAACAATCAGGACGCTTTCAGAATTGAGAAAATAATACAAGACTATTCAGCCATAAGTAACGCTCACTTAACACTGAGAAAACGGAAATTATACTCCTGGGAAAATATCAGACCCATTGTGAGCCATCTACCCAGGTCTAACAAGATAATACAACATCAATACTCCTGACCAGACATAGGAGGTTTAAACTAGCAAAGACCTCACTGAAACTTCCATTCATCACTAAGCCAACAGCTGGCCCTGTTCATAACTTGGGAGTATGGTTGGAAGCAGGGGATTACGTTAACTCCATTATGGAAAATCAATTATTGGGCAAAATAACAAAACGCATTGCCTCCTTACATGGACATCAAACAGGTCTAATAGGAAGGGTCACGGTAGCCAACTCTATGATTTTATCAATCATATGGTTCACGGCCCATGAATCCGCTTTCTCACCATCCTTTTTCAACACAGTCCATGCCCTATTACAAGGATGGTTATGGTCCAACCATAACCCCCTGTACGCCTCAAAACCCTATTTGGATCTAGAAGGAATGGAGGCATGGGGCTTACTAATTACGTAGAGCAAGCGACCCATATACTGGGATCTTATATAGCTCAGGTGACTAGCCCAGATCTTCCAGATATACACTAGGCCAGAACAGCAAGATATAACTTTACACGTGCACTACAATTAAGAAACCCAGAGCACCAGAACACATTAATCAAGTATCAGGCATCCCATCCTACAGCTGCAGGACCACATGGCACTCCTGCACATTTCAAATGAATACTCCTAGCCATGAGAAGAGCGACATGGCGGATTCACATAAATGAACAAACCAGTCACCGAGGACGCCCAAGACAACTCACAGACAGGAGATCAATGATCAAATAGTCACAGACAACATAATAAGCAAAAGCCCAAATACCATAACCAGGATAGATTACCTGGACCATATGGACATACCCTACAACCTGGAGACCCAAAGAAGATTATGAAGATACACAGATCACCCTCTACTCCAACCCAGGATAAGAGCACATGTATGGAGGTGCATGAGGAGAGTATACCAAACAGCTGAACGGTCAAAGGCCAATCACACCTCATGTGCAAGTGTGTGGTCAGTATGGAAGCCTAGCCCACCACTTAGAACAATTCCCAACATCAGCGGCGATATGGAAAGAGGCCATGCGTCTTTTCCGCCAAGAAAACGAACATCCATTCATCCTAGCAAGGAACATGTTCGCTATAAACATGGACTCTCCTATCCACCCATCTCTCAGGGCGCTAAAAGTAGCAATAGCACTATGGACGATACACACAATGGTACTGGAATCGTTCACAGGAGCAGTGCCAACAATCTAAGAAGCCATTCATCGCTTTCACAGCCATATATTGGAACACTTCCAAGCATGGCTGTTTGGACATATGACCCCCCGTAACAGAAGGACAATCAACACATGGTTCCCCATATGGTTCCTAAAAGTTGATCCCTTCCTTCACACATACTGCATCCAAGAATAAGCCAGCATAACTCCCCTTCCCTACCATCCTAATCTTGGTGATCCTGGAGACAACAAGAGGGGCCTTGAACCCTCTGTGATGTCTCTATTTATCGAATTTCATCAGTTTTATCACTATATTGGAAGTGCTTGTCCCCTGGTCGACTTTCTCCAAATACTTAAAATATAACCTATCTGATATGCAAATAAAGCACTAGGCAAATAAAAATCTCACCGAGATGGATCAGTAGAAGCCATTTTCTTATAATTGAAACTAAAGACCCATTGACTCGTTTGATGGCCCCATTCATGAAGGGATTGTATGGAACAATGAGTCGTTGAGTAGAGTTGAATATTTTAGATAATTACTAGACAAGTTGCGAGGTAAAGTTAGTCCCATTATGCAACATAAAAACCTTAGGACACCCATGTTGAGAGGTTATATGCTGATATAAGAATAGCGCAATAGTCTTAGCCAAGGGGGTGGCAATAAAAATGGCCTCAACCCATTTAGTTAAATGGTTGAAAGCCATAATAATATACTGGTGGCCATGTAATCCCCGAGGAAAAGGACCTACCACATCAATGCTTACCACTTTAAACGATTTAGTCAGGTGAATAACTTGATGCTGACAAGTTGGGGTAAGAACATATGCTTTTTACAAATAAGACATGAGTCAAAGGTCTATTGGATGAAGTTGATCATGTTATCCCATTAATACCATGTTTTCAACCAATCTTAAGTTTTCTTCAACTCACTGGCCTACTTGCTCATGCCCTTCCATGACATCCTGAAATCTTGATTTTAGGTGTAAAAAGGGTAAACACTTGGTTTTAACCTTCTTATATAAAGCTCCAGCCCAAATCATAGTATCTTTAGTTATAGATTTTAAATAGGCTCAATATTCTTTAGACTCTTATCACACAACTCAGGCCGTCCAATAAGGTTATAAAAGCGTTCTTCCTTCCCCACTTCCAAAGTCAGAATAGGTAGTCAGGACAGACCATCATCATTCTGATGTTGAGCACCTGAACGATGAACAATAAAAAAATTATAATTTTTCAATCTTAAGGCCCAACGAGCCAATATCCCATCAGGATCCTTCATATTTTGCAACCATCATAAGGAGGAATGGCTGGTAATAACTGTGAAATGGTTACCATATTTGATGGGACAAAAATGCTTGATTGATAGATTTATAGCCAAACTCTCCCGCCCAGTTACACTGTAATTTCATTCAGCTTTGGACAGGGTTTTCTATAACATGCAACGGGATGGTCTATCTGCTCCTCATCACACTGAGATAAGATAGCCCCAATAGTGACATTGCTTGCATTGATATGTAATAAAAAGGCTTATTAAATTGAGGATGAATTAAAACAGGTGCCTTAGTCAAGGCAGTTCACAGGTAATTGAACGACTGTTCCTGAGCTGAACTCCAATCAAAGACACTCCTTTTTGTAATAGATAGAATAATGGTTCAGCCATATCAGCAAATTTGGGTATAAATTGCCTATAATACCCAACCATAATGAGAAAAGCTTGAATATCCCGCAGAGAGGTAGGAGGAGGCATTTGATGGATATGTTGAACTTTATCTGCATGGGGTCATATCCCTTTAGCTTTTATTTATTGTCCTAAAAACTCCATTTCATTTTGGAAAATGAGCATTTAGAGGGTTTGAGCTTTAAGGAAGAGATTTGAACATGCCTGAATACTTCTTTTAGATGGCCCAAATGTTTAGTAAAGGTTTTGGAAAACATGGTAATATCATTAAGATATATCAAAACACAAGTAAGCTTTAGGTTCCGTAGCATATCATCCATAGCTCTTTGGAAAGTGGCTTGGGCGTTGCTCAATCCTTGAGGCATCCGAGTTGGTTCAAATATTCCTTTACTGGATATTAGGGCACACTTAGCTTGGTCTGCCGGGGATAATTTGATTTGCCCATATCTACTGTCTAATTCCATGGCTGAAAAGTAAGTTGATCCAGCCAAAACCTAGTAATCATCAATCCTAGGTAGATGATAACTGTCTCATCAAGTAATAGCGTTCAGTATTTGATAATCCATAATCACTTGATGATAATCATCCATCTTCTTAATCAACAGCAACAGAGATGCTCAAGGACTTTTGGAGGGTTTCAATAATCTATCCTCCAATAATTGATACAATTATTTGGTAACTTGGGTTTTTTCCACTTTATACTTACAATTGGGCTTGACACGAATTGAAAGGTGATCACCAGTTTCAATGGAATGCATTGCTCCTTTCATCTTACCAAAGTCGTAAGTATGCTTAGCAAAAATGTAGGAGTATGCTTCTAACTTTTGGAGCACTTGTTTCTCTTGGTCACTAGTGAGGTGTTTTCCAATAGCAGGCCCCACCGTAAGGATTTCCCATTCACTTCCTAACCCGAATTCTTATAGGCTTCTAAAAGGTTTAACATCATAAATCTAAGATACAGGTAATAACTTGACATAAGCAATGGGGTGTTGTTGGTCCACCATCTTGGGCTCATTGGTAAGATTCGCCAATAAAACAAATAATGATCCTGAATAAGCATATTCTAATATTCCAGGGCATGGCAAGATTTCTTTAACTGAAGGGTTGAAAACGCCCTGGACGTGAAATAAGTGTCCCTTGGGAATCAAAAAATGTAAATAAGTTTTAACAATTACCTGCGATTATGGCGGAATAATTAGATTGTTGGGGGCGAAAATAGCCATCCCCTCTTTAATATCCTCCAAGGTAGGGGGTAATTTTACCTGAGGGTCGCCAACATGGTATTGAATAGAATAAGACCTTTTAGACCCCTCCAACAGACATAATTGATATCATTTATGAGCATCTTTGGACAAAAGTAAGGGAACTCTATACCCCAAGAGAGATAGCGATGATTTGGGGTAATTAATAATTCCATTGAATTTAGAAAAAAATTGAGTTCCCAATAGTAGATCATAACTCAAGTTATCAAGTACAATGGCAGGGATGGTAAAAGTTAGCTTCCCAATTTTTAGTGGGAGAGACGAAAAAGCTATAATTGACTGAGTACTCTGAGGTCCTACAGTGCCATATTCTTCAAAATGGGAAATATCGAGTGTTAACTTGATCCACTTGATAAATTTTGACGAGACAACATTCACCAGAGATCACATATCAATGATAGTTTTTGACTTGACTTGATTTTCTAGGAAGTCAATATGGGTGATGGTAATTCCAAACCGAGAGTATAATGCCAACAATGAGGGCTAGGAACAAGAAGAATGTTCATCTTGATTATACTTGACAGGGCTTTAACGTTCTTGTTGCAAAACTCATATCATTATCAAGATGAAGAATCTTATTGGTTTTATCCCTTTTCTTCTTCTCATACGCTTTTTTCTTGAAAAAATGGTCCTCTTTATGGAAATATGGGTGACAGTAGCTACACTGAATCACTCTAGTATTCTCAGGCACAGCATAAACTCTAGGGCAATTAGGTCTTGGAGAATCATAAACTTGGGGTTTCTCCATAAATTGAGGAGGCAATTCTAACAAGGCCTCCTTGATGTCTAACATACTTCTGAAATTCTTCTTTACACTAAGAAGGTATACTTGCAACTGAGTCCTGGAAGTAAAAGCAGACATAACGGCAGTAATTGCATCATCCAAATTTAACTGATCACAATCCACCAAAGTTTGAGCTTCCCAATTGAACTGATGAGCAAAATCTTTGATTGATTCATTACGGAGGGGTTAAATCATCTTAAAAACCAGTTTTAGAGAGGATAAGGTTTGTTCACTTCCGTTTTCTTTGATTAACGCCTCTTTGACGTGAGACCAAGTAGAGATAGTCATTAAGTGGGGTACCATGATATCCTAGGCCAATCATTTGAGACAATTAGGCAAGTAATTCATTTTCTGATGATCTGTGGCCTCACTCAGAGCCTTCTCATATAGATAGAGGAAGGATATAATTCTGTCTTCCCCAGGAGAGTATTTGTCTTCAAATACTGGATTGAAACTCATTGGACCATTGGCCGTTAAAACATGTACTCCAGGATGTTCAGATTGAGTAGAAACATAAGACTTGGAATTAGAAACTTGCAAAGAAAATGGAGGATAGAGGCCAACAGTCACATACTTATTTCACCAATCCGTCTCAATTCAACATGCCCCACTTTTTCATCCAACTGACGAGATAGGTCAAAAATTTGCTCCTGCTGAGCATTGTACTTAAGTTCCAAAGTTTCTATTTTGGCTTAGAGCATCTCGCCTTTTGATTCAAAGGGCCTGAAACAGGATATTGGTATCCTTAGCCTATTTAACCACATCACTCAATTCATCAGAGAGAGACTGAAGTGACAGGAGGGGATCAATCATTACTCTTTCAGGGTTAAGTTACATCTTGGCCACTTTGTAAAATTGGTCAGGTAAGCGGTCCATCATGCTCAATAGGGATTTAACTTGTTGAAGGGATTATGAATATCCATCAGCGCCCGGAGGTCCCCAAGGTCCATCTGCACTTGGTGTTCTGCAGGGCCCTTCAACACCGGGGGTCCTTGGGGCCATCAACACCAGGAGTTACACGTGGACCTACGCCCCCAGGTGGACCATAATGTCCTTCAACCCCCGGAGGACCCATTTTGCCAGAAGTTTTCTCTACTTCAATGACTCAGGATTGGACTCCCAAGTACAATTGTTCCAATTGAATAAGACAATTTTTGATTTCTGCTACCATTGCACGACTCTGCTCAGAAAGTTGAGAAATACCCACTTTCCATTCTCGCTGAATCTCCCAGACTCATTGTCAAAACTGTAATTCAACAAAGCTGGACATCCCATGGTTAAGCTGAATAAGCTGTTGATGTACTTCATTTTAAAAATGTTCAATTATTTATGATGGCACCTCGATTATCTCTGCTGAATTCAGAGGTGAAGTTTGAAAACTCAGTAACATAATTATTCAAGGACTGAAGTCCTTCTAGTAAATTGAGCATCCCTTGATGATGCTTTCACACAACTGGTAATAGATGGTATAGATTAGGGTGTACTAGCTGATGTAAATATTGCTCGGCGCCAATATCTGGAATTTGGGAGGTTTGCAACACTTCTTGCAAGATAGAGGGTACAGCATTAGACCAAGATTTGGTGGAACGGATTCCAGGAATTAAGGCTCCCTCCAGCATTTGATTAATAATATTTTGTAAAACCTCAAGAGGGATATGAAAATTTGCTGTAAAGCTTATATTATGATTATAAAACTCCAAATTGGAATGGAATTCCAAAGTGGGTGTTACTCTTAGGATTTCATTTCTAGTTAAAATTCATTATGAAATACTGCCTTGCTCATGGTTTTGAGTTTCTTCAGGTGAACTTTGAGAAATCATAGTAGTGACAGACGTGTTCACAGTGCATAACTCAGAGTAGCCCCTGTAATGAGCACCACTCTGGAAGTTTTGAATTACACTTCCAATGGGTTATGTTTTCTCTTGAAGTTACTTTGAGTGGATTCTCAAAAAAACGATAAATCTAAGTAAAATACAGGGTATAATTCGACTTAATCTTTATTATTAATCAGATGGGATATTTATAGGTATTGATTTGGTTTGTAATCTATCAGTGCTAATTAATTGCTGAGCAATTGAATCTTCAATCAATTGATTGGAATGAAGCTGATCGTTCTTATTAACGTTGATAGATTGAGATAAATTAAGCTCTCTTTCTGATGAAGCCAGGGGAATCAATGGAGTTAATTCTCCAGAGGCAATAGAATTCGGTGAAATCCTGACAGATGGCGTGCCCAAGATAATCCAATTTCTTTTGGAAGAAGTTACACTTAAAGGGGTTCAGCTTGATGAAAGAGTCCCGCAAGCATTAAAAACTTCCTTTAAATGTATAATGTGCTTATTGAAGGTCTTGATGAATACTGTGATGTCATCAAGATAGACAATCACACAGTCAGCTTAAGATCCTGAAAATATGATCCATTTCCCGCTAGCAGGTGGCTGATGCAATTCACAATCCCTGAGGTAGTCAAGTGGGTTGGAGCATACCTTTGCTGCATATAATAGCGCATTTCTACCTATCCTGTGGAGAAAGGTCCATCTGCCAATACCCGCTAGCCAAGTACAAGGCAGAGAAGACTTTAGACCCAGAAATTTGGGCCAAAGCGTCATCAATTCAGGGGATAGGGTAGCTGTCCTCCTTAGTAGGTTGCTCAGCTTACAGTAATCCATCACTACATGATGATCTTCATTTTCTTCTTTATTAATAGCAGGGATGACCAAGGGCTTTGTGAAGGCACCAGAAATCTAGCATCCAACAGATGTTTGAGCTCCGTCCACATCTTTAGCTCCTCAACTTTGGAATTGTGGTAGGGTTTGGAGCGGATAGGCCAAGCATCACCAACACCATAGGTATGAGTCCAACCCTTCATGTGCCCATAGTCAGTGTCAGATGTAAAGAAGATGTCGCTATAGGACTCTAGTAAGGTGTGGACTTTATCCAGCTCAGATGGGGTTAGTTTATCGGAGATTTGAACAGAGGGTAGAGTACATAAAGATTGGTCAGCGGGTGACCCCATATCCACCATAGATCCAATACAGTGAAGCTGCTTTATTTCCTCAAGGAGAATCAGCAGACCTCTTTTGATCTCTTGATGCTTTTTTACCACCATATCCTTCCTGGTGAAATTTCCTAACAGAAGGTTATAGGTCGTTGATAGGCAGGGTCTAGTATGCCCGGCAAAACTCTGGGCTCCAAAGGACTAACTCTGTCAATGCTAGATAGATTCAATAAGAAGTTGTGAGGGATTTGTAAGGTAATCTTAGTGTCAACTACCTGTTGTTCACCCGCTTTAATTACTAATCTTCTGAAGCATAGAAAGGGATACCCTTAAGTGCGTCCACTGATGTATGCATCATTTTGTATGCCGTCCTGCAATGGTGTAATGTAATGTTAAGGCGGAATAGAAAAAGTACTGGTGCAAGCATAATCTTCTTTGTTAAGCTCTTCATTGGTCATAATTGTAAGTCCTGGGGAGTGTCCCTGTGCATAGATCAGGTGCTCTTTCCGTTTCAAAATAAAAAGGGCCAAAGATGGCGGCTGTACCCCTCATCTCCCAGGGTGACCTCGCCCACGGGATAGATGAGCGCTGGGTAACAACCCTCCCTCTTCAGATTCCTCCCCCAGTACCCTCGCTCACCTTAGTCAAACTGGTCACCTGGATCAAAGAAAATCTGTGCCGAGATCACCAAATCAATGTTGAAGAATTTGAGACTGATGGGATCAAAGCCGGATGATTAGAAAATGCATACCAAAAAAGGACAAAAGTTGAATTATCAGCCAGAATAGTGGACAGTTTTGACTCAGTCTCCAATATAATCATCAACGCCAACCCCTCCCAAAAGCATCAGGGATGATCCTCAATGTGCAGAGGGCATCTTCAGAAACCATAGCTGACAGTTTGAAACCCCAATCCCACAAATTGGAAGTTACAGCCAACAGGACTCATTTGACCGAATAAGTGGACCAGCAACCAGGCATAGGCGGGTTGAGCATCCCAAACTTGTTTCCAACCAATTGGGACCGCCCCTACATGAGGTGGCCCTGGGTATTTCCCGTTGTTTGTTGGGCTAGATGCTATTGCAATAACCAATGGAAATGTAGTTGAGTCTCAGTTCAGGCGTTTGAGGTCAAACTGACAACAACTTAGCCTGCCACTGAATCCTTTGATGTCAGTTTGATTGAGACTACCTGCCCCATTCCCCCCAAAAATTTCCTGGTTAGGTGGATTTAAGGGACCCAATCCCTGCTTGTACTCACCACAATTGAACACTATTTAATCAGTTCCCTGGCACTAAGAAAATTGTTGGTTGATTTTCTTCTTTCATTTTTCCCAATAAAAATCCTTTCCCCAACTTTCAGTTTTATGTTGGAAAACAAACCGCCTTTTCCGCTGGCATTCCAACGCCCCTTAGGGTTTATGGCCATGTTCACCTGGTATTTTGCTAGGTGTCTATACGTGAGTATGGCTCATATGCAATTCTTGGCGGAAAGAGTTCCCAGTTCCATAAACCTCATACTAGAAGCAGTGCCTCAGGCATTCTGGTTTACTGTTTGGGTGCTTTGGCACTCAGGCTGGAAGGCTGGTCTAATTCTAATTTGCTGTTCGCCTGACAATAATTAGAGGAACCTCATAGTTAAGTAAGGTAAAATAGCCCTGCTTCAAGTTAATAATCCCTTCATATTCAAGCATGAACTGGGTTCCAATGAGTAAATCATGTATACTATTGGTCAAAGCTACTGCCAGAGCTTAAAAGAGAAGCTTCTTAAAACGAATGGGCAGGGAAGAGTACGCCTTGATGGCGCAGGTATTGTTCTGATCCGCAGTTCCAAACCCTTGAGTGTAGTTGAGGTCAGGGGCCAGCTTAATTTCTTAATGAGCTTGGTTGACACAAAGTTCACTGAGGACCCAGTGTCAAGAATAGCTTTAACCCGCAATCCATTAATGATGACCTCCACTTTAGTTAAATTACCACCCAGGGAGGGGGAATAGAGAGTACATATTTTAGATGAAAAGTGGAGGCAAGTCGCTCAGCCATTTCAGAGTATTTCTCTAGATAGTATGAAGGGTATGCATGCACTGGGTAGATTGGAGAAATGAGGCAATGAGCTGGTCAGCGTCACTGGCAGTGTCAATAAGCTTGAGACCCATTATCACTTTCTGAAGATAAGTTTAATTAGGGATCTTAGCTCAATTCTCTCTCTGGGTTCAATTAATCTGGTACTAGACTTCACCTGGGTCTCCTAAAGCATAATGATCAACATCTTCATCATCATCCTCAGACTCGTTGTAAGAGGGCTTATCAATGCAGGTTAGAGAGCCCATAGGAGGTGGGGTAGGTTAGGGCTTCCCTTATTGTAAGGAGAATGTCCATAACTCTCCTGTTTCCAGCGTGGTGGTGCATGGTGCACAGAGCCAACGCAAGGAAACTAGTCATTAATAATATAGCTGCTAGTGCCCAGCAGAGGATTCTGGAGTAAAAAAGCTTAAACAAAGAAATGCTAGATTTTTTGAGCCAAAAGCGTCGTGGTGCGCATGGAGAGAAGGGGTAAACGACCCATGTTGGAGGATATCTGGACAAACCAATGGTGCGCGTGGTGAAAATCAGATTTCATATACAATGGCAAGGTTAACAGAGCATGAGACCTCCTCAAAGAATTTTGCGCACAGGATATACAAAAAAGCATAAATAAAATGACAAAATGGGGACAAGGTATATTCAAGAAGTCGACCAACAAGGAATGTTTGTTGGGGAAAACACATTTAAGCATTGTCGGGGAAAAATGGGGTTTGCTGCAGTGGACCCAAGCACTGACCACTAATAGGGCAACGCTCCCATCTGAATTTGTTAAATAAGCCAAAACTGACTTCACTTAAATTATCAATTGAAGTTGGATTCGACCTGAACATGTTGTTTAATAAATGGAATGGGCTTTGAAACCCCATTCCTCAACAAACCAAACCAAACTGTCTTTGTTCATTATGTAGGCCATTCGTTTTAACGCCTGGGCCTTAGTAAGGGACTGGGCTTTTGGCACCCCACTATTACCAACCTGGGCATATTTTGCCCATACACAGCGTTGGTCTAGGGTATGCCTCAAGTCAGGGAGGCCCTGTATCTTCACCTTTTGGGCCTCCAGGCGCCTAGAATTATCTTTGGGGTTGGTCCCCACTATGATGTCATCTACACATGACATTACCCTATCCTCCCAACGGGTCTCAATCCACCCTCCAGGGGCTTGCTCAAGGGAAAAGTTCTTGTGGGTAGGGGCCAACTTCATGGCGGCAACGGTTGGTTTGGGTTGGGATCCACCAGCCAGGGGAAAATGCTTGTGGAAGGTTTTGATTAGGTCTTGGGCATGCACACAGTCACATGCAGGGACCCAACTGTTCTCTGAAGCATCAAAGCCCTTCCAGGATACCAGTCACTACAGTCTTCTTTTGACACGGCGATAGGCAACTATCTCTTCCAACTCAAACTCTGGCGCCCCATCCACGAGATAGGCCTCAAAATTTCTGGTGGGGGGCCCTCAAACAATGTCAGTTTGCTCTCGTGAAACACAGTGAAGCTCTGGAAGGAAGGGGGGAGATCTAGCTGGTATGACGCATGGCCCACCTTTCTAAGAACGCAGTAAGGGCCAATCCGCTTTGGTCCCAGCTTCTTGCATTGCTGCTTGATAGGGATGTTACAAGCATCAAGCATCACAAGATCCCCTTCCTTGTACGTGGGACCCACTCAGCGCTTCCCATCAGCGCTCTCCTTAAAAACTCTCATTGCCGCCTCCAAGCTTGTGAAAGCCCCCTGGTGGACCTTCTTGATTGTCTTGGCAAAGTCCACCATCGCTTCAATCTTAGACCAACAGCTGGGCTCCATGTTAAAGGCGGGGTTAAAGCCATGACTGGCGAAAAAAGGGGAACAACCGATCAAGGAATGTGATGTGTTGTTGTAACTGAATTGGGCCATTGGAAGGTAAGAGACCCAATAAGAATGATCCGCGGTGGTGTAACACCGCAGGAACTGCTCCAGCACTGGTTCACACGTTCAGTCTGCCCATCTGATTGAGGGTGATAGGCAGTTGAACGGCAGGGGCGAATCTGAAAAGTCTTACACAACTCTTCCTAAAAGATGGAGGTGAATTGGGGTCCCCAGTCACTGATAATCACTTGAGGGAACCCCATGGAGCGCAAACACCTATGTGACGAAGAGCCTGGACATCTCAGCCGCGGTTATTGTGGTTTTTCAAGGAATGAAGTGGGCAAACTTTGTAAAACGGTCTACCACCACCATGATGACATTGTAACCCTCAGAGACAGGTAGTTCCACAATGAAATTACTGAAAGTGAAGTCCAGGGCCCTTCATCTTTTTAAACTGGTACCAACAACCCCACTAAAGGTTGACAATTTGGCTTCATTTGGTTTCAGATCAAACACTTCTTACAATACCGCCCCACCTGAGCAGGCAAGCCCTTCCAATTGTACGTGCAGAGTATCTACTCCAGTCTTTGCTTTCCCAGGATGTCCAATGGTGAGTCCATCATGATGGTCCCGGATGATTTCCAGGCGAAGTGGGCCAGCAGGAACCCATAGGCGCCCCTGAAACCACACCATCTCATCCTTCACGTGGTAGCCCCTGGAGAAATCCTCTTGATCTAACTCGCACTTAGCAAGTAACATAGTATATTTGGCTGCTAGTGGCTGGGAAAGGACTACCTTCCTGAACATACTATATTCCTCTGCGTTTTCCAGAGGTGCAAGCGCTGTCCCTTTGGCCGAGGGAGAGGGTCGTTGAGGCAGAAGTTTACTTGGAGGAATCATCACCTGTGTGTTGTGAACTTCTACCTCCTTGGGATTGGGCGCTTAAGCAGGGTTGCAGCTCAAAGCATCCGCCAAACCATTATCCTTGCCCTTGGTGAACTCATATATGAATGCAAATTGGGCAAGGGTCTCATAGCAAAGGGTCTTCCATGGGGTTAAGACATGAGGAGCGCGGTAGTACAGCAAGGCACGGTGGTCTATATGTACCCAGAAAGGTTGGGATGAGCCATGCAAGTGGTGACGCCGATAAGCAAGCGCCTCTACGACTGCCAATAAATCCTTATCATAAAAGGCGTAATTCAACTCTGGAAAAGACATCTTCCTAGAAAAATATCCCATCGGATGCTCTATCCCATCTTCGCCTACTTGTAACAAAGCAGCCGCTATGGCGAAGTTGGAGGCATCAGTAGACACAATGAACTCCTTGGAAGGATCCACATGGCGAATAACAGTCGTGGACAATAGGGTGCACTTCACTGCTTGAAAAGCATCCTCCAAAATGGGGACCACTGAAGCACCTTGGCACTGCTAGCCTTGTATAAGGGAGCCACCACCTCAGACAGATTGGGAGTGAACTTTTTGAGGAACGTACATGTCCCCAAAAAGCTCCTTAATTCCTTGACTGAGGTGGGGGTAGGCCACTCACAAATTGCCTTCTCCTTGTCTGGAGTTATCATGTGTCTCTGGTCAAACACGACGTTGCCCAGAAACGTGACCTGGGACTTGAAGAACTCACACTTGGTTATTTTCAGCGTAAGTCTGCCTTCCTTTAACCGCTCCACCGCTTGCTGAAGGTGTACTGCATGGGACTTCTTGATCCGGGGAAACACCAGGATATCATCCATGAGGCGACCGCGCATACCCCTAACAGGTCCTTCAACGCTGCATCAATATGGAGTTGAAAGATAGCAGGGGCATTCTTGAGCCCAAAGGGCACGACCCAAAACTGGAAGATCCCTTTTCTGGTATGGAATGCAGTTAATCACTCCTGTCCCTTTTTAATATGGATCTTATTGAACGCATTGAGGCAAACCAGCTTGGAGAAGACCTTCGCCTTCTCCACATAGCGTGCAATCTGTGAATCCAAACGGATGGGATGGAGGTCTGGTACAGTAACGTTATTGAGGTTATCATAGTCTACGCAGGGGCGTAAAGTACCATCAGACTTCTCCACAAAGAGTAGGGGGAGCATACAGGGGAGGTACGCTGAAAAATCGCACCTTTGGCCAACTGTTCCTTCACCCACACATCCAACGCCTCTTCCTCCCAGACAGTCAATGGGTAAATGGGGGAAGATATATGCACAAGATCCACCATGAGCTTGAAGTCACAATCAAACTCAGAGTGCTCAGGGAGTGCGTTGGCGGATGCTGCATCAAAAGAGGATTCCAAACCCTCCAAACAGGAAGGTAAGGAAAGTCCCACGGAGGGCTTCAGCAAAGGAGCAAGATAAGGAGTGGGAACATTGGGCCAATGGGGTAATGTGCCCTGGGCGTTATCCTCCAACAAAGGAACAATCAACTGGTGACCGTTTACCAAAGACAAGGATAGAGTTTTTTCTTTCAAATTCGTCCTGACGTCAAACTTTCTCCACCACTCAACCCCCAAAATAATGGGGAACAAGAGGTGCTTGATAGCTTGAAAATGGTTGGACAAAAGATAGGCGCCCACCTGGTAGTCCACTAACCCCATAACGTTCAGTGTAGGGATACCTTGAGACGCCCCACCTCTAACAGTACCACCTGAGGAGTAACTCAACTCAAGGTAGTCAGCAAGGTCATGGTCAATAAAATTGTTAGAGGCACCGGTATCTAATAAAATGGTTGTGGTGAACTTCCCCATAGAAGATGTAAGGGTAGCAGTCAAGAGGAAGTATCCAGAGTGGGATTTATTCAACGCAGAAAACTCCCTGAAGTCACCTAAAAGTTCATATGGTTTGAGCAAACCATATGGGTAGGTTTGGGAATCATAGAAGGGGGAGGGATAGTTGACCACTATTACTACTGAGGCCAGATACCCCCCATGCCTTCTGCAGGTGCATAAACATTTTCATATTGTAAGCGGCTTTTTTTCAACCTCCTGAGTGCTGCGAATCATGGAAAAGAGGTCAAACGGGATTCTTTGGGGTGATTTCAAACACAGGAACAGGTTCCAAATCTGAGCCATGAGAGGGCCAAAATGGTTTAGAGGTATATATCAGGTTTTCGTTATAAAACGCGTTTTAAATGTGAACGACCCTATTCCTTTACCCTCAATGGATTGCCAACGTTATCCAAGGCCAACACCCCCAGGCCCATATGCACTGATTCCGCCAGCATCATCTGAACACACCGTCAAAGGAAAATTCGTTTCTTGGAATGAAAATCAATCATTTCGGTGGAAAGTGGGGAATCACAACTATTGGACCTCAAAGCATCTGAATCCACCAGGTACAAACTCAAAGGGTAAATACTTTTCAGTTGGAGGCAACCATAATAACGCTGAGTTGCTCCAACCTTTGGGAAAAAGAGGAAACAGCGGTGCGACTAACAACAGCTGGAGCCCACAGCTGACAACCACTGTTTCCACTTTGGAAAAGTTCCACACGGAAAAAGTTCTTGTACATAAAAAAAGATTGGTCAACTAATGTAAGGAGAGTGTCTATAGCTCTCCTGTTTCCAGCGTAGTGGTTCATGGTGCACAGAGACAACGCAAGGAAACTAATCGGTGATAATATAGCTGCTAGTGCCCAGCAGAGGATGCTAAAGTAAAAACAGCTTAAACAAAGAAATGCTAGAATTAACCAGCTAAAAGCGTCGCAGTGCACATGGAGAGAAGAGGTAAATGACCCAGGTTGGAGGGTACCTGGATGAACCAATGGTGCGCGTGGTGAGAATTGAATTGTGTATACAAAGGCAAGGTTAACAGAGCATGAGACCTCCTCAAAGAGGTTTGAACACAGGAAAGTTTGAAAAGCATGAATAAAACAACAAAATGGGGACAAGGTATATTCAAGAAGTCGACCAACATGGAATGTTGGTTGGGGAAATACACATTTAAGAATTGTCAGGAAAAAATGGGGTTTGCTGCAGTGGACCTATGCACTGACCGCTAATAGGGCAACGCTCCCATCTGAATTTGTTAAATAAGTCAAAACTGACTTCACTTAAATTATTGATTAAAGTTGGATTCGACCTGAACATGTTGTTTCATAAATGGAATGGGCTTTGAAACCCCATTCCTCAACAAACCAAACCAAACTGTCTTTGTTCATTATGTAGGCCATTCGTTTTAAAACCTGGGCCTAAGTAAGGGACTGGGCTTTTGGCACCCCACTAGTACCAACCTGGGCATATTTTGCCTGTACCCAGCGTTGGTCTAGGGTATGCCTCAAGTCAGGGAGGCCCTGTAGCTTCACCTTTTGGGCCTTCAGGCGCCTAGCCTTATCTTTGGGGTTGGTCCCCACTATGATGTCATCTACACATGACACTTATGGGATGATAGGTCCTGGGGTTGCTCCTCCACCTTATTAACTTTTGGAGGAGGCATTAAAATTATCACTGCTCGAGTTTTAGCCTTCAAAGTAAGGGGTTTTTGCTGCCTCAGGGAGACAGGTTTATGACTAGAGCTAGCTTAATGAGAGGGTGAGGTGGATAGCACTGTGGAGGTGGATGCATCAGCTTTACCAGCTTTGAGTTGTTCCATGGCTGTGTGCTTCTGTGAAGCAGGCGGTTTAGCCTTTGAGACCTGGGCATTTAACCCATTTTTATTGGGAGCTATTGAAGCCTGAGAAAGGGGTTTAGGCGAAGAACAGGCTTTGAAACCACTTGGGAAGGCTGCACTGGAGAAAAAACGGGAAAGGCAAAGAAACGACTGATTTCACCAACTGGGTTTTGGAGATGACAATCAAGGGGGTCTTTGCCCCATTACAGAAGTTACCATCTGATTATCATTATGGGAAGAAAAAGCAGTGTGTGGTGGAAACTCCATAGGTGCAGGTTTCCAGAGGGAAGCAGCCGTAGTAGAGGCTAAAATAGCTGGCGTAGCTGCTTGGCTTAGAGTCCTTGAATAGGGTCAAGTTCATAAAGATTAGCCACCTCTAATAAAACTTCCTTAATATCTCGTACATTTTTGAATGAACGCTTTACATAAGAGAGGCGAATTGCCAAGGTGGTATGGGACGCCAAGACAGCCAATATAGCCGCAATAGCATTGTCTAGGGGTAGCATTTTTGCGAGCAATAAGGGTTCAGCTTTAATGTAAAAGCGTTTTGCAAAAGAGGCAATTGATTCACCCTGTAACAGACTAAGGCACATAAAGGCTTTTTTGCCAGTTCAATCTTTGTAGGGAACCAGATTCCTCAGTTAGTGTTTGCTTCACCTTTGCCCAGATACTGAAGGTGGCCATATGTGGAAAAATTATCTCTAGAGTGCCACGACTCAAGCAGGGAAGGAGGTACCTAATTTTAAGGTGATCCGTTTCACCTTCCATAGCAATTTCATACATAAAAAGAAACGAAGCAATGCTTCCCTCAACCAGGGTAAACTTGTCCCTAAAAAGGGGTTTTTGGATGGTGGGAGAGGCTCCATAAAGGCCTTGAGAAAGGGTGCAGCTCAAGCTTTTGAATCGAGACAAGGCACTAGCTAGCTGTAGTTCTAAAGTAGTGATCCTAGACTCAGCTGAAGCGGAGAGGTTGTGAGGGAAAGATTTTCCCACCAAGCTCATTTTTATGAATTATATTGTGGTGTACAGCTAGCCCTGTAGTAAGCACTAATTGTTGAATTTTAGGAGTTATTATTACTCGCTGGTGCTGTTCTATACCTAAACTCCAACAATTAGGGGATGAACACCTACTTATTTTAAATTTAATCTAATCTTAATAATACTAATAAACTGGGATTTTATGTAATCTTATCAGTAGTGATAATGGGATAGAAAATGAAGAGTCTCAATATTGGACCCTTCAGTATTTAAACTGTATTGAGGGTCGAGGGAAATTCAATGAGACATTTTGAAAAGCTTAGACTAGTCCAAATTAGGTAATATGGGATTATAGCCTATCAAAGCTCAGAAAACTCGCTTCTCTTTGGCTGAACAATGGACAGGGAATTATTATTGGCCAACACATAACAGTGAGGTAACAATTTGATGTATTCCTGAATCCCCATTTGATAAATTTATTGCACTTTGGGGACCTCCGCCAGCTATAAAAGGGGTGGTCCCCATGTAGGTGCTTGAAAGGACCCGATTGTAGCTGGGGGAGTACCATCAGATGGACGGCCCAGGGTCTGCTGTGTGGTTGGAGTAATCTGATGCTCGAGTTTATGTTTATTGCCTGTGAAATATTTGAAATTGGGTTACCCCAATTTTCAGGGTTCCACCGAGAATCAGTCAGGGTTTTCTTTGGCCAGTATAGTTGCTAATATCATTTTCATTCTCCTCATAATCGCAGACTTGTAAATGTCTGACATTTCCTCTTTTCAGCCAATTTTTACCCATAACATCCTTATTTTGAAGCCTGGGAGGCAAATGTCTGGCAGATGTCTTGACTGAGATCCTGTTTGAAAAGAGCGTTACAAAGGTTGAAGTAGTGATACAGATGGTTTGAGTCTTGGATGAACTAATACTGAAGCATCTTAAATAATATATCCTTTAAGTTGATGAAGAAACTCAAACTTATGCCAGACATGGACTAAAATGTAAAGTACTTAAAAGCTGGTCAATATTTCACACACATCTTGAACCATACTCTACATTGCCGTTACAATTCTGATTGTAGGGTACTGACAGCTCTAGAAGTAGTTCTGAAACTATTACTATGATTTCTTAATTATCACTCAGTTTCTAATTGAGGTTGATGCTAAGATTGACTTCACCATAAGTACCATAAAAATACTCAGTTATTAATTGCCGCTGGTATATAAGGATAAAATTCCAGGCCACGCAAGCAGAGGATATTCTTAGTGGAAACCAATCAATATACCTAATCCACTACACCATTAAGGAGAAGGGTGTTTAACATCTACCTACCACAGATAGCATAGAAAAAAAGGCCTAAAACTGAGCACAAGTGGCGTCATGGAAATCAGACCCATTGATCAACAACAGATGTTAGTCTTAATCAGGGAAGATACCTCCAAACCTAATACTTGTACTTTACTGTTATGATGGTATCAGAAATTAGGATCCAAGAGTATTGCCTGAAATATTTGATGCCAAAACACCAGAGAACTGAATTTTATATAGGAAAACATCTCCACCCAGATTATCCATGTAGATAAAAGAAAATTAATTACTAAAGCCATATTGACAAGATGCAATAAGATTGAATCTTTAAACACTGTTGTTCATTTTGATGAAAAAGGATTTGGGAATGTGACTGACAAGGAGCCTAAGGAATTGTACAAGCACAATGTGAGTACAAGGACATCTCAGCACTGGACCAAATGACTATATCTCATGCAAAGGTGAGGTTTGCAGTGTGGACACCAGATCTGTCATCCTTTTTAAGCCTAAGCATACCGCTATTAAAAAGCTGAATGTGAAGTTATTGTCAAGGAGCAAAATTAGCTATCTGAAGCCAGCTTAATCAGACCCTCAAATAGAAATTGGGCTTCACAGCTGCTCCTAGTGCATAAGAAGGATGGAACTCTGCGTGGTTATGGACTACCGCTGGTTGAAGGAGGTTTTTAAGAATGATATGTACCCACTCCATTAATAATATGACGCGTTAAAGCGCTTAAGAGGATCAATGAACTCCACAATGGATCTGGCCAGTGGCTACTGGAAGCTTGAGCTCACATTGAAGATCAAAAAAATTATGCACTGATCAGCAGTTAGGGATTGTTACACTTTGAAAATTCTGCATGGGGTGTGCAACACCCCTGACACCTTCCAAAGCATGATGGATTAAATATTTGGAGATCTCAAAGTATCAAATTTGCTTTTCTATCTGAAAAATAACAATGTAATTAAGCAAGTGTACTTTCCTGAGGAGGCAGCTGAAGTTACTAGGCCATGAGATCAGCATGAAAGAAATAAACCTCAGGAAGTAAAGCGTAAAGCTATAAAGGCATGGAACAGCTCAAAGTATGTGGACATCCAAATATTTCTTGAGATGGTGGGATACTATCAGCAGTGTATCCCTAATTTTGCATACTTGGATGTGCTGCTCACCTACTTTTTGACCAAGAAAACCAAGTTTGAATGGGGCCTTTAGCAAGAGCAGGCCTATGAAGAGTTAAAAACTAAATTGTTGGAGGCATAAAAACTATCTTACACAGACTTCAACAAGATGTTCTATCTGTACACTGATGCTAGTAACATTGGGCTCATCTTGATACTCAGACAATTAGATAAAGAATGGATAGACCTCACTGATTACTACACCAAGGTCTCACCAGAGCTGAGAAAAACTACACCGTGAGTGAAAAATAGTGATTGGAAGCAACAAGAGCAGTGAAGTACTTTTTGACCATACTTTTATTGATTACATTTCAAATCTATGACAAATCACACATCACTCCACTGCTGCATAACATGAAGTATCTAGATGAACGCCTTGCCTGATGGGCTGTACAACCAAGGGTATGATTTTGAGATTATTTACAGAGCAGGCAGAAAGCACCTCAACGCCGTTGAACTGTCACAATTAATGTTTTCTACCTCTAAGCACATGAGAGAGATGCTCTATGACCAGATTAAATTATCAAAGGAGGAGGAAAGATGAGAATGACTAAGTAAAGGCTGTCCTGTGATGATGTTCCAGAGATACCCAGTGTATTGATGGGAACATTAGAAGAAGATCCAGTACAAGTAGTACTTATCTATCTGAGCTAATTATCAGATGGAACTTATGATTCAAATCTCACAAGCATGTTGACCGTGGACAATTTCAGAAAAAAATTAGCATACCTAAGAGACTGAGTATATTGGTAGTCATGTCATAAAAATTACATTAGGCACTAGAACACTGTGTAACCTTCTCAACTTCAGACCCTTAGTGATCACTTTATGTTTCAGACTATATTGACAGTAGCACCATTCCAATATGTATCCATTGATGTGATAATACTGTTATTTACCGCCTCAAGTGGATCCAAGTTTATCATCTTGGCTATCATCATTTCTACCAAACGGTTTAAAACATCACCATACATTATAATAACCGTAGTATTAACAACCATATTCATGTATAACCAAATTATAGTGTGTCACGGATACCCTCATTTTCTGCTATAAAACAAAGGGAAGAATTTAGATTGGACGTCATGAAGAAGCATATGGATCTAATTGAAGTGAGACAGCAGTTCACTATTCTATATACTTTATCCTCCAACAGAAGCATAGAACGCATGAATGGAACCTTAGGAATATTAAAGAAGATGGCCTGAAAAAAGTCAGAGTGAGACCAACTGCTGCCATCTAAGCTTAACACACATGTCTAGCCATCACCAGGTGATTGGCATGTCTACTTCCAAGGCCCTTAATGGGCTAGAAGCAGTGCTACCTTCCTTGTTGGCACTACTCATTGCCTCGTATCACATAAACTTACCATTTGAGAGTTACCAGCAAGATTTGGCCGAAGTATTAATTAAGATACAGCTTGAAGTATCCAATAACATCGAAGCAACTATTCCCAAGAGTCACCACAAAGGTCAGATATGGACTAAGTTACCAAAGTTCAGTTTCAGAGGGAAGGACCTATAAAACCATGTTTGAGGAGGCCAGCCTGAGAAATTGTAAGCTGTTTGGACTGGCTTACAACCATCCTAGCCAAAAGAGGAGTCAAATATTCTATTAAGAGATGATGAAATATTGTGTTTAATAGAGTACATGCCATGAACCTTAGGTCCTTTCTTTCGTTATGTCTTTAGAGAGAAAATGTCATGGAAGATATCATGAGTATACTAGAGAGTAATTTCTTGCCCTTGGAAGGAACTTAGCCGATATACCAACACCTCATAAATTAAAAATATAAGATCAAGTCGCAAAAAAGGAAAATCGACACCTTTTTATAGATGAAGACGCCCCAAAAATTACCATTTTTTTGAAATGTCGTTATGTGCAGTAATTTGATACACACTGACCAAAGAGATCTATAGTATGAAGATGACTACGCCACCATTACAAAAACTATAAAGTTGGCCCCCTTTTATGCCTCCTGGGTACAAGATTTTTAATCAACTGATAACAAAAAAGACCGAACCAAATTAACCATATGGAAGTAAAATAACCTTCCATCCAAAGATTTCTTAAAAAGGAAAACAACCAATATTTACACTTAATTAAAACCCTGAAGAAAGGTGCATCGAAGTAGCATCATCAACTGAAACTTGACTCAAGCAGATATTTATTGAGTTGAGTACTAAAGCAATAACCAGAAGAGATATTGCTTCCCCAGACCAGGAGCGGGTATCTAGCTTGGGGCCACAAAATATCTTTGTTCACGGATTTTCACTGCAAAACAAAGCTCGTGGTTTGAAGCATAGATCAAAATGGATGCCGCCACCAAGGCAGAAACCAGAAGAAACTTAATAGGATTTAAAGCCTCTACATTAATGCTGAACCCCACTCCCAATTAATTCTAATTTACATTTATCTTATATCAAGATATTATACAAGAAGTATAAAGTAATTTGATTTTATTATTAAAAAAGACCCTCACCACAAAATCTTACAATTATCCAATTTTTTCACTTATATTGGGTTTATGTGAAGAGATTGCGTTAACCAGTATGTGATCTAATGGATTGATCAGAAGATACTGTAACCGTCTGTTATCTGCTCAAAAAAGACAATCATTAGAGAGATCACCTCATGTTACTAATAACGCCAAGAAGAGGTTAGTTGAGGTTTCCATTTAGTCTTATGTCAGGCCAAAATACTGATGTATATTCAAAAAGTTAAAAGAATACCACTCGCAGGGAAATGAACAATTCCAAAGAGCATTTGATTTTAACTTAGGTAGCATCTGTAAGGAGAGTGTCTATAACTCTCCTGTTCCCAGCGTGGAAGTGCTCTGTGCACAGGGCCCATGACTGGAACTAGCCATCTATACAATAGTTACTAGGGCCCAGCAGAGGGTGCTGGGGAAATAATAACTTAAGTATATGAGTGAAATCTTCATAACCAAAAACCAACCTAAAAGTTACTCGGTGCACAGGGTATGAAGGGGTAGGCGCACCAGTTTGGAGGGAGCCTGGGTGACTAATGGTGCATGAGGGAATAACTTAATCATTTTCAACGTGGAATGGTTTACATAGCGTGAGACCTTCTCAAAGAGGTCCACGCACAGAATCAGTCAAGGTAACATAAATAAAAAACGGGGAAACAGGAAAAGTTTATTGTGAGAAGTTAACCGACAAGGTATGTTGGTCAAAGAACCATATTAAAAATTCTTTGGGCAAATTTGGGGTCTGCCAAAGCAGTCCAAAGCACCAATTCACTAATAGGCAAACACTACCATCCAAATTGTTAGAATACACCGAAACCAACTTCACTTTAGTAATTGATTGAAGTTGGATCTGACTCAAACGCATAATTTTGTAAATGAAATGGGTTTTGAACCCCCGTTGCTCAATCAACCATATTGACCCATCGTCATTAATTGAATAGACTGTCCGTTTTTAGCCTGGGCTGATGCAAGGGGTTGGGCGTTAGGCACCTCACTAGTACCAGCCTGGGCATACTTGGCTTGTACCCAGCGTTGGTTCACTGTGTGCTTGAGGTCAGGGAGGGCCTGAGGCTACACCTTTTGGGCCTCCAGCCTCCCACCCTTATCCTTGGGGTTTGTGTCCACTATCATGTCATTTAACCATGACATTACCCTCTCCTACCAACGGGGCCCAACCCCTCCAGGAGCTTGCGCTAGGAAAAAGTATTTTGGGCCAGGGCCAACTTCATTGTGGCAATGGTCAGTCTGGGTTAAGAGCCAGCGGCCTGGGGGAAAAGCTTATAAAAGGCTTCAATAAGATCTTGGGCATGCACACAGTCACGCACTAGGACCCAACTGTTCTCTGCAGCGTCAAATCCCTACCAAGATACCAGGTACACAAGTCTTCTCATAACATGGCGGGAGGCTACTATCTCTTTAACTTCCCACTCTGGCGCCCCATCCACAAGATAGGCCTCAGGTGTCTTTGGTGGGGGCCCTCAAACAACGTCAATTTGCTCTCATGAAAGACAGAGAAGATCTGAAATGAAGAAGGAAGTTCTAACTGCTATGAGGCGTAGCCCACCTTTCTAACCACCCAGTAAGGGTCAATCCTCTTTGGCCCCAGCTTCTTGCATGGCTGCTTGATAGGCATGTTATGAGCATCAAGCATCACGAGATCCCCTTCCTTGTATGCGGGACCCACTCAGTGCTTACCATTAGCGTTCTCTTTATACACTTGCATTGCCGCCTCTAAACTTGTGGAAACCCCCTGGTGTACCTTCTTGATAGTCTTGGCAAAGTCCACCACCGCTTTAACCTTAGATACACAGCTGGGCTCCATGTTAAAGGCGGGGTCAAAGCCATGGTTGGCGAAAAAAGGGGAACAACTGATTAAAGAGTGCAAAGGTTGTTGTAACTAAATTGGTTTTTGGGAATGTGAGAAACTCAATCTGAATGATCCATGGTGGTGTAACACCTCAGAAACTGTTCCAAACACTGATTCTCTTGTTCTGTCTGCCCATCTGATTGGGGGTGATAGGCGTTGAATGGCAAGGGCGAATCTGAAGAGCTTACACAACTCTTACTAAAAGAGGGAGGTAAATTGGGGCCCCAGTCACTGATAATTTTTTGGGGAACCCCATGAAGCGCAAACACATTGGTGATGAAGAGCCTAGTCATCTCAGCCGCGGTAATTGTAGTTCTGCAACGAATAAAGTGGGCGAACTTTGTAAAACTTTCAACCACCACCATGATGACATCATAACCATTAGTAACAGGTGTTTCCACAATAAAATCCAAAGATAGGGTAGTCCAGGGCCCTTAAGCCTTCTGGACTGGTACCAACAATCCTGCTAAAGATTGACGATTTGGTTTTATCTGGTTGCTGATCAAGCACTCTTTACAATACCATCCCACCTGAGCAGGCAAGTCCTTCCAATTGTAAGTGCGTAGTATCAACTCCAAGGTCTTTGCTTTCCCAGGATGACCAATGGTGAGTCCATCATGATGGTCCTGGATAATTTCCAGGCAAAGTGGTCCAGCAGGAACCCACAAGCCTTGAAACTACACCATCTCATCCTTCACGTTATAACCCCTGGATAGGTCCTCTTGATTCAAAGCGCTCTTTGCAAGTACTATAGTATATTCAGCTGATAGAGGCTGGGAAAGGACTACCTTTCTGAACATACTATATTCCTCCACATTTTCCAGAGGTGCAAGCACTGGCCCATTTGCCGGGGGAGAGAGAAGTTGAGGCACAATTTTGTTTGGCGGAATCATCAACTGTGTGTTATGAACTTCTACCTCAGGATCAGGAGCCCAAACAGGATTGCAGCTTAAAGCATCCTCCAAACCATTATCCTTGCCCTTGGTGAACTCGTAAGAAAAGGCAAATTGGTCAAGGGTCTCATGTCAATGGTTCTGCCATAGTTTATGACATGAGAGGCGCAGCAGTACAGCAAATCACAGTGATCTGTACGTACATGGAACGTTTAGGTAGATCCATTCAAGAGGTGACGCCCTTAAGTCAGCGCCTTCACCACTGCTAGTAACTCCTTGTTGTAAACGGCGTAATTCAACTCAGGCAGAGACATTTCCTAGAAAAATATCCCTCAGGATGCTCTATCACATCTTCGCCTACTCGTAACAAGGCAGCTGCTATGGCGAAGTTGGAGGCATCAGTAGACACAATGAACTCTTTGGAAGGGTTGACATGGTGAAGAATGGATGTCAAATCTCAGCGATTCTGTATGTACCCTCTAGAGGGTTTTTCGCACAGGGTTTAAACTATTGAACAATTGGAACAAATGATATGACAATCGCTGGTTCCTTGATACACTTGTAAACACTTAATTTATAATAAAACAGGATCAATTTCCCCCAAACACTTCTTTATTTTAATTATAATAAGTCGGCAGATCTTCTTCTAGTCCTCTCCTTTCTTTCTTTTATCTACCCCTTTTCTTCTATCTAAAAATCTCTCAAGACTACTCCTTCTGTCCCCTCGTTTCACTGATACCCCACAACTTCAGTTGGTACTGACCATTTTGCTTAGTTTATTCATGTCGCCATCTTACCATTGGTTTTGGCTTGTTGTTTTTCAATTCTTTATCGCCTTGATTCGAGGCAATACAATATATTTTTTGTTGAATGTTGACATCGCCTTATCGCCCTATTTTAAAATCAATTCAATAAGACCCGTTATGACCCATTATCACCTCATCCTAAAGTGATAAATCACTTATGCTCTGAAACATCCTCAGCGGATTTTGTCCATTAAATCTTTGGCAGAATTCCTCCAATGATCCGCGTGGTCATAATGGTGGCTTGTCTTCCAGTCATATATAGATTCATAACAATGGACATGGACAACAGGGTGAGCTTCACTGCTTAGAACGCATTCTACAAAATGAGGGACCACTGAAGCACCTTTGCACCGCTAGCCTTATATAAGGGTGCTGCCACCTCAGAAGGATTGGGTGCGAACTTCTTGAGGAACGTACACATCCCCAAAAAGCTCAAGAGACCTTGACTGAGGTGGGGGTGGGCCACTCACTAATAGCCTTCTAATTGTCTAGAGTTATCATGCGCCCTTGGCCAAACTTGGCGTTGCCCAGAAAAGTGACCTGGGACTTGAAAAACTCACACTTACTTATCTTCAGCGTAAGGCTGGCTGCCTTAAAACTCTCCACCGCTTGCTGAAGGTGTACTGCATGGGACTCATGATCAGGGGAAAACACCAGGATATCATCCATGTAGGCAACTGCGCATATCCCTAACAAGTCCCCCAACGCTGCATCAATGCAGCGTTGAAAGATAGCAGGAACATTCTTAAGCCCAAAGGGCACGACCCAAAACTGAAAGATCCCTTTTCTGATATGGAATGCAGTTAACCACTCTTGTCCCTTTTAATCCAAATTTGATTGAACGCATTGAGGCAATCCAGCTTAGAGAAAACCTTAGCCTTCTCTATATAGTGAGCAAACTGAGAATCTATAGTGATGGGATGTAGATCTTGTACAGTGACATTGTTGAGGTTTCCATAATCTATGCACGGGCATATAGTACCATCAGCCTTTTCAACAAAGAGAAGTGGGGAGCATACAGGGGAGGCACGCTGAAAAATCGCGGCTTTATCTAACTGCTATCACCTACACATCTAACGCCTCTTCCTTTGGACGGTCAAAGGGTAAATTGGAGAAGAATACGCACCAGATCCACAGTAACTTTAAAGTCACAGTCATACTCAGAATGATCAGGTAGTGCGTCAGCTGAAGCAGCATTAAAGGAAGATTCCAAACTATAAACAAGAAGGTAGGGGAACCACTACGGTGGGCTTCAGCATAGAGGCAAGGCTAAGGGTGTGAAAGTGGGGCCAGTGGGCAAGTCTCCCTGAGAGTCAGCCTCAGATAAAGGAACAACTAATGTGCGACCATTATTTAATGTTAGATATAGGGTATTCTCTTTCAAGTTGGTTCTAACGTCAAACTTCCGCCACCACTTCACACCCAAAATGATAGAGTATAAGAGGTTTTAATAGCTTGGAAGTGATCAGATAAGTGGTACTTTCCAACATGATAGTCCACTGTCCCAACGACCTTCAGAGTTGGAATACCTTGAGACGCCCCTCCCCTAACCATACCATCTGGCAAGTAACTCAACCCAAGATGGTCGGCTAGGCTCTGGTCTATAAATTTATCCGTGGCACCAGTATCCACCAGAATTGTGGTGCTGAATTTCCCTAAAGGAGAGAAAAGAATAGCATTCAGTAGAAAATACCCATAATGGTCTTTATTTAAAGCAAAAATTGCCACTAAATCACCAGAAAGTTCCTCCTCTGGCTCAAGCAAGCCATCAGAGTATGTTTTGGAATCATAGAAGGAGGAGGGATAGTTGGCCACTCTTACTACTAAAGCCACATATCCCACCTCACCTTCTGCAGGTGCATATACTTTGTTGTATTTGCAACGAAGTTCTTTTTCCACTTCCTGAGTGCCCTGGATCATGCTAGGGGTCAAACAAGGGTTCTCAGGGGTAATCTGATATACAGGAATAGTTCCCTCATCCAGGCCATAAGAGCTAATAAATTCTTCAGAGGTATTGATAAGGTTTTCATTATAAAATGCATTTTTAGATGTGAACGACCCTATCCCTCAAACAGCAACATAATGCCCGACGTTATCTAAGGCCAACACCCCAGGCCCATCTGTACCAATTCCGCCTGCTCGTCAGAACGTGCTGACAAAGAAAACCACATTTTTTTAAATTTAATTTAAGATTTTGGTGGAAAGTCAGGGAATCATGACTTTAGGACCCAGAAGTGTCTTTATCCACCAGGTACAAGCACAAAGGGTGGGTATTTTCCAGATGGAGGCAGCCAAAATAACGGCAAGATGCTCCAATCCTCAGGAAATAGAGGAAACAATGGTGTGGATGACCACAGCTGAAGCCCACAACTTGCGCCCACTGTTTGCACTTTGGAAATTTCCCACACGGAAAAAGTTCATGTACATAATTTTAATGGAGGTTGGTCAACTAATGTAAGGAGAGTGTCTATAACTCTCCTGTTTCCAGTGTGGAAGTGCTTGGTGCACAGGGCCCATGACAGGGAACTATCCATTAGTACGTAAGTTACTAGGGCCCAGCAGAGGGTGCTGGGGAAATAATAACTTAAGTATAGAAGTGAAATCTTCATAACCAAAAACCAACCAAAAGTGACTCAGTGCACAGGGCATGAAGGGGTAGGCGCACCAGGTTGGAGGGAGCCTGGGTGACCCAATGGTGCATGAGGGGATAACTAATCATTTTCAAAATGGAATGGTTTACATAGTGTGAGACCTCCTTGAAGAGGTCTGCGCACAGGATTTTTCAAAGTAACATAATTATAAAATGGGGAAATGGGAAAAGTTTATTGTGTGAAGTCAACCAACAAGGAATGTTGGTCAAATAAAATATATTAAAACTTCATCGAGGAAATTTGGGGTTTCCAAAGTGGTCCCAAGCACTGATTCACCAATAGGCAAATACTACCATCCAAAATTGGTAGAATACACTGAAACCAACTTCACTCGAGTAATCAATTGATGTAGGATCCAACTCAAACTCATAGTTTCATAAATGGAATGGGTTTCAAACCCCCATTCCTCAACTAACTGAATAGACCTGTCATCATTAATCAAATAAACCGTTCATTTTAACGCCTGGGCCAACTCAAGGGGCTGGGCGTTCTGCACCTCACTAGTACCAACCTGGGCATATTTGGCTTGTACCCAACGTTGGTCTAATGTGTGCTTGAGGTCAGGGAGGACCTGAAGCTTCACCTTCTGGTCCTCCTGCCACCCAGACTTATCCTCGGGGTTGGTGCCCACTATCATGTCATTTAACCATGACAGCATCAGAAGAAGATCTACACAATGAAGAATACCATGCTTCTTTCAGAAGGTCATCTGTTGTATAATCTGTGTGGAACAGAACCACTTCACAGCAAGTTGCCAATCAAGTTAAACGTGCAAGTGCTTACAAGATGACTCCAAGTAATGAATTTTTGTTTAAATAATACAAGTGAAAAAGTTATGACTTTTAATCAGCAAGGGATAGTTAAAGAGTTGCTAAAACTCATTTATCTTTCAGCTGTTGTTAGATGTGATTCAATGGAGACAAAAAGGTTTCTAATCATATCTCATAATAATATAGCATCTGGATTCAATAACGTCGTCCTTTTTAATTATCTAAAGCTGTAACACAATTTTTTCACTTAAAATCGTTTCTTTTGGTTATGAAGGTTCATAGTAGGGGTAACTCTTCACATTACTTTGGCAAGATTTGTATTGGCATCTCTAGCCAACTTACGCACTTTGCATGCTTATTTTAATTAGCTGTTATATTATAAAAAGGATTAACTATTTTGCTATTCTTAAATTTATTATTTCTAGCCTGATTTTGGTTCACGTCCCATCTTCTGATGATGAATATATCTTTTAAACCATAGGGAGGATACCCCAGTGGTAGAGTATAGACCCTCTACCACTGCCTCCCGAGTTCGATTCCAGTAATGGACTTTGGGTAGGGGACGATTTTGACTGTGTTGGTTTTGCGCGCCAATGCCCCGAACCGAGATAGCAAATAGCAAAGGCGGTCCATGGAGTTCCTGGCCTATCATACGCCGCGCATGGAGGTTTTCCGGGTTTTATCCTCCTTTCCCATTTTCTTCACTTCCCTAATCGGTGCGGTATCGTCCCCAGGTCGGCCCACCTCGAATAAAATTATAATATATCTTTTAAACCATCAAAACGTTTCTCTTGGAATTATGTATTTTTGTAAAAAAATAACACTCTGGTGCATAATAGCAGTGTGTCTAAATTTAATATAAGTGTGTGGATTAAGATTGGAAGGTGGCGTTGGGTTGTCCAATAACTCTGATGACATTATCTGTCTCTTAAGACTAAGCTTCATTAAATATACCAAGGTCACCTAAATGGCATCCTACACACTGAGGTTTCATCATATAACAAATCTCCACTTTGAGTTTAACAAAATTCCCAACGCTTTTGCTTTATCAAGGCATAAATTTAGAACCTAAGTCCGCAAAGATAAACCCATATTTTTATAAAAATTTCTTTATAGTATCCATTTAAAATTCTAAAGTCTCAAAACCACTTTTTAAGTGATAATTTTAACAAATCTTGCTAATGCTTTTATATAGCTTAAAACAGGATAAAGAGATTTAGGTTTATGGACTATACAATCACTTTAATTGGGTTGACATTAAGTTGTATATCCTCATAGTTTTTTAGATCAAAGTAGATCTTATGAATTTAATAAGTATATACAAACTAAATCTGGTTTTTTTACTTTTACACTAAATTGATCTTAACTATTATGATGTTTTATAGCTTTAAAATTGTTTTGAAAGTGGTGTAACACTAGATACTCTCAGCAATAATTAAAATATTGAAATGAATCTTTCTAATTCTCCACTAACACAAAACTATAATTTATATCTATTTAAAAGATTTTATACATAGATAGTAGCTTCATTGTAGTTTAGAGTACTAATAGTCAGTGAGCTTTTTAAGATATCGTTTTTTCTAAATACTCATATATTTCTGGGCAAAAACTTTGATGATGTGTTAAAATCAGGATAATGGATTTCATGGAAGCCATCATTTGCTATAATCCAGGAAGTTGTATCTTCCTCAAAATTTGTATATAAATATGTAGTATATTTTTTAAGAAAAGTGATTAGTTTTCCCTCAATTATTTTAAGTAAAAGT
This sequence comes from Massospora cicadina, assembly GCA_022478985.1. Taxonomy (NCBI): domain Eukaryota; kingdom Fungi; phylum Entomophthoromycota; class Entomophthoromycetes; order Entomophthorales; family Entomophthoraceae; genus Massospora; species Massospora cicadina. The sequence continues at coordinate 467,832 of JAKSZP010007880.1, forward strand.
TCTCATTGATAAATCAAAATTCTACCAAAATGTATATGTTCCATATAAACTATTAACTATTATTGAACTATATATAATTACAATGCTTATACTAATAAAACACTTGAATTCTGCTATATGATATATTTATAAAAAGTAACTCATTATTTAGATCTTTTTAATAACGATGGTCTTAATAATCAGGTCTACCACTTCACATAAAAATAGAGATATTTTATATATAATGACATTTTATATACTAGTAAAAAGATTAATTTAAAAGGTGGTTAGCTGAGTGGGTAAAACTGCTTCCACCCCTAGTGCAGGTTTTGAGTTCAAAACCTGTACTGGCTAGAAAATATTCTTGGTTTGGTATATTTGTCCCAAGGTTGACCCACCTCAAATAAAAAAAATAATTTATAAGTCTGTCTCTCATTTTTATATTATATATAACTGAATAAATTTATTATACACATTATTATATAAATTAAAGTAAAAAAAATTGTATTATCTTGAATCTCAATTTTACCAAAAGTGAAAAAATATGAGAAAAGCATATTATCTATAGATAACCCTCATTAAAGTTAGAATAAAATTTGACTATAACTTTGTAACAAAGTACATCATTCCCTGGGTAGAATTAGTTTTTATTTAATGGTGAAGCATGCTAAAGAGAACTTATTGTGTCATAGCTAAATATAAATAAACCAAAAAGGTCTAGATGTATGCAAAAAAGTCACTATAGTAATACTATATATATAATTTTGGCTTTATTTTTGATCAAATTTTATTTATAGGTATATATATTATTTTATATTTTATAAAAGATGGTAGCTAATTAAACAAGAAGGATAAAATTAATATCACATATAAATATAAAACCAAATTGCTGAGGATTAAAGATTAGCCATTCTCTCTATTACAAGTGCTTAAGCAAATTTCAGATAGTTAATGAATCCCTTAGAAATTCTATCCATGGAGGATAAGATTGCATTATCTTGATAAGAGAATTTCACCCCCTGTGCATATAGAATAATAGATAACCAGAATGTATTAAATTTTATAAACCTTAGAACACCATGTGGGCATTTAACTTGTTTTCTGAAGAAAAAAATCTGAATGTCAAAGGACATATTGCTCACTGTTAGACATTTGCCCTCCAGGCTTCAAAATGAGAATTTTTAGGGAAAAAATTAGCCAAAAAGGGGAAATGTCAGACATTTACAAGTCCTCAATAGTAATAGGATCAATTTAGCTACAAATAATGATTTTATCAGCCAAAAGATCCTGGCTGATTCTTAGTAGAACTCCAAAAATTGGGATAACATGATTATAAATACTTTTTTGGGCAACTAACTTAATATCAAGCAGTTGGATTACTCTGACCACAAATTGGACCATGGGGCATCCATCAGATGGTACTCCCCAGCCATGACCAGGTCAGTTCAAGCACCTATGTGGGGACCCCCTTTTTATAGGCTTGGTGGGGGTCTTCCAAGGTGAAATAATTTTATTGAACGGGGATTTGCTAAATTCTATCAAATTGTTACCCCATGGGTACATCTTAGCCAAAAATAATTCCACATTCATCGTTCAGCTAAAGTGAAGTGAGTTTTCTGAGCTTTGATAGGCAAAATCACCTATTACCCAATTCAGACTAGTCTAAGCTTTCCAAATGTTAGCCTCTCCATTTTAAATACTATTATCAAATTATTAAGTATATACTCTCTTTTACTCCCGCATGGCATAGAATAAATTCCATAAAAACTAAAACTTATAGTATCTATTTTATTTTAGTTATTTTCATATAGCTGGTGAGACAAGCCCCTCACTTATATTGTTGGATTTGAGGCAACAAGCAACAGCGAGCCTTTTTCCAGCCACAAATCCAACACTCACAACGCTAATGTACCCTCAAATAATATATATGGTTTGGAATCTAGGTAAACATATTAGATCTTTATAGTATATAACTTTTTTTGAATTTAATAGGTTTCATATTTATATAACTAACGATCTTTTTTGGCATCAACTTCATATTTAGACTATCTTTACTATGCTGCATGCTGATTAATTCAGTTGCAGCTTTATATCATAAAACTGGTGATTATTACAAAGTTTAGCTCTCAGTTAGCTCAGATTTTAAATTGATTTGGAACCTTTTTTAGAAACTATACAGAGAGAAAGATAGTTTTATCTGATGGAAAAGTTATTGTTTAAAAATGTTGTCCCCAAGTACAAAGAATACAGATTTTCAACAAGAAAATTAAGCCCATTCTCCGACATAAACTTAACACCTTACCATATCCTAAGGTTTACATGGGTACTGCTGTTATCCCATGAATCAAAAAAGTAATAACTTTAGAAGTCGTCTATGTGGCCTCAAGCAACGTCAATGCCTTCATCCTTTTAGAAATTATATGTACTTTGTATTACCCAAAGAAGAAGCAGTAATGGGGGTAGATCATTACTTGCAGCACTATAATTACTCTACCATTATTAAGGACTGAAAACTTTAGGTCTGCATTAGCAGACCTTGAGCCACACAATGCTTCACAAAGTACAGCATGGTAACAATGTAAACTTCTATTGATTTCTCTGAATTTGATCAAATAAGTTGGAGGTCATTCTGTTAATCTATCTTAGCTATACTTTTACATCACCCTATCTGCAAAGACTTCAGCATCGCCTCTTTCATGTAAACATAATCTACAACGTGATTGGAAGGTGAAAAAAAGACGATGGACCAGTTAGTTTGGGTTACTAGTGAGCTTGAGAAACAACTGATGCATGTATATTATACCTTAATAACACTCTCGCTGCTAAAGAAAACCCTTTAGCAGCTTTCTTACTAACTAAGAACAGAAAGTTTAAACTAAAGGTTTATTATATTATGTAATTATAAGTTCAAAAATTAGACCAGATCTGAGAGGCTTGGGCTAAATGGACCTTATAGATTAAATAGTTCCCAAGGACCTCCAGAACAGAAAGGACCTTCTGGCTTCCTAGTTCCTCTAGATTTTACAGGGCACTATGTATGTCTCCTGGCAAAAACAAAAATATTTAAGCTAGATGACTGAGCTGATAAGTGATTTGAAAAGGTTAGATGATAGATAAACGCTGTCATGTGAGATTATGTGATGGATGAGAATGAAGTTCTCTTGACTTTAACTTGTCATTCTAGCTTTAGTTTTGTGTTGAAATTTACAAATTATTAAACATAATGAGCCCCAGATTTCACCAGCTTAAAGAACCCTACTTTAAATGTAAGGTGAAATATGCAACTTTAAGAGACTTCTGGCCAGACAATCTTATCTATAGTAGGCCTGAAGATAATGGCTCACTACAGGATAGTATGATTTATATAAAACAAATCTAACTTTATAATTACTTAACTACTAAGTACTGTGCATTTAAAATTGGTTCCAGTAAGCCTACAACCATTTATATGCAGTCACATATTTATTAAACCCACTTTCTAAGCCCTGTGAGCCTAATTAAGGGTAAAAATACATGTCAAGAGAGTGTCTATAACTCTCCCATTCCCAATTAGGTGGTTCACGGTGCACAGCCACATTACCAGGAAATTAATCGTCATTATATTGGTGAGAATAGCCCCGCAGAGGGTGCTGGAGCTAAAGTAACACAGGGTAAGGGTGTACAACGTGGTATTTATCAATAGCGAACAAATAACAAGGTTTTGGTGGACCCCAAAGTGGAGTTCATATCCAAGTGGTAATCAGGGCTGGAGTGCTTGGGCGCCTCGGTCTGGAGGAGACCAGGGCGGCCCATTGGGGAACCAGATGTAGTTGTAAATTTTGTGCAAAAAAATGGCTGATGTTGTTTGAGACCTCCCCAAAGAGATTTGCGCATAGGATTGCTCAAGTTAAGCTATAGAAAAATGTAAACTAACAGGATTTTATTGAAAAGGAAGGCAAACAACGAGGAAAGTTGATCTTAGTAACCCATACTCTAACCAAGGGAGGTGAGTCGTCAATTGGGGAAAATGGTTTCAAGCCTAAATGAGCCAATAAGCGCATCCCACCATTAGCCAGGGTATTGTAGCTTGAGATCAAACTAACTCAATTGATTGATTGTAAGCTGATCCATCCCAATTTATAAATGGTAAAAATTGAATGGGTTCTAAACCCCTAGTTTCTAAGCAACCAAACTGAACTGTTGTTTTTAAGAAGGCAACTCATATGTTTTAATGCCACTGCTGTAACACATGGCAGGGTATAACGCAATTCCCCTGAGCCAAGCTGGAAATATCTGTCCTGCATCTAGCGTTGGTCCAAGGTGTGCCTTAAGTCAGGGAGGTCCTGTAGCTTGACCTTTTTTGACCCTTGATGCCAAATTTGTCATAGCAGTTGGTTCCCTCAATAAAGTCATGTAAACATGATAATACATTGGTGAAGGGACTTATACAATTTTATATACCTTTATAAGAGCGCTATGGAAGAGGCTAGTGACAAGAAGAAGGCAAAGAATTTCTCAATTTTTCTTAAGATGTTTAGTAATCTATGCTACACCTCATAGATTTTAAGATTTATTACCTGGTTTATAGTGCTTTTGTCAAGAAATTTGGCAGAAACCATACTATGTACTTTCAAAATAGGTTTATATAGAGTTTTTTTATAAAAAGGGCTATAAATTCAATCGTTTTTCTAACAAACCTAATAAGAAGCTAAAAAATTATTAACTTGTATATAGGTTGGCCTTAATTTTTACCAATAAGATCTCAATATCTGCATATCCTCTAATCATGGAATCTATAATGGTCAGTGCTTTTTATGACCGCCACATTGCTTAGTCTCTCATATTAGGAAGACTAAATCCAATGAGTGGTCTCCAAGGTTTATATTCTAAAATATTAACCTCTAACTATATCATAATTGACAATATAGTAATTGTTGTGGTGGCTTATGTAAAATAAAATAGAGTAATCTAAGAGTATTTTGAAAGCCAAAAATGCTAAAAAGTTTTGTATTCTCTGATGTACTCATTCCATGTTTAGAATAGCCTCTACCTTACGCCAGGTCTTAATAAATAGATAGGGCATCTAATGCTTTCATTTCATATTGTCCTCAGACATATTCCCAAATGCCCTTCCCTATACTTATTATAAGAAGCAAATAGAAATCTTGTTAGAGCAACTTTGTCATATATAATCACCTGTAAAACTTATAAAAATACCAAATTAAATTGTATAATTATTGAAGATATTTTTACTTGAGTTTACAAGATATCTGGATTGAGACCATTATAGACTATCCCTTTTAGTTGGAAAGGTCATTGTGTCCATGCATTTGCTCTCTAAAGTCCATATGCACCTGCTTATGCTCTGTATAGGAATCAACTTAACTTAAGGCCTCCTTATTAGTAATATATCTTTTTAATAGACACGTGAATTTAACTATGATAAATCTATCCTGTTTTGGGCATTTTGGAATTTTGTTTATCCAGCCATTCAATTTCATATCTGATTTTTATTTTTACTCAAATCTTTACTTTTAGACAAAGGATTAAATTCCTTAGGCTTTGTTGCCAATGTAATTCTGTTGAATCAGTTTACAACTGATTGCTTTGACAATGATGTCAATCTGCCAGATTTTGTTATATGGATCATCTAGCCTCCACGCCCAATTCATATATGTAGCCTTAATTTATAAAGAGGAATTACTATCAATTTTCTCTCGGTCATAACAAGGATGGCTATTATAGTTTATATTCTTGCCATCTTGCTGGCATTATCCCCTAAATAAGTATCAATGTATGAGTCTTTAAAGCGTCATAAATTTAATTCCCATTTATATTATTATATTTTCTCCCTTGTCCCCAAGCTGGATTAAAAAAATAAATGAAGTTTTATTTGCACATTTGTGGGCCAATGGTTTCTACCGTTTTCCAGAATAACTATGCAATGTTCAGCATTCTCCATTATATTTTATAATGATTGGATTTTCAATGTTGAAGGGATCATTTTTACCTAGCTTGTTTAAGCTGCTTAATAAATCCCTTGAGCGATAAAATTGTTATTATTTTTAGTTTAGGGTCATTGTCTTTATAAAGTTCCTTTATTTTATAAAAGTATTTTTGTCCGTGCAGTTGTATATTGACACCTAAGTGCTGATTAGAACATCTGGTTCTTACTACATGAGCCATTTTTGGTATCATGCTTTTAAAATAAGATCAAAATGTCATACTCAGATGACGATTCTTGGAGGCAACCTACCATGTGTTTTTTATGATGAAGCTGATTATGGTGAGGGCCTGTCAAGTTCTAGTCTCGTGGGCATACTTTCTGGTGCATTTTAACTTAATGAATAATCTCCTAAGACCCCACGCTACCTAAGTGGCTTTGCCTTAAGTAAAATTTTTGAAACTTCTCTATGTAGCTATTGAGGTTACTGAACAGTTTTTATGTGCGTTGTATAAAATAAAGATTTGTTGATAATAGGTAAATTGGGTTGGTGGAAATTAAGACTAGCACCCTAGTTGAATATTTACAACCATATGGAGTTGTATCTCCAATGCTAAACTGTTGTTACTCGTTCATAAGATTCTTAAATTGATCGTTGAATTGAGAAAACTTCTCCCTCCTGCGCTTTCTTGTAATAAAAATTGATATTGGAACTTAACCTAATAATAGGTTCAGAGATTCTCTTATTCTCAATAAAACTTAACCTGATTTTAGGTTCAGAAGTTCTCAATCACACTCTTCACGCTGAAGTTCATGGAGATTAGCTCAGTATATATAGCCAAAGGATATCTGATCATTACAAACTCTATACTAAGAGTAAAAAAATATAACAACCTTTAAACAGGGTAAATATAAAAGTATTTAAATTAAACTTATTTAAATTTGCCTTATTAAACAGAAATGAGGGAATCTATAAGTAAATCATCTTAACCCCTGTTGGCGCCCCACTGGTGTAAATGGTGGTTATCACTATTGTATTAACCCTTTTTAGGTCATGCACATGAGGATCTTTCTCAACAAACTAGATGGGTTCTGCCGCTTCTAACCCTGCGACCTTCTCCAGGTTATTAGTAAATGCATCCTTGCATTTTTAGTTAACCTCTGCAGGGTAACCTTGACTAGGCTAGTGATCTGTTAAGCTAATGGGAACTTTACCTATTAGCAGCAGGTAGCGTTACCTTAAGAGGTTACCTCACAAGTTGATGACAGAAGCGTTGTTGGCGCTACAGCAACTACACATAAATCACTCATCAATAAGCAACAATATCTGATCAGCTCAAACAAAATAATAAATTTTCTTATAGTTAAATTGAAAACATAATAACTTGTTTATTGTTGGGGATCATCCCTGATGAGAATTAAGCAATCCAATGGATCAACCCAACAGATTGACTCCAGAAGACTACTAGATATTTGTATGGGCGATTTTACCAAACAATAGCTACCATACAAAATGATAACTATTATATCCACTAGCAGGACTAATACCCTAGTGAATTAGCTTATATAATTTAATCAATCAAGCTGGGTAATGTGGGTATATAAAAGTTCCAACACATCCCCCTGCTTGACCAGATTACCCATGAGACAAGTTTTAAGAGGTAGGTGCATCCTTCTCTTGAGACTTAGCTATTAAGTCTAATTCAGAGGTCCTTCTTTTGAAGCTAATTATCTTATTGAATCAGCAGTCCCCTTCTTGCTCCTGCCTCCGCAGAGCACAGTCCTATGGCCCCATGCCATACCATTAATATTTTAGGCGTCATCTCTGATAATATGTCTGGAAATCCTGTTTTTCTCTAGGTCAGGCTTATATAATCCTAAGTTATTTAGAGAAATTCTTGATCCGCTTTCCCAATACCTTGTTCTCTGTATTCCACAGTCTGGGGTCACCATTTTTGATCAAAGTGGATCATTTCTTAGGTTCTCTTTATGACAATATAGTTTTAACCATCCTAAACCTGCAAACAGCATACTTTTTCATTTCAGTGCCTCAGGACTACTCATGGCGGATCCAGTTTTAACCCAAGCTGATCCTGCCACCATAAAGAAAGAAACACCGCCATATGATTTTGATCATGGCAAAAAATTGCTTTTTTCATTTTTTATCTTTACTATGGTTTTATTTGAGTTTTTTTATCTTAATATTTTTAAATATATTCATCTTCTTTGTAATGGGACTTAACCTTTCAGTCGTTTCAAAGGTCAATTTTTTAACTATCCTACTGGTCCAGAGATCCATTTTTCAAGCTTATAAAAAAATCATGGTTCAGCGGTCTTTTTTTAGTACTAGATGTTCAGCGGTCTTTTTTATTACTTAATAATAACCAGGACTTGCCCTATTTTTAGTAGGTTTAACGGTCCCATATTAACATTGCAATTATTTTTCTATTAGGTCCAATACTTTAAATATTTGCTGTGGACCCTATTCACTATACAGTCATTACCAATATTCTTTATTGTATGATCTCTGTTTAGACTTGGTAGTAATCTAAAATGCACCCAAACATGGAGCGTCCAACTTATTTCTTCTTCCAGATCCATAAGTATCACAATAGGCTACCCTATCTCCCACTTGGTACTCTTGCATCACTTATCAGTTTTTACCATCCATATTCTTTGCTTTTATTTTTCTTTTAGCGTCATGTCAAATGCCTGTGATTGCAATTTGACCATTAATTTTACAGTCAATTTTAGGTATTGCTCTGAACTCATCCCCAAAGCTGGTTTTATGTCAGATACAAAATAGGTTGTAGTGTGGCCTTTTAGCCAAATAAAAATCTGAATGGCGTTTCCCCTATCATCATATGATAACTAATACTATAATGAAAGTTTTTTGACTCAGTAATTTTTCAAGTGGAAGTTTTACCCGCTACCAATTTCTTAACATCATTACTAAAGTTGAATTGACTCTTTCTAACATTCCATTTGTTTCTAGATTTTAGGAAACAGACACCACTCCTCAATTCCCTTTAGTTCATTCAAACTTGGAATCATGTAGGACGTAAAGTTGGTCCCATTGTCACTTAGTAAAACTTGCGGGCATCCATGCTGGTATACCACTTAGTCCAAAATTAATTTTGCCATTTCTGTAGCTTCCATCTGATCAAGGCTTTTTTCTTGACTCACTTAGTCAAATGGTCTATTGAAACTATTACGTGATTTACACCTTCAGTACTAACACTCAATTGTCCTTTAACATCTATGAACGCCATGTACTGAGTGAAATCAGGGTGTACTAGTATGTATCCCATCACATTTATATGCGGCTTGTAGAGTTCACATTTCATGCAACAGGCCAGACAACTTGTGCTATCATAGTTGGAAGTTTTCCATATTAATACTGGCGTATATAGTCCATATTTTTTCTTAGGTCACCTTGGCTAATGACTTTGTGCACAACAATAATTATTTGCGCTCGTTCTGATGGTTAGGGAGCAAAAACTGGTTTCTGTCAATTAAAATATATATCTGACTGCTCTTCAATTCAGTATTCTCCATCGCTTTCTTTATTGCACTCTAAATTTCTTGGGGTTAATCTACAATTTTCCTCTGATCATCTGCTGGAATAATTCATAAGCTTGAAAATAAACAACTTGAACATCAGGCAATTGTGATAGTCTATTGGCATTCTGATATGCTGCCCCTGCTTGTGTTTAAACTTAAAATTATAGACTTTTAGTTCTAACGCTCATTGGGATAGTTGCCATTTTGGTTCCTTCAGGTTATTTAACTAGCTTAGGTATAAGTGGTCAGTCAAGACTTTAAAGAGTGTCCTATGAATATACACCAGAAAATGTTTGCAAGCATAAATCACCGCAAGGTATGGCTTCTCTGTAATGGTGTAGTTCCTTTCTACTAGCATTGATTTCCTGCTCACATATGCCACTGATGTCCTTCCCTTTCTTCATCCACTTGGCTTAAAACGTCGTCAATTGGTATTAACAAGGCATCAGCTGTATGATAGATTCCAGATTAAAATACGTGTATTTTAGCAAAGGGCTACTCATTAGGTATTTTTAAAACTTATCAAACATTTTTTAATCTTCATCATACCACACAAATCTTTTTGTGGATTTCAATAGATGGAATAATGACACTTTGATTCCAGAGATTTACTTAGTGAATTGGTGATAGTATCTGACCATCCCCAGAAAAACTTGAATGTCCCAAACTTTCTTTGGGACTAACATCTTCTCAATGGCCTCTATCTTCAGTAGTTTTTCGCCCAGACTGTCAAGTAGCACTCTTATTTTGCCGTGGCCTACCATTATAATCCCTGGCGCTACCCATGGCTTTATTCTTGATTTATTCCATGGACTGATAACTTCTCCAAATATGTATTTTCAGGAATCTAATGTAAATCCTGTATTAGCTAATGATTGCGTTGCAAGCGGAATAGTAGTCATCATTTTATTCCTTAAGATGTCACAAAGTTTTGAGAATCTCCTTCAGCATTTCCCTCCTTTTTTGTCCAAAAAATTTGTATTGTATGAGATCTATGCCGTCATTGTGAATTAGTTTTACAAAATTTATTCTTCTTTGTCATAGGAGGTTCTCCTTTTCGATGATATACCAAGGGTAAGTGTTGCCTCAAAATTGCCAAGGTATTCTCAAAATCACACTTAACACCATACTTTTTAGGAATTCTGTCCCAATGAATATGTCATTATTTTGATTTGCCAACACTATGATGGAAGCTGACAAAACTAGCAATCTGAACCGAAGAGGTAATGCACTATAAGCTCCACCTGAAATTGTGGTATGCAGGCTGTCAATTCCCTACTCTTTCTGGTTCTCTAAATCTGGTAAAATTTTTCATTTATTTTACTAATTTAGTTAAGGTGATATTAGTGGGCGTTCCATTATCAATTATCACTTGTACTTTTGCATAGTTGACTAGAATATCCACATATGTACACTTAGAGTATTGTAATAAGGTGCTTAATGAGTGAATTGAAGTTTACTCACTGAATCAAGGGTCTAAATTAATTGTGCAGATAAATCAGAAAATGATTTCTTAATTGTGCTAATTGGTAGAGAGATGTTCGCCCCGTCAAGTTTACATTTTAAGAAACTCTTCTGCACTTTTTGGCAGATTTGATCATTTTAGCCAGCTGGCAAGCATATGCCCAAACATCTTCCATCACGATTTGGGATATATCCCCTGTACTTTTGCTTGGTTTATCACATTTAGTTCCATATTGACCACCTGGTAGAGCGGATCAGGTGCGTCTTCTTCTACAAATAAGTCAGAGATATCAATGTCATCTTCAGTTAAGTCATGTGGAACAGGTTTGACAGTAGTACTAGATAGTTCCTTATATTGACTGCTGGTCCTTTTTCTGACGCTTAGTCCGTTTCCTTTTCTTTAGAATGACCAAATTTACTTGTCCCTTAGGCTTTTTGCTCCAACATCGACTGGTGAAATGTCCAGTTTTACCCACAATGGTGGTAGCGGTTTTAATTATTGGTCACTAGTTTTGCTCCTTCAAACTTATTTCCTATTAAAAATCAATTTATTTGACTTTATTGGGCTTAATGAATTTCCTTGCATTCTGAGCTTTAGTCTTAATAGCTTTGAAGGTTCAATTGGGTGCTTCTTATGTTGCTCCTAACATTTTAAGGTGATTCAACTTCTGCAATGTGGACATCTGAGTCACAAGCACTGAATCCATGGTACAATTCAAGTTTCTGTAGGGTTGGAGCGCCAGCTGCATGGCTATGCGTGAAATGTAATCTAACAAAAATTTCACAACAGCCTAAACTTGTGATTCTTGATAAAATAGGTTGGCGAAATCAGCAAAGGTTTTGTCTTTTTCTAAACTGAATACCCAGAACCACTTGTCTACAGTTGGACATCTGCATAGGTCTGCCATACTCAGTCATTATGGCCTCCTTGGCTACATTAAAAGTCCAATTATCCCCATTAAGATGTGGAAACACCAGATTTTAGCAATTGGTGTCTAGTCAGTTCATAACAGTTACTACATTATGTTGAACACTCTCTTTTTTAGCACTAGTAGTGCCTAACCCAAAAAGGTGAAGTCTGTTGGTCACTCTCGTTGTAATAGTTCTCTTGACTGTCACCAAAATCCAAAAATGGGCTTGAAGCTGAAAATTAGAGGAGAATTTGAAAACCAAAAATATGGGGCAAATATAGACTAATTTATTGAGCTATAAAGCGTCAATATTGATAGGGCTTGTAGTGACATGGTGCCTCAAGGACCTTCGTGGCCCAGTGAGATTATGATCTTTCACTGCTTTCTGGATCAACCGCCTGGTCGGCACCCTCATTATACTATGTCATCCTCATGACCTCAGCAGTGGGGCCACGCCTCTCATGATTTAAGGACTGGGACAGGATTCCTGAAGGTGTTTCTAATAATTTTTGTATGTGTGATGCTTCTTGATCAAATCTAGTTTTGGGGCCTTCAGGGTAAGGTTCCGTTTACGCTGGTTTGAGAGTTGTTCTGCTGAAGCTTAATTTGGGAGCAGTTATTTTGACTCACTTGTCATTCTGAACCCTAAAAGTAACCATAACTAAACATCATCATTTGAAAAAGGCGGAAAAGACTGGTGCATTATCCCAATAAAAGCATGAAATTTTGGCATATTCTGAAATTCTTTATCACTCTGCTAGCAGGGTATTCCTGCCCAAAAACCCAACTAACAACAGGCGTTGCTTTAAGAGGTATCTCTGACATTGCAACAAACAAACCAATCATATTCCTTGGTATTGGTATTTTCCCAACTGTTTTTTTGGCTGTATTATAGTTGGCTTTATTCGCCTCCATCAGCACAAAAACACACCAGTGTTTTTTAAGTTCTTCTATGAGCTTTAACATCCGCGCCATATCCTCATGAACCTGGTGGAAGCGTTCTCTGTCCACTTCACATTAAGCCTTCTGAAATAAAATCTGCTTGATTGACTCAGGTTCTTTTCATTTCGAGGAGGTAACCTTCACACAAAGATCATTATTATCTTTTTTGATTTTAAAAACCTCCTCAGCTTTTTTCACAAGCTCCTCCAAGGTATTTAATTTAGCTTGTGATGCAGAACGCAGCACATTCTGGTTAATGGTTTCCAGCTCCATCCAGAGCTTCCAAAGTACTGTCTTGTATGACATCCCTGATATGATCTGTTATTACTTTTGGTTTTATAACTCAACTAGCCATTTAGTGAGCACCAAATGTAAACTTTTTGACTACTTCTCATTGTAGCTGTTGAGTTTACTTCACAGGTTTTTATGTGCGTTGTAATAAAATAATGATATTGTTGATAATAAATAAATTGGGTTGGTGGTAGTATGAAGACTAACACCCTAGTTGAAACTTCATAACCAATATGGAGCTGGGTCTCCAACACTAGGCCGGTGCTACGTGTTCTTCTGATCCTTGAAGATATTGTTGAATTGAGGAAACTCTTCCCTCTAGCGTTTCCTTGTAATAGAAATCAATATTTACTGAACCTATCACTAGATTCGGAGCTCTCTTCTTCACAGTGGAACTAAACCTAATCTTAGGTTCAAAGGGTTCTTAATCACATTCTTTACACTGGAGTCTATGAAGATCTGCTCAGTAATAAATAGTCAAAGGATATCTGATTCTTCCAAACTCTATTTCAAGAGTAAAAGATACAACAACTGTAAAACAGGCTAAATCTATAGGTATTTGAATTATACTTCTTCTGATATGCTTTATCAAATATAAAATGAGGGACTTTATAGGAAATTGGCACACAACCCCTGTTGGATCTCAATGGGAAAATAGTGGCCATTGCCGTTTGAATAGCCCTTTTTAGGCTGCGCATATGAGGATAATCCTCAACAAGCTAGGTGGGTTCCTCCGCCTTCTAGCCCTGTGACCTTCTCCAGGTTGCTAATAAATGCATCCCCACATTTCAAATTAATCTCTCCGTGGTAACCTTAATTAGGCTAGTGACCTGCTTAAGTGATGGGAGCTTTATCTATAAGCAGGTTTCATTACATTAAGAGGTTAACCTTCAAGTTACTAATAGAAGCGTTGCTGGCGTTTCAGCAACTACACATAAATCTCTTGTAAATTGGCAACAGACCCTGATTGACTCATAAAATATAGTAAAAATCAATAATTAAATTAATAAAATAATTACTCATTCATTGTTAAGGATCAGTTAACGAGAATTAATCAATCTGGCAGATGATCCCAATGGATCAACCCCAGTGGATTACTAAATATTGTTTAGTGCAATTTCTTAATATTAGCTATCATATAAAAAATAACTCCCATAAACACTAGCGTGACTAATCCTCTAGTGAACCAGCAGATATAATATAATCAATCAAGCTGGGTAATGTAGGCATATAAAAATCCAACATATAGTAACAGGGTTTAATGCATATTTAGCTGCTCCATATTCATATGCTTGTCCTGGAGATTGTAAGTCCAGAAGAATGTCCCCTCTGCGTGGGTCAGGCGATTTTCCCATTTCCTAACAAAAAGGGTCTGAAGAGGGCAGATGTATCCCTTGTCACACAGGGTGACCTCGCCCATGTAGTAGATGTGCGTTGGGTAACAGCGCTCCTCTGAAGATTCCTCCCTCAGTCCCTGCACTTACCTTTGAAGAGTTCACCATTATGGAAATCTGTGCTAAATCATTAAAAACCATCATCCTCATGAGCTGGATGGACGCTTTAAAGCCAATGGCGCCAAATCTTTGAAATTGGAGTCAAAATGTATGAAACATATAGGATTAAGGCCTGACGGATGTGCAACTCATAGCCAGAAGGGAACAAATAATAAATTCTCAGTCAAAATTTCTGATGACATTGAGCCATCCTGCAGTACAATTGCTGACCCTAAATTCTTCTCAAAATCTTCAGGCCTTGTCTCTGACAGGCATATAGCATCGTCAGTGATTGTTGCTGATAATTTGAAACCCTCATCACAAAAATTAGGATCATCACTCAAGAAATTACACTTGGATGAATGAACGCCCCAGTGACTGGGCATGAGTGGGTTGGTCATCCCAAACTCGTTTCTGACCAATTGGGACCATCCCTATGTAGGGTGGCTATCAGTGCTACAGTTCCTTAGACTGGCACTGGGGTTTGTGGTGGCTCGAAGCTGGAAAATTGGAAAAGAGCACCAAAGAGGAAATGGTAAAATATGGATTAGTTTACCAAATATTTTATTAAACATAAATTCTTCAATATTTATAGGGTGCATCAGGACTCGGTGCTTTCAGGATCTTTGGAGCCTCATTCAATCAGGACCTTTACTAACCTTCCAGAAGGGCCTCCTCAAGGGCGTCCTCAATGGATATCATCGCTCACCTGACTGAGAAGGTGGAAAGCCCGCTCCACGTGACTCAGGACTAGGTGAGGATGATCCTGAAAAAGTTTTTTCTTGGCTGGGTTCAACGACCAATTTGGCATGGCTGGATTTGGAAGATGGGAACTTGAGATGATTTTTATCTCAAATCCCAACAAGGCCCCCTTCAAGATCCTGTCAGAGGGGGATTATAGCTGGAAGAACCAACCATGTACTCAGTTTACAACAGTCCCTTGATTGATGTCAGCAATGGAGTACTCAGACTTCACCTTGTGTATAACTTTGTAGGGCCCAGACCACAGTATGTCAAGCTTGTTCTGTCAGCCTCCAGGTCAATTATGATAAAAGAGAATGAGGTCACCTAATTGAAATTCTGGTAAGGAGGGTCATCCAAGATTCGATCAGGATGTCTCTCTTCCAGTGGTGATAACAATGCCTTGAGTGGCTTGGGCTTGGAGCTGGACAATTTTGGCAAGAGCCCTCATATTTAAATCGGCGTTCTCAGGAGTGAAGGCTTCAAACAGGGGCTGGACGCTACTGGGTAGTCGTGGGGCCCACCCATACAGGGCTTTGAATGGGGACATTATGATAACACGGTGATAGCTTACCCAGTAAGCTAGAAGGGCGCTGGGAAAATAATGGTTCCAGCGGGCAGGATCTGAGGCGGCCAACTTCCGCAGAATGGAGAAAAGAGTTCCGTTAGCCCATTCTACCGCCCCATTAGTAGAAGGGTGGTAGGGAGCAGCTAAAATCTGGGTGGTTCTGAATAGCAAAGTTAATTTCTGTACTACCTGGGAGGTGAAGTTCAAACCATTGTCCGAGAGCAAGGTCTGGGGGCACCCATGCTGGGCGAAAATGGAGTGAACAAGGAACAAGATGGTAGCCTTAACCATGGCTGCAGGAACTGAGATCGCCTCAACCCACTTAGTCAGATGGTCTATGGCAAGAATAATGTACTTGTGACCATGTAGACCAGTGGGGAGGGGACCCACCACATCAATACTAATGACATTGAAAGTCTTGAATTGCCGCAACAATGGAGTGCTGATATCGAGGGTTGGCCCAGTCTTGGGATCAGCAGATCATAAAGGCTTTCAGAACCTCTTGGATGGTTTTGACCATTCAGTCCCAGTAGCAGCGTGTCTTCAGCCACTCATGGGTCTTCTTGACTGCACCATGCCCAACAGTAGAGTGGCCTTCCAGGATGACGTCAGTATGAGAGGAGGGCTGGATGTAGGGAAGCCACTTCTTGTTGACTCTCTTGTAGAGTAACCCATCCTTGATCTGGGTGTCTTGAGTCATCCGGCAGAGTTCAGCTTGGACCTGGGGGGATTCCAGCTCCCAACGTTCAGGCTGTCCTATCAAGTCATAGAGCCGATCCACCTCTGGGGTCAGGACTGCTAATACCGGCATCCTGGAGAGTCTGTCAGCGTTTTGGTGAATAGCACTGGCACGGTGGATGATGGTGAAGTCATAACTTTGCAGTCATAGGGACCACCTGGCCAACCGTCCATCCGGGTCTTTCATTTGTTGCAGCCATCAAAGGGAAGAATGGTCAGTAATAATAGTAAAATGGGTACCGTAGAGGTAGGGCCAAAAATGCTTGATGGCTAAAAGAACTGCTAGGCATTCCCTCTCAGTGACACTGTAGTTTTGCTCAGCCTTGCTTAGGTCTTGCTAAAATAAGCTATGGGATGATCAACCTGGTTCTCATCGTGCTGAGTCAGGATAGCCCCTACAGCGACATTGCTAGCATCTGTGAACAGCAAGAAAGGTTGTCAAAATGGGGATGAACTAGAACAGGTTTAGTACATAAAGCCATACGTAAAGCGTTGAAGGCCTGTTCCTGCTCAGGTTGCCATTTGAATGGAACATTTTTTGTAGAAGGTAGAACAACGGCTCAGCAAGGTAGGCAAACTGTGGGATGAACTGATGAAACATAGCCCACCATACCTAGGAAGACTTGAATATCTTGTAGGCTTTGGGGGTGCGACATCTTTTCTATGGCATCGACCTTATTGAATATAGGTTGAATGCCACGCTTAGAGACCTTATGGCCTAGGAACTCTAGCTCAGGCTGGAAAAAGGAGCACTTTGAGAGCTTGAGCTTGATGGAGGCCTTCTGGAGATGCTCAAAGACTTCCTTAAGGTGGTCGACATGCCCATTAAAAGTTTGCAAAAAGACGGTGATGTTGTCCAGGTAGACCAGGACACATGAGAGCTTCAGGTCCCCAAGGATCCCATCCATGGCGCGCTGGAACGTGGCTGGGGCGTTACAGAGGCCTTGGCTCATCCGGGTAGGCTCAAACAGCCCTTCGTGGGTGATTAGAGAACACTTGGCTTAGTCTTCAGGAGCAAGCTTGACCTGCCAATACCCGCTGGTGAGGTCCATGGCTGAGAAGTACTGGGAACCTGCAAGCAGATGGAGAGATTTATTGATACAGGGCAGAGGATAGCTGTCCTTCTTGGTGATGGAGTTGAGTCACCAATAATCCATCACCACCCGGTGCTTGCCATCCTTCTTTCAGACCAGCAAAAGAGGGGAGGACCAAGGGCTATGTGAGGGGACCAAGAGCCCCACGTCAAACAGCTTTTTGAGTTCTACTGTGACCTGGGCCTCTTTGACCTTGCTCTTGCAGTAAGGCCGGGACTGAAAAGGGGGGGCATCCCCAATTTCTACATGGTGAAGGACTCTGTTCATCCTTCCAAAATTGTAGGTCGAAGTGGAGAATAGATCTGAGTATTCCTCTAGGAGCTCCTGAACCTTAAGTCTCTGTTCATCAGAGAGGTCCTTTCCTATGTTAGCGTCGACCAAATTAACTGAGGGTGGTGACTCCAAGCCAAGGTACCTCAAATCCCCAAAGCTTCAGATGTCAGCAACAGCCCCCATCGGTAACAGGCAAACATAAGCGGCAGGTTGGTTAAGTCCTATAACTTTGGTTTGTCAGTCAGGTTGGCTAGCAACTCTGATATTGATCCGCCATACGCTGGATCAAGGATTCTGGGGCAGGTCAGCACTTCCTTGGGAGATGGGTTATCCAGACCTCAGACCTCCATTAAATACCCTGAGGAAATGTTGATGTGGACCCAGATGTCAACAATGACCTGGTTTTTGGGGGCATGGTAGTCGCCTGTGGCAAGTAAACTGGCATCCACTCTGATCCATCCACAGCAGGAGGGGGCAGCCAGACTCAAGAGCCCCGGATGTGGTACTCAAGCCAATCAATTTGTCCTTCAGTCTCCAGTAGGCAGTCTCAGGCCTTGACATCAGCCCTAGAATCATGGGCATTTTCAAAAACCAGAGGGACTCGGTGTCCTAGAAGGGAGAGAAAACCACCGCCGTAGTGGATAACAGCTGAATAGTCTCAAAGAAACTGGGTCCCAAGGAGTAGATTGTAGCTAGTATTGTCCAAAGCGATGGTGGTTGTATCCAAAGTGAGCTTCCTGAACCAAATCAGTAGAGAGGAATAGGCTCCTATGGATTGGGTGCACTGAGGGCCAGCCGTGCCATACTCCATGTAATGTGGCATATTGGGGGCGACCTTGATGCATTTCATCAGCTTGGAAGAGATAACGTTCATGGGGGAGCCACTGTCGACTATGGCATAAACTGGAATCTTGTGGACCCGGATGGCGACTTGGGTGACCAAACTTCCAAACTGAGGCGGCAATGTAAGGAACATAGGAGAATCGTAAGAAGAAGAGTAAGCAGTATCAATGTCTTTATTGTCATTAGATACCACAGCTACTTCTTTGGGGTTAATAGCTTCTGGTTTGTGTGTAGGGGTTACTTGAGGCTGGACAGGGGTGTCAGCATGGAGCACCTCATCCTTCATGCTGACTGCCCTTTTCCCGCCTCCTCAGCTAGATATTTCCAACAAGTTTTGGCGCTATGCCTAAAGCCATTGCAATAGGTGCACCATGAATAGGGGTTTTTCTGGTTCTTGACTACATGGACCCTAGGGCGGTTAGAGGGGCCAGTGGACGCAGCCTTAGAGTTCAGGATCGTGGCAGGGATCTCGTTGAGGGCCCCTTAATCTCCCTGATACAAGTGAACCCATTCTTTTGCCCAATCATGTGCATCTGGGCCTCAGGATAGGACCCCAGGGTGGAGATGACACCGGTGATGGTGTCATCCAGAGTGATACGGTTTATTGTAACCAAAGGTTGTGCCTGAGCGTAGAACCAGTTGGCAAACTCCATAGGGTTTTCTCCTTTTTTAAGTCAAATGCCCATGAATGCTTTTTTCTGGTTGGCCAAGGTTTGGTTACTGCCAAACTCTTGGATCAGGGTGGTGCGGACCTGTTCCCAGGTGTTATACTCCTTCAGATGGGTTTCATAATTTCCTGGGCGGTGCTGTCTAGGCAGGAGTGGATGTGCTTCACCTTTTGTTGGTCGGTGGCCTCCTCCATAGAACTCTCATAGGCATACAAGAAGGAGGCGATACTCTCCCGTCCAGGAGTGAACTTTTCCTTGAAGCTAGGTTTAAAGTTAGCGACAATAGGAGTAGAAAGGGTGTTAACGCCTGGGATAGGTGTCAGTTCTGAGATCTCCGTTTCTGCATATTCTTGAGGAGCCCGCTGATCTAACCGCCTCTGCAAGCCTTCTAAGTCTTCTTGGATATATTCCCAGTTTTGAATGAGGGTGGAGGCGGACGTCTTGCTGGCAACCTGCTCCTTTAAGGATTTAATCTCAGCGTTTTAGTTGAATCTGGTTTTTGATGGTGGCCAACTGGGTTTCAAACCCACAACACATTGTCTCAAGCCAGGAGATGCAAGCATTGGTGAGCCTTGTGAAAGCGCTGAGGTTATCCATCTCATCTGACAGCGCTTCGATGGAGACCCTGGGGTCAAGGGGAACACCGTCTGCTCAGAGCTTGCATCCCAATGCCACCTTTTGGATCTGGTCCCACAGGGCAGCCAGGGCGGTTATTATATCCCTTCACCAGGGGTCTTTGGGTTCGCCTGAGGTCGGGGGCCTGAAGGCCCTTGAGGCCCATGTGGTCCCTTGGGTCCTTCTAGCCCTTGACGTCCTTTGGGACCTTCTAGCCCAGCAGCCATGGGGGAGTAATCATGAGAGGCCAGCTCTTGGTAGCGCTGCTGTAGGGATTGTAGAAATTCTTCAGCTTGTTGTAAACGCTGGGTCCATGTCACTTCAAACCACTGGGCGTTTTGGCAAAGCTGCTCATCGAGGTAGCTGGAGATGCCACTATCTAATACCACCAGTTGATCGCAGATCTCATTGATTAGTCATTGATTATCAAGTATAGCTTCACAATTGTCATGCACAAAGAAGGAGGCAGTGTCATAGAAGTCAATAATATATGAATGTAAATTTTGGGTGAGCCCTAGGTGCTGAGAGACCTCCTGATGGTGTAATTCTACTAACTGGAGGAGGTGATGAATTGCGGGATGGACAAAATTGTGAAGGTAGCAATCAGACCCCAAGGTAAGCTCCCCAGCAGGTAATATGGCCGAGGAGTAGAGGTCTCACTTTGTGGATGGCATGGTGGAGGCGCGGGAGTGGCTGGAGCAGGCGCCCTCAGTGTAGATGCTGAGGACTAGTTGTTGGACAACATCGTGGGTGTGTTTGAATTGAAGTTGATATTGGCTCCCATCTAGGGAGGGCAGCGAGAATTGGAAGGCGGCACAGAATTCTAGCCTTTCCGGATGCGAGGGTGGCGTTGCATATTGCAAAGTACTAACATATCGAGTAATGCTCCTCAATTGACCAGTCATTTGGTTGTCAGGGCTGCTGTTGGTTTCCATTTTTGTGATTGACGTTTTCACTTAGTTCAGCTCAGAGCCCCCTGTAGTGAGCACCACTTTTGTTGGTGCTACAGTTCCTTAGACTGGCACCGGGGTTCGCGGTGGCTTGAAGCTGGAAAATTGGAAAAAAGCACTGAAGAGGAAATGGGAAAATATGGGTTGTTTACCAAATACTTTATTAAAATAAAATGCTTTGATATTTATAGGTTGCATCAGGACTCGGTGCCTTCAGGATCTTTGGAGCCTCATCCAATCAGGATCTTTACTAACCTTCCAGAAGGGCCTCCTCAAGGGTGTCTCAATGGATATCATCGCTCATCTGACTGAGAAGGTGGAAAGCCCGCTCCACGTGACTCAGGACTAGGTGAGGATGATCCTAAAAAGAGTTTTTCTTGGCTGGGTTTGATGACTGATTCAGCATGGCTGGATTTGGAAGATGGGAATTTGAGACAATTTTTATCTTGAATCCCAACAGCGGCCCTGGGGGATCCCCATTTCCTGTCAGGCCAAATGCTTTCACGCTAACTGCCATAAATACAGTAAAGCCTCAGGTCAGGAATTCATGTGTGAACTAATAGTGACTTGCCTGCCGCCGATTCTTTTGATGTCAGTTCAGATTGAAGTCAATATTTCCTCCTCCCTCAAAAATTCAATGGGTTAGGTCGAAATTTGAGGGCCCCAATCCCTTCTTTGACAAAAATACTATATCAAACACTATTTAATCAGTTGCTTTAAACTGAGGAAATTGTTGGTTGATTTTCTTTAATTTTTTTTCAACAATTAAATCCCAATACCCAATTCCAGTTTCTAATATGTTCAAGTATAAACCACCCCTCCCAAATATATTTCTACAGCCCACGGGCCCCATGGCTGCATTTACCTTGTTCATTGCTAGGTTACTATACATGATAATGACTCATTGACGCTCAGTGGTGTTATCCCTTCCTGGTTTCATAACTGTCATACCAGCAGCAGAGCCACTGGCATTTGGGATTGGAATTTGGGTGCTTCAGCACTTAAACTGGCAGGCTGGTCTAAAAATAACTTGCAGTTTTCCTGGCAGAGATGTAGCACATAAGGTTATGGTACTTCTTCAATTATGGGCTTAGTTGAATTTATTAGGACAGGTAACCTGAGCATAGGTGGAATGAGATGGTTCCTTATTATTTCTTCTCATCTTTTTACTGATAAATTACTTAGTACACATTTTTATCAGGTATAACCATGTTGAAATTGTTATTTGAATTTCTGTGGTTTGCAGAAATTTGCAATCTGGCTATTATTGCCGCATTGATAATAGTGATTGAACGTTAGTTTTTGGCAAATTTCTTCATTTAATTTACATTTACATAACTTGATTTTATGGTATCAAAGATTTTTCCATAATTCATGAAATAAAATATCTAGGATATCTGTGTAAAGGAAATCCTGCAATCATGGCCTGATTTATTCTCTTCAGGGACAGAGTGCTGATTCATTGCTTCTTTGTACATCAAAAAAATTTATCACTCCCACCTCAGAAATAAATTTGAGCTTCTCGATGGAACCTATCAGCAAAGACATCTATGATTTCATCACAATTAATCTATATAACCTATTTCCTTGCTTTTAGTCTATAATGCACTATATGTACTACTTTCACTCATAAAAATATTCTTTGCTTCACTGTAAATCCACACAATTGGTGATAATCTGGGTAGGACAAGGTTTTTGCTTTCTGTATCTAGATAGTTAAATACAGTAATTGACCTTTGACAATTATCACATCCCACCACAATCAAAAAATTTTGTTAAATGCTGTAACAATATTCTTTTAAAACTCAGGTAGCTTTGTAGTTGGTCTTGATTAATCAATTGTAAGAAATTATTGCTTGTATATTTCATTTGTTTTGAAATAGCATTCAATATACCTTAAGGCTTTTTGATGTGCCTTAATGATTTGTACTAAAGTCATAGTTATTAGATGTGAATGTTCAACTAAATCAATCCTATAAAATTTCTTCATAGTGGCTTGTACTTTCTATCAAGCCCTTTAACTGTGCTTAAGTTTTCTCTACACATTTCTTTATATTTGATTAGAATGATTTCAGCCTTCATTTTTATGGTGTTTTTCTTCTAATGCTTTAGTCAGATGATATATCTTGGCAGCGTTTTTCCATAAGTTTGGCTAAGATAGAAAACTGCTCTTGAATTTCAGCAATTTTTTTAAAAAAACCACACTTTTATTAGACATGGCTTAATATGCCAGATGACTTGCCACATATTCTGTGGACTATAAGCTACAAGATAACTGGCTCTGATGCCCCCCCTGTAGTGAACACCACTTGGTGAAAAGTGGCCGCTGCACAGGTTTTTTTTTGGGGGGGGGGGGGTGTTTAATATAATGCTTCACTGTTTGGAAACAGGAAGCACAATATGAGAAAAATGGTTCATACAAAAAACATAATAAGCATGTCTTAAAATACTTTAGACAAACATTTCCCAACAATAAAATAACATAAACTACTAGAAACCCCTGTACAAAAACCAAGTTGATTTTATTGGGGATATCTTAGGGGTATTTGTTGAATGGTTGACTGAACCTAAATCATTAGGTACTTTGATAGGGGAATAATAAAGTTAGCGGATGCTAATTTAGTATGAATCATATCAAAATTATCAGTGATTATAGACCAAAAAGATCCTAAATTTATCCAAAACTTGGGATTTGTGGCCTAGTGATTTCACTTAGTAATATTTGACTATGATAACATGGGCTTTAGGGCATTGTTGGTTAGGTCAGACTATATAATAATAGTTGACTTGATAACTTGGGCAAACACACTTTTTAAGGAGAATGTCTATACTTCTCCTGCTCCCAGCGTGGTAGTGCTTGGTGCACAAGTCCAACGCCAGGGAACTAGCTATTAGTATGAGAGTTACTAGAGCCCAGCAGAGGGTTCTGGAGCAATGATAACTCAAGAGAAAGAGGGCGATTATTGGTGTAAATAACCAACCAAAAGTGACACGGTGCACAAGGGGAAAATGGGTAGGCGTCCCAGGTTGGAGGGAACCTGGGTGACCCAGCGGTGCATGAGGGGATAACCTAATCATATTTGTGATGGAATGGTTAATGTGACACAAGACCTCCTTGAAGAGGTTCACACACAGGATCATCCAAAATAACATTTTTAATAAAAAACGAGAAGAATGGGGAAGTTTACTGTGGAAAGTTGACCAACAAGGATATTGGTCACAGAAAACATATTTAAACTTTGTCAGGGAAAATCAGATCTTCCAAAGTGGTCCTAAGCACCGATTCACTAATAGGCAAACACTACCATCCAAATTGTTATAATACACCAAAACTGACTTCACTCAAGTAATCAATTGAATTTGGATCTGACTTGAACGCGTAGTCTCATAAATGGAACAGGTTTTGAACCCCCGTTCTTCAATCACTGAATAGACCTGTCATCATTAATCAAATAAACTGTTCATTTTAACGCCTGGGTTGATGCAAGGGGCTGGGCGTTCTGCAATTCACTAGTACCGACCTGGGCATATTTGGCTTGTACCCAACGTTGGTCTAATGCGTGCTTGAGGTCAGGGAGGGCCTGAGGCTACACCTTTTGGGCCTCCAGCCTCCCACCCTTATCCTTGGGGTTTGTGTCCACTATCATGTCATTTAACCATGACATTACCCTCTACTCTCAATGGGGCTCAACCCCCCTCCAGGGGCTTGTGCAAGGGTAAAGTTCTTGTGGGCTGGGGCCAACTTCATGGCGGCAACGGTCAGTTTGTGTTGAGATCCAGCGGCCTGTGGGAAACTCTTATGGAAGGCTTCAATCAGATCTTGGGCATGAACACAGTCACGCACTAGGACCAAACTGTTCTCTGCAGCGTCAAATCCCTACCAAGATACCAGGTACACAAGTCTTCTCGTAACATGGCGGGAGGCTACTATCTCTTTAACTTCCCACTCTGGCGCCTCATCCACAAGATAGGCCTCAGGTGTCTTTGGTGGGGGCCCTCAAACAACGTCAATTTGCTCTCATGAAAGACAGAGAAGATCTGAAATGAAGAAGGAAGTTCTAACTGCTATGAGGCGTAGCCCACCTTTCTAACCACCCAGTAAGGGTCAATCCTCTTTGGCCCCAGCTTCTTGCATGGCTGCTTGATAGGCATGTTATGAGCATCAAGCATCACGAGATCCCCTTCCTTGTATGCGGGACCCACTCAGTGCTTACCATTAGCGTTCTCTTTATACACTTGCATTGCCGCCTCTAAACTTGTGGAAACCCCCTGGTGTACCTTCTTGATTGTCTTGGCAAAGTCCACCACCGGCTCAACCTTAGACCCACAGCTGGGCTCCATGTTAAAGGCGGGGTTAAAGCCATTGTTGGCAAAAAAAGGGGAACAACTGATTGAAGAATGAAAAGTGTTGTTGTAACTAAATTGGGCCATAGAAAGGTGAGAAACCCAATCTGAATGATCCGCGGCAGTGTAACACCACAGGAACTGCTCCAAGCTCTGGTTCACTCATTCAGTCTGCCCATTTGATTTAGGGTGATAAGCAGTCAAATGGCAGAGGTGAATCCAAAGAGTCTTACACAACTCTTCCCAATTGATGGAGGGGAATTGGGGTCCCCAGTCACTGATGATCTCTTGGGGAACCCCATGGAGTGCAAACACATGAGTGATGAAGAGCCTAACCGTCTCAGCCATGGTTATTGTAGTACTGCAAGAAATGAAGTTGGAGAACTTTGTAAAACGGTCCACCACCACCATGATGGCATCATAGCCATCAGAGACAGGTAGTTCCACAATGAAATCCACCAATAGGGAAGTCCAGGGCCCTTCAGCCTTCTGGACTGGTACCAACAATTCTGCTAAAGATTGACGATTTGGTTTCATTTGGCTGCAGATAAAGCAATCTTTACAATACCGTCACACCTGAGCAGGCAAGCTTTTCCATTTTTAGGTGCGTCATATTAGCTCCAAAGTCTTTGCTTTACCAGGATGATCAATGGTGAGTCCATCATTATGGTCCTGGATAGTTTCCAGGCAAAGTGGTCCAGCAGGAACCCACGGGAGCCCTGAAACCACACCATTTCCTCCTTCACGTGATATCCCCTGGATAGGTCCTCTTGATTCAAAGCGCTCTTTGAAAGTGCCATAGTATATTCCGCTGATAGCAGCTGAGAAAGAACTACATTTCTGAACATACTATATTCCTCCACAACTTCCAAAGGTGCAAGCGCTGTCCCATTGGCCAGGGGAGAAGAAAGTTGAGACAAAGATTTTAAAGAATCATCACCTGTGTTTTGGGGGCTTCTAGCTCCTTTGGATTAGGAGCTAAAGCAGGATAGTGGCTTAAAGCATCCACCAAACCATTATCCTTGCCCTTGGTGTACTCATAAGAAAAGGCAAATTGGTCAAGGGTCTCATGTCAATGGTTCTGCTATGGGGTTAGGACATGAGGGGCGCGGTAGTACAGCAAGGCACGGTGATCTGTACGTACATGGAACGGTTGGGTAGAGCCATGCCGGTGATAATTCCAATAAGTCAGCGCCTCAAAGCTGATAATAACTCTTTGTCATAAATGGCGTAATTCAACATAGGCAGAGACATTTTCCTAGAAAAATATCCCACCGGATGCTCTATCCCATCTTCGCCTACTTGTAACAAAGCAGCCACTATGGCGAAGTTGGAGGCATCAGTAGACACAATGAACTCTTTGAAGAGGTTGAAATGGCGAAGGATGGACGTGGACAACAGGGTGCACTTCACTGCTTGGAAAGCATCCTCCAAAATGAAGGACCACTGAAGCACCTTTTCACCTCTAGCCTTATATAATGGTGCTGCCACCTTGGAAAGATTAGGCATGAACTTCTTGAGGAACGTACACGTCCCCAAAAAGCTCCTCACTTCCTTGACTGAGGTGGGAGTGGGCCACTCATGAATAGCCTTCTACTTGTCTGGAGTAATCATATGTCCTTGGTCAAACACGACGTTGCCCAGAAAAGTGACCTGGGACTTGAAGAATTCACATTTATTGATCTTTAGCGTAAGGCGGGCGGCCCTCAACCTCTCCACCACTTGCTGAAGGTGTATATCATGGGACTCCTGATCAGGGGAAAACACCAGGATATCATCCATGTAGGCAACCGCGCATACCCCCAACAAGTCCCCCAACGCAGCATCAATGCTGCGTTGAAAGATGGCTGGGGTATTCTTGAGCCCAAAGGGCATGATTCAAAACTAAAATTCCTTTTTTGGTGCGAAATGAGGTTAACCTCTCTTGTCCCTTTTAATCCAAATTTGATTAAACGCATTAAGGCAATCCAACTTGGAGAAGACTTTTGCCTTCTCTACATAGCATGAAATCTGTGAATCTAAAGGGATGGGATGGAGGTCTGATACAGTAACATTGTTTAAATTTCCATAATTGACACAAGAGCATAAAGTTCTATTGGCCTTCTCCACAAAGAGAAGCGGGGAGCAGACAGGGGAGGTAAGCTGAAAGATAACTCCTTTGGCTAACTGCTCCTTCACCCACACATCTAAAGCCACTTACTCCTGAACAGTCAATGGGTAAATGGAGGAAGACATATGCACCAGATCCACAGTAAGCTTGAAGTCACAATCAAATTCAGAGTGTTTAGGAAGTGTGTTAGTGAATGCTGCATCAAAAGAAGATTCCAACCCCTCCAAACAGGACGGTAGGAGAACCTCCACAGAGGGCTTTAGCAAAGGAGCAAGATTATGAGAGGAAATATTGGGCCAATGAGGTAGTTTGACTGGGGTGTTATCTTCTGACAAAGGAACAATCAACTTGTGGCCATTGAACAAAGACTAGGATAGAGTGTTTTCTTTAAAATTAGTCCTGAAGTCAAACTTTCTCCACCACTCTACACCCAAAATAATGGGGAACAAGAGGTTTTTGATAGCTTTAAAGTGGTCAGACAGAAGATAGGAGCCCACCAGATAGTTCACTAACCCCATGACGTTCAGCGTGGGGATACCTTGAGAAGCCCTGCCTCTAATAATTACACCTGGCGAGTAACTCAACTCAAGGTAGTCAGCAAGGTCTTGGTCCATAAAATTTATTAGAGGCACCGATTTCCACTAAAATAGTTGTGCTGAATTCCCCAAAAATGATGTAAGAGTAGCTGTCAATAAAAAGCTTCCAGAATGGGATTAATATAAAGCAGAAAACGCCACCACCTCACCTGAAAATTCTTCCTCTGGCTTGATAAAGCCTTCAGGATATGTTTTGGAATCATAGAAGAGGGAGGGATAGTTGATTACTTTTACTGAGACCACATATCCCACCACACCTTCTGCAGGTGCATATACATTATTATGTCTAAAACAAAGTTCTTTTTCCATTTCCTGGGTGCTCCAGATCATGGTAGGGGTCAAACGAGGGTTTTCAGGGGTAATCTGATATACAGGAATATTGTCCTCATCCAGGCCATAAGAGCTAATAAACGGTTCAGAGTATAGATAAGGTTTTCTTTATAAACGCATTTTTAGATGCAAACAACTCTATCCCTCAAACAGCAACAGAATGCTCGACGTTTTCTAAGGACAACGCACCCAGGCA
This sequence comes from Massospora cicadina, assembly GCA_022478985.1. Lineage (NCBI taxonomy): Eukaryota > Fungi > Entomophthoromycota > Entomophthoromycetes > Entomophthorales > Entomophthoraceae > Massospora > Massospora cicadina. The sequence continues at coordinate 496,465 of JAKSZP010007880.1, forward strand.
CATCACAACAATGCTTGCATTGTCAGAACGCGCTGCTGAAGTAAGCCTCATTTATTTAAATTAAATTTGTATTTTTAGCGGAAATTCAGTGAATCAAGACTTTTGGACCTAGAAGCATCTGTATCCACCAGGTATGAACACAAAGGGTGGGTACTTTCCAGTTGGTGGCAGCCAAAATAATGCCAAGATGCTCCACCCCTTGGGAAAAAGAGGAAACAATGGAGTGGCTGACCACATCTGAAGCCCACAGCTGGCGCCCACTGTTTGCACTTTGGGAAAGTACCACTTGGAAAAGTTTGTGCACATAAAATTGAGAGGTTGGTCAACTAATATAAGGAGAGTGTCTATACCTCTCCTGTTCTCAGTGTGGAAGTGCTCAGTGCACAAGGCCAATGCCAGGGAACTAGCTGTTAGTATGAGAGTTACTAGAGCTCAGCAAAAGGTGCTGGAGCAATAATAACTTAAGAGAAAGAGGGCGACTATTAGTGTAAATAACCAACCAAAAGTGACACGGTGTACAAGGGGAAAATGGGTAAGCGTCCCAGGTTGGATGGAACCTGGGTGACCCAGCGGTGCATAAGGGGATAACCTAATCATATTTGTGATGGAATGGTTAATGTGACACAAGACCTCCTTGAAGAGGTTCACACACAGGATCATCCAAAATAACATTTTTAATAAAAAACGAGAAGAATGGGGAAGTTTACTGTGGAAAGCTGACCAACAAGAATATTGGTCACAGAAAACATATTTAAACTTTGTTGGGGAAATTTAGGGTCTATCAAAGTGGTCCTAAGCACTGATTCACCAATTGGCAAACATTACCATCCAAATTGATAGAATACACTGAAACTGACTTCACTTGAGTAATTGATTGAAGTTAGATCTGATTTGAATGCATAGTTTGATAAATGGAACAGGTTTTAAACCCCCATTCCTCAATCAACTGAATAGACCCATTGTCATTAATAAAATAAACTGTTTGTTTTAATGCCTGGGTTGATGCAAGGGGCTGAGCATTCTGCACCTCACTAGTACCAACCTGAGCATATTTGGCTTATACCCAACGTTGGCCTAATGTGTTCTTGAGGTCAGGGAGGGCCTGAAGCTTCACCTTCTGGGCCTCCTTTCACCCAGCCTTATCCTTGGATTTGGTTTCCACTATCATATCCTTTAACCATGACAGCTTTGTTGATCTATGTTAAAATTAGTTTTTTAATTTCAATCAAGTTTTTGATAAAATTGTTTACTAATTAGTGGTACAAATCACTTTGTTATTTGCTGCCAATTGCTTGATAAGAGCATCAGATCAGCTATTTGCAGATGCATCAGAAATGCTGTCTTGAGAATATTTATGAGTATGACACCACCCTGAGGCTATGTGAGATGCCCCTGATTCAAAAGAGTTGTAGACCCTCAAAAAACTTATTATGTGTTTATGGCCAAGTGCCATTAGAAAATGAGGCATCATGGGTAAGATATAGTTAACATCAAACCCTATAAATTATCTCCAAGTTAATACTAATAAAGTACAATTTTTTATCACTACAAGATAATTGTTTAATATAAAAACCTTTTTGTATTTAATACTTTTCCATTATACTAAGTTGAGAAATTACTTGGGATCAGAAGGATTAGGGCAGCGAGCCATTGTCCAAGTAAACGTCAGAATAATACAGCTTTGAAGTATCAATTCCAAGGAGTTTATATCCTAACTATTGTCAACATCTAGTCTATTGTCTCCATACAATAAATGATCAAAACTCCAACTTATTCCAGAAGAAGAACCAGCCCATCTGAAGTAGACTTAAAATTCAACAGTATTTAAAGGTGTAGAGTGGCAATTTAATGATTTCCTGCTAATTATAATCAGCATTGGTTGTTAGAAAGTACTATTAATCTAGTCATTGTCTTAAAGCATCTGTCACGCTATTAAATTAGATATCCCCTTTAAAATGTTCAAAAGCTGTAGCCATTGCACCCACAAGTTTTTTTAATATTAGAAGTGATTGACAATTGAGCCCGATAATTTAAAGAAGTATAGTTATCTAAGATAGCTAAGGTCAATCAATTGATCAATATAGGAGCCAAATCAAATCTTTCTATTTGGATTTTTAAAAATACTAAAACTAGCGAGATAAATTGGTAACTGCAACCAATTAAATAAAACATTAGTTTTAAATATATTGAAAAAGTATGATCTAGTTGAAATTAAACATCCACCTATATGGGTATACTAGAATAGAGAGAATTATTATAAATTGATTTCTGCTCTAGTTTTAGAATGAACTCACATATCTTTTGTGCAAACCATTTCTTTTATCAGTAGGGTATATTTTTGTTTATTCGAGGTAGGAGGACCATTGGCTCAACTCTACCGAAAAGAGTAAGGCGATTTTAATTTATATTAATTAGTATTAAAAAGCTATATTGGCAAATTGCACATTAAAATAATTGTAAGTAGAAGCCATAGAACTTGTACATGAAGAATAAAGCAAGCGGGCAAATACAAAATGTTGAACAACTTGAAGGCGCTCAAATTTCAAATTTTATTCCAATAATAATGGTAAGCTTTCTTAAGATTGTTTAATACAGGACTCAAGGAGCAATCTCCCAATTACCTTTGATGGGTCATCTTTGGCAACAACTGGGGTGGCATAGTTGACATTAAACGGTTTACAAACATAGTTGATTTTTTGCCATGGCCAGTAGAAGCATTTTTTCCGATCACAGATATCAACTGCGGCTTTAAGGCGAACCATCTTTGGAATAAATGCTAATTGTGCACTGTTTCCTGGTAAGATTTTAAGTTTACGATTATTGAAACGATAGTAAGTTAACTGGGGGACATATGCCCAACCGATCATTTTAGTTAGTAGATCATAGCTTATACCGGCCTGAGTCTCGTCTCGATCTTGAATTTTGAGGTCGATATAAGGTGTTAAATAACAAGGTTTGACGTCCGCTTCGCATTTATGACAGTTGGAAACTTTAATAGGAGCTCCATCAAATACATGAATTGTATGCCATTTGAACTGATATTGTCTCATCACGTAAATATCAGTCATTATGGAGTGAGGCGCAATCATTCTATGCTCTATAAAGTCGTCATATTTGGTGGGACGTATATACTTGAAAGGTGAGCTTAGATTTACAGTTGAGCTACCGATCCTCTCAAAGGGTAAAACAACCAGGTCATGACCAGAATTCCCTGATCCTAGGAATGCAATATCGCTTCCTTCGAGTTCTCCCAGTGCTAGTATTTGCCCAAGGATAACAATTCCTACTCTTAACATGCAGTCAAACATAGGTTGTTGATCAATATACTAGATTATTAAATCGAACCTAGGGGGAATTATTTAAAACTTGATCCACTTGTTATGAAACACTACATCCTTATTTTTTTATTCGAGGTGGGCCGACCTGGGGATGATACCGCACCGATTAAGGGAAATCGAGTGAATGGGAAAGGAGGATAAAATCCGGAAAACCTCCATGCGCGACGTATGATAGGCCAGGACTCCATGGACCGCCTTTGCTATTCGCTATCTCGGTTCGGGGCATTGGTGCGCAACGCCAACACAGTCATAATTGTCCCCTACCCAAAGTTCCAGTACCGGAATCGAACTCGGGGAGGCAGCGGTAGAGGTCCCTACTCTACCAACCACTACATCCTTGCTTTATTCCAAGTTTATTTTATCGAGAAATTACAATCACATTGTCAAATATCAAGGGAAATATAATTAATGTAGTTCCATTTATACTCATGTTTTAAAGAAACGTTGGTAGTTATTTTACATCAATGCTAAGTCTGCTGACAGATTTGCGCCATCAAACCCCAAACCTTTATTCCATAAGCTTCTCGTATCTTCTCAAGGCTATTCAAGCAATGAGGCATAAACGTCAATCCAATTTTTATTAACTAGCCAATTTTCCAGCTTTACTTGGGTTTTAAATTTGCCAGATGATTCTAATCAATTGTTTTAGTTTTTATATTGATAGATGACCATCAACAAGTTTAGAAACCATTAAACCTATTGAATTAATTAACACATTGTTGACCGGTGACGAGTTAACTCGTCACCGGTCAACAATGTGATACTAAACAAAAAATTTTAAAAGTTATATAAAAATATGTCTAAAGTTTAATTTCATTTCATTCAGTATAAATAAAATTTATTGGAGTTTAGTTAAAATGTTTTACTTTACTTCCATATTCAAATACAAAATAATAGCCTGTGACATGACATAGTTTCAGTGTAAAATTGCCGATCAACAATGTGTTAAGCACCAACCACTTGGCCAAAATCAATTAAACCTATCTATTAACTAAATCATCAACCATTTAGCCAAAACCTATTGAACTACCAAATTAACCAAAAACTATCAACTACTCACCCAAGACCAATTGAAACTATCGAATTAACCAAACCATCAACCATTTAACTGAAACCATTTAACCTATCAAATCAACCAAAAACCACCAATCATTCAGCCAAAATCAATTGTTGGACTTAACAGTCAAAAACTACCAACCGCTTATTAAACTTGTAACCCTAAAGGAATTAAACAAATAATATCAAAACGCCAAGCCGAAATGATATATGATTACCATTAAAATATTATATTTATTTAGATCTCATATATAACTTTTACCAAAAGTATTATATTTTTGAAAAATAGCCTATTATTATTCCCAAATTATATAAAGTATTTGTGCCAAGTGTGGCAATTTTTGGTTCAGTTAAGCATGAGATAATATGTCTCAGACCCACATGCCATGATATTTTTTATAGAGATTCTCAAGTCAATGCTAGAATAGTTTAAAACCAAGTTTATACTATATTCATATCTTTTGTTTGCCAATTGTATTTGTGTAAATCTATATTAAGCATATAAAAATTAAGGATATAATCAACTTGATCTGTTAACTTTAGTTATCCCAAAAACCAAATTTTGACTTGTTTTGCTGTTTCTTTTTTAGTACTAGTGGTGCCCAACCCAAAAGATGGAGCCGCCACACATCTTTATTCACAAATGGGCCAAACAAAAGGATTATCAGAAATTAAAAAATTCCTAATATAGCCCCTAGGTTATCAGCCTAGGAAGCCATATCAGATGGCGAGGAGGCTTTGGGGAAAATTTTGTCTGATGCCCACTTTAGCTGGCAGACCATGCTGGACAGCATAGGGCTTGGGGCATCAGCAATATGTGGCATAAGGAGGTATAATTGGGGGCTTTAATCATTAATGAGGCTGGCAGTGTCCATCACCTCAATATATTGAGCAAGTTGATGCTCAGCAAAATTGATGAGAGCTGGCACACAAGTAAATGACTTGATGCGCCATTGGGTTTGGGGATAATTGGGGTCAAAAAGAGAAGTTTTTGCTGCATCAATGCAAGCATGGCTTGCACCAAAAGCAAGCTCCTCAATTTCATACTTTGCATCTCCCTCAAAATCATGAGGAAAATTGGGGATAGGAATACCCTCGACAAGGGGCTCCATTGCCCCATGGAGTTGTTGGCGGAGGAGGGTGTTGGCTGGGGCAGCTGCAACTGCAACTGCCATACCTGTTTCACTGTTTCATATTAGCAATTTTGTTTTTTAGCACTAGGTGGTTCCAACCTAATGGAGGATATAATAATCTATTCATATTAACCCCTTTTGCAGCTATTACTTTTATCTTATTTATGAATATATATTTGGTCACCTTCACATCATAAACTAATCTTTAAGTTAACAAATAATCATAACAAGATCAGTATTAAATAATGATAGATTTAAATGAGCCCATAATTTTTACCGCATTAGATAAATTAAGAAGCGGTATCTATAGAAATGATTAGCTCAAGTGCATAGTTAGATCAATATCAAAGGTCAAATATTCACATTGATTACCTTGTAAAATTTACTACCCAATATAAATTTTAAAATCTTAAATATTTTAAGTGATATCATTAATTGTCAAAGCTATGCCAGACATCTCATTAGTTAAGAGGACTTTTACTATTTGTAATTCTATTTTTATGTATATTGCTCTACATAGTACTATTACCTATAAAAACAGTATACATATCTTGATCAGATTGTTATATTAAGCATATTTCCCAGATTCTAGGGCTGCATATTATCAATTGCCATCATTTTTGACAGATAAAGTGCCAGTACTATATCAAATTCCAATTTGGGTAAATTAGTCTAATTTGTATCTATAGCTTTTGATATTAATCAAAAAGCTTATATCTTTGTTTAAAAAGTTATATTAATTGCATACAAATATAGTCCAGGTGCCCAGACCCTCTATCTGGATCATGAGCAGTATCCCTTCAGGTGTAAGAAGGACCCAAGGCTTCAGATGACTTCCCTTTTTCATCTCAGTGACCTTACTCATATGGTATATGAGCAATCAGTTACTGCTTCACCCCTAAAGGATCTGCCCGCTCTTCACACCTTGTCTTCTTATACCTTATTGAAGAGATAGAAGGGGTTTTCAGGCATTTGATCCAGTCTAATGGCCTCTTGGTATACCCTAAGTCTCATCTCAATCATAATTTGGTTACCTCCAATATGCTAGAAATTACCAAATCCCACCCAAAACACTATATAAGCCCCAATGAGTATGATAAGTCAGATCAGGCCATTATATAGTAAAATGAATCATGGATCAATCATAGATCATTCAATATGCTCCCAATAATTTTAATTTGATCTTTCAATTAGTATAGATAAAAGCAATAGTAGCTGCAATGATTTGCCAATCTAAAAAATCCATGAATGTTGTTAAATTCTATCTGAATTATTATCTGATATAAAACATGTGCTATCAAGGTTTTGATGGCGTGATCCAAACATATAAAAGATTCTCATCTAACCCACTACACTCATCTCAACCTAACCAATCAGGATTTACTTCAGGTGCTCAGGCTTAGGCCAGTGCTTGAACTCCTCTTTAACCTTTCTCCTTTCTCTTATAAAAGGCAACAGCACCTCCTTAGTGTATTTTATCAGTTTTTTTATATTTAGATTCCTTCCAATGAACCTAACTTTTGCCTATTTTAACTTATGTGGATTTCACCTTCCACACTGCTGCAGATAAAGATAAGAATACCAGATGATCATTTCTTGATAGCTGGAATAAACAAAGTCCAATCCCAAACAGGTGAAGTTTCAGAAAACTTATCCACCACAGAAGAAATTAAATAACTCCATTTTATAGATTCACCTGACCCAAAAAATTTACCAAGAACTCAAGATGAAGTCATCCAAAGTAGCTTGATACCTGCACTCAAGGAGAATGTTATATAATAAGATGAAGTCATCACCAAAAACTATAGAAATTGACCCCCTTTTATATCTTTAGAGGTCCATAATAATTTGCAATCACCAATGGTGACTAAATTTCCCAACTCACCCCAAAGGAAGCAATCAAAGCTTCCTATCAAATTTTACAAAATCAAGTAAACAACTATTCTTGACTGCCATATAAAACCTGATGTAAGGCGCATAAAGATAGCGTCTTCAACTGAACCTAACTTAAAATATGCACCATTAAACTGGGTAACAAAGCAATAACTTAAGGTGGAGCTGCAATAATTAACCTAGAAGCGGGGACTAAACAAAGAGCTTCTGAACATAATGGTTCAGGGATAATCGCCGCAAGAAGAAGATTGTTTACAAGAATTAAATCAGATTAATGCAACAACTAAAGCAGAAATTAGGAGCCGTCTCACCATGAGATCATGAAGACTCTCAATATCGCTACCCCATTAGCAAATTTCTTACAATATTTGTTCATTTTGTATCCTGATTTTTATGAAGTAGTTAAGAATACTTCCCTTTTACTTTAATAAAAAAAATTTCACAGATCTCAGCTTATCCTTTTGTTCCATTTATATTGGTTCAATTGATCTAAACGCCAGTAACCAGTCTGGGATTAGCAATTGAGAAGAATACATTACCAGTCTGAGATCTACTTAAAAGAACAAGCACTTGTTTGCTTGGATACCTTGTAGATGAGCTTCCAAAGGAGAGATTGGATAGTATTCCATTGTGTCCTGAGGACCAATGTAATGTGAACATTCCAGAGATTGTCCACAAGAAATTTTACCATTGGCGCTGTTGTAAAAGGTGTCAACTTGACTTCACATATCATCTACTAATTGTCAATAGTTGGAAAAAAAAACAAACACGATCAGACTTCATCTAAGCTGCTCTAATGATTCCCCCTACTCTTTAAGTTACCTATTCACTACAAAATTTGTTACGCAGTGATTTATAACCTTTAATTAACCTTTTCCTGTCAATGGGAATGATTATACTCATTGTACTAATCGTAAACATTGTACCTGTTTTACTTCTTGACAATCATGGTTCTAGCCTGGAAACATTTATGTTCTGTGGCTAGGGAATACTTTATAGATACCCTTTACTTATATCCCAATAAAGTATCAACATTTACCCAAAGTTATCTTGATTTATCAGAAGCCACTCTAGCAGTAGAGATTTACTATTTTGAGAGGTTGAAGGGATATTGAGTATCATATAGCGCTCTGTAAAATATTCTATGAAAATTATCTCGTTGCTGAATGAGGTGTTGCAATTGTGTAAGTTAACAAAATTCCCAGAAAAGAACTATACCGGAGTCTGTAGAGTGCTTGTTTCACGCTTTACATTGTGATGCTCACTATAGGGGCCCATTCAATTAATTTTTTCTAACAAAATAGAGTCTTCCAGATAGAAAAAATACATTTAGAATAATAAAGCTCTTATATTTTATGTCAACCCATTTAGTCCTTCCAAGCTTGCTCACGCTTAAGTAGTGTTGGGATTCTCAACAGTTTAAATGAAGCCTTGACTTGGGGCTTTATACTTGTTACTTATTTTGGGCAATCTCAACATATATTTACTATTAATAATCTACCAATTGATGCTTTGTTGGGCCTAAAGCCCAAAATCATTATTAACTTTGATTTACTTAGCATCATCCAAATTCAATATTAGATGAACTCAAGATAATTTATCAAACTGTTCCACTAATTGATAATCCTGGCTGATAAACTCTATAACAACTAATATTATACCCTGGAGGGAACAAATCCCTTATTTTAATGTTATCTTATCTCAAACTTTATCTTATCTTATGAGTACTTTATCTGTTACCTACTTCTCTTTATCCTCTAAAAGATTTAGGATAATATTTTCTAATCTATTCCCAGTTCCAACAGGGCTTGCGCTGATCATTCCTTATATCCCTTTTTTTACTAGTACTATTTAAGGTACAAATGATTTACTTAATAACATAACTTTTACACTTCTACCTTTAATTAGGCTCTCTGTAAAGTTCACTTTTGTCTTTGAGACCTCTGGACCAGTGTGGTTAATTCCCTAACTCTTAAATTTTGGGACCTCTGAACCTGCCTAGGTTAAGTCCCTAATTATTAACTATTAGGACCTCTGAACCTGTTATTAAGGTTAAGTCCTACTCTCGCCTGTCCACCTCAGCAAGCTTTGAAGAACCCGCCTTCAGACCTCCCTCAGCCTCAACAAGCAGGATGAAGTTACTCTGCACATTTTTAAAGGATTCAATTCATATACCTACTCCAAAAAAGCAGTTGCAGCAGATCTGCCATATTTTGCTAAGTGGTTTCCAGTATTCACTCATGAGGCGGCTGATCCTATACCCTCCTTTTTTTACAATTGACACAACCAAGATCAACTATGGCAGACATCAATGAATCCCCCCTTGGGTTGGGACCATCTAGTACTAAAAAAAGATCAACTATGGCAGGATTATGGGTAATTAAGTAACATGAATTTCAATCAAGTTCTGTCCATTATAAGTAGCATCAAACATCCAGAGAAATATAATATTGGATATATACAGACCATCCTGAGGACTTCTTGGATGACCATTGTTCATCATCATGCTCTAATTATGGAGGTCTTCCAGCAGAACTAACAGAATGTGGATGCAATGCGCTATTTACAAAATCAACTTAATTCCAGTCTTTGCAGGGTATAACGAGTCTTTATATTAAAATCACGAGCTCAGTCATAAAGTCTCCCAACTTTTGGATGAACTTTTTAATCATCTAAACTTAATATGATTGAGATCAGTCATAAGGCTATTAATGAATGAGTGTCACAGCCTATTGGGTAAAATGAAAAAAATCAGCTCAATATGGAAGCTAGAAATGCAATAAATGCTACCAGGTCAGAAGTTACAATTAAAATTAGTGGAGGAGCTCAGTCATTATACCCAATAAGAGTTGCAGGTTGACACACAACATATCAGAAGCATAGCTGAAGTGACCACCAATTTTCAGGAGGAATCATGAAATCTACAAAACCAACAAATGGCCATGATACACAACATCAACGTCCAAAAGAATGCTTGTGTTTTTTAACTAATGATCATGGGGCATTTTTATTGGCTAACAACGAGCTCTAACATATCACATGAGAGTTATGGGACACCAACAGAGATCAAAAGGCTGAGAATATTGAGCTTTGGACTTTGATTTGTGAGCTAAGAAATGAGGTTACCATTCTGAAACAATTAAAGGAATTTACAGAATGGTCAAGAAGAATGACTGACTTTAGAGTGACGCATGGAGACTGATCTGGGCAATGGATGTTGCCAATGCAAAGTCTGAGTTCGCCATCAAGAATGAAATGACTAGTTAAGGAGGCCCATTGATGTGAAGTTGGCCCAAGATAAAATTGCTCAGCCTCAAAAATTCATGCCAGCTTCTTTATTAACACTGCCCTTTTGATAGGCCTTTCTAGCCAGCCTTGAGGCCCTACTGAGGAACCCAGGAACCCAAAACTCATGTTGGGTCTTCTCAGGCAGTATTCATATATGCTGCATCCAGTATGCCCTTCCAGTCTTTTCAACGCTTCAACCCCATCAACCTGCATAAGTTTGGATGATAAAGAAAAGTGCAGCCATTCATATAGATGTTTAGAATGATGATGCATTAAAGCTGAAGATTTGTTCAAGGCCAGTATTGTGATCAATTTATAGATGGCCAAAGTCAAGGTTAGATCATGCTTTATCTTCCAAAGGAATAAAAGAGTTACACTAATATTGTCGCAAAGAACTAGATACATTTGGTAGCCTCAAATGAATGGCTACTCACAAGGATGAGTTTATGTAAAATAAATTCTGGAAGAACAAGACTAATTTTGAGTTTGCCAACCATTTTTACCACAAGGACCAGGTATTTTTGGGAGCCAAGGCTATGGTTAACTTTGACATGAAATTGCTTTATAAAATGTGACCAAAAACTACCCTGAATTCCACCGTTCACTTCTGTCTAAATTGATTAAGTAGTTGGATACTCCTTCCATAATTGAATACCTCAAGCGGTTCAAAGTTACCTTTAGACCGCCAAAATTAAAACTTGTGACACTTGTAACCATACTGTCAAGGTAACATTAATACCCTTATAGGAGGAAGTAATTGGAATGAAAATATGGGACTTCACCAAATCTCTCTGAAGTCATTTGTTGAAGTTTGTGAGTCTAAAGGGAACTATGATGCCAGTTGCACCAAGAGATACCTCAATATCAACTATATCACTTCCTTTACTGATGAAGATGCTCAGGGAAAAGAAAGTTGTCAATAGAGATGGGATACTTAAATTCAAACAACCACTATCCCACCCCAGACACAAAAACCAACCTGTGCTCGTAATGAACTGAAGTCAGCAAGCTAAGATTAATAAGGAAGGACAGAGAGTTATTCCAACCCTATGCTATGCATCTTGCCAACTCAGAACAAGTACGGAAAACTAGACAAACCAAATGAGCTACCTCCTTAAAAAAGGATTAAATGTAGCCCTGCCTCTTAAAGCTTTGAATACTTATTTTCAAGATGTAAGGGAGAAGACTAAAACTATAATCTATCAAATTGATGATCTTTCTGTCCTTACATTAAATGCAAATTATGATTAATTTTATGATTACACTTATGTCTGTAAGGGCCGCCACGTCCATTAGATTGGACCAGATGATACAACTCTTTTGATGAGGAAGGGGAAGAAGTACTGAGCATTTCTTCTGGAAAATATAGCAGATCTATGGAATACCCTAAAAAGTTGGGTATCCACCGCCCCCCTCTCATCTTAATTTTACAATCGCTCAGAATGTGGGAAACATTAATTTCTCTGAAAAGTTTAAATTATGGCAAAAATTTACATTGAAAAAATCAAGAGATTCTTCAATGAAATCCACATGCAAACTAGCAGATCAAAACCAGATCTCTGACAGGGGTGTAAATCTCAAGTTTAATCCAACAGAGAACCCTCAGGTAATTAAAAAATCTTGTTAGAAATACTAAAAATGATATAAGGACGCTAAAGCCCTGACAAGTGAACAAAGTTCACCAGTGCAAACTACAAAAAGGGCCACTCACAATGTGCAATCCACAATATGATGCAAAACTCATGGCGCTCTGGAGAAGATTCATGTATCCTGTCATCAGAAATCTTCTACAATCCCTTCTCCTTGATTCCCTAAATTTATAAGAACTCTGCACTCTGATAATTGTAGAGTGCTGGGTTAAGTTGTTATACCTCTAATAAATTGTTAATTCCGCCCAAAAAACCATTTTGAATTTTATAAAAATTCAAAGATTCTGGACTCCCCAAAGGAACCACTTCATCCCAGTGAAGGGCCCTAGATCATTAGTTTCAGTGATGGTCATGGCCTTCTCTGGTGATTACAGCATTCGCCTTACTCAGCAAAGAAAACCTCAGGAATCATCCCCTAGGAGTGTCACATACTCCATCTGACCAAGGAAACGTGTAATCGGACTATTAAACCAATCAGAATGACCAATCAATTGATTCAATCCACCATGACTATGAAGAAAACAGAAACGTTACCTCAGGAGATGCACCTATGGGGAGAACTTATGAGATTGAACTGATGAGACAATTGTTGCTCCCTGTAATGGTTGAAGAAGTTCCAATTTTCAACTGCCATATTGCCTTAGGATCAGCGCTGATCTTCAATTCTAAAAGAATGTCTGACGTGAGGATGAATCTTAAGGTAAGTGTTGATGCCTAATGCACTGACCAACTTAACCTTAAATTTAGAAAAACTTAAAGCAAGAAAAAGACAAATTAGGTAAGCGAGGGTCTGACCCCAGAATAAGACTCATTTTATTTATTCACTAATAAAAAGCTGCAGATGAACTTAATCCTGATGATTTGGCGCTGAAAGCACACCAAGAAAAAGACAGAGTATTTTGGGGAAAATCAAGCCCCAAAAACTCACGTTTTTGTTAATTTGACAAAAACTTGTGATGCCACAGAAACCATATAAGACAAGGCAAGGGAGGCCTTAAGGCCACAAGAGAAACCCACTTGAGAGAGGGGATCAAAAGTGAAAAATTCTGACCAAAGTTCAGAAATTACAAGAGCCTGACCTTTATGGTCGCTCCTGGGGAGCCACTCCCACACTATTATTTAGGCCCATAAGAGCTTAAAGAATAACTTGGGAGGGGCTTATCTAGTGCTGGGCTCAACCTCGACCATAATTTTCTTAAAGAGTTTTGATCAAGATTCAGACGTCCAAATCTTGAGTCAAAATGTAACAATCAGTTCAACCTGACCAATAAGCACTTCCACTTGCGCAAACCATCAGCCAGAGATTTCCAAATCCTTGGTGTTTTCCAAGCTTGACCTTGTGAACGCATTCAACTAAATCTGGGTAGCAGACGGTCAGGAGTGATTAATAGACATTTTACCAAATGTTGTATTTTCAGTTCCATGTAATGCCATTTGGTCTCAATAATGCGCCCTTTGCATTCCAGGACATGATTGATGACATACTGAGAGATCTTTGCTTTAACTGTGTGGCAGCGTACATTGACAATATCCTGGTGCACTCCCCCACCCCTGAACAGCATGCAAAGGGCCTGGAGGCGTTACTGGCGGCGCAAAAGAAGGCAGATCTTTATGTAAAGCTGCTTAAGTATGAGTTTTTAGGAAAAATGTTACCTTCTTGGTTAATCTTATCTTAAAGGATGGTTACACTTTTTTTACAAAAAAACTCAAAGCTAATTTTTCTTATCCCAAGCCCACCAAAAAGAAGCAGCTGCATAGTTTCTTGGGGAAAATTATTTTATAAAAAAATTCATGCCAGCACTCTCTCAGTCGGAGGCAACTCTTCATCCCCTAACAAGGCAGAGATTTCGTCCAAACGTATGGCAGATTGCCAACATACATTTGAGGTGATTAAAGGAGCTTTTATGATGCCACCAGTCCTCAAGGACTCTGATCCTTCCTAGACTTTTATTGTGGCATTCAATGCCTAGGCAGCTTCAATGGGGGTGGTACAGCTTCAAGATCACAATGGTTAGAGCATCCTGCCGCCTAATTCTCCTGGAAGTTCTCCTCCTTAAAGAAAAAGTGGCCCATATATGACAAGGAGCTTGCCGCTGTGTTATGGTTGCTTATCCACTGGCGTTACCTCCTTCAAGGTAACTGGCATAAAGTGGTTGTCTAAATGGACCACTAGGCCTTTTTGTACTTTTGAAAGCCACATAAATTAGTACACCATCAGACTCAGATGTTCTACAACTTGTTCAGCTTTAATTCCAAATACAAGTTTTTAAAGAGTGTGCTAAACATTCTCCCTGACTTGCTGAATCATACCCCTTGTCTAAGTCTGATGGAGGAGGAAACTCAGGATTTGCCAATGGTTATCTCTTCCAACAGATTCTCGCCATCGCTCCCCCTGCAATTTTTAGGGCTGAATGGGATCCATATGTGTCATTGGTATCTCAGGTGCTGGAGGTCAGAACTCCTGCTTGGAGGGGTTTGAGCTTTTTTTATCAGTCAGTAACACCAAGCCACAATAAACCTCATTGATCATTATTAAAGGTGCGTATTTTGTTCAGAATTAGGGTTTGGGTTCCTCCCCAACCTTGGATGAAGTAATCTCCTATCACCATGATCTCTCGGCAGTGAGCATCAAGGGAATAAAAAGCTTCTAATCTGGTGAAGCAGTCATTAAAATGGGTGGGATTTCCAAGGATCTACCAGTTTGGATCATCAATTGTGTAATGTGCGTGCATAATAAGTCTGATAGATCAGATAAGAGGTCTCATTCATCCCCTTCAGCAGGAACAAGGTCCATGGACCTCAATATCCATTGACTTCATTGTTGAGCTTCCCAGTTACAATGGATTCATTAATCTATTGTGGTCATGGACCACTTTAGGAAATTCTCTCTTTTTATCCTTATATGTCAGCCTTTACCTCTAAGAAGATAGCCCAGCTTTTTCTTTATCATGTTTTCTCTATGTTTGTATTACCTCAGAGGTGGTAAGTGATAGGAGACCCCATTTTACTGCTCACTTTTGAACTGCATTACTGGGGTATTCGAAATTAAGCCATGCTGCTCTACTGCATACCACTAATCAGTTGGCCAAAACGAGAGAGTCAACCAGATCCTTGAGTAGTACCTCCACTATTATGCCTCCAATGTTCAGGTTAAATGGTTGGTGATCTTCCCTGGAACATTTCATGAACAACAATTCCACCCATTTGTTATTTGCGTTCTTCCCATATAAAGCTACCCTAGGAAATGACCCTGAATTCTTTATTGGTCATTTTCTTCGCCCTTTGTACCTGCCTCTGAGTAGAATCTGTAGCAGATATGGAATAACATTCTCTGGTTTGGGAACACCTGACTAAAGTGATAAGTGATTACATGAAGATTACAGATTACAAACGCCTTCCTGCTCATGCAATTTAAATGGGTTTGTTAGTTATGCTAGATATATGATACCTGCACATGAAGGTTCCCTCACAGAAGTTTGCAAAAAATGCTCTGGCCCTCACAAAGTGTAGAGAAATTTGGAAAATTGGCATTTCAGTTGCCCTTCCCACTCATTGCAAGCAGCACCCAGTCTTAAACGTTTCACAATTATTGCCATTCAAAGGGATGAAACCCTCTGATCTTAACCCTGTTAGGATAAAAAGATCAGAGAAGGCGAAGGTGGGTGCCATTATGGAATCATGACAATTGCATCACTCAGTTCAGTACATAATTTCTTGGAAACGTTCTCTTCTTTAAAAACAACTGCTTTTTTTCATCAAACGCGGTTATAGTGCGTTAGTGGGGGCCTTCCATATTGAACACCCTGATGCTCCTTGTCCTCCCCAGAATATTGCCTCCATCTTGCATTAAAGCTACTTAAGGTGCATAAGAATGTTGTGCTCGCCCATGTTTTCGGTGGTGGTGCTCCCCAGTAAAAAAGGGAAGGGTAATTTAAGTCATGAAAAGCACCCCTTGCAGCTTTATTGGGATGAACACGCATTCTTGAACAAGAAGGTTTAAGCAGAAGACCATCCCTCTTGTCACCCAAGGCAATTTAGCCCATGTGGTGGATGAGCGCTGGTGGCAGAGTATCCCTCAAAGATTGCGCCCCTTTACCTTCTGCTCACCACCCTGGAGTCGGTGCAGAAAATTGTGGGGGATTGAAATGTGATTGTTTTAGAAGACATTGTCATCAGAGGGTTTGTAGTGATTTTACTCAAAAAAAGGTTTCCTCCACTAGTTTGAGTTCCCTAACTAAAGTAAATTGGTAACCAGTGAATATAATTTGATTAATATACTCACAGGTTCAAAATTTCCATCTGCTGTTCCCCTAATTTGTTGGTCAAGGCGAGCATGTCTCTGACAGGAACAGACGTGATAAACCCTTTTGATATGCAATGAGGATTCCTATACTTGTACTGGCTGTTGGTGCAACATGCTGTCCACCAGAGGAGTAATTGTCCTTGAGATAGCATGCTTTTGGTGGAATAAAATTTTTTCAAAGGAATATAATACCAATTCAGTTGGGAAGGGTCAGGTCCAAATACATATTGGTAACAGTTTAGGGCTCTAATCCTATGTGACCTAATTGCAAAGGTATTCTCACCAGTACTGCACCTGTTTCAGTTCCCTATTCAGTGAACTCATAAAAAAGCAGTCTTCAACAGGTTCTGATATCAATCCCTTTTTACCTTTCCTCTCCTTAGTTCAAAAAAATTCTAAAATTAATCTTAATTGTGAGACTAAAAGTTTGCTGGGCATTTAGTGTCTATGATTCTTATCTTAAGATTTTCTTGCTAGTGATCATGGTTGCCTTATTCTCTCTGTATCCTACAATAGGAATGTATTTACATAGGTATTATGGCTGTTGCTTTTGGTGGTAACTCATTCTGAGTGCTAATACAGTCAGGTTACTATCAGCACGCTTCATCACACTGGGGACACTTCCTCATAAATCTCAATAATAAGCCTAGCCGCTCATTAGCGTACCATTCCAATCATATGGGCAAATTGAGAGAAATCTTTAAACGCTGAATCAGTATCTCCATTGCTACCTCATCACCCAACAAGGACGCTGGTTTAAGTGATGAATGTTGCCCAAGTTCCATCCAATAATAGCACCTACTTGTCTTTGGGGATGTCATCATTTTATGGCAACCACAGTTTTCACTGAGGATGATAAAGGGACACACCAAGGTACTGAACCCCACTGCCAACAATTTAGTAGATGAGATTAAAAAAGGTTTGGACCTCTGAGAGCCAATTTAGAAAAGGCGATGAACGCCCAAAAAAGTAAAGTGAATACCCACTTCTTGGAAGCACCACTTACCATGATGTTGACTTGGTTATGATTAACGCCAGAATTCACTCATCCCCTACCAATTGCAGAAAGTTTAGTTTAAACATTTTAGGTTTTTTATAGTCTTAACCCAGATATATGTAGTGATTACATGTTAATGGTTCCCAAATTTATCCATACATATTTGGTGTTACACATGTTGTAAAATAGAAACATTTAAGGTCCCCTGCCAGAGAAGCTGAAACACATCAGATATAATATCCCCATAGAGTTAGAAAACAAAGTAGAGAAGTTTAGCACAAAGATCTTAAAATGCAAGGACTGGTATCTGATCAAATGGTACAGGTATCAGGTCAAATCCCCCTGGCAGACATCTGATAACTGCGCCAACTTCCCACAGAAGGTGAAAGTGTTTTGGGCAAAAAGTGGGCTATCCTATGAGGATAGTTGTTGAGATTTAGATTTGACCAACCATAGAATATCACCACCAGCCCATTACCCCCAATATCCTATAGACCTTACATTTACCCCTGTCTTGCTATCTATATCCTTTAACAGTTTACTCTCAATTAATCCACTGTCAGATATGTAGCTAGCAATTTCTGACCCAAATTTAAGATTTTATTTAATTGATTTGTGTGATCCTAATTTTTGGAAGATCAAACCTTATCCACTTGCTCAGTTCCTAAAAGCAGTTCCGTTTCCATCAATTGGAGATTATCAGAACTATTCAGATGAATTTGTCTGGAGCATCGCCAGTTGACCAATACCCTTAAAATGCTACCAATATTGAACACACCACAAGAAGTTGTTGTCATTAAACAGACCATTGTCAGGTTTCAGAGAGCTTAATACACGAGCTATTAATGGACCATAAGGAAGAAGCTCTAAAAGATTCTGGAGCTGAAAAGTAAACTGACTGACTAGGGGGCAAAGGTATAAGTTTGGGTGGCCTAGCATGAAAAGGGAAAAATTTACCAAGGCAAATTTTAAAAAATTACCGTTGCAATGGATCTCTAATATGGAAATACCTACCAAGACTACAGCATGTTTGTGAAATTTACTTCTAATTTAAGCTTACATATTTATCAAGCTTTATGTATATTTAGAGGTACGCTATCTTCACACAATCATACCTATTGTAGTGCATACATACCTATGCATATATTTCCAAGTTGCAATTAGAAATTGCAACTGCGGTGATGTAAAAGTCAAAGCGTTTCCTTACCACCACATTGCCTTAATATTCCCTGTAGGAATACTAAGTCATTATTAGAGGATCCTAATGGCTTGGGATACTAAAAATGTTAAACTTGTGTGTTCAGATAGCATTTTAAAGGTTCTGGGTTTCTTTGTAATGGAAAAATTCAGTAATCAATTGGGTCAAAAAATTCAAGATAAGGATTAATATCTGTGAAAGAGCTCTTCTGACGCCTTGATAAATCACTTTGCATTTGAAAAAAAGGTTACAGAAGAGGATGGAGATATTCCAAAAGCCTCAAATTCCACCATACAGGCCCCTGAACCCTGCAATATTTGCATTGGAGTCTAATCCGTTGTCTCACTATAAATTACTAATGAACGTTAAATATTCTAACTTCTATAATTTAATTATAAAATAAAAGTACATAAACTTTCAAGCGTTTAATTTTCAATAAATTAGGAAGTTTTTTTGGATGATTTCGACTAGTCAAAAATGGATTAAACTTTAGATCTGGACAAGACCAATGCAGGCTTCTTTCCCTCACCAACAGACAGACCTTACTACTTACTATCATCACTACGCTCACTATTATCCAGAGTTTTTTTTGCCATATGTATCAACAGTCATTGGACTAGGTATCTTGTCTCCAGAGATTAACAATTCTATGGATTATCACATGGGATTTACTATTAAATTATTTCATTTCCACGTTTAAAAACCCATCCATAAAACTCTTACTCCACGCTTTAGCAGTAGAGAATGCAGTGGTGGCCACAGTGTAGTACTCCTCTACTGATGCTATACCTGAACTACATTCAATTCCACTAACCCTCATGCCAAACAAGATGTCTTTGATGTAAACAGAGCCAAATGTATACCTCAACATTCAAGATTTGACTTGAATACCTATCCTTTGATTGGAATAACTAAATTTTCTATTTTTTTGTACCCCTACACAGCTATAGAGGATCAAGCTCTGCAAAATTATATTAGAGAAATGATGGCCAAAGAGTGGCTATTTAAAAACCTCACCAGTATTCACCACTGTAGTGTTTGCACTTCAGCAGCATAGTACTTTTTAATCTTGTATGGTATATGGATATAAAACAATATAACTATCCTGAACCATATCTTCACCTCCTTAAAGTGACCGTCTATAAAGCTATCAAAAATTCTTAAGTCTATTAAACCTTATACTTGCAAACGCCTTTCACATAGTGTGCATAAATAAAAAATATGACTGATGAAAAAATATAAGCTTGCCATAGTATTTACAATTCAAGGTTATGCCCTTTAGTCTCAAGAATTATCCCTCTGTCTTCCAGAAGATAATATACTATGAGCTTGGTGACTTCAGATTTATTTGACCATTATCACATTACATTAATGATATTTTAATACATTACCATAATGCTAAACAACATGCTAAGGATCTGGTGGCGGTAAGCTGCACTTTAAATGGCTATCTGTCACGGTATACCATCAAAGTGCTGGCTTACAAAGATATAATGCAATTACTTGGTAACCTCATACTCAAGGATGGATTCGCCATTGCTCCCTAAGCTAGAAGGAGTTAGATTATGGCCCACCCTACCCACACAAAAGTATCTTTAAGATTTCTTATGGTCAATCGCCTTTTAGAAAAGGTTCTCACCCACGATTTCAGATTTTTCTTCACCCTTGAACTCATCAAAAGGAATAAAGCACCCTTTTTCTGTTTTTCCAAGTGCTAGCTTGGCTTTAGCGTCATTAAAGAAACTTTGTTACTGTCCCTGTATTGCTCCACATCAACAAAGAAAAATACTTTATTTGTAACATGTGATGTTTCAGGCATAGTTGTGGGCACTTATTGTTGCAAAAGTATAAAGTATTGGAACATCCAGTTGCCTAACTTCTAGGAAGTCTATCATATCAGAGCATGCACACTCATAAATGACAAGTAGTTGGATATAATTGCGTGTTTATTGATGCATTAGAGTTACCTATTATATGGCAAAAGCATATTGTCACTGTGTGTAACAACCATAAGTCTCTAATTTGATATATCAGTACCCAGAAAATAGCACATAAGCAAACACAAACTCACTGCAACCTCTTAAGCCTTATAACAAATAGTTAATTTGTAAATCCACAATCATATTGACCATCATTCTAAGTCACAACCCCTCATAGAAATGAACAATTGAGGGCTCAAACCTTATCACCGTGATTTATGCCATCCAAAATCATACACACCTACCCCTACTATTGTCATAGATGCCTCACTACACCAATTTCTATTATCTCTCCCAACGTGTCCAAATTACATGATAATAGTGTGTCCATCAACAGCACTTTTGAACAATTTATCTTCTATGATGCTTCCATATTCTTTTTTAATGATGAAGGATACTACTCAGTGTGGTTTAGATACCCAATCATCTGACACTGAGTTCTAATACTTTATGGCAAGAATGATACTGTTAAAAAAGCATCTGATTGTAATATCAGTATTTTATGAAATTATACTTGCTAATTTTAAAGTCACTCTACCCTGCTTTCTAGTGTCATAAGAGATTATCATGATCACCCATAATAGGACATGCACGCGTAAAAATGCATCAGCCTAATCAAACATGCATATGAATAGATGGTATTACTAAGGATGTCCTCACATTGGTTTAGCAGTGTATAAACTATGCACACTACAAATTGGACAGTGCAAACCAAAATAGCCACCTCCAAACACAACAGAAAGCAGAAGGACCTTGGTCCTCTCACTTGGTGAACAGTATAGTGGGTCTTCAAATGTTCAATAGTGTTGGTATTTTTGCCCAAATTACTCAGCTTGATAAAATATCATATTATCTGCTTATCTGCTAGGGGACGAATCCCAATAAGGGATTTTGGAATTATTTTGACTCAAAATAACTATTGATTGAAAAAAATTTCATACAAAAATTGAGTAATCCGTCAGATTTTTCTCTGTCAGATTGGTAATTCTTTGTTGGGGATTGTCCCCGACAAAAAAGCAATTTAATAATTAATTTAGTATCAATGATTAAATTGGCTTGTAGGATTCAATCAGGTCTTTTCTCTAAATGACTAAGGGAGTTTAGGAGTTTCTAGAAGATTGATGACGCCTTGATAGCAACTGGCAATTTAATCTTTAAGGTATTATGACCTTCTGTTTATGAGTAAGAAGCCCATTGCCTGAGCAGTTTGCTAACCTGATAAGGGTTAGTCACCAGAGTTTAGTGAAGGCGTTGGGGCACGTCCTTCTACTTACCCAGGATGATTGCATTCTGAGTCAGCGAGATGATCTGAATAAAGTGATGAGGAAGATCATTGTTGAGCGCGACCCTGGATGGTTTTCATCAGTGATGACAGCCATTTTTTACTGGGGCACTGACAAAAAAGTTAGGAGCTGAATTCACTTTATAAAGTCCCTTGCATTTTTTAATAAGAAGTTCATAATTGTATTGACATAACTATCCATAAATTAGTTGTATAGATTTTTTCTTTCCGCTTGACATCACTTTCAAGCATATTTATTAAAAGCATCCATTGATTTTCCATTGCCACCTACACTGTATAAGTTTTCCATTTTTGTCAGCGGATCCACCACCTGCTGCCTAGTGTGGGGCAGCGGCGCTCCACCTGCTAGCGTTTTCCGCCCAGCAGGCAAACACATATGGATGGGCGCATCCAGCCCACCTAATGCATCAGGTCAATTTGTCCCTCCAAGGGACTTATTATTACACTTAGCGCGAGTCCACCCAATCTGCCCCACCCACTTGGCCTAACTCAATCCAATATTCGCTTTTGCCTCCAAGTTGAATACAGATGTCTCTTCCCATATGTGACAAAGCGATAATTGAGCTTACAATGACCACGTTTTCACCAGCTAATTTTATTGAATTCCGCCTTTATAAGAGCTATTTTGATATTGGTTTTCCCACTAAAGAGGACGCAGCTGCTGCAGCAAAAATGCCCTTAACATATAAAAACACACTTATTACCACAACCAGTACACGCCTCCCCAGTGACACCACAATGGTAGTGACCTTTTCAAACCTTCCTTCGCACCTTCCCCCTCATACACTCTATGAAGAATTGATGATGGGGCTGTCCAAATATGGTACAGACCCCATCCTCCACTTCCTGGTCCTGAGCGGATCTGAGCGGTTAGCGGCCCATGGGCAATGGCCACCATTACCCCCCACCAGCCAACCATAGCCCAGCATATCCCACCACGTGCCCATATCCCAAATGCACCAGATCAATTCTTTTGGGCTCATATTGACAACGGCTGCACCGTTTGCCCCCTCTGCCATGAGTTGGGTCATTCCAAAAAAACTGTAGCTACAATTCAAAAAATGCGGAATCTGCCAAGCCCACACATATGGCCACACAAACAGCGTTTGAGTGGGGATTCTGACTGCACCAACCCCCTCCAGATGAACGCTCAACTATCAGCAAGACCTTTGCAACCAAAGCCCAAGCCAGCTTAATTTCTCACAATATACCTAATCAGGAGCAGGTTTGGACTCAAATTCAATCCAACCAATTTCACGCCCCAAAGCTTACCCAACCAAAACCACATCCCTCTGAATCAATTATGCTCAACCAAAATCCCTGGAGCTTATTGGATGAAATAACTGAATTGGGTGAAATTGTCCCACCTCCCAACTTTCCAATTAATTTGGTACCGTAATTACCTTTAGATTTCGATGTCCCATTCCCACCCAAGAAACATGTCCCCAAACCTACCGCTACCCCATTCTTGAGTGAACATCAACTAGCTGAGGCTTCAGTGGCCTCTCCTGATAGCCGCCATCTCTGCAAAGCTGTGGCGCTCTCTATCACTCAATTTAACGAAGGGCTGCATCTAACCAATTTCCCTGCCAATTTCCCTGAGGTTGCAAAAGTGGAAATTGAACGATTAATGGAAACTGCCACCTCTGCTATCAAGCAAGTTGTTGCACTGGCAGAATTTTCCCCCACCACACGTATCACCAGAGCCAATATCACAGAATTTTCCCAGCTTCCCAATGCATGCATACAAGCTTAACACCATTTTGCCAAATTCCTGGAGGCTATGCTCCAGGCCCAGATTGTTACCATAGAACTTAACAATTATCTATTTTTCATTGACCCACATCCCGCGGATGCCCTAGCCCCCTTGCTCTCAGCTTTGATCCGCCTCTTCAATCATGAAGATGAAATCAATAATCCACCTGATCCCCCCTCCCCCTCCGCCATGGTGGGATAAGCGGTTCACAACTGCTACACCTGGCAGGTTAATTTTTCTTTTTGTTTTGGTGTCTCACCACTCATTTAGGGCGCTTGGTTTGTGTTTTTAAGTTGTTTATTTGGTTTTTGTATCAGTAATGTCAATCTTCTGGTCAGCTTACCTCAAATAAAATTTAAAATATACATTAGTTGTATAATTTACTATTTTAGGTTAAAAGTGTAAGGATCAGATATACTTACTTTATCTTGTTTGTTATCATATCTCCACCAGCTCAGCAAGAAGAGAAGAAAAGATAGAAGAATTCCCTATCTTTCTGGAGATACCTTCAAGAGGAATAAGCACTTGTTTAGCGTTGTACCTAATACCCAACGTGGCTCAAAGAGCACTCAACTTGAATAGCAATCTTCTTAATATTCTTACCTTAATTCATTCTGTTAATTTACTTAAAGAGATTTATTAGGAGCATGTGACCTTAACAAGAGAGTTGAAGTGATCTAAAATATTTTTAATGTACACAGCTCCTCAGATTTTAGAATTTGGTGCTCACTACAGGGGGTAGTTGCGTTTTAAAGCCAAAAAATAAATAGAAGAAGCTTTAAAGAATGTCTTACAAGAGAAACTAAGAATGCTTTGGACGGAACTAGAAACCATCAATAAGAATGCTCTCAACTCAGCGTCACAGGACAATCTTACAGCATTGAAAGAAAGGGCAATAAAAGCCGAGTAAGAGGTTGAGCAAGCCAGAAAGATTAACAACAATAATCATGGAAAGGTCACTTCTTTGAAAAAGAAAGAGACTGATCTTATCAAAGAAATTTTACTATGAAAACTAATTAAAAAAGTTGATAAAGAATGCTTTTGCCAGATTCAAGGAGATTTAGCACACATGTTGAAGCTCATGGAAGAATTAGAGAATCACAAATGTGATTGCACTCATTTGAAGACTTATGAAACTGAAGATTTTACGCCTGAAATTCCATATGGGAAGACATAACCAATAGAAAATATACCTGGATTGTCCACCGCCATTTTAAAAATGACTTCCAAAAGAACTCCAATTGTTAGTAATGTTGTTGAGCAGGAATTCCCTGACTGTGGAGCCACAGATGAATTTCAGATTACCCAAAATTTTCCACATCCCACTGGGACAATGCACTAGCATTTTTCTGACTATCTGAAATGAAAATTTTGTATTTAGTGACTGACAAAAGGTAGTAACCATAATGTGCTGCCTGGACACTGATTGCCAAAATCTGGGTTACCTCATATTAATGGAGACAACTGGACCTACAGAAAAACCAAGAAAGCTATCATTCTTGAGTTTGGTAGTCTTGCGAGAATTATAAAATGTAAACAGGAGTTTATAGGTATCCAGTTTATAAAAGAAGAGACCTTGGCTGCTTTCAACATTTAAATTTATCATAAATTGCAGATACTGGCTGGGGCACTAGTGTTATCAGATTTTGATGCATGTATAGCGATGTAGTTGGAAATTTGGCCCTACAGTCATCTACGCCAGGCCTTGATTTTGTCGCTGACAGATAGGACTTCTACATTGCAGATGGTAAAATTTTGAAGATATTAGCCTTGACGTTCAATGCACCTAATCGAATTGATGAAGAAATTACAGCCAGTAATGCTCAAACTATGGCGGAAGTTGATTATGATGTTGTGAAAAAATGATCAGCTAAATCAAGAATCAACGGGTAAGAAACTTGATGTTTCAAAATGGACTGACAAATCAAAAGAATCAAAATTGTAAATGTGCTTCGTTGGACATTTTGTCCCCTAAAGTTGGGGTAAGAAGCTGAAAAGAAATGTTAATCTTGTGATGCCTAAAGAGGAGGACGAAATTACTCAAGATTTGGGAAGATATTTTGCATTCTAGTTGCAGAACAATACAGCAAATCAAGGGAACCTGTTTTGCCAGATATTTTCTCAGATGGAGTAGATGCTTCAGATTTTTTAAAGAGGACCTAAAAGAGGATTCATTTCATTGGGATACAATGTCAAGTAAAAATGTAATCATGAGATAAAAGCCAAAAATGAAGAAATCAATCTGGAAATTATGGGGAAAGGCTATTAACTTTTTACTAGTCAATTAATGAATAAGGCAAGAAATGCTAAGGATGAAGATCATCAATTTAAGTTGAAAAAGGATGAATTAAACGTTACTATACCAATTCACGAAATTATGAGTGTTGATTTTTTTCACCTTTCTGGTCTCCTAAATTAACTGTGGATCGCTAGGGGATAATTCTCAATGGTGAGTGAATTGTATATCAGTTGACCCCAATTTTGGGTTAATAATGTTCAGGGGATTTTAGGTCATTCTCCAGGTTCAGATTCATTGTGGATTGATCTGGGTGAATTATTAAGATCTTGTCGGGCAGAGTTGCTGACAAAATGAGGGCATCTGATAGTTGATCTATGATTAACTATCACGTGTACTAATTGGGATCAGTCAGGTTCTATTATCAACTGAATGGGAATACAATGAGCAAGTTGCGAGGCGAGTGATGCCACCTGCAACTAGCAAATTGATCAGTTGGTTTGCTGGGATTGAGTGGGAAACGTTAGGGACACATCTTCTGACTCTGTCCATTTTAGGTCTCAAGGATTTCCAATAAAGGAATCCTAACCAGATGGAGAAGACCATTGTTGGTAAGACATCAAAGGGAAGTTCAATGGCAACGGCTGACGTTTTAAGGCTGAGGCGCCAACCAAGGGTTGGGCGCTGAATTCCTTCTATAAATTCCCCAGATGATTCACATTATAAAGAGTCAAAATTAACAGAATTCATTATTGGGTTTAGTTCTATTCATCTTCAGGGAATTATTGCTATGTGCTTTAATTGAGGAATCTTTTATAGGATAAAGAGTAAGGATGAGGATCCTTGGAAGGGAAACTGAACTCAAATGTAATTGCTGTAGACTTCACGTGACAAGATGAAAGGCTTTCAACTTAGGGATCTGAGTGTGGATCAAGTTAGGCGGATAAGGGAAGAAGTCCCTATAGTCGACATCAAGAGTATTTTGAGGAGCTATTAAAGTCTAGCGTTGGACCATAATGGGTTATCTATTTAACTGCAGATACTAGTCTTCATACTATTATCAATCAACTATTGACTACTAACAGACAACGCGAATTGTGCACATATTAAACCTGTGCAGTTAACTTTTGAGGAACTATCAGTCTTTAAAAATCATTGAAAGTTCCTAAATTTTAACAATTGGTGCTCACTACAGGGTAGTTGAGTAGGATACACCAGTACAGGATGTCATATGAAGGATAAGTTAAGAAAACTCTGGACGGAGTTGGCAACCATCAACACAAACGCCTTGAATTCTGACAATCATCGAGAATTTGCTGCCTTGGAGAAGAGAGTTACCAAGATAGAGGAAGGAGTCGAAGATATCTCTAATTTCAGCTATGAGTTGCTAGGGAAAGTAACGTCATCAAAGAAAAAGGAAGGAGATTTAGTTTGAGAAGTATTATTTTGAAAAAAAACGTGAAGTGGATCCCATTTGATTGTGTATATTCAGTGCAGTCATAGAGCATTTAATAAAGCAAGTATAAGATTTGAAGACTCATAAATGCTAATGTGGGCTCTATGTGGCGAATGACGCCAAAGAAAAGACTCCAAGAACTCCAGTTGGGAAGTCAACTATTCCACAAAACATGCCAACTGCATTTGCAGCCATTCAGAAATGAATCTGAAATCACTCCTCAAGTCAGTTGAATATCCAAACCAAGGGTGGTGGCTAGAGAAACTTTGGAGGAATTTAGAGCTATGCCAAAGTGACTTACATTCTATCAGGATAACGCCCCTACGTTCTTTTACCTATTTGACATGACAATGTTTGGGTATGGCAATTGTCAAAAAGATTTGATGGTGATGAACTGTTTAGACACTGACTGTCAGAACTTAGTGTTACCCCATCTAAAGGTGGACAATTGGTCATACTCAGAGGCCAAGGCGGCCATAATGAGGCAATTTAAAAGTCCCTCGCATATGTTAAAGTGCAAACAGGAATTCATGGGAATCCAATTCCAGAAGGATGAGTTCTTAGTGAGTTTTGCCAATCAATTCTACCATAAAATTGCAGATTTTGTCAGAGCAAAAATACCGGATGATTCTGATGCATGAATTGCATTGCAATTGGCCCTTCGGTCCTATCACAATTTACATCAAATGATGTCTAACATGTTTGCAACTGAGATTACCACCTCACAAATGGTGGATCTTTTTAAGACATTAGGAGCTACATTTGATGCCTCTAAAGGAAGCTTCAAACTGAGTCCAATGCAAAACTCAAATCTTACAAAGGTGACTGAGAGTTCTAAGGTGTCCAACAATCAAACCAAACCAGAAAATAAGCACAGGTGTTCAAGCAGACCAATAAGAAAGATAAATGCTTTTTTCAGTGCAGAGGAAAGGGACATTTTGCTGTATAATGTAAGAAGATAAAGGAACAGATCAATGTGGTCCAGGAAACAGAGGCTAAACCTGAACAAGAGTTGGGAAAGGGTCTACAGCCTAGATGTGGACATTCTAGAGCTGCTGATAAACTGTTCCCCTCAATACCTTGCATGAGGAAATTGACATTAAAGATCTGTTAAACGATGATGATGCACAGGACCAACTTTATAAAGTGGTCAATTTGGATGTTAACGCAGTAACCAGATCTGGATAAAAGGGGATTGACCCCAAAATAATTGAGGAGGTCACTCGCCCATATGTGCGACAGCTAGTGGACAAGATTTGAGCCATGGATAATCTGGATAATTGACTAAGGTCAAATTAGATGAGGCAAAACTGTCTACCCCTTTTAGCATAATTAAAGAATCGTTTCCTGATCTATTAGCGCAAATTTGTTCACACCCTTGATTTGGTAAATAATACCAATATACATTCAGTAATATAATTTTACAATACTCCTAGTTTACATATATTGATATACTAGTTAATTGAGTAAGGTTGCAGGCGTTAATTGACAGTGGAGCGCCCATTAACATTATCTCTTAATCTGGTGAAAAAATGAGAATCTTACCTGATCTAAAACACAAGAAATAATATGGGACAGCTGAGCCAAATACAACCATTTCCTGTGGAGTTTATAGCGCTTTGCCACTACAATTTGGATATTTAGTGGTATCCGCCTCAGCAATAGCTTTGGACAGCTAAAACTATGATATTCTGATTGGGACAGGGTTTCTACAAAAGTACAGAGTTTAATGTAACTTTGAAGATAATACGTTGACCATATTAAGTCAGACGTTACCACTTTTTTATCAGAGAGATGGTGAAACTCCACTGAACAGGAGGAATTTTTATCAATCAGATCTACAATGATGGCGTTGTCCCAATTTGTTACCAATTAAAGAGAAAATGAAGAGAAATGCCAATGGAAATACTGGAAAATTGGGGAATTACGTTGAGGAGCAAGTATTTGAGAGCCATACCGCCAGGATCACAGATAATAGTCGATATAGATTTACAGATATACCTGAGCTGCTGTATGGAGATATTAGAAGCCCCTGGAAGAATTCCAGAGTAGAGCCTTGGGTGGCTCCTTTAATTTTGATGGGCCATGGAGAAATTTGAGTTCTCAAAGTAAATTTGAGTGAAAACCAATGAAGATCAAGAAAAATCAGATCATCACGTTTTTTCATCTAATCCTGATGGTGTAATTGAGAAAATTCCACAAAAATTGAGACCCTCGATGAGATGGAATTACCAGCAGGGGTGACTGAAAGCATCAATCTATTGGTTGATTGAGAGCAACTTGCTTATCTGAAAGACAGACAGACAGCAGGAAGAGGTGCTTAAATTATTTGACAAGTATTGGGAAGTATTCTCCCAGGACAACCACAATTTTAGATGTGCAGAGGAATGTCATCCACAAAGTCAACACTGGGAAAATTTGCCAATAATGATAAAACTGATTTGACAGTCAAAGGCAGCCAAAGAAGTTGTGGAAGAATAGATCAGCAACATCTAGTACTAAAAAAAGAATAGATCAGCAAACTAGTGAAGCATGGTCTTCTAGTTCCATTTTAAAGTCCCTGGGCAAGCCCTATCCTGATTATGAAGAAGGAGGATGTCTTTAACTCAGGTGGTGATTGATTACTGGAATCTGAATAAGATAACAAAGAAGGATCCATATCTACTACCACAAATTGATGATTCATTAGATTTAATTGGGAGAAGAAAAGTATTTCTCCACAATGGATCTAATATCAGGATATTGGCAAATCGATTTGCCTATGGAAGATTAGGAGGAATGTGCTATCATTACTGTGCAGGGGCTGTATTAATCAACTAGGATGACCCAAGGTCTATGTAATGCACCTGCGACGTTCCAGAGGGCCATTGACGTCATCTTAAATGAAATGAAGTTGTCATGCGTTCTGGTGTACTTAGATGATATAAATGTGTCCAGTAGGACATTTACTAACCATTTACAACACTAGGAATACATTTTCAAGAGACTGTCCACAGTTAACCTGAAAATAAAGCTGAGGAAGTGCCACTTCTTCAATAAAGAGTTGGAATATCTGGGATTCATTATCAACTCTAGTGGACTGCAGCCATAAGCCCAGAAAATTGAGGCCATAGTGCGAATGGCCATTCTAAGAAGTGTCCAAGATATCCAAGTGTTCCTTTTGAATGGTTTTATACTACTGAAGATTCATATTGGATTTCACAAGAATCGCCAAGCCCCTCTTTTATTTGCTGAAGGATACAAAAAACTATTCATTTGGTTTGAAGAGGCCCAGAGCTTTTGATGAATTACGCCAGTATCTGATAGATTCTTTGATACTGAAATATCCGAATTTCAATAAAGAACTTAAAGTCCAAACCAATACTTTGATAATGGCAATTGGCGCTATACTGAGCCAAGTAGATGAGATTGGGGATGAGCATCTGGTAGCTTATGTGAGCCAGATGTTATTAGCAGCCAAAAGAAATTACACCATTACTGAGCGTTAATGCCTTGCAGTAATTTATGCATGTAAAAAGTTTTGGGTGTATATTCATGGAATGCACAATAAAGTGGTAACAGACCACTCCTCGCTGCGTTGGCTGCATAATTTGTGAGAACTGGAAAGGACAACTGGCCCAATGGACATTGAAGCTACAGGCTTACAATTATATGATAGTCCACCAAGTGAGAACTTCTCATCAGAATGCAGATGGCTTATCAAGGTTACCAATGGTCCAAGTGATATACCAGCAAGTGGATGATTTATCCCAGAGAATGGTCAAAGGAGAAATTGGGAACAAGCCCCAAGAAATCCAAGGTAAACTTAGGAAAGTGATGGAAAACACTGAGATCAAGGATGGGCAAGTTTTCAAGACAATTGACAGAAAATGACTACTATAGCCAAGACTGTTGGAATGAGAAGCAATTGTTCAAGCTGCCATAAGGTTGTTGAGCATGGAGTCCTGAGGAAGATTACCAACCACATTTACCAGTACTATTACTGGGAATCTATCAATTATGATGTAGCGGATTATCTGGCTTGTTGTGTGGAGTGCCTGATGCACAAGCCTCACAAGAACACAACTGGATATCAATTAGTCCGCCCTGGGTTTGCTTGCCATAAGGTGTCCATCAAAGTGATGGGACCATTAACCATGAGTACAAGGGAAGTAAAATACATCATAGTTGCAATTGACCATCTTATTAGATGGGGTGAGACAAAGGCCCTGGCAAAAGTGGATGCTACCAGCACCGCAAAGTTCATCCTGGATCAAGTAGTATACCAACATGGATGCCTGCAAGTCTTGTTGAGGAAAAATGAAATAAATTTCACGTGCCATATCATCCTGAGATTAAATGAGATAATGGGGATCTGAGGAGTTGTATCAGTACCTTACTAGCCAGAGATAAATGGACTGGTAGAACAGGTCAATGGAACGCTGGCTGCAATGCTGAGGAAGCTGGTCACAGGGAGAACTTCTGCATGTGGTATGTACCTCAGTTTGGTGACATTTTCATATAACATAAGCTACCATATGGCAACGGGAAAAACGCATTCAAATTACTATACATAAGGAAGGCCGCTTTATTGCCAATTCTATATTTGGTGGTTGAACCAACATTGGGGATGAGTGCCAAGCATTACCTGATTAATTATCAAACATACTGATCGAGATGCAGTTAAAAGCATTTAATATAACCTTGAAGAAGAGAATCAAGGCAAAAATGATGGACGATAAGAACTTAATGGCATTATCAGAATCCCTAGTAGGCAATATTTCTTTTGATTCAATACCTAAATTGAAGCCAAATTCGAATTTTAAAAAAAATACAAAAAATTATTGCTCAAACAAGCCCAAACTTACCAATGCTGATGCAATTAATGCCTGCTGCCCCAGATTGAGGTGGTAGTGCGCCACCATCTGATGTCTTTTGGCTGCCACCAAAGCACGCCCTGGCTGGCTCTGCTAGCCCTCCCAACGCTACTGGGCGTTATGTCCCCCTCAGGACTTGACTCTCAACCTCACAAGCTCCCAAGTGGTGCTCCAGAGCCCTTTGGTGCTCCCATGTAGCAATTTATGCTTTGACCTTCAGGTTGAATATGCTAATCTTTTCCCATACACAATCGCAGCTATCATTGAGATGGCCACAGTGGTTTTTAAACCTGCCAGCTGTATTGACTTCCGCCCCTTTAAGGGATATTTTAATCTTGGCTTCTATTTGGAAGATGATGAGGTGGCAGCATCTAGGCTGCCAATAATTTACAAAAAAATCACTATTCAACTGTTTGCATGCAACTCCCAGATGAGGCCAATTTGGTGGTCCATTTTGCCAGTTTGCCATCATTTCTCTTCCCCAAACATCTTCACCAGGGACTGATGGAGGGTTTGGCCATTTATGGCGCAGACTCCATCTCGCAGTTTGTGGTTCCCAATGGGGAAGGTCAGTTGGAAGGGCTTCACACCTTTTCAATGATCTGACCTTTCCATTGCGACACCCACCTCGTAATCCCCCCCTCAAGGTGATCAGATCCACACCTGATCACCCTTTTTGGGTGCATGTTTAAAATGGCCACGCCATATGCCCCTTGTGCTTTGAATTAGATCATTTGAAGCGCAATTTCCCCACAGCTTCCACCTCTGCCTCTTCCACTGCTCCTCCTTCTGGCATCAGGCTGGCTGCTGCCTCTCCCAAATTTTTTGAGTGGGATTCGATCCTCTCACCCCCAACTTCAGCTAATTCTGGTGCTGCTTCCAAAGCAGCAGCCAATCAGAATTTTAATATTTTTAAAAATTTGTCAGAATTATGGAATCCTGAGCAAATGGCTGAGACAGTTTTGGCTGAGATGCCATGGTCAACTGTTTGCAGCCAATCAGGATCTGACACTGCACTGACTCCAGTGGCAGGCCCATCATTAGCAAATATACATCATTTGAAGCGTTAGAATGGATTGATGATACAGATTGACCTTATAATGTTAAAACCAATTTTGCCCTGAAGAAATTTTTTGTAAATTCTCCTGATTTGCATCCCCGCCATTTTAGATTTAAAAACAGTTTCCCTAACTAAAAAAATATTAACAAAGTGGCGGTATAAGCAGCAGCTGCTCCAGCCAACACCCTCCTCTGCCAACATCTCCATGGGGCGATGGAACCCCTTGTTGAGGGTATTCCCATCCCAAATTTCCATATGATTTTGATGAGGTATAAAATACAAATTGAGGATTTTGCTTTTGGAGCAAGCCATGCTTGCATCAACGCGGCAAAAAATTTCTGTTTGACCTAAATTATCTCTAAACCTGCCAGCGCATCAAGTCATTCACTTGTGTGCCTGCTCTCATCACTTTCGCTGAGCATCAACTTGCTCAATACATTGAGGCAATGGACACCGCCGACCTCATTAATGAAGAAAACCCATAATTATACCTCCTTATGCCACATGTTGCTGATGCCCCAAGCACTATGCTGTCCGGCATGGTCTGCCAGCTAAAGTGGGCGCTGGACAAAAGTTTCCCCAAAGGTTCCTCACCTTCTGATATGGCTTCCTATATTGATAACTTAGGGGCTATATTAAGAATTTTTATTTCTAACAATCCCTTTATTTGGCTCATTTTCAAATAAAGATGTGTGGTGGTCCCTCTTTTTGGGTTTGGCACCACCAGTGCTAAAAAATACCTAGTATGCAATAAAGCTGCCTATTTTAATATGAATAGTTTTGGAAGAAGTAACAAGCTAAGGGGTTGTGGTCAGGTATGTTTGAGATTATTGGAAAGATGGTGATGGGTGCCTATTCCATCAAGAACCTCTTGGATGGAATTATTGTGAATTAAGTCCATGCTAAATATTTAAAGCAGTGGATAAAAGGAAAAACAAAAAGTGTGTTCCTGAAGGACCGCTGAACCATTAAGATGGTTATATCCTCATAATTTGGTTAAGTCCTAAAAAGAGACCTCTGAACCAAAATAGATAATTAAGTCATAAAAAATAAGACCTCTGAACTATAAAAAACTGGTAGGTCAAAGTATACCTTGGAACCAGTTTGGGGGAATAAATAAAGAAGATGAACCTCTGAATAAAGTGAAGAGCATGTCTTATATAAAAAAGTAAGAAAATAATAAAAGAATGGTAAAAATCTAAGGGAAAACTAAAACATTAAAAACATACAGAAAAAAAAATTTATTTTTAAAAAATTTTTTATTGGGTATCATTGACTTGGGGATGATTACGCCTATGTTGCCTCTTGGGGGAGAAAGAACATATCACAGTAGTGGTGAATAAACTGTCAAAATCTGTGAGATTGGATGCTAGCAAGAGCTAGACCTAGTCAAAGCCAAGTTTGCTGAGCAGAGGCTAATCCCTGCAAGAACGCTGTCACAATTCTGATATGACTGGAAAATAGGCCCTAATTATGGCAGAATTGGTAGAATCTTCCAATTCTGATTATGAGTTATGTTTATTTGAGCGCCTTAGTTTGAGGCGATATTGGGTTACAAAGGATATATTAGATTGCCTCCAAATCAGGTTATAAGGTGATGTCAACAAACAACAAATAATTAGATGTTGGCATATGATGAATTATGAGTGAATCGCTCGAATTAAGGTGATTATAACTTTAATAAATAATGAACTCTGTTAGAAATAATGAAAATATGGCGGAACAAATAGTCTAATTAAATGGGTCAGTATTGACTGAGGTAGCTGAGATATCAGTAATATGATAAGATTTAGGAGAGGAGGTTGTTAGTAGAAGAGAGGTAGCGGACCAATAAGGATCTGCTAAAAATCTTTAAATTGAATAAAGAAGTGTCATTGGGCAATTGCTCCATAGTTATTAAAAGTTTATTCTAATGTTTTGAGGATGGCAATCTTCATATCATCGGTCCTATTGCTCAGTGGGCGTAACCCTGTGCATAAAATCCTCAGCGTATCTCTGATATACCACCAAAATTATAACAGTGGTGCTCACTACAGGGGACCCATTAATCAATTACACAGAAATAACCTTTCCAGTTGCTGGCTATGGCGCATCAGGCTTACATTGACAGGGGATCATCACAACATGCTACATCAGTTGAATATTCAGAACTTAAACTTGCCTTGGACTTTGTGCTCAAAATGCAAAATGAGCTTCTTCAGGAGGTTTTCAGTGATAAGCTTCCTTTGTTCAATTGCAATGGAAATATTAATGGGTTTTTTAAGCGATCTAAGTTTGCAATGGAAGGAGCCTCAGACTGACAGAAAGCAAAACTGTTAATATCCATCTTGGATGTTGGAAGTGCGACTAAGTCACCTGTTATCTTCCACACAGTTTGTTACATACCAAGAAGTGAAGGTTACTGTGCTGCAGCTGTTTGGGGATACTGCTAAGATGTCACAACAGAAGGCTGAGATCTTGACCATTGGGTTTCATCATAATGAGATCCTCACCGCGGTTGCTGATCAATTTATAGTGGAAGCCACATGTTAATTGGGGAAGGGATTTTATCCAAATCCAATGTGTGCATTGAAATGAACACCATCGTGAAGCTATACCATGAGCTGCACAACGTCATGACCCCAATGTTGGATGGTGACGTACCCCTGCTCAAAACTGTTCAGTTTTTGCACCATCTAGCCATAACCTTCCCTCCACCCAATACAGAATGGAACCCTTCCGCCACCATCGCTGGACCATCTTATTCGTGTAAATTCACCTGTCTAATTCAGATTCCGCTGAGTTACCCCCAGCAGTTCAATGTCCGCCCATACTTGCTTATTGTCAATGGGCCAACTACTGACCTGAGCCTAATTATGCTAACCGTCAGCAGTCATCCTATTGACCTGGCCCTGTTTATGATTATCACCGTCAGTCCAACTTTCTGCATGACCCTACTTACTATAATCAAGGATGTAGGACCTATGGGTTAAATTGTTTTGAGTGTGGTCATCCTAATCACCTGGCATAAAGTTGCTCCAATTGATGAGTCAATTATGTACAGCAGGATCAATGCTACCAGGGAAAACTCAGAGTGAAGTAGAGATGGGACTCTCTACCTCCGCAATCCCAGGTTCAAACATCCCACCTGAGCCTACTGAATTATATGCAGTGGAAGTCTCCCGGTTTGATGATACATTCTTATATCAACAGCCAGGTGGGGGAATAAATGTACTGACACCAGTACAAGCCAAGGACACAGCAGACAAAGAAACTATGGAGCCCTCAAAGCCTTATGCCTTTTAAATGTTTGAACAAAGTGCTTCAGACAAACTGGAACTGCTCACAGATGCACTTTCCTTTAGAGGAGTAGACGTTTCCTTCCCAGTGGACGCTATTGTTAAAGGGTACTTAAAGTCAGTGAGGGTATTATAAACTTCCTGGGAAAAAGAAATTCTTTTAATGTTCATGTAGTAAACAGTCAACATTCATCTTACACGGAGTGTACCTACTGTGACATTATTGTAGCAAAAACCTGAGTTTGTGCTATAATAGATACAGGCACTACAGTTAACATAGTTTCCATTAAGTTGGTGGCAAAGTTGACATTAAAGCCTGATGTGGAACATCAAATGGTGTATGGGACCGCTGGAGCAGAAAAAAATGGCCTCTGAGGGAGCTTACAGTGTGCTACCTTTGTAGTTTGGGTCAATTGTCATTGTAGCCCCAGAAATAGTGTTACCAAACAGCACTTATGACCAGTTAATTGGAACCGCATTTATGCAACACTATGGTGCTGTCATTGATATGATGGAGGAGAACTTTGGAATTTTGAGGCAACGGTACCAATTTATTTTACCTCCAGCAGAGTGCCTAAGGACTTGGTGCACATGGTACATATCAACCTTGCCTATAGTGATGAGGTGATTCAGACTTGCTACCATCAACTTAAGAGCAAGAACTGGGCCCTTCCCCAGCAAATATATAAATATCAAGGGCTACCGCTTAGAGCCATTGGCCCTATATCCATCCCCTCTGGACACCAAGTACTTATAAACACTGAGTTAGAAGTGGAAGTGCCTGCTGGGATTTATGGGGAGGTCATTGGGCCCTATCAGAAATAGAAGCTTGAGCCTCACGTAGCTCCAGGCATTATACTCCCAGGACATGGGGAGATCAAGATCTTGTTAGAGAATCTCCAGAATGAATCAATGCAAATCCACTGACACCAAATAGTGGCGTATATACATTTGACCCCATCTGAGGATGTCCTCCAGGTTCATAAGTTCAGATCATTGGATAAATTTGGTCGCCTTTTGAATTACAGCTCGCTGTAAT
Source organism: Massospora cicadina (assembly GCA_022478985.1). Classification (NCBI taxonomy): domain Eukaryota; kingdom Fungi; phylum Entomophthoromycota; class Entomophthoromycetes; order Entomophthorales; family Entomophthoraceae; genus Massospora; species Massospora cicadina. Next base: position 534,283 of record JAKSZP010007880.1, read on the forward strand.
GATGGTGGTACCACGTGAAAACTTAACGTGGTTATCAGAAAATCAGAAAGATCAGGCAATTACTTTATTTTCAAAAATATAAGGAGATCTTTGCCATTGATGACCACAATTTAGGGTGCGCACAGGGAATTGTACATTGACTGGACATGGGTGATCATCACCCCATCAGGTCCTGGCTGATTCGCCAATCTAAATCAGTGGAAGAAGTTGTTGATGAGGAAATCAATAAGCTGCTGGAGCAAGGAATGCTCAAACTGTCAAAGAGTCCATGGGCTTCGCCCGTCCTAATTGTCAAAAAGAAGGATGTACCAACTGGGTAGTGATGGACTACCGCAAGCACAACAGCATCTATAAAAAGAACCCATACCCTTACCTCAAATCAACAATACATTGGACCAGTTGGGATGAGCTTGAAACTTCTCAGCGATGGATTTGATATCTGGCTATTGGTAGATTGAGTTACCCATGGCAGAACAGGAGAAATGCGCCACTATCACATCAAAAGGGCTTTTCAACTGACCCATATGCCACAAGGGCTATGTAATGCCCCATCTACATTCCAACGGGCGATGGACACTACCTCAACAAATTGAAGCTGTCGTGCATTCTTGTATACCTTGATGATATCAATGTATTCTCCCGCACATTTTCTGAGAACCATACCCATTTGGAGGAGGTATTCTGCCAGTTGGCTAAGGCCAACATCAAGATCAAGCCCCATAAATTCCATTTTTTCTAAGGATCAGCTGGAGTACCTCAGGTTTGTGGTAGATGTGATAAGGCTGTGGCCCCAACCAGTCAAGGTGGATGCTATCTGAAAGATGACTACATCAAACAGTAAGCGTGATATGCAAGTCTTTTTGGGGATGGTCAGCTACTACTTCTGCTTTATTCCAAACTTCAGTTGTATTTAGGTCCTCTGTTTGAGTTATTGAAGAAAGATGCTGCATTTCAAAGGACGAAACATCAACAATGCTCCTTCAATACATTTTGGATGGCGCTAAGCAGTGCACCAATGTTTTGCTATTTTAATTTCAATAAAGGGTTTATTGTTTAGATGGATGCATTTCTTTTCGCCATTGGGGCAGCCCTATCCCAAAAAGACAATGAGAAGGAGGAGCACCCCGTTGCATACTGCAAACGAAGTCTAAACTACCATGAGCATAATTTACCATGTCTTAAGAGTGCTTAGCAGTGGTCTATGCTTATAAGCAATTTAGATTATACTTTCATGGAGTGAAGTTCAAAGTTGTAACAGATCACGATTCATTACTCTAGTTGCAGAATCTCAAGGATCCTGAAGGGCAGCTAGCCTGATGAGCCCTCAAACTGCAGGCTTACAATTTTGAAATCCTTCACTGTTCTGGATCCAAACATCAGAATACAGATTGTTTATTGAGATTGCCACAATTGCGGTTATGGCAGATCTGAGTGACATAATGTTCAATAAAATGCTCAGCAGAAAGTACGACAATGAACCGCCTCAAGTCATCAAAGTATTAGATGGGACTAAGGTTAATACGTTCCAAAAGAATGGCGATTTATACAAGAGGATGGGGAACACTACGAATAATATCCCAAGGCATTCCACTTGACCAAACATTATTATGAGCGCACACTGAGCAGTCAGACTTGGTTCATGTGCACGACATTGGAATTGTTGCGCTCTCAGTATTATTGTGAGAGCATGAACTTTGGCGTGCTCAAAATCATTTCCTGCTGCCATCAGTGCCAAGTGGAAAGCCATTCCGGTGGAAGCCTTCCTACTGACTAGTGAAACCACATTTTGCTTGGCATACGGTTTCCCTAGATGTTTTTGGTCCTCTGCCAATGGGTGCTAACTGGTCTAATTACATTATGGTAGCGATTGACCACTTGACCAAGTGGGTCAAAGCACAAGTAATATGCAACCTGGGGGCATTCACAGTGTTAAGTTTGTGATGGAATGTATCATTCAGCAACACGGCTGTCCTCAGTTCGTCCTTATTGACAACGGAACCAACTTTACCTCTCACATTTTGCTAAAGATCAACAAATTGATGGCCATCCACAGAGTTCTGATGACCACATTTCATCCTGAGTCCAATGGTATGTTTGAGCGACTTAATGGAACTTAAGTTAACATACTTTGGAAGCTGGTAACAAATCATCCTTCTTATTGGAGTTCTTATCTTTCCACCACCATTTTTTATAACATCAGCTACCATTCTGCCACGAGGAAAAGCCCCTTTCAACAACTATATGGATGTCACCCTGCTCTTCTGGCGCTGCTCTAAGCCTGCGTAGAAGATACCAGTGTATTGGACACCCAACGTTATTTTAATAAACTAGATGACAAATTAATCAAGCTGCAAACCAAAGCGTACTCATCTAGCTTAGCCAAGAAGTTAAAGAATCAGGCTGCTGACCAGGTATGGCGTAGTGGGCTAGCACAGTTCAAAGATGGGGACATGGTTCTATTCCATGGTCAACATGGGTTCAGGCAGAAACATAAATTGGCCAGAAAGGATTGGTTCGGTCAAAGTTATTGACACAAATGGGTGGTGATACCTGTACCATCAAGAACCCCGCAAGCGGTCAGTTTGACAACTGAGTGCATTTGAAGTTCCTCTGGGCGCATAAGCATTAGGGTCCTTATTATCCAGTTAAGGGGGGTAATGTCATGATTATGATATGGCAGGATGATAAGCCCTAAGCTTTTATGGCGAAATGGGTAGAATCTGCCAATTCTGATTATGAGTTTATGATTATTTGAACTCCTTAGGATGAGGCAATATCCTGGTTGGAAAGGATATATTGGATTGCCTCCAAATCAGGTGATAAGGTGATGCTGACGAATGGCAAATAATGAGATGTTGATGTATGATGAATTATGAGTGGATTGCCTCAAATTAGGGAAATTGTGAATTTAATAAATAATGAACTCTGCCAGAACAAATGAGAATATGGTGGAACAAACAGTCCAAGAAAATGTGTCAGTATTGACCAAGGTAGCTGAGATATCAGAGATATGAGAAGATCAAAAGAGGAGGTTGTTAGTAGAAGAGAGGGAGCAGACCAGCGAGGATCCGCTGAAAATATTAAATTAAATAAAGAAGTCTCATTGGGTCAATTGCTCCATATTTATTAAAAGTTTATTCCATTGTTTCAAGGATGAAATTCTTCATATTGTTGGTCCTATTGCTCAGTGGGCATAACCCTGCGCAGAAAACCCTTGGTGTATCTTTGATATACCGCCAAAATTATAACAAATGCGATGAGGGGAGGAGAGATGAAAATATTAGTACTTAAAAATGTGATATCCTTCATTAGGGAGGGAAGCAACAGAACAAGAAGGGGCATTCAGCAAATAATCTTGAGTAATCCAATATGGTACCAAAGCTGGAAGATTGGTCTTGAGTGCTTGTGACGGGCTTTGTCAATAACATTGGACATATGAGCTGGCATTGATCAATAAATACTAGATGGGGGTTGCCAAATAATGCCCTGATCAAAGCCATCAGGGGAAGGTACCAATGGGATGTGCCAGAAACAAGATAGTCATGCAGGGAGTGGATGGCATCCTGCAGATGATGGCTATGAGCTCCTTGAATCCAAAAGCAGAATGGGTGATGGAATTTGGGAGAGACTGGAAGCTTTGTGGCCCAACTTCAAAGAACTTAGCCAGAAAAACAAAGGACATAGGCTGCAAAGTCTCAATCTAGTATGTTTTTGAGATCAGAGGGGTTCAGAGCTATGGACAGAGCATCAGTTACCTGGGTCCTCAATTCTACGTAAGAGATTTCAAAATGTTCACACTTTCCAATGGCTAGTTTGGTTGACAGAACAGCTGTTTTATAGAATTAGTCGAGTTGGAAAAGGAACTCCAGAAGCAAGTCAGATCCAATGAGGAACAATCAATCCATAGTGGAGGGCATTGCTTCAGGAGGTTTGATGATGATAGTAGGAGTATCTACGAATTGAGCCAAATCCAGGAGAGTATCAAAATATAATTTGGGAATTAATGACAGAGGGAGGATTGGCCACGAGTCATTTGAGATGATCACTAATCTGGTTTTGTTGGGGTTTTATACTGTTTCCGGTAATTCTGTGGAAGGACTGGCTACAGGTGCTTGACTGGGAGTATGAGTCCTAGGGGGACCATAGAAAAGATTCCTTTGCGCAGATTGGCTTATCAATTGGAAGAGCTAACCATCTTTATCAGACAGGCTGTTGAGAAGTTGCTGGTACCAAGACTCCAATTTGACATATGAACTAGACAAGAGGGGGATGTCAGACTTTTTTATAATAGTCAACACTATTCACTTTGGTAACAATTAAGCTCTAAACTTGGAGAAATCAATCTCAAAATTAATGAAATAAGCTCTTCAGAAATGAAGTAATAATGATCTGAGCAAAAAGACAATTATGAGAAAATAACTAGAGTAGATATAATTTTACATTCTTTTTTGTGCCATGAAATGAATTTCAACAGCAGTGAGCTCCTGTTGAGGATGAGGAGAAAGATCAGGAAATTGAGGATGTCAGACCAAGATCCTGATATATAATAGGTCATATGCCCTGACTGGGGGAACTGGCTTTCCAGGACTAGTATCATAATGAGTAAATTGATTAGCCCAGCATGACAGAGGGTCGTGGGTACCGCACTCTGAGGAGGTGGTATAGAGGAGGAAGAGGAAGAGAACCGCATGCTGAAGGTTGTCCTGAGCAGCGTTGACTTCATACTTACTGTGCTCCACTAGAAACCAAGGAAAATTTGACATGTTTTGAGGCAGTATTGTCCTGTCTGATCCTATTCTCTTTTAGGAAAACTAGGCAAGAGGGGGGATGTATTATGATTTTTTCCAACCTTTCCAGCCTCCTAGATTACCTTTGGATCACTAGGGGATAATTTTTGATAGTGAGTGAATTGGATATTGGTTGACCCCAATTTCAAGTTAATAATGTTCAGGGATTTTAAGTAATTTGCCAGGTTTGGATCTGTTGAGGACCAATCTTAGTGAATGCTTAAGATCTTGTCAGGCAGAGTTGCTGATGAAATGGGGGCATCTGATAGTCGATCTATGATAAACTATCAGTTGTACCAATTGGATCATTCAGATTTTATCATTGACTGATTGGGAACTTAATGAGCAAGTTGTGAGGCGAGTGATGCCAACTGCAACTAGCAAATTAATCAGTTGCTTCGTGACCTGCAATAATGGGTAACAAGTTCCATTACCTAAGCAGGTCGCTCACCAAATATGGTTGGTTTTCTGGGATCAAGTGGCAAACGTTAGGGACACGTTTTCTGACACTGTCCGTTTTAGTTCTTTAAGATGTCCAGTGAAGGAATCCTAACCAGATGGAGAAGACCATTAATGGTTAGATGTCAAAGGGAAGTTCAACGGCAACGGCTGCCATTTCATGGCTGAGGCGCCAACCAAAGTTTGAAAGCTGAATTCTTTCTATAAATTCTTCTGATAATTCACACTTATAAAGAGTCAAAATTAACAGAATTCATTTTACAGTTTTAGTTCTATTCAGCTTCCAGAAATTATTGCTGTATGCTTTAATTGGGGAATCTTTTATAGGATAAAGAGTAAGAATCAAGGATCCTTTAAAGAGAAGCTGAACTTAGATGGGAATTGCTGTAGACTCCGCATGATAAAAATAAAGGCTGTAAACTTAGGGACATGAGATTGAATCAAGTTAGGTGGAGAAGGGAATAAGTCCCTACATTCAACATCAAGAGTATTTTGAGGAGAAGTACAGGTCTAGCATTGGACCATACTGGGTTATCTATTTAACTATGGATAATATTCTTTATACTATTATCAATCAACTATTAACTACTATCAGACAATGTGATTTGTGCACATAACAAACCCGTGTAGTTAACTTCTGATGAACTATTGGTCTTTAACAATCATTGAAAGTCCCTAAATTCCATCAATGAGATTGTTTCCAGATCTGTCAGTGGGATTAATCATCACGTTGAAAAACAGCAAAGAATGCCAAAATTAGTTTAAGAGAAAAACAAAGAGTCTATCCTAATGGAACTGGCAATTGGCAATAAAGTTATATACTATAATTTCAAAGGAATTAAGTGCCAGCACTCAAAAGATGAACTTTATATTAGGACTTCTCAAAAGTAGTGAAAAGTTTTGATTGAAGGCAAATGGATGGGAACATTTGAGATTATTGCCAAGTCAGCGAGAGATGCCTATATGCTGAGAAACATTGCTGATGGACGTATATTGAAGAGGGTTCGTAATAAATACTTAAAGTAATGAATCTAAAGTAGTATAATTGCAATTTTTTTAAAGGACCACTGAATCTACTAACCATAGGTTATGTTATGATGTGTTAGTTAAGTCTTAAAAATAGACCTCTGAACTAAGATATCTGGTTAAGTCCAAAAACCTCTGAATCAGAGCAAGGAAAAAGAAAAATATGGAACTCTGAACCTACTTAAAGATGAAAGTCCCATTGTGAAAATTGAAAAAACAACATAAGAGAAATACAAAAAAACTCTAAAATAAAAGTATAGAGAACAAAAATATATAAAAAGATAAAAGCGCAAAAATATAATTTAAATATCAATTTTTGTTTTTGTTGCCATCAAAACCATCTGTTGGTGTTTCCTTGTATAATGGCAGGGTCAGCTCAGGTTGAAACTGGATCCTCTTTGAGTAATCCCAAGGTGCTAATGTAATTAAGCATGTTGGCAGGATCAGCTTGGGTTGAACTAGGTCCACCTGGGAGTAGTCCCAAGGTGCTAAGATGAATAAGAGTAAAGTTAGGATCAGCTTGGGGTGAAACTGGGTCTGCCATGAGTAGTCCCAGGGTGCGAAAACAGGACTCATGGAAGCCAACTGAGGATACTGTTAATAACGAGGAGTCATTGGAACCCATACTGGGGTTTATACAGGTTGAATGACGAGGAGTCATTTGGGAACTCATATTGTGATTTGTATAGGTTGCCATAGTTCAATGTCAGCAACAATAGTTTAACTGGTCTGATGTGTCATGAAACTGTGAGACCCACTTCTGCGGAGGTAGGAGCAAGAAGGATATAGAAGGATTACACACTGAGAAGAAGGAGTACCTAGAGATTCATCAATCAAGAGAAAAGGATTTGGACTAAGGGAAATTAAGTTTAAATCCTGTTGGTGGTTTCAGGCCAGAAATGAAGCGGCATCAGCTTTTTAAATTCTTCCTTTCTGGATAAAATGTTTAAGCAAGAGGTGTGTTGGGGTTTTTGTCCACATTAAACAGCTTAATCAGAAAATCATAGTATCTTCTTATTCACTAGGGGACAAATACTGTTAGTGGATGTTGGAGCTATTGTCACTCATGATAACTATTGTTTGGAGAAATTTCTTCAAAAAAATTGAGTATCTGTCATATTTTTTATCCGCTGGATTGCTAACGTTTCATTAGGAGTTGTCTCCAACAATAAACAAGTAATTCAAATATCTATTTTTAGTATTTATGATTAAATTGGCTTATAAGTTTTGATTGAGTTTTGTCACCAATTAACTAAGGAAATTTAGAGTTTCTAAGCAATTGAAAACGCCTTGATAGAAACTGGAGAACTAACCTTTTAGGTATCATAACCTACTATTTATGTGTAAGAGTCACCTTGCCTAAGCAGGTTGCTAACCTTATAAAGGTGAATCTCCAGGGTTGAGTGAAGGCGTTGGGACAGGTCCTTCTATTTACCCAGGATGATTGCATTCTGAGTTAGCGAAATGATCTGAACAAACTGATGAGGAAGATCATTGTTGAGCGCGATCCTGAAGGGTTAGTTTATTAGTGACGACTGCCATTTTTTATTAGGGCACCAACATAAAAGTTAGTAGCCAAATTTTCTTATAAAGTCCCTTGCATTTTTTTAAGAAGCTCATAATTGTATTGAAATTCATTGTGTATACAATAATTTTATAGTTGATATTTAGATAAGAGTGTAAGGATCAAGAATCCTTAGTTTATTTTGTTTGTTATCATGTCTCCGCCGGCCCAGCATTAAGAGAGTAGAAGAGAAGAGGGAAGAGTTACCTATCTGTTTAGAGATATCTTCACGAGGAAAAATCACCTGCTTTACGTTGTATCTAAAACTCAATATGGCTTTATGAGCACTCAACTTGGTTAATAGTCTTCATACTATTATTACCATAATTCATTAAGTTAATTTAATTAAAGAAATTTAACAGAAATCTGTGCAGTTAACAAGGGAGCTGGAGTGAGCTACAATCCTAAAAAGTACACATCTTCACAGATTTTAACAAATGTTTTTGACGCATTTATGGTGATACATGATTGTCAAAAAAATACATCATCTTCATCCTTTGCTTAACACCTGATTTAGCTAAACATGGCACAGCTGATTGTGACTCACGTCTTTTTACATTTTTAATACTTCACAAAAAAGTTTTAGCTTTTAGGTCAAAATATACTCAAGGCTTAGGAAGCACTATGTGGGATACTGAAGATAAAACCATGTAGATCTTTAACCTACCACTTAATCATATGGTTAAACTAAGAGAACAAACTCTCATCTAAGCAATGCCTTTGGTGTTATGCTATTGAGACCAAGGTATATGTGCTACTGAACTTCATTTGGCTCAAATCTTCTACAATAACTCTCATTTTATCCACAGAGTTTCCCTAGATTTTCTAATCTTAAATATAATACTTCTTTACGATTTTTGCTAAGATCTAGGTTGTTACTCCATAGCAAATTTTTTGCCTCTCCCATTTAAAAATCAACCAACTGGTTCTAAATAACTCACAAAGTCACCAACAAATGTATTTTTTCTGAAAAGAAGAGACATGCAGCCCTTGACTATTAAGTGGGCGATTTGGTCATATTAGATACCAAAAATCTGCACTTTAAAGACTCATTCCCTAAATTAGCTTGTAAGCAATCCAAGCCATTTTTCATCAAAAAAATTGAAGAATTGATCCTTTTATCTAAAAAACATTCCAAATGGGAGATTATCATTCTTTTAAGCTTCCTCCCTTTATCCATTTTGGAATTTTCCAGTTTGTTGACAATAGTCCTTCAAAAGCTATAAGATTATAATCAAACTAGTATCAGCGGTTTCCTTGTGAGATATCTTGTCACTAGAAGTTTAACTCTTTGGTTTTACTTAGTGGGAATATTCCTATGATAAGGCCATATTAAGCACTCTGGCTTTAAATGACAAAAGATATATAAAATTAAGAGTAACTTTTATGTCATTAATAGGGAACATTTATAGTATTCAAGGGGGTAAGTCTCAGCGCAGATCACACCTTTAGGATTGGCGAGATCTTCCATTATACCTCTAGTTATCCTTGCCTTAAGTTAAGGAAGAAATTAACGTAGAGAGGGCTAGGATTTATTATCCTAGACCCTTTATAGTGATGAAAGGAATAATATCAGATTATTGGAGAGGTATAATAGGTAAAATAAGATTAGGGATAAGGTAAGATAAGGTTAAAATAAAGCCTTAGTTCATACCAGCTAATGAAGCGCTAATTTGTGATCCATCCTGTATTTGACTAATGATGCATTTCGGCGTTATAAAACGTTCAAAGATATTCAAATTAATATCAAAATTAATTTTGGGCCATAAGCCCATTTATGCATTGATTAATTAACATATAATTATAGGTCAAGATTGCATGATTGACTATTTGCATCAAAAGCTTAAGGCCAAGGCTTCACACTTATGATGTAAAATCCTAATTTCATACAAAGATGGATCCAGATGAGATTGAACCAATATTGGTGAAGGGTGCTCCAGAATTTGAAGTTAAAGACGTTTTTATAAAAACGTTAAGAATGGCTTAATCTTCTATTTCTATGGATGAGATTCCTGACTTATGAGAACAGCTGGGTCCTCTGCATGTATTGTACTAACTTTCATGAACTAAACCCAGAGTTACACAAAAACAGCATGAAGCCCTTTCTCTGACTCAACACTATACAGTTGCCATTGTAGTGATAAACTTCTAGTCCCTCATTGAGGTTATACCCTAGTCTAGACCCCAATAAGGTAGTGAACCTATCCTTTGGTAAAAGGGTAATGTAATGTTTTCAGTCACAGTTTTCAAGATGGAATGAACCTTGCACTCCTTTAGGACTAAGAGGGCATCATATGCAGGACTTTTTTGGCCAAGATTATAAACCTGGGAAAACCCTGGATAGCTTTGGGTAACTTCCGCCCCTCCATGTCTGAATCACCCTACCTCACAATCTGTTCTCAGTCTCTAAAACACTAATATTTCTGAATCAGATAATTTGATATTCATAAGAGAGACAAAACTGAACCAAAGTGAGTTTCATGGCCAAAGCCAGCATAACAAGAAAAATTTCGCTCCCCAAACAGGAGGTCCAACTAGGGGCATCATCTATTGAAAAAAAATGTTAAAAAGGATGCCTCTGGTAAAATACAAAAATTGCATAATGAAAATTTTAACTTTTGGAAATTGTATAAAGGAGTTAATGTCAGGAGAGTGTCTATAACTCTCCTGTTCCCAGCGCGGTAGTTCACAGTGCACAGGGCCAACGCCAGGAATTTAGTTGTTAGTACAAAGGTTACTAGAGCCCAGCAGAGGGTGCTTGAGCAATAATAACTTAGTTTGAGGAGGGTTATAATTAGAGAGAATAACCAAACAGGAGCAACGCTGTGCACTGAGTGGTAAGGAATAGGCGTCCTAGGTTGTAGGGAACCTGGGCGGCCCAACGGTGCACAGGTGGATAGATTTAGCATACTTAAAATTAAGTGGTTAACGTTTCACAAGACCTCCTCAAAGAGGTCTGCGCACAGGATCGTCCAAGATAATATAAATACAAAATGGTGTACTAAATGAGGGGTTTTTATTGTAAGGGAAGTTGACCAACAGGAGAAATTGGTCTTGACATGAGAAATTTAAGAGAATTTGATAAAATGATTAATCAGAGGAAGTGGGTCTAAGCTGAGGCGCACCAATAGGCGCAACTTCCATTGGGCAATATACTGTACTTGGTAATCGACTGAAATTGGGTAATTGATCATAGGAGCGTCTGACCTGAGCTGGAAATTTTGAAAAACAAATGGTTTTTGAGACCCCATTCTCCTAAAAACCAAAGCAAATCATTTTTCTCTATTACAAAGCTAGTTCATTTTAACGTTCCTGCTCTCATATAGGGCCAAACTTCTCTTGCATCCATAGGATCAGCCTGGGCATATTTTGCCTTCACCCAGCGTTGGTCTATGGTATGCTTAAGGTCAGGGAGGCCCGCCAAATTCATCTTCTTGGCCTCCTGACATGCAGCTTTGCCTCTCACGTTGGTCCAAAGGATGATGTCATTTTCCAACCATGACATTACCCTCTCCTCCTTTCAGGGATCAACCCCCTCCAGGGGCTTGCTCCAAGGAAAAGTTCTTATGGGCTGGGGCCAACTTCATTGTGTGAAATGGTTTGTTTTGACTGAGATCTGGCAGCCTGGGGAAAACGCTTGTGGAAAGCGCCAAAAAGGCCTTGGGCGTGTGCGCAGTTGCACGATGGTACCCAACAGTTTTCTGCTGCTTTGAATCCCTTCCAGGATACCAGGTATTCAAGTTTTCTTTTTACTATGCGAGAGGCTACTATTTCCTCCACCTCCCACTCTGGCACCCCATCCACAAGATAAGCATCAGGAGTCTCTGGTGGAGGTTCTCAAACAACGTCAATTTACTCTCATGAAAGACTGAAAAGATCTGAAATGAAGAGGGAAGATCCAACTGGTATGAGGCTTAGCCCACCTTTCTAACCACTTGGTAATGGTCAATCCTCTTTAGACCCAGATTTTTGCATGGCTGCTTGATAGGGATGTTGCGAGCATCCAGAATCACAAGATCTCCTTCTTTGTACGCTGTACCCACTCATCGCTTACCAACAGTGTTCTCCTTATATACTTGCATTGCTGCCTCCAAACTTGTGGAAACCCCCTGGTGTACTTTCTTATTAGTCTTGTCAAAGTCCACCAATGCTTTCACTTTAGATCCACAGCTGGGCTCCATGTTGAAGGCAGGGTTAAACCCATGGTTGGCGAAAAACGGGGAACAACTGATTGAAGAATGCAAAGTGTTGTTGTAGCTAAACTGGGCCATAGGAAGGTGAGAAATCCAATTTGAATGATCTGCGGCAGTGTAACACCGCAGAAACTGTTCTAAGCACTGGTTCACTCGTTCAGTCTGCCCATCTTATTGGGGGTGATAGGCAGTTGAATGGCAGGGGCAAATCTGAAGAGTATTACACAACTTTTACCAAAAGACAGAGGTAAACTGGGGTCCCAATCAATAATATTTTCTTGGGGGACCCCATGAAGCGCAAACACATGATCGATGAAGAGCCTAACCACCTCAGCTGCAGTTATTGTTGTTCTGCAAGGAATAAAGTGGGCGAACCTCGTAAAACGGTCCACCACCACCATGATGGCATCACAACCATCAGAAACAGGTAATTTCACAATGAAACTAATTGAGAGGGAAGTCCAGGGCCCATCAGCCTTTTGGACTTGTACTAACAACCCCGCTAAAGGTTGTCAATTTGGTTTCATCTGATTGCAAATCAGGTACTCTTTACAATACCGTCCCACCTGAGCAGGTAAACCCTTTTTTGTAGGTGCGTCAATTTAACTCCAGGGTTTTTGCCTTCCCAGGATGACCAATGGTGATTCCGTCATGATGCTCCCAGATGATTTTCAGGCGAAGTGGTCCGGCAGGAACCCATATGCGCCCCTGAAACCACACCATCTCATCCTTCACATGATAACCCCTGGATAGATCCTCCTGATTCAGCGCGCTCTTGTCAAGTACCATAGTATATTTGGCCGATAACAGCTGAGAAAGTACTACCTTCCTGAACATACTGTATTCCTACACATTTTCCAGAGGAGCGAGTGCTGGCCTGTTGGCTGAGGGTGAGGTAATTTGAGACACAATCTTATCCGTCATAATCATCAACTGGGGGTTATGAACCTCAACTCTTTTGGATCAGGAGCTAATGCAGGATTGTGGCTCAAAGCATCCGCCAACCCATTTTCTTGCCCAAGGTGAACTCATAAGAAAATGCAAATTGGGAAAGGGTCTCATGCCAATGGGTCTGCCATGGAGTTAGGGCATTAGGAGCGCGGTAGTACAGTAAAGCACGGTGATCTGTACATACACAGAAATTTGGGAGGAGCCATGCAAGTGATGACGCCAGATATTTCAGCACCTCTGCCACTGCTAGTAATTCTTTGTCATAAACAGCGTAGTTTAACTCAGGCAAAGACATTTTCCTAGAAAAATATCCCATCGGGTGCTCTATACCATCTTCGCCTACTTGTAATAAGGCAGCTGATATGGCGAAGTTGGAGGCATCAGTAGAAACAATGAACTCTTTTGAGGATTTACATGGCAAAGGACGGACATGGACACCATGGTGCACTTTACTGCTTGGAAAGCATCCTCCAAAACGGGGGACCACTAAAGCACTTTTGCACCACTAGCCTTATACAAGGGCGTGCCACCTCAGAAAGATTGGGTGTAAACTTCTTGAGGAATGTACATCCCCAAAAAACTCCTTGATTTCTTGAATGAATTGGGGGTAGTCCACTCACAAATTGCCTTCTCCTTGTCTAAAGTTTTTTTATATGTCCTTGTTTAAACATGACGTTGCCCAGAAAAGTGACCTGGGACTTAAAAATTCACATTTATTGATCATCAGCGTAAGGTGAGCTGCCTTTAATATCTCCACCACTTGCTGAAGGTGTACTGCATGGGATTTATGATCAGGGGAAAACACCAGAATATCATCCATGTAGGTAACCGCACATACTCCCAACAAGTCCCCCAACGCAGCATCAATGCGGCGTTAAAAGATAGCAGGGGCATTCTTAATCCCAAAGGGCATGACCCAAAACTGGAAAATCTTCTTCTGGTATGGAATGCGATTAACCACTCCTATCTCTTCTTAATATGGATCTGGTTGAACGCATTGAGGCAATCCAGTTTAGAGGAAGACTTTAGCCTTCTCTACATAGCGCGTAATCTGAGAATCCAAAGGGATGGGATGGAGTTCTAGTACAGTAACATTGTTTAGGTTCCCATAATCTACACAAGGGCGTAAAGTTCCATTTGGCCTTCTCCACTGTTATAAAATTGGCGTTATTAATGAGATACGCCAAAACAATTTGCACAGGGTTCGACTCACTGAGCAATAGGACCAACGATATGATGATTGTGGCCCTTGGAAACAATGAAGTAAACTTAATTTAATAAATATGGAGCACTTGCTCCCGCTACACTATTTTAATTGGTAAAATAAACCACCGCAGATTCTTCCTGTTTTGCTCACTCTATCCTTCTTAAAAAGCCTCCTTTTCTCAATCATCTCATCCCACTTGTATGGTGTGACTTCAGATGGTACCGCTTCCATGGCTTAGTAATTCACTTCGCCATATCTCATTGGTTCATCCAATTCTTCATTCATTAATTCACAATTACCAAATTTGGCCGATTTTCCATTAACCCAATATCGCCTCATTTCAAGGCGCTCAATTAATTTGTACTCATAACAACTTGGCGGATTCCATTCATTCCACCATATTGACTTAGGGATTATTGTCCAGTCATATTGGAATTGTGACATTACCCCCTCCTTGACTGGTCAATGAGGCTCCTATTGCTTATACGCCTGGGGGAACTTCACATGCACTCAGTTGATGATCTGACCACTAGTGGGGTCCTTGATTGTATATGCATCTATACCTATCTTCTCAATAACTTTGAATGGCCCAATCCAGATACTGGCTAGCTTGTACTTCTGGCCAAACCCATGTTGATCATGGAATAGGACCATGTCGCCATCTTTGAATTGTGCGAGGCCACTTCGCCATATCTGATCGGCAGCCTGGCTTTTGATTTTCTTAGCTAGGCTGAATGAGTATGCTTCAGTTTGTAATTTAATCAGCATATTTTTTAGGACGGTCAAATAGCATTGTGATCTATACCGCTAGTGTCCTCTACACAGGCATACAGAAGTGCGGGCAGAGCGAGGTGTCATCCATAAAGCAATTGGAATGGGCTTTTCCCCGTGAAAAAATGGTAACTAATGTTATAGGCAAACAATGCATTAGAAAATAGGGTACTCCAATTGTAGGGCCTATCAGTAACCAACTTCCGGAGAATGTTCACCAGGGTCCCCTTAACCCGTTCAACCAATATGTTGGACTCAGGGTGATATGGAGTTGTTAGAACCCCGCTGATGGACATCTTTTCGTTGATTTTGGAAAGTATGTGAGAGGTGAAATTAGTGCCGTTGTCAGTGAGGATAAACTGCAGGAAGCCATGATACTAAATGATACATTCCATTACAAACTTAGCCACAGTAACCGCGCCCAGATCCTGAATGGCCCATGCTTCAACCCACCTGGTCAAGTGGTCAATTGCCACCAGGGTGTACTTGGACTGGTTAGCTCCATTTGGAAGAGGGCTGACGACATCAAAAGAAACTGTATGCCAAGTGAAGTGCGGCTTTACTAACTGATATGAGGTCTTCCAGTGAAACGGCTTTTCCACTTGTCACTGGTGACAGGAGGAGATAGTATCAAGCACATCAAAGTTCATGCTTTCCCAGTAATACCAAGGTCGCAATAATTCCAATGTCTTGTGCACATCACCATGCCCAACTGCCCTATGTGCGTTCATGATAATGTTAGGCTGTGTTGAGGGTCGCAGAAAATTCGCCAGAGAATCACCAATTTGCTTATACAACTCACCATTCCACTGTAAAGTATTGGTTCACATTTCATTCAACGCCTCGATGACTTGAGACGGCTCATCATTGTACTTTCTGCTGAGCATCTTGTCATACATTATATTGCTCAGGTAAGCCATAACTGCAATAGTTGGTAGCCTCGACAAGCAATCAGCATTCTGGTGTTTTGCTCCTGGTTGGTGAAGGATCTCAAAGTTGTAAGCCTGTAGTTTAAGGGCCCATTGGGCTAGATGACCCTCCGGCTCCTTAAGGTTCTGCAACCAGTGTAACGAGGCATGATCCATTATGACTTTAAACTTTACACCACGCAGATATACTCTGAATTTCTTATATGCATAAATCACTGCTAAGCACTCCCACTTGGTCACAGTATAATTACACTCATGGCTATTCAGGCTCCAGCTGCAGTGCGCCACAGGGTGCTCCTCTCCTTTATCATCTTTTTGAGACAGAACTGCCCCCACAGCAGAAAGAGATGTATCCATCTGTACAATAAATTCCTTATCAAAATTTGGGTAGCGTAGCACTGGTGCATTGGTAAATGCGGTTTAAAGAGTATCAAAAGAGCGTTGACAGTGCTCCATCTATACAAACGTGGCATCCTTTTTTAATAACTCAAACAGAGGTCCTCCAATATAACTAAATTTAGGTATGAATCGGCAATAATAGCCAACCATCCCTAAAAATACTTGTATATCTCGCTTACTGCTTGATATAGTCATCTTCCAAAAGTTCTCCACCTTAGCTGGTTAGGGGCCACAGCCCTGTTGCATCAACTACAAAACCGATGTGCTCTAGCTGATCCTTGAAAAAGTGACATTTCCGAGGTTTTATTTTAATGTTGGCCTCAGCCAACTGGCGGAATACCTCTTCCAATGGTTAGGGTGCTCAGAAAATGTGCGGGAAAAACGTTAATATTATCAAGCTATACAAGAACGCATGACAGCTTAAAGTACCAAGGATAGTGTCCATTTCCTGCTGGAAAGTAGCTGGGGCATTAAACAACCCTTGTGGTATATGTGTCAGTTGAAAAAGCTCTTTTGACATGGTAATGGCGCATTTTTCTTGGTCCGCCATAGGTAACTTGATCTGCCAATAGCCAGATATTAAATCCATTGCGGAGAAGTAATGAGCTCCCCCCAACTGGTCCAATGCATCATCAATTCGTGGCAAAGGGTATGAGTCCTTTTTTGATGCTGTTGAGCTTGCAGTAGTTGATTACTACCCAGTTAGTACCATCCTTCTTTTTTGACAATCAGAACATGGGAATCCCATGGGCTCTTCGATGGTTCAAACATTCCTTGCTCCAACAGTTTATCAATTTCTGCTGTGACAACTTCTTCCACTGCTCCAGATTGGCGTATTGGCCAAGATCAGATGGAGGAATGATCCCCAGTGTCCACTCGATGGGTCACTCCTTGGGCACACCCTAAATCATGATCATCAACAGCAAAGATCTCTTTAAATTTTTGAAATAAGGCTTCCACTTGATCTTTCTGATCTTTGGTTAACCCCATTAAATTCATGCGCGGTACAACTGCCATTACGCCAGGCTGTGTTTTGACAGGCAGACCAAAGTTAACCAATGAACCAAACTCATGAATCCTGAGGACTTCCTCAACTGGAATGAAATGTAGGAATGCAACTACTTGGTGTCAGCGGATTTGCATTAGTTTATCCTGAAGATTTGCTACCAAGACCTTGATCTACCCATGCCCTGAGAGTATAATGCCAGGGGCCACGTGAGGCTCAAGCTGTTATTGCTGATAAGGCCCAATGGCCTCCAATATAGCCCAGCAGGCACTTCCACCTCTAACTCAGTGCTTATGATTGCTTGATGGCCAGAGGGAATATATATAGAGCCAGCGGCTCTATGCGGTAGCCCTTAATATTCTAAAATTTGATTGGGAAGAGCCCGAGTCTTGCTCTTTAGTCGATGATAGTGAATTGAAACCACTCATCACTGTATGCAAGGTTAATGTGACTCATGTGTACCGGATCCTTTGGCATTCCGCTGGAAGTGAAGTATATTGGGATCCGCTGCCCCATAATTTCAAATGTCTCCGCTGTCATATCAACAACAGCCCCAAAGTGGCGCATAAAAGCGGTTCCAATTAACATGTCATAGTTATTGTTTGGTAACACTATAGCTGGGGCTACAGTGACAATCAACCTAAACTGCAAGGGTAGCGTTCTGTATACTCCTTCAGAAACCGTGCTTTCTGCACCTGCAGTCCCATACACCATACGATGCTCCACGTCAGGCTTTAATGTTAATTTTAACACCAACTTTGTAGTTACTATGTTGATTAGGGCACCAGTATCAATTATCGCACAAACTTGAGTTTTTGCTATGACAGTGCCACAGTAAGTACACTCAGAGTAAGATGCATCTGATTGTTTTAAGACATGGACATTTAACGAATATTTTTTTCCAAGGAAGCTCATAATACCCTTCCCCACTTTAGGGTATTCTTTAACAATAGCGTCCACAGGGAGGGCCATGTATACCCCTTTCAAGAGAAGTGCATCAACTAATGGACCTGGTTTGTCAGTATAAAGATTATCGAACATTTGACAAGCATAAGGCTTTGGTTGTTCCAGAGAACCTGCTTCCTCCATGTCCCCAAAAGCATTTGTCAGCACATTCACCCCTCCAACCAGTTGCTGACATAAGAAGGCATCATCATACTAAGGAACTTCTACTGAAGGTACAGGAATAGTTTCCAGTGAGACGAAATTGGGTCATGATAGCGGAGATAGAGTGTCCCATCTCTACTTCGCTCTGACTTTTTCCTTGTGGTACTGCTCCTGCAGTAGGTACTAGCCCCAACGATTGTGACAACTTCTAGCCAGATGCCCAGAGCAACCACACGAAAAGCAATTGACCCCACGAGACCTGCGACCTTGATTGTTGTAAAAGGAGCCACCCCAAGGGTTGGGCTGGAATCAAACAGTGTAACCCAACCCTCCTGATAGGTGAACTGCTGTTAGAAACTTGGTTGAAAATGAGGCTTATGATGATAATAAGGCCAAGGAATGCCAACTGGGCGCTGAACAGGGAGGGATGACTCCTCCAAATAAACAAGGCTAGCAGCGGAGGCGCTAGGTTTCCACTCTATATTGGGTGGAGGGAAGGTAGCAGACAGATGGTGTAGAATTTGAACAAGTTTAAGCAAGGATACATCAACCTCTAAATTTGGAGCTTAGGCATTAAAAAGCTCTTGGTATGGTTTCACAGCAGAGGTCAATGCTATGCTTATGTCACCTTCAGTTAAGACCCCTGCCCCAATTAACACATGGGCTTCAGCTGAGAATCAATTAGCAAATGCAGTGAGGGTCTCATTATGGTGAAACCCAATGTTAAAAAACTCAGCCTTCCATTGTGACATTTTTAAAGTTCCTCCAAACAAACACAGCACAGTATCCTTCAATTTTTGATAGATAACGGAACTGTTGGGAAGATAGCAAGTAACTTGGTCGGCACTTCCAACATACAGGGTGGACATTATTAATTTGGCTTTATGCCGATGAAGCTCCTTCTACTGTAAACTCATTTCGTTTAAAAATTCCATGAATGTTTCTATTGCAATCAAAAGGAGGCAGCTTGTCAATACAACATTCTTGCAGAAACTCCATCTTCCATTTAAGCACAGCATCCAGAAGCAAGCTTAAGTTCTGCATATTCAACAGTTGCAGTGTGTTGAAAGGATACCTTAGTAAAGCAAGCTGGATACAACATGACTAGCAACTGAGAAACGCTTATCAGTCTATGTGATTGATCACTGGGCCCCCTGTAGTGAGCACCACTGTTATAAAATTGGCGTTATCAATGAGATACGGCAAAACGATTTGCACAGGGTTCAACTCACTGAGCAATAGGACCAACAATATAATGATCGTGTCCCTTAAAAACAATGAAATAAAGTTAATTTAATAAATATGGAGCACTTGATCCCGCTACACTATTTTATTTGATAAAATAAACCACCGCAGATTCTTCCTGTTTTGCTCACTCTATCCTTCTCAAAAAACCTCCTTTTCTCGATCATCTCATTCCACTTGTATTGTAGCAACTTTGGATGGTACCACTTCCATGGCTTAGTAATTCACTTCGCCATATCTCATTGGTTCCTCCAATTCTTCATTCATTAATTTATGATCATCCAATTCAGCCAATTTCCCATTAACCCAATATCACCTCATTTTGAGGTGCTCAATTAATTGTACTCATAACAACTTGGCGGATATCATTTGTTCCACCATATCAATTTAGGGCTTATCGTCCAGCCATATTGAAATCATGACATCTACAAAAAGAAGTGAAGAGCATATAGGGGAGGTACGCTGAAAAATTGAGCCTTTGGATAACTGCTCCTTACCCCACACATCTAAAGCCTCTTCTTTCTGGACAGTCAATTGTTAAAATGGGGGAAGATATACACACCAGATCCACAATGAGCTTGAACTCACAATTAAACTCAAAATGATCAGGTAGTACATTAGCTGAAGCTGCATCAGACGAAGTTTCCAACCCCTTCAAACAGGAAGGTAGGGGAATCTCCACAGAGGGCTTTAGCAATGGGGAAAGACTGAGAGGGTAAATATTGGGCCAGTGGGGCAAGTTGCCCTGAAATTTGACTTCCGCCAAAGGAACCACCAACCTGTGACCATTCTTCAAAGATAAGGATAGGGTATTTTCTTTCAAGTTAGTCCTGACGTCAAACTTTTGCTACCACTCTACACCAAAGATGATGGGGTACAAGAGGTTTTTGATAGCTTGGAAGTAGTTGGACAAATGAAATTTACCCAATTGATAGTCCACTAACCCTATGATTTGCAGCGTTGGAATATTTTGGGAAGCCCCTCCTCTAACCATACCACCTGGCACATAACTCAGCTCAAGATAGTCGGCCAGGTCTTGGTCCATAAAATTCTTGGAGGCTCCAGTATCCACCAAAATAGTAGTTCTGATTTTCCCATGAGGAAATGAAAGAGTTGCAGTCAGTAGAAAATAACTCAAATGATCTTTATTTAAAGCAGAAAATGCTAACCCTTCACCACCAAATGCTTCTTCATGGTCTACCATTTCCCTATGGTACATTTTTGAATTATAAAATGGGGAGGGATAATTAGCCAAACTTACTGCTGAGGCCACATATCCCACCATATATCTGCAGGTGCATAAACATTTCCATATTTTAAAAAGCAATTTTTCTCCTCCTCCTGAATTCAGCGGATCATGGTAGGAGACATGAGGGGATTTTCAGGCTTAATTTCATATAAAGGAATGTGATTTTGTCAAAGCCGTAAGAGAAGAGACCTAGCTCAATAGTATATGGAATAACATTGTTATAAAATGTGTATTGAGTCAAAAACAACCCTATGCCCTTTTTAATGATGGGTTGCATATGTTATCCAAGGTCAACACCACCAGGCCCTTCAGCGGTGATCCCACCTGCACCGTCAAAATGCAATTTTTAAAGAAAAAAACGATCCTTTGATGTCAATTTTATCAACTTGGCGGAAAGTTGGGAAATCATGACTCACAGATTGCAAAGTATCTGTATCCACCAAATATGGGCAAGAAGGGTGAGTACTTTACAGTCAGAGTTTGCGAGAATAATGCTGGAATTCTCCAACCCTTGGGAAAATACAAAGACAGAGGTGAGCCCCAACGTGGCAGTGGCCATCAGCTGATGCACACCATGTGCACTTCACAAAAGTCCCACATGGGAAAAGTTATGCCCATAAAATAAAGGGGTTGGTCGACTAATGTCAGGAGAGTGTCTATAACTCTCCTGTTCCCAGCGTGGTAGTGCACAGTACAAAAGGCCAACGCCAGAGAACTAGTCACTAGTACAAAAGTTACTAGAGCCCAGCAGAGGGTGCTTGAGCAATAATAACTTAGTTTGAGGAGGGTTATAATTAGAGAGAATAACCAAACAGGAGCAACGCTGTGCACTGAGTGGTAAGGAATAGGCGTCCTAGGTTGTAGGGAACCTGGGCGGCCCAAAGGTGCACAGGTGGATAGATTTAGCATACTTAAAATTAAGTGGTTAACGTTTTACAAGACCTCCTCAAAGAGGTCTGCGCACAGGATCGTCCAAGATAATATAAATACAAAATGGTGTGCTAAATGAGTGGTTTTTATTGTAAGGGAAGTTGACCAACAGGAGAAATTGGTTTTGACATGAGAAATTTAAGAGAATTTGGAAAAATGATTAATCAGAGGAAGTGGGTCTAAGCTGAGGCGCACCAATAGGCGCAACTTCCATTGGGCAATATACTGTACTTGGTAATCGACTGAACTTGGGTAATTGATCATAGGAGCGTCTGACCTGAGCTGGAAATTTTGAAAAACAAATGGTTTTTGAGACCCCATTCTCCTAAAAACCAAAGCAAATCATTTTTCTCTATTACAAAGCTAGTTCATTTTAACGTTCCTGCTCTCATATAGGGCCAAACTTCTCTTGCATCCATAGGATCAGCCTGAGCATATTTTGCCTTCAACCAGAGTTGGTCTATGGTATGCTTGAGGTCAGGGAGGCCTGCCAAATTCACCTTCTTGGCCTCCCAACATGCAGCTTTGTCTCTCACGTTGATCCCAAGGATGATGTCATTCTCCAACTATGACATTTAATTGAGTTCACTAGTTTAAATGTTTTATTTATTTATTTATTTATTTGAGGCAAGCAAACCAGGGGACAGACAATACCAAAATAGAAAGAAATTATTGACATGAAACCTGAGCAGGGTCAAATCCATTGTGGAAAGTTTTTCCACCTCTAGATCAAGACTTGGATTTTTCTGGTTATGTCTTGGGTAAGTTTTTCGTGTTTTTAGACTTACTAACTGCTAATAGCTTCTTTCAGCTGGCACCCTGATCAATGTGCAAAGGGTGGGAATCAAACCTGCAACCTTCAGGTTGGTTACTGTACTCCCTACCAACTCGCCTTCCACCCCCTTTAAGTAGTTTAAGTATGATAAAACAAAAACTGGCTTTTAAAACACACAATGAAACCTTCAGAAATAAGGCTGGTACTTTTTTATAGTAATCTAGTACAAAGGTCACTCAGATTTAAAATATGGATGTCAAAATGAAAATCAACACTTAAATGCAAAATGGTGCCAAAAAAAATACTGCTAGTTCAACCACTGTTGGAATCCTGCTACAGGTACTCGCAGGTGCCAATTATTGGCAGTATTTAATAACAAATTTATAATTTAATTTGCCAAAAGAATTGGTGGACTTACTGTATATAAAACTATATGATAACTTAATATATTTTTATTAAGTAGTAGCTTAGGCGTGATAAACAATACTTTATTAGATGCCTTCTCCTAGTATTTAGGGTCATTGAACACTAATAGTGAAATTGAAATTAAACTCAGTATAGGCAAGATATCAAGGCTTAGACGTTTGGATGATCTGACCACTCAGCGCTCCATAAAATTTCCTCACCTTATCTGGTCTTGACACCATATGATTGGTACACCGCAGTAAAAATATGGGGCAAAGATTTTGTATTGCACCCAATCATTTGTATTGCAATTAAGCTTCTTGCAGCCAATCTTCACTTGCTTCCGCTCTTGATTGGTTGGTAAAATTTATTCACCCTTTGCAACCCCCAAGCCTATAAAAGGGGCATTATTCTATAAATAAAAAACACATAATTGGTGCTAGTGCTTGGGTGACCTGCCAACTCAGGTGGGGTATTCCGCCAAGGGTCAGGAGTGACAAGGGCAGCTCAATATGTTCTGGTCAACTGAAGTTGAGTAGTAAAATGATTGCTCCAAGTCAAATCATTTTGTCATGAGAGAGGCAATTTTGTATTAAATAAATTCAGATTATTTTCCTCATAAAACGTATGTCTCCCTAAGCCACAATGGCAATTTTCTGACAACCATGTAACCAAAACCCCTAAGCCCACCCTCAATATTGCAACTATGTGTTGCATCTCCCTGCTAATGGTAGTTGTAAGGCTTTTCAGTGCCTTCTACCCCTATCTTCTAAGACTGCTCTTACCTCACACTGCATAGCTATTTGTACATTGGGAAGACCGGATCTTATGTAGAAAAACCATCAACTACACACCCAACATGATGGTTTTTTAATACAGGTAAGCTTTCTCATACCGCCACCCTATTTCCCAAGGACTAATTTACAAAATCTTCAATTTCCTGATTTTTCTTCCCTTTTTATTTTTTAAAATAGCTGTAAATTTTAGAACTTTATTTTAGGTTTAAATTTACTGTATTTCAATTTTCTCTCCTAATTGTATTTCTCCAATCACCTCTCATTTTCATATTTCTATTCCAATCAAAAGCTGGGCCACTTTTGGTGGAGCGCATTCATCTCAGAAACTTTATTAAAAAGTTTTGTAGCTTAATTGGGATCAGCCAATTATGGCGTACCCCATCACCTTTTCTAACCACCAAAACTATAACTGTTTTGAAATACCAACTTTTTTCTTCCAAATGCAAACTGTAAAGAACCTGCATCCTGATAAGAGAATGTAACACCCAGGAATAGCGCAATAGACCCCAAAGCTCATTTTCTTTGTCTAATTCAGTTCTATTATTTGTGAGGGTACTAGCATGTTGTGTTTTCACTTTCATATTGCATCTTCCAATAAAGCTTTCATATGCCAAACTTTTCATTTTTTTGAAAAGTATGCGCATCATAACATGAATTGTAGCTAACATGCACCTGCTAGAATGTTTGAGTTCTTGTCAGTTAGAGGACTTTAAGACCATTTTATTAGAAGTTGCTAGGTTTTTCAGGTGTTTTCATAGGAACTGCAAGTTAACAAGTGAAGAAAAATTGGGCTCCTCTGGACCTAACAATAGGGTGTTGATATTTTTTAATTCTTTCTTATGTAAGAACATTATCTCTAAATGTTTAAATCTACAAAATTTTATTATATTTTTATTTATCACAATGCAATAAATGAGGCCTATGGAGAAACTCAAATAACTCTATAGTTTCTAAAGTTTTAGCAGCTAAAGTGTTAAGTGTACATGTTGACAAGAAGGTTAGCACAAAGGTTACATAAGGCCTATAATTATCCTAACTATCAAAAACTCACTTTTTTCACCCCCCAATCAATTTTGATTTGCATACAACTGGTGTGACAAAGTCTTGTAGTTTTTTTTGTCTATTATTATGGATGCTGTGGCATCATACCTTGAAGCTTATTCTATTGGTACGCCAATATCATAACAGCTTTTCCTTTATAAAGAAGGTAAAGTATTACCCCTTTCTAGCCTCTCTGGTTAAAAGAACTGGCTATACAATGTATTGATGCTGTGTGGTGGGTCACCCTTTTATCTTAAAACCCCTTCTCATACTACTTTGGCTATAATGTAAGTCCTGGGAGCACCACCCTGCACCTTATTCAGGAGGATCATGTTTTTAGGACCAAGAAGGGGGCCAAACAAGATGCTCACCCCATCAACAACCAGAGAAATTTAGCCCAAATGGTTGATGAGAGGTGGGTGCTGGCCTACCCCATGAAGGTTGTGTCATTACCCTACTTTTTACCATCAAGGAGTTGGTAAAGAAGATTGAGGGGGTGTGTTAGAAGGCGGAGGTGGCCAAGAGTCATTGCCAACAAGAATTCTGCAGGTTCCACTAATTTCCAGAAGCCATCCTTATCTAGTTCAAGTTTCATTAATAGTAGTAAGTCAATACTAAATAAAATCAAAGTTTTTGAATCACTCTTGGATTTAAAAATTACCCATCTGACTTCCCCACCAGTAAGCAAGCTTACCCCATCAGGTTTGGACATAAAAACTTATCTGGTTCAAAGTGGGACCACCTTTACCTGCCCTGACTCTGAGCACATTCTTCCAGATGTCAGATAAATTGTCATGGCTTGCCATGTGAAATCCTCTTCCAAAGGTTTTATAAAAAATTTGATGCCAATTTGTATGGTAGGGTCAAATCTAAATCAGCATTGTTAGCAGTTTAAGGTAACAATATGCTGGAATCAAGTGAAATAGTGCCTATAAAAGTTCATGAACACACCTCATATTTCCTTAAGCATATAAATCTTAAGACAACAGTCCCCAACAGGTGCTGTTGTTGGTCTAGCCCTTTCCTTTGTTTTAGATTAAATAAGGGCTTGCCAAAGTTACAAAATTTTAAAGATTTATGTTACAGTATATTGTAATATACCTCAGATTGCCATGTTTTTCTGTCTGCTTAGTGACTGTCCATGGCGGCTATTGTAATTACGCTGTTGATTTCCCTGCTGGAGTGGGGTATTGGTATGGGGCCACTTGGGCTCATTTTCCATTTTGGATGCTTTGAAGCATCACAATCTTGCCCTGCTCTTTGAGGGACTTCCCCTTCAGTTTTTCAAGTTATTTGGTACCTCCACAAGTGCCGCTGCCCCTAATACTATGGTTTTTCCACCCCTCATGCAGTGGCCAAACTGACTGCTCCTTGGAACCAGTAGCAGTCCTCATGACTACTGCTTGGTTACTTGTGGGGGTACTGGTAATGTTTGTTCATCACCAGCCCTTAGTTCACCCCCTTCCAACAAAATTCAAAGTTTTCTGGGAGGCTATACCCTGGTATTCTGGCTTTTGTTATGGGTGTCTAATCACCCAGACTGGCAGACAAGTCTTAGACTTATTAGCTGGTGCCATGACACATACACTTAATGGATTTCAACTTTGGTGTTATAATAAAGATGTGTAGGGTACTATAGCTGATGAGGGCTAGGCAAAACCTCCCCTGTTGCTCCTCACCACCTTTTCAATTCTCCTATTCTATACAACCCCATGCACACTTTCTAACTCACTTTCATCTAAAGTTACTACAACTTTTGAACTTAGACTGGTTGTAACCAATGTGAGCGTGAACATTATTCTTACCACTGACTCCAAGACAAGCTTTCTGACAAAAATTGAGTCAGCTAATGAGCATCAGGACTCAACAAGATTGCCACCTATAATTAGGGGTTGAAACTTACTCATATGCCCTAGAATATGGAGGACCCTTTTATCACAGGTAAGCTGTTTACTTTGTTTAAAGTTTTCTTTATTACAATACTGGCTCACTTTTTATCTTCTATCTGTCCTTTTGATTTATAGTTTGTCATTTACATTAATTAAAAAGCTGCCAGTGGTATTTATAAAAGTTAACACACTTCAATAAAAAAGTTTATCTTGCAATAGATCTTACTGCAATGTCCACTTACTGAGTAGTTTCTCCGACCATCCTCATCCTAGCTTCCCTGGATAACTAGTTAGTACATCATAGCCATTCTTCATGAACCCCTTTGAGTTTTTCATGGCACCTGCATCATTTCAACCACTGTAGCAAAACTGTGGATATTGGTGGAGTTGTCATCCCCACAGCCTACTCCTCCTTGTGCTGTCCCAAATAAACCTTTAGGTACCCCCACTTCAGCCTTGCGCTTGCTTGTGAAGGGCTACATTTTAATTACTAATTTTTCTCATGTTGCCTAGGTCCTTGGTATCTCACATCATGCAGATAGCTGATTCTCTGAGATCTGGGTCCTCTTATGGTGTTTTAGAGGCTGATTTTGAAGCCCAATTCAACTTCCATAGCCTTTTGAATGACAGTATCTTTACCTAGAAAATGGGCCAAGCGATACTGTCCCATCTTTTATGCATTAGAAGCAGTTGAGTTTACCTTAAATTTCTTAAAAATAGCTCCTTTAAGGTATAAGGTCAATAAGCTTTTCTTACAATTTTATCAGCAATATTTTTATTATCTAATACTTTGTCTTAGAGTGAAGTACAAGTTAGTTATGGCTATAACTACATTGTAGTAATTATATTACAGATAACTAGAACTGACTAGATGATACCATTGTTTAGGATTTAGCGGTTTAATTATTGATGATTTAATCTATTATTTTATGAAAGGCTGTAGAGATTTTTCTGAGAGTTAAATATGGAAAGGTTTGGAAGCTGTGGTTAATGCAGGGTACTGAGAGAAGATAGTTAGGTAAATGGGACAGTGTAGATTCTCTGGGTGAAATGGCAGGGTGCATCAAATTAAATCCAAAGTTTTATTCATAATACTCGTTTTTAACCGACTTTGAAAAAGAAGGTTCTCAATTCGACCTATATGTATGTATGATTTTTTAGATGTTTGTTCGCGCATAACTGATAATACTGGACCGATTTGATGATCATCTCCAAAAATCGAGGATGCTCCAACTTAGGTCCCATTGTACTTTTGTAAGTATTGGTCAAGTATCTGCCCATTAATTTAGTAAATAAAAAAATTGGCTCGGAAGTGACAGATTTCAAATGCGAGTGTTCATCGTTGGATAAACTTTATTCCGGCATCGGTGAAGCGATAGCTTCGAAGCACTTTTGATGTCATTGCTGGGGGTATGTTCAAAATTCAGTTGGTATGAGCTCATGGCGGAAGAGCTTAAACCATTATAGATGGCTATCGTTTTTGCATAATTTGACCAATAAACTCATCTAAATTAATAAAAATGAATTATTTTAGATAGCGATTAATAAATTTACATAGACTGACTAATAAAAGCAACCAAATCTAATAAAATGAATTACTGTAGATGGTGATCAGTAAATTTGGCATACGTTGACCAATAAAATCATCTGAATTTAATAAATAGGTATTGTAGATGGTGATCTGTAAATTTAGTATAATTTAACCAATAAAATCAACTAAATTTAATAAAATGAGTTATTAGTATATTTGTTTATAAGATACTATATATAAAATATATATAATGAGTTTTATTTTTAGAGAAATAGTAAGGTGTCAAAAAAGATATATAAAGATAATAATATTTAGTAAAAGTAGGAAAAAGAGCCACTTTTAAAAATGCACTAATTTTTTAGGAGAAAAGAGCTGGGAATAAAGTTTTTTGGGAAAAAAAGAACCTTCTCAGAAAATTTTTTGGGGAAAAAAGAACCTCCTTTCAAAAAAAGCTCTAAAAAGTATGAAATAATTGAGAAATTAAGCCTACTCAATAAAACCCTTTTTTGAAGTCGGCGCCATATTTTAACAGACTTATAATAGGCATTTATAATTTATATACTCAGTACTATCTATTCTAAGTTGCTTATAGTTTACATTTGAACCTAATCCAGACATAAGATAATTTGTGCTTGTGTGCAAAATTCTATAATTCAGTTTAAAATATGGCACCGACTTCAAAAAGGGTTTTATTGAGTAGGCTTAATTTCTCAATTATTTCATACTTTTTAGAGCTTTTTTTGAAAGAAGGTTCTTTTTTCCCAAAAAAAAAATTTTACGGTTGATTTTTGGGATGGTTAAAGGGTAGTTTAAATGTTGAAATTAATATTTCCAGGTTTGGTACGAGTACTTCATCTACTCGAATTACTATATTTCTAATCAAGTGAATACAAGAAAAATCACAAGGCTAGATTAGAAATTATTTTGTTGTAGTTGTAGGATTTCTACTCTTATTAAACCATTACAACTGGTGTTTGGCTGAGCTTAATTGTATATATTAACTGGTATGTAGCTATTTTAGTTTATAGACAAAGAGTAACTTTATTACATCAAAGCATATGGTTTTAAACCTGAGAAGCAGTTTATCCTATAAAAATTATAATTATATAAACATAATCTACTCTCTATTTAGTATCTATTTATCTTTGTCGTTAAACTTCACTTTGAACTTTAAATGATATTTTAACTAAAGTATATGCTTAAATTTTTTAAGTTACTTTTCTAATAAACTTTTGCAAAGGTATGAGCGAACGAGGAACTTATCGTTAAACGTAGAAAAAGTTAAGGGGTTGCTTTCTTTATATAATCATATCTTTAATATCCTACTCTTCTTGTTCGCGAAGTGTTACCCTTATTTTGGTTCAAAAAGAAACGATTTAACTCAAACACCAAGATAATATATAAGAAGCCCAAAAACTAAAGAAAATTATGTAAACTAATTTAAAAAAGAAAGGATATACGTAAGAGCAAATACTTTAAGCAGACTGTGGCCAATATGAAAAAAGCGGGTCAAAGCTTATACATTCATTTCGCCACCCTGAATTCCCCTAGAGATCTTTTGCATTGCACGGCTCTAAAAACCATACCCCAAGTATTTCCGTTAGATCAGTTCTGGAAATCACCGGAGTGGTGTGGTTGACCATAAATGACTCACATTCATAATTACGCCTCATCCCATTTCCAATAGAAGGGACGCTCTAGAGTGCAGAATTCAATCTCGGCAGTCAAGCGAACCATAAAGGGTACGAATATCAGCCTTTCATTCTTCCCAGGTAAGACTTTATAGAGAGAATTGAAATAGTTATCATAGGTTAAGTTGGGGCTGTATAAATTCCCAAGCATTCTGTTCATGAGATAAATACTCATTCCGGCTTGAGACACATCAATCTCTGGGATTTTGATCACGCCACGTGATACCAAACTACATGGGCTATCGGTTTCACATTTCTGACACCAGGTAACTGGGATTGCGGTGCCCTTAAACCTCTCGATCTTACTCCATTTGAGTTGTATTGTTCTCCAAACAATGATTTCGGGAAATATGTTGTCTAACTTAATCAACTTATGGTTGAGAAAGTCATCGTACCTATCGGGTTGGATTAAATCGAAGGGTGAAACCTTATGGCCGTAATCAAAGGGCATACCACCGCGCTTAACCCGTTTAAGGACCTTTTCCAAATGACCAGGTTCTGATGCTGGTTTGGCAGCATCTACCTCGTTTCTTGACGCTAAAGTTTGCCAAAAGATAGTACAGAATAGTCCTAATTTTAACATGAAATTAAAAACATCTCAGGTACTTATTTATATTCGTCAACAGCTTTTACTATGTGATCTGAATTCTCCACTTGTCACAAGACTGGTTCATCCTTTGTCAGACTAGACCACTTTTTCACTTGAACATAAGGATTAAATGTAAACTATGCTTCATGCCATCTTGGAGCGATACCCAACGATAAAGGTTAAATTACAGTTATTAGATGAGTGGATTTTCCACTTCAGCTAAGTGTGCCATTTAATTAGATATTGTTACTAGTACTTTGTCCTTTGTGGATTACACTTAAACTTTCCTCGTTCCGATCACCACATTTTATCCCTACTTTGATCAAAATCATCCACTATACTTAAACCAAAATCCTATAGCCACAATCTGAGTTTGATCTACACAAGCAGTTCAAATTTCCAATCAATTTGCCTTTAGATTGCTACAAAAGTTTTCTAGATTTTTACTTTAAAACAAATCAAGATCGCTTCTTTATAGATCAAACTATTCTCAGGTATTATAATATATCCCCTTCTATTGTAACAACTTTATAGGCATGTCCTTTTTAGTAAATAATGACTTTACTCCATAAAAGCTGTATGGCACGGTATTTCTACCTAGTCTAGATTTTGATTTTTTTGATCTTTTAAGACTTTTGATGTGAGGAGTGGATAGCTTAGCGGGGTGGTTCCTGCTACCACTCTGGGTCAGTTTTTGATTCAAACATGTTCAAAACCAGCACTGCCTAGAAGAAACTTGGCGCGGTATATTTGTCCCAAGGGCGACGCCTTGTTTACTCTTTGACATGAAATATTTCCTATGGCTAGGGGGCGTGTTCAGAATCCAGGCAAGTATGATATTAGCGTGACGAGCTTAAATTATTATAGATGGCTATCATTTTTGCATAATTTGGCCAATAAAATCAACCAGATTTTTAACATAAATTATTGTAGATGGCGATCAGTAAATTCATCATAGATTGATCAATAAAATCAACTAGATTTAATAAATTGAATTATTATAGATAGCTATTGATTTTGCATAATTTGACCAATAAAATCAACTAGATTTATATGCTATTAATTTGTAAAAGTCAAATAGAATATGTTTAATATTTGGACCAAATTAGGATCAAAATGCTTAGATAAAATCAACTAGATTTAATAAAATGATTTATTTAGATGGCAATCAGAAAATTTAGCATAGATTGACCAATAAAAGCAACCAAATAGATAAAATGAGGTATTATAGATATATCTGAAAGTTTACCATATAATTGGCTGATAAAATCAATAAAGTATTAAAAACTAAATAAATTAAAACTGCCAATCTTACACCTAAAACATTGGACCAATCAAACCAGCTGAACAATTATATAGCATAGAATATTTGTGTCAATTTTATTTGAGATTGGTAAGTAGTTTAGGAGGAGAGGTTGAAATAAACATGAATTTATATTGATTTTTTATAAGATGATCTTCTAAGCTACCATAACTAAATGCTACCTAATTTAACCTAAATCATGTAGATTTCAATCTGACTACCAGCTATTTTGCCTGATGCCATACATAGTTTTAGTTAAGCTAATCCAACCATTACTTAAGCAAGCTATCCATCTTATGCATATTTTAAAGTTAAACAACAAAACACAATGATAGTATCATATCATAACTGTAAATAAATTGTCAAGAAAGTTTATAACAACATTCATTTATAAGGCATATATCATGCACTTGGATTTTTTACCATAAGGTAAAACTTAAATTATTTTTAAAGATTCCTTTGATGTACATCCCTTCTCTTAAGCTACAACCTCAAACTGATAAAAAACTCTTAATATTATAACATATTGGTTTAATAATTCAAGTTTAAGCTTATATTTTCTGAGGAGTGGTAGCATAGCGGGTGGTTCCTGCTCCACTCTGGGTCAGGTTTTGATTGGCACAAGTTTGAAACCAGCACAAGCTAAAATAAAGCTAAGCATGGTATACCTGTCCCAAGGTTGACCCACTTCATCTTATAAGCTTATAAATTTTAAAGTGACCACCAGCTTGCCTTAGCAGCGGTGGCCTCTCCCCATTGCCCAATCCTATGCAAAGTAGTGGCCCAATCAGTGGCTCAATACCAACTAGGGCTGACAACACTATAATACCCCCTGATTTCTCTGAAGCAGCCCAAAGCAAAATCACTAAACTATTCAATGATACCAAAGCTGCTGTCATACATGTGGCAACTCTAGCAAAATTCAACAAGGCTTCTAAAATTGTCCAGCAAAACATAACCAATTTTTCCCAACTCCCAATGCCTGTATTCAAGCTGAACATCATTTGGTGGAATTTGTTGAAGCTGTCTACCAAGCTGATCTTGAGGATGAGGAAGAAAACTCATTTTACACCATCATCCACCCACACCACGCTGATGCCCTAACACCCTGGCTCTCTACTTTAGTCTATTTCTACAATTATAATGATTCTGTCATGAAGGATATGTCTGCAGAAGAGCTGCCTGACCCCCCTCACCCTCTGCCATGATGGGTTAGTGGTATTCTGCTCCTCACCTAGTTGGAGGTTTTTGTTTTGGTTTTATCATTACATTTATTTGTTCATTTGGTTCTTTTGCTCTTTGAGTATTGGTAATGTCCATCCCCTAGTCAGCATAACTTGAATTAATTTAAATTAAGCTTATATTTTTATTACATAATTGTCAGACAATTGCAAGTACAATGTATTAAAAAGAGTGGTTTGGAGGTAAATGATAAAAAAATTAGCCAAAAGGCTCTGGTCAATTCCTGGTGGAACCCCTCAAAATGGGGTAACAATTCTAATAATTTTTGGCCAAACAAAATAAGTTTGAGTGGTCAGATTGCACCAATTTGTTGGTCAAATTCAGGGAGCTCATCAGATCCTTTTCAGGCCACTTCATTTTTGGTACAGCCTACATCACAGAGACTGGCCCCTTTTATAAGGTTGGAGAGGTTCCAAACAAGTGCAAAACTTTTTTCATCAAATAATTGGGTAAAATATATCAAAACTCTACCTTGCAGATCTAAACTGCCTATCATCGCCCTCCATCAGCTATTTTCTGAAGTAAGGCAAGTCCAAAAAACCGATAGGGTCATTACCCATAATACCTAATTTGAAATTTATTAAGCAATATGAACTTTGAGCCTTGACACTTTAAATACTAAGTATTGACTTATTAAGAGGGTTCATTTTCATACTCCCCATGGCAACTAATAAAGCTATAAAAACAACTTTCTAATTCTTAGTTCTATTTATTTTTTTATTATCAAGTGGTTTCAATCCCCTATTTATTGGAGTTTAGGCTTAACATGCACCAGAGAGCCTAATAAAATCCTAAAATTCAACAAGTGGTGCTCACTACAGGGGCCCCTGTATACCACCAAAATCCTGTTTAAAAATGTCAACTTTCCCAGAACTGAAGCTAAATGCTTTAGAGCAACAACTATCCAGTGCTTTGTCTCGCCTCAAAAGTTTTGAGCAGCACTCTTTAAAAGGCCTTTATGGAGCCTCTCTTACTAATCAGAAACCCCATTTTAGGGACAAGTTTATACCAGATGAGGGCAGTTTGTAACCTTCCTCTTTTTGTAGAAATCTGCGATGGAAGGGGCAACTGACCAGCAAAAACTCAAAATTCTTCTCTTCTTGAGTCATATGGCTCAGGAGATAATGGTTCCCACTATGGCCGCTCTTGGCATCTAGGCGGAGGTTAAAAAAAAGTTTATTAATGAATCTGGCTACCTACAGAGTTTACAAAAGCAAAAACAGGCCTTTATGTGCCTTAGCCTGCAAGAGGGAGGATCAATCCCCTTTTTTAATGAATGATTCTATAGTAAAGCTCAACCTCTGTTGCTTGTCAAACTGCTACCTCTAGATAATGCCATTGCTGCTATCATGGTTACCTTGGCACCTCATCCCACTTAGCAATGCATATCTCTGCAGTCAAGCGCACCTTATGAACCATATGAGATATCAAAGAGGCTCTTCTAGCAGTGGCTGATTTCCATGAACTTGAGCCTATGCAAAACACTATGAGGAGAGAATATACTTTAACCCCTCCAGCCACTTCAATGTCTATCTCCCTATGGAACCCTGTTTCTGCAAAGCTGCAGCAACAAGATGCTCCTCCGCCATGTGAGGATATCTTAAATATCATTGCTGTGATAGTACAGTGCTCCCCTTCATCTTCAGTTCAAAAAGCTCAGTTGGGAAAAGAAGTCGTCTCTTTGCCTACCTCATCTTTTCCTTCAGAGCGGTCTTCTCAAGTGGTATAAAGCCTGCTCTTCAGCCTAAACCCCTTTCTCAGGTGACAATTGCCCCATTAACAATGGGTTAAATGACCAGGTTACCAACGCTAAACTTTCTGTTTCCTAAAAGCAAACAGCTGCTGATTGACCCAAAGCTGGCATAGTTGAAGCCTCCACTTCTACAATGCTATCCCCGTAGGCATCTCCTCCTAACATCTCTAGCTCAAAACATGTAGCCACGTGGCAGCCCAAGCCTCCTGCATCAAAGGTTAAAAGTATAGCTGTAACTATCACAGCGTCTCCTCAAAAAGTTACCCATATACCTGAGTGCCCCCATGACCTCCTCTGCAACAATGGAAGCTCTGATACTACCTCCCAATCAATGGAGACATTGATGCTCATTGAAAATCCCTCTGACGATGAATATGAAGGGGTTGTGAAGATGTCAGTCACTATGTCCTAGGAGCCCCAGATGAAGTGGAGGTACCTGACCAATTAAACCCAGAAAGAGCGGATAGGGCTAGGATACCCCACAAAACATACCTTTATCAGGTGCTGAGAGATCTGGAGGTTATTGCTACCACCAGCAACGCTGACCAGCTCATTGCACGATGTTCTAATATACTCAGAGTGTGTATAACTTCAGTCTATACAAAATAAATTTCCTGAAATTGCTAAACGCCTTGCTTCTACACTCTAGCTGAAGGAGGTCATCGCTTTTACCCAACTTGGGTGAAACTTTAACAAAAGTGGAGGTTGTTATCAACGGGGTACAAGGCATTGCTATCCTTGACACTGGATCCCCTGTGAACTTTGTATCATCAAAGCTTATATAAAATTAAGTTAGCCCCTGACCTCAATTACACAAAAGAGTTTGGAACTGCGGGGCCAAACAACACTCACGCCATCAGAGCTTACTCTTCTCTGTCCATTCATTTTGAGAAGCTCCTCTTGTCAGCTCCTGCGGTAGCTTTGGCCAAAAATAGCTATTATCTACTCATTGGTACACATTTTATGCTTAAGTATGAAGGGATTATTAACTTGAATCAGGGCTATCTCTCCTTGCTTAACTTTGAGGTTCCACTGATTCTAACAAATGATTACATTAATAAAAAGGAGTATTCTTGCACAGTTAAGTTTCCCTCTTCCGCCTTATCTTTACACTACACCATGGCAGGATGGCATGCAAAAATGTTATCTCAATTAGTGGATGCACTCAAGGGTATTTCTTTCTATGCTTATGAAGAGGGCAAAAGAAAGAGGGTGAACAATTGGTAGTTGACACTGAGGTTACCCTACAAATTTCTCACAACTTCTTATTGCACCTAACCAGCATTGACGGAGTTACTCTTTTGGAACCCAGATTTTTCTGGGCGTGCTAGACCTGCCTATCAACGACCTATAAACCTTTTGCCAGAAAATCTCACCAAGAAGGCTATGGTTATAAATAAGCATCAGGAAATCAGAAGAGGCATGCTGATTTCCCTCAAGGAAATAAAACAAGTTCACTGTAATGGCTCTATGGCGGATATGGGCTTAACCACCAACCAGTCTTTATTTACCCTACCTTACATCCATATCTCCAATGAATTAACCCCAGCTGAGCTGGATAAGGTCCACACTTTACTGGAGTCCTATAGCGACATCTTCTCTACCTCTGACACCGACTATGGGCACATGAAGGGTTGGACTCATACCATTGACATTGGTGATGCTCGGCCTATCTGCTCTAAAACCTACCGCAAATCCAAAGTTGAGGGGCTACAGATGTGGGCGAAGCTCAAACAGCTGCTGGACGCTGGGTTGTTGGTAAATTCCCAAAGACCTTGGTTGTCCCTCACTCCTAATGATATAGAAGAAAAATGGAGGTCATTGGGTAGTGATAAACTACCATAAGCTGAATAACCTTTCATCAAGAGGGCAGTTACCCTTTCCCCTGCATTGATGACGCTCTGGCCCAACTCTCTGGGTCTAAATTCTTCTCCGCCATGGACTTGGCTAGTGGTACTAGCAGATTGACCTTTATCCACAGGGTCAGGAGAAGTGCGCCCTTATCTGCAGTGCAGGTTTGTTCCAACCCACTCTATTACCTCAGGGTTTTGTAATGCACCGCTACTTTTCACCAGGCAATGGATCACATTCTCCAGGACCTTAAGCTGAGTTGTGTGATTATCTACCTCAATGACATCACAGACTTCTCCAAGATGTTCAACAAGCATCTCGCGCACCTAAAAGAGACGTTTCAACGCTTGTGGGACTCTAACATAAAGCTGAAGCCCATTAAATGTACTTTCTTCCAAAAAAATGGACCTCCTTGGGCACGCCATCTCACAAGATGGAATACAACCTGTAAAGGGATATGTTGAAGCAATATCCAAGATGCCCGCGCCCAAAACCCTTAGTGACATTTAGGTATTTTTGGGCATAATGGGTATTACCATCAATTTATCCCAAATTTTGCTTTTCTCAGTGTGCCCCTCATACGTCTCTTGGCTAAGAACACTCCATTCCATTGGGATGTGGAACAAAAAGCCTCTTTGAGACCCTAAAGGAGTTTCTGCAACAAAGGACCATCCTCCATCCCCTAACTATGGAAAGCCCTTTAAGTTGCTAATGGATGCCTCTAACTAAGCCGTTGGAGCCATTTTGGCTCAATTGGATGTAAATGGGGTTGATCATCCCATATCCTATTTCAGAAAAAGGCTATTAAAAGCTGAGCGCAACTATAGTGTAATTGAAAAAGAGTGCCTTGATGTTTTACTTTCAGTCAAATACTATTGCCCTTTTCTTTATGGGACAACTTTTAAAGTAATAACTGACCACGCCTCATTGAAGTGGTTTCAAAATATAAAAGATTCCACTGGGCGGTTGGCTCGCTAGGTCTTAAGCTCCAGCACTATAATATGACCAATGAGCATCGAACTGGGATGTGCCATATAAACATTGATGGGTTGACGCGGCTGCCTGTCCTTCACCTTAACAATAGTAAAGTTGAGCAGTCGCATGACCTCCTAATGACTCCTGATGCATGGGCTGATGAAGATGAACCAGTACAGAAGATGCTCGCTCAGTACTCCCACAACACAAAAGTAGAGAACGGGAAATTATATAAGAAATTAGGAGTAAATTGGTTGTCTTATCTCTGGGCATCTGAGTGAGTCCCTGTCATTTTAGGTCTCACACTATCATGGCATGGCAGAGTACGCAAAACCTATGAGTTTATAAAAAGCAGTACTATTTGGAGGGAATCATGGAGATCATAACCAAAGTCTTAGATGCATGCCTGACCTGTAAGAAAAAAACCAGTTTAAAAAACCAATATCAGTATCAACCTATGATGCCCCAACAACATTTCCACACCATAATTTTAGATGTTGTAGGTCCTCTAACTCAAACTACTGGTGGTAATCATTACATCTTGGCCAAAATCAATTATTTTACAAAAGAGGTTGAAGCTGTTGCTCTTCCTGCTCAGACTGTTAAAGCAACAGCTACCTTCTTACACCAGTACATCTTCACCTGGCTTGGGTGCTCCAGGTCCTCCTATGTGACAATGGTAAAATTATACTTCACAAGTGATAAAATTCCTCGCCACTTCTGAGGGAGCTCAATAACTCTTCTCAGCATCCTATACCCATCCACAAATGGTGTGTTAGAAAGAGTTAATGGGACATTGTCTCGATTTTATGCAAAATGACCAATTCAGACCCTCTCCACTAGAATCTCTACTTTTCAGTGCCCTCATGGCCTACCGCATTAGCTACCATCACATCCATAAGATGTCTCCTTTCTGGGTGTTATATAGGTGAGAACCTGGGGTGAAAGCATTATTAGCCAAGGATATTTTCTTTAACTGGACTGATCCTGAACAAGCCATGAAAAAGTTGGCCCAACACATCATCTAATTACAATCAGAGGCCATAATTAATTTAGCAAAGACTTTTGCCAAAGAAGGCCAAGATGCAAATGAACTCAGGGCCCCTCTTCCTTCTTTTAAAGTATCTGATTTGGTCTATATTACCACAAACATATTATGCCTAGAAAGGAAAAGCTCAGCTCTATCTTGGAAGCGCCTTTTTCAATCACATACAAGCAAGGAGATGATTATTCTATCAAATACCTCATTTCTGGACTCACCATCAACTGAGTTCATGGCCACTTCCTTCAGCTCTATTCTCCCACTAACATTTTTGAGGGGGGTAATATCAGACATTTGCCTCCCAGGCTTCAGAATAAAAATGTTGTTGGTAAAACTTAGTCAAATAGAGGAAATGTTAGATTATTATGAGTTTGCAACAATGAGGAAATCAATTTTAATGATAATACTGATTAAGTCAGGCAAAAGACCCTGGCCAATTCTCAGTGGAACCCCACAAATCATGGTAACAAGATTTCAAATCATCTACGGGCAACTAAATCAATAGCCAGCAGTCAGATTACTCTGACCATGAAGTGGACCATGGGCATCCATTGGACGTTACTCCCTAGCCATGCCAAGGTCCATCCAAGCACCTATGCAGGGACCACACCCTTTTATAGGCGTGGCGGGGATCCCCAAAAATAAGATATCTTTATCAAATGAGGATTGGCTGCAAAAAAAAACTTTACCCCATGGGTACGTCTTAGCCAACCATAATTATCCTTTCATTGATTAGCCAAAGAGAAGTGAGTTTTCCATGCTTCAATAGGCTAAAATTACATATTATCTAATTCATAATTCCCCAAGCTATCCAAACGTTGAGCCTCATTGTTTTATATACTATTATTAATTTATTAAGTACTAACTCTCTTTTACCCCCACGCTGCACCAAATAAAAATATATAAATCTAACCTTTTCAGTATTTACTTATTTTATCTTTTTTAATAAGTGGTTAGAGAACCCCTCCTTGGATATTGCCGGAATAGAGGGAAATAAGCACCAGTGAGACTTTTTCCAACTCAAATTCAACACACTCAATTACCCTGCTTTTGGACTATTCAGTCATTTTGGTATATAGCAATGATGTTAGAATGCTATAGTCCTCTACCCCTGACAAAGTTTAAGCAAAAGAAGATCACAAAGGTTGATAGGCTTGTTAAATTTAAAAGCTAAAATGAAAATATAAATATGGCATATGTTAGCATCTGGGATCTTGTACACTTTTGTTAGATGGAAAAAATACCTGCCGCTCAAGCATTTAGTACAAAATATACTGGTGCATATATTTCTATATTTAAAACTGTGAATTAGAATATCTTACTTGTTTATGAAACTTATGCTAAAGTAACAGACAAAGGTCATAACTTTAGCTTGGCCCAATAAAGATAAAATAATTTATGCTTCAGGGTAAAATTATTTTAAATATAGCCTCTACAGATATAAACTTAAATAAAGACTAGTTTGAATGTAGTATATAGCAGATTAGGTTATAGATTATAGCATTGTAACATACATAAAATGTTAGAATTACTATACTCTGGGTGCACTTTTAATAGGATACCAAAAAGTATTATCCATTCTAGAGCTAAAGATACCAGTTTCTACTAATTTGAGGTTATTATTGTTTAAATTTTATTTGCGGAAGGCTGACCAGGTGATGGACACTTCCAATAAGACACTAAAAACAAAAACTTTAGTGAGAGGAGGGCACCCCAAGAAGCAAAAGCTATCTCCTGTTGTCAACGGGAACGCCAAGAGAAGGGAGGGGGGTAATCTGTGCAGGGGCTTGCGCCACTATTGAGCACATATGTAGGAAAGGGTCTGAAACTATGAACCAAACTGGGAACCAGGATGAGACCAGCTGGCGGTGATGTGGGGGAAGGTACCCAAACATCCACGCTTGAGAGTGGTCCACTAGGTGCGTTTGGAACCGGCTTAAAGCTTCCTGGAGGGTGGGGATGGATCCTGAGATAGCATCTAAGACAACTATGTGTATAGTCCACATAGCGATTGTGACTACCAAGGCACAGAGGAAGGGTTGAAGAGGTGAAGCCATGGATAAAGCAAACATGTCCTTAGACAGGCTGAAAGGCTGTTCCTGATTTTGGCAAAACAGGCGTTGCACCTCACGTCATATCGCTTTTATGGAGGGCACTCTTACAGGCGGTGCGCCAGCGTTCAATACTGGCCACACATGACACAGGATGAGTGCAAAGCATTAGAGCGTTTGGCAGTACGGTATACCCTTCTCAAGCAGCGCCACACATGGAAACAAATATGCTGTTGCAGAAGAGGGTGATGGGAGTACTTCCAAATGGCTTTCTGGGTATATAGGGGGTATGGGATGTCAGAAAATGTCCAGGTAGTCCACCCTGGCCATGTTAGTGGGTCGCATGGGTATCACTCCGTTCAGAATGGGAAGTCCTTGTAACTCCTGGGTAAACTGAGGAGAGGGACGCCTCCTCTGGGCGGTGTGCCCACATATGCAAATTCTCCACTCAGCGCTCTGCATGCAGAAGAGGATCCTTTTGAAGTGGGGCGACGTCCCATGTGGGCCCACAGCAGAAGGATGTGAGGCAAGGTACTTTAACAGGGAGTGGGGGTGGGAAGGATTAGTGATTCCCAGGGTGCGGGAGATATTGGAGTGGGCCGCGCGGGACCAGTGCTGGGCTAAGATTATAGAATTAGTAATGGCAGTGACCCAGGTGCCAAGGATTTTGGCAGCATTGGTCTCAAAGTTGAGCAGACCCATACCAACACTATGGCGAGGGCCAAACATGACATCCAGGCGCACCGGCGGTGGGTAACCTAACCAAAGCCACCTTGAAGAAGGGCGTATAGTGACTTGGTGAAACATGAGGAAAAAGCAATGGCGTGGGCTCCAATCCAAACTTTAGAGAGGAGCATAGAGTTGGCTAGCACTACCCTGCCTGTAAGGGAGGTCTGATGGGCTCTGAGAGAAGCTATGCATTTCATAACGTTGTCTTGGATATGGTTTTCCATCACCGTTGAGGTGTACCCTCCTGACTCCAGCCACACCCCCAAATCACGGACAGGGCCAACGGTGGAGCTTGGCACAAAGAGGATCACAAGCGGGGCGGTGCAGGGGAGCAGGGCAAGCTATCTCGTGCGCTAGCTGATGAGGCAGGTAGGAAATGGGGCGCTGGGGCCCAGCAGGCTTGATACTGACCATGGAGAAAAATTTCAGTTTTGGAGGCTTTGAGTGCTGCATTACTTGCCCTGGGGAAAACCTGGATAGTATCTTCAAATGCGCGTGCAACATGATTTTTAGACACCCCAACCACACAAACACAGCAAATGCCAACATCTTGACAGGGGCTTGGCCTTGCACATGGACCTCAGTGAGGCAGGCATTCACATTTTGAAGAAGTAGGTCAAGGCTGAATTTATACAAGAGTGGGCTAAGAGGGTCCCCTTGGCGCAGTCCCCTTTGAGGGAGAACTACACCTGTGAGAAATCCAGGGCCACGCACAGCCATTGTGGAAGATTCCGTGAGCAACATCACCCAATTAATGAAGTGAAGGGGGAGGCAGAACTTGTGGAGGCAGGCTCTGAGGTAATCCTAGTTGACTCTATCATAGGCCTTCTGCTGGTCTAAAAACACAAGTGCTCCAGAAGCCATGGATTGACAGACGTTGGCTACGGTGTGTATATTGTCCAAATTGATCTTTTGGGGATGAAACCGAATTGTTCAGGGGAAATGAGAGCATTAGCAGCAACCCCTAGACGGTTAGCCATGACTTTAGTAAAAATTTTTGTGTCTGTGTTAGTGAGAGAAATGGGGCGCCAGTTGGCCAAGCCCAGATTGTCCCCTTTTTTTATACAATGTAATCATGAAGGCCTCTTGCCTTCCAGGCAGGATGCGCATTTTCAGAAGGCATTGGTTCAGAGAGGCAAGCAGCAAGGAGGAAAAATCTTTAAAATACTTCTTTTAGAACTCATAAGGGATGTCATCTGGGCTTGGGTATTTCCAATATGGAGCACCACAAATGGCGGACCAGAGTTTGTACCAAGTAATCAAATTTTCATCAACTCTGGGAATTGGGAAATGGTGCAGATGTGTGTGTTTTC
The DNA here is from genome assembly GCA_022478985.1 of Massospora cicadina. Lineage (NCBI taxonomy): Eukaryota > Fungi > Entomophthoromycota > Entomophthoromycetes > Entomophthorales > Entomophthoraceae > Massospora > Massospora cicadina. The sequence goes on from JAKSZP010007880.1 coordinate 577,083, forward strand.
GAGAAAAGTTTCCATTTCAGCCAGCAGAATTGGATTGGATCAATACATTTCAGAGTAATGGTTTTGTATTTCAATCACCACTTCAGCTGGTGTATCCGCAATGGAGTAGTCTGGCCTTTGCATCTGTGTGCAGGCCAAACTCTGGCGTGGTGCAAAGAATTTTCAAAAAAAGGTAAGTGGAGCACATATTGCCCGCTGTGATATGTTTAGCTTTATACTGAACACAAACACAATGCTTGTGTTGTCTCACCAGTGCGTTGAGGTGGGCGGACACTTCCGTCCACTTGCAACCCCAAGCTGGGCTGTAGCCTGCAGTGGGGACGTTAGACTCCAGGTGGTCCAACTCTACCAGTGTGCACAAAATGACTGCCATGGCAGCCTGTGGGCGGTGGGAGGAGATGTGGTAAGCCTGGCAGACTGTGATCACCTTAAAGGTTGACCAGGTGGAAATTGGATCTGTACATAATGGTGTGACAAACTCTGGATCTGAGGTTGTTTTTCACCCATGAGGAAAATTTTAGCAATGCAAATTTGGCTGGGCTGAGTTTGTACCATTTTGGCGCCTGGGCTTCTGGGTTGGATAAATGGAAGGAAATCAATACCATCTTGTGGTTGGAGAAATCAATTTTTGTTGTGGTGAAGTGGGAAATTTGGTTTGAGATTTTAACAGCGTGAGAATAAGGTCAATGCGGGTCATGGACCTAACTGGCCATTGTGTACGTGGGGGTGCAACATGTTAGTGAATAGCGGAGCATGTCATAGCAAAGTACTGAACAACCATAGGGTGGCTTCAAGAATGCAAAGTTCAACGTGCCCCTGTGGAGGTGTAAGCGATCTGGGCCAGCGGTTTGTTGATGTGTTCATCCAGCAGTTCATGTTGCCAACAACGAACAGGTTGGGGGTAGTGGAAGGGAATCGACTGCTGAGAAAAATTATGATGTTCTTGCACACAGTGGGGCATAAATGTTAACAACAGTGTACTCTTAATAATCCCACAAAAAGGTGACAACAAGGATACATCCGTTTAGGTATGGCTTTGATGAAATAAATTTAAAACTAATGTTCACTTAAACTAGCACCTCACAGTGTTCAGACCAAAAGGAGAGGAAAGGGAGGAGCATGGTTTTCCATGATTCCTCAGTACCGCGTGGACAGGGGTTTCCTGAATGGCCAGGATGTCCACGGGTAAATCATTTTGTAAAACCTCAGTTTCCTATCCTGGGGCGGTGAGGCCTTGAGTCCAGCGATGTTCAACGTCCCTAAAGTAAAGGCTTCCCACATCGCACCTTAGGTGCAAGGGGAATGACACACATGCCCTTCAGCCTTCTCTTTTTCAGAACATTGCTGCGCTGCAGTGCAGGTATTCTGTGCTATGGAATATGTGTCAGAGTGGGAAGCTTTAGCAGTGAGGTATGCACTGGCTTTTGACTTTGCTTTTTTCCCTGCTGTGGGACGAGTTTTTTGCGGTGTGTGCATTTGCAGTGCACCAATGCTTGAAGGTGGAATTTCAGCAGGATTATTGGTGAGCGACTTGGTCCCAATCGATGCTTGGGCACATTGGTCGGGTGAAACCAATTCACCCATTGGGTGTTCAGCTTGGGTGGCCCAATCAGCTTGGGCGACCCAATCTGATTGGTTGAGGGATTCATGAGCTGCTTCCACTGTGAAAGTCTCAATGTCCACCTGAAGCTGGGCTGGCGGGGTTGCAGATGTGGTCTTGGCCGCCTCCTTAGCTTCCGCCTTGTGAGCCTGTTTGGCCTTCTTCCGCTCTTGTGGGGACACTAGTTTCACTAGAATGTAGCAGTCTTGCACTCCCCATGGGAAGGCTGCATCAGTGTCTAGTGCCAGTTAATAGTGGGATTCTGCACTGCACATTGCATCCAAGAGAATTTCATGTTGAGTAATGCTCTCCTTGGAGGAACAGGTGTGGGCCTTGTGGCCAAAAGCGTGACAGAACATGCAGATGGGAGGCACACTATCCACGGTGACCCTGAATGAATGGGTGTTTTGCCATTCATTTGACAAAAGAGGTGTGTGGGATTTGGGCCAAATCTTCTGCTATCCCCACAGATGGGGTGAGAACAGCAATTGCTTTGCCCATGCACAGGTTTGGAATTAGCATAAAGCACTGAATTTCAAATTATTGTATTTCTCTGTATATGGCGAGCCTAGCCTTCAGGTGGTGCTCTAGCATGGTGTGCTTGACCATTGTGGGTAGGAAGTCAAAAGTCACAAAAATTTGATTCAATTTAGTCCAGCAGGTGCGCCTCATTTTGTCTACCTGTTGACTGTCTGGGAGGTCTACTACATGCACCTTTGTGGCTTTGTCCGCCACTTCTTATTTTTGAAGCCAAGATCCAGCCAACCGCATGGCATGAAGTGGGTTGTGACGTACACCACATTTGGGAAATGTGTGTGTACATCTTCACAAAACATCTCCCAAAGTGCCTTTTTGCTGAATATCCAGGAAAACATGCACCCCATGTTCCACCTATGATAGTGATTGGGACTGTGGCATATTGATGAACTGGTTGAAGTGCGCTTGCCAAGCCAAAATTTCTGGGGAAATGGTAACCGCCAGTTTTTTATTACTAATTTTATCTATTCTTCTGGACTCACCAGGGCATTTATGGAATTTAGTTGACATGGGGCCAACCCCTGTGCCCTTAACTTTACTCGCCTAAATGCTCCCTGACATTGGGCGCCAACTAATCTCCTCAATGAGATTATCAAACTTTACCTAGACTTGAATTGAATTTGTTGCAAAAGTGTTTGCAACAAGAGAGAAAAGTTTTGAGACTATTATTGTTGGTTTTAAAATTTTGTTAGACTCGCTGGTGCATGTTAGGCCTAAACTCCAACAAATAGGGGATTAAAGCCACTTAATAATAATAAAAGATAAACAAAATAAAAGCTAGTAAGTTGTATTTTTTATTGCTTTATTAGTTGCTACGGGGAGTAAGAAAAACCTCTTAATAAGTCAACACTTAGTATCTAAAGTGTTAAGGCTTAAAGTTCAGATTGATTAATAAATTCCAAATAAGGTAATATGGGTGATGGACCTATCAGATTGTTCAAACTCGCCTTACTTAAGTAAATGGCCAATGGAGGGTGATGATAGGCAGTTTAGATCCGTGAGGTTGGGTTTTGATTTATTTTACTCAACATTTGATGGGAAAAATTTTGCACTTGTTTGGACCCACTCCGACCCTATAAAAGGAGTCTGCATAGTGTAGGCTGTAACAAAATTGAAGTGGTCTGGAGATAAGCCTCCAATGAGCTCCCCAAATTTGGCCAAGGATTTGGTGCATTCTGACCACCAAAACTTACTTTTTTGCCCAAAATTATTAGAAGCGTTACCCAGATTTGAGGGGTTCCACCAGAAATTGACCATGGTCTTTTAGCCAATTTTTCATCATTTACCTACAAACCACACTTTTCAATATATTGTACTGAAATTGTCCAACATTACCCCCTTCAAGAGAGGTAGGAGGTGAATAAGGTTGGAAGAACCATCCATGTACTTAGTTAATAGTAAGGCCATAAGTGAGCGACTTAACCAAAATACTTACCCCTCGCTTATAGGTGACTACAAAAGGCTCTTCCCAGATGGACCCAAGATTTTCCTTTCTAGGCATGATATGGTTGTGGTAGTAGAGTACCAGGTATGACAATTGGAAAGAAGGGAGTGGTGGCCAGAGCTTATTGACTGCTTGGCCTTCTCTAGCGACAGTTTTTGCTAAATTAGTCATCGCTTCAGAATGTAACTGGATAATGTGTTTCACGAACTTCTTCATGGCTTGATCTGGATCAGTCCTAGTAGAGAAGATGTCTTTGGCTCATAAAGCTGGCACCCCAGATTCTCGCCTATACAACACATGTAAAGGAGACATCTTGAGGATGCTATGGTAGCTAATTTGGTAAGCCAAGAGGGCACTGAGTAAGTAAAGATCCCAGTGGAGAGGGTCAGAATGGCCATTTTCCTATGTATAGAGACCAAGGTTCCTTTTGCTCTTTCTCCGGCACCATTGGTGTATGGGTTGTAGGGGGCTGAGAAGAGTTATTGTGCTCCCATGGAGGTGGCAAGGAGTTTTACCACTCGAGAGATAAAAATTTTCCCATTATCACAAAAGGAGAATCTTGGGGCAACCATGTCGCGTAAAGATATATTAATGTAGAAGGTGACAGGCCTTTTAGTCTGAGCGGGGAGAGCAACAGCTTCAACCCATTTGGTAAAATGATTGATTCTGACCAAGACGTAATGATTAACGCCGGTGGTTTGAGTTAGAGGACCTACCACATCCAAACTTATGATGTGTAAAGGTTGTTGGGGGCGTTGTGGGTTGATACTGATATCAGGTCTTGAAGTTGGATTGTTTTTCACAGGTCAGACAAGCATCCAAGACTTTAGTTATGATCTCCATGATGCCCTCCCAATAGTACTGCTCTTTTATACAATAATAGGTTTTGCGTACTCTTCCATGCCCCATATTAGTTTGAGACTCTAAGATGACAGAGACTCGCTCTGACGGCCAAAAATAGGGCAACCAATTTACTCCTGCTTTCTTATATAACTTCCCACTTTCCACCTTGGTGTTGCAGGAGTGCTTTGATAGCATTTTTTGTTCTTGCTCATCTTCATCAGCCCACGCATCAGGAGTCATTAGGAGGTCATGCGACTGCTCAACTTCACTATTGTCAAGGTGAAGGATAGGCAGCCGCGTCAACCCATCAATGTTTATATGGCATATCCCAGCTCAGTGCTCAATGGTCATATTCTAATGCTGAAGCTTAAGAGCCCAGCGAGACAACCGCCCAGTGGATTTTTCAATTTTCTGTAACCACTTAAAAGAATTGTGGTCAGTTATTACTTTAAAAGATGTCCCATAAAGAAAAGGGCGATAGTATTTGACCGCAAATAAAACATCAAGGCAATCCTTTTCAGTTACACTATAGTTGCGCTAAGCTTTCAAAAGCATCTTGCTGAAGTAAGATATGGGACGATCAACTCCATTTCCATCCAGATGAGCCAAGATATCTCCAACAGCTTAATCAGATCTATCTGTAAACAACATAAAAGCTTTTTGTAGTCAGGGTGATGTAGTATTGGTCTTTTTGCAATAAAGCCTTCAAAGTCTCAAATGCGGCCTTTTGTTAAGCGCCCCAATAGAACGGGTGTTCTTGGCCAAGAGACGTACAAGGGGCTCACTAAGCTGGGCAAACTTGGTGATAAACTTATGGTAATATCCCATCATGCCCAAAAATACCTGGATGTCATGAGAGGTTTTGGGAGTGTGCATCTTAGATATTGTTTTAACTATGTTTTGCAGAGGTTGTATCCCATCTTGAGAGATGGTGTGACCGCTGAAATTTAACTTTTTTTGGAAAAAGTTCATTTAGAGGGAATCAGCTTTATTTTAGAGTCCCACAAGCGTTGAAACACCTCCTTTAGGTGTGTGAGATGCTCGTTAAATGTCTTAGAGAAGACTGTGATGTCATCATGGTAGAATGATCACACAGCTTAGCATAAGGTCCTAGAGAATATGATCCATCGACCGCTGAAAAGTATCAGGCTCATTACGCAAACCCTGAGGTAGCTGAATGTGTTGGAAAATTCTGTAACACAGATAAGGGCGCACTTCTCCTGATTCTTTGGAGAAAGGTCCATCTGCCAATAACCGCTAGCCAAGTCCAAGGCGGAGAAGAATTTAGATCCAGAGAGTTGGGCCAGAGCGTCATCAATGCAGGGTATAGGGTAGCTGTCCTTCTTGTTGAGGTTATTCAGCTTATGGTAGTACATCACTACCCGATAACCTCCATTTTTCTTCTATATCAATAGGAGCGGGGACAACCAAGGGCTTTGGGAAGTCACCAACAACCCAGCGTCCAGAAGCTGTTTGAGCTCCGTCTGCATCTGTAGCCCCTCAACTTTGGATTTGCAGTAGGGTTTGGAGCGGATAGGCCAAGCATCACCAATTTTAATGGTATGAGTATAACCCTTCATGTGCACATACTCAGTGTCAGAGGTAGAGAAGATGTCGCTATAGGACTCCAGTAAAGTGTGGACTTTATCCAGCTCAGCTGGGGTTAGTTCATTTTGGAGATTTGAACAAAGGGTAGGGTATATAAAAAATGGTTGGTGGTAAACCCATATCCGCCTTAGAGCCATTACAGTGAACTTGTTTTATTTCCTTGAGGGAAATCAGCATGCCTCTTCCAATATCTTGATACTTTTTTGCAACCATATCCTTCTTGGTGTAATTTTATGGCAGGAGGTTGATATGTCGTTGATAGGCAGGGTCTAGTATGCCTGGCAAAACTCTGGGCTCCAGATGACTAACTCCATCAATGCTAGTTAGGTGCAATAAGAAGTTGTGATATTTTTGTAGGGTAACCTTAGTGTCAACTACCCTTTGTTCACCCGCTTTAATGACTGCCTCTTCTGAAGCATAAAAGGGATACTCTCGAGGGAGTCCACTGATGGAGGCAACATTTTTGTATACCATTCTGCCATGGTGTAATGTAATATTAAGGCGTAAGAGGGAAACTCAACGGTGCAAGCATAGTTTTTTTGTTAAACTCTTCATTGGTCAGAATTAGAGGGACCTTGTAGTTAAGCAAGGAGAGATAGCCCTGCTTCATTTTAATAACTCCTTCACATTTGATCATAAACTGTGCACCAATGAGTATATTATAGATATTATTGATCAAAGCCACTGCAGGAGCTGACAAGAGAAGCTTCCCAAAACGAATGGGCAGGTAAGAGTACGCCCCAATGGCGCGGGTATTATTTAGGCCTGCAGTTCCAAACTATTGGGTGTAGTTGAGGTCAGGGGCCAGCTTAATTTTCATAATTAACTTGGATGACACAACGTTCACTGGGGACCCAGTGTCAAGGTTACTATTAACCTGCATTCCATTGACAATGACCTCCACTTTAGTTAAAGTACCACTCAAGGTGGGTGAAAGAGCGAGGACCCCTTTTAGATAAAGAGTGGAGGCGTGTCGTTTGTCCATTTCAGGGTATTTCTCCTAATATATTGGAGAAATGTGGCAGATGAGCTGGTCAGCATCACTGGCAGTGTCAATATTCTTAAGACCCCTTATCACTTGCCGCAGATAAGTTTGACAAGGAATCTTAGCCCAATTCACTCTCTCCAAGTTTAATCAATCATATACCTCTACTTCACCTGAGGCTCCTAAAACGTAATGACCAACATCTTCATCACACCCTCAGACTCGTCGTCATAGGTGTTATCAATGCAGGTTAAGGAGCCCATAGGCGGTGGGGTAGGTTAGGACTTCCTTTATGGGATGATAGGTCTTGGGGTTATTCCTTCACCTTATTAACTTTTAGGGAGGTATCAGAAATATCAAATCTCGAGATTTTTCTCCAAGGTAGGGTTTTTTTGCTGTCTTAGGGAGACAGTTTTCAGATTGAAGTTAGCTGAATTAGAAGTTGAAGGGGATAGCGCCATGGAGGTGGATTCTTTGGCTTCAGAAGCTTTGAGTTTTTCAGAGGCTGTGTGCTTCTGTGAACCAGGTGGTGTAGCTTTTGTAACCTGATCATTCAACCCATTGTTAGTGGGAGCGATTGGGACCTGAGAAAGGGGTTTGGGATTAAGAGCCAGTTTTGGGATCACTTGGGAAAGCCGCTATGAATATGAAGACAAGTAAGGAAAAGGGGCGATGGCTTTCATCAGCTGAGTCTTTTGGACTGGAGATGAAGGGGAGCACTGCCCCATCACCGCAATCACATCTGATTATCATTATGAGAAGAGGAAGCAGTGGGTGATTGCAAATTCGTAGGAGCAGGTTTCCAAAGGGATATAGTCGCAGTAGATGTTAAATTGGTCAGCATAGATGCTTGGCTCATAGCTTCTTGTATAGGGTCAAGCTCATAGATATCTGCATCTGCTAATAAAGTTTACTTGATATCCCTTACAGTTTAAAAGAGCGCTTTACAGAAGAGAGATGCATTGCCAAGGAGGGATGAGATGAAAAGCCAGCCAAGATAGCCGCAATTGTATCATTGTGAGGGAGCATTTGGATAAGCAACAAAGGTTGAGCTTTATTCTAGAAGCGCTCAACAAATGAGGTGATAGATTCTCCCTCTTGCAAACTAAGGCACATAAAGGCCTGTTTTTGTTGTTGTAAACTTTGCTTAAAACCAAATTCATCAAGCAGCTTGCTTAATATCTGCCCAAGGGCTGAGGTTAACCATGGTAGGGACCATTCTTTCTTGTGCTATTCAATTTAAGCAAGGAAGAATGTACCCTATTTTTTGCCGGTCTGTGGCTCCTTCCATCGTAGATTCATAAACATAAAGGAAGGAGGCATTACTTCCCTCACAAGGTATGAACTTGTCTCGCAGAGGGGGTGTTCTTATAATAGGGCATTGTAATGAGTGATGCTCAAGCCGTTTAAGGTGAGACAGAGCACTAGCCAGCTGGAGTTCAATGGAGGCTAGCTGAGGGTCCAAATCCATCATTTTTAGTGATCTTTTGCGGTGTACAGGCACCCCTGTAGTGAGCACCACTTGTTGGATTTTGGGTTAAAAATGCTCGCTTTTTCTTATTTTTCTCTAATCCAACAATATAGAGTAGGGCTTCTCTCACCACTTATATGAAATTATAAAAAAATAAATACTGAAAAGGTTAGATATATAAATTTTATTTGGCGCAGCACAGATGTAAAAGAGAGTGAGTACTTAATAATTTGATAATAGTATATAAAACGCCATAGCTTGACATTAGAATAGCTTGGGGAATTCCAAATTAGTTAATATGTGATTTTAGCCTATCAAATCTTGTAAAACTTGATTCACTTTAGCTGAACGAAGGAAGGGGAATTATGGTTGGCTAAGATGTACCCATGGGTAATGATTTTATAAATTGCAGCCAATCCCCATTTGATAAAAATATATCACCTTGGGGGACCCCCTCCACGCCTATAAAAAGGGGTGGTTTCCGCGTAGGTGCTTGGATGAACCTCAGCATGGCTGGGGGAGTACCATCTGATGGATGCCCCATGGCCTGCTTTGTGGCTGGAGTAATCTGACTGCTGACTATTGATTTAGTTGCCCATAGAAGATTTGTAGATCGTGTTACCCCAATTTGTGGGGTTTCTTTGAGAGTCAGCCAGGGTCTTTTGGCTGACTAAATCAGTATTATCATTATAACTAAAGTTCCTCATTGTTTCAGACTCATAAATATCTGAAATTTCCTCTATTCAGCTGAGCTTTACCCACAAAATTCTTACTCTTAAGCCTGGGAGGCAAATGTCCAACTGTGTGAAACAATCATTAATAAGAATACTAGTTTTTAAGATGATTTGGTGACTCAAACAAGTGTAGCAGACTGGAATCATATTAGCACTTATTTGAATCTGGATCAAATATTTATACACTATCTCTCTCTATATAAAAATCATTGCATGTGTGTATATGTATGCGGCAAATTGACTCTTAAACAAATGAAACAAAAATGATCAAAATTGGTATAAATATTTGATTAATTTGAAGATTCATCGTAGGCTGGTTTTAATTTCCATAATAATAATATAAAAGTAAGATAAATTTGAGATTTAAAAGTGCTATATTTTTTAATTTTAGAATTGGTATATTATTTTAACTTCATGGTTTGAGGTTATTCAGTTGAATCAATAGTTTTATCTTGGTTTTTCAAGTGGTTGGGGATTTTTAAATGATTTAATCGATCAAAAGGTCTAGGCTGAGTAGTTGAGGCTATTTGGTTAATTTGATAGGTTTAGTTACTTTTTTAAAAACTTTTTCTCCACTAACTGTGGTATCTATCTGTCTTTCCAGGTGGAATCTTACAATTGATTTTTCTCCATTGTCATGGAGATTGGCTATATTTGGGTTTTCCGCAGCAAGGTGTGAGTGTGGTGGACAATAAATCGTTATTTCATGATTGGCAGTCTGCCAAGTAGCTTCTGGATAGTTGGACATAATTACTAAAATACTGTATTAATAAATAGAATGTTATAACTAAAACAGAAGTCAACTATAAATCTGAAGAACCTAATTTCATTGTAAATTTTAGGAGGTTTTATATTAGGTGATTTATATATGTAATGTTTGAGTGGCATGCAGGGAACCAGTGAATTGGAAAAAAATGAATTAAAGTTGTGGTGCAGATGCTTGGCGTGCAGGAATCTTCAAGAACCTCTTATTCTCATGACAATCCTCCTATTGATTTTGATATCAATAGAGTTTCAAGTGATTTACATTAATAATAGTCTGGTAGGGTACTCCTCTGATAGCCTCTAGGACATAATTACCATAGGGAGGACTTTGGAAACTCAATAGGGTTTTCTATAGTAGTAGTGTGTCTTCTTTGAATGGGAGTTAGTTATTTTATTTTAATAGAGTAGTACTAAATCTCCAAAGGTATAAACTTAAAGTGGATTTATCTTGGTTCTCATAGCTGTCTTTCATTTGCTCAGCAAGATTTTTTTACAAGCTTTGAGCAAAGGTTCACCATTGGTGGCGATTAAGTGGTTATATTATACTAGAAAGTTGTTTGGATAGAGGGTTTAGAAAAAAGTTAGACACCAAAAATTTTCTTATAAATGGTATGCTTGGTAGTGGTATTTAATTTTGGTGCAGTAGGCCTAAAGTATTGATATAAATTACTAGTTTCATTTCTCAGGGTTATTAATGGTACATCTTTTAAAGAATGAATGAGGATTTGGTAGAGGCTTTCCATCAAACTATTTCATTGGAGACTGTAGGGAGTAGTTATGGGAATTTTTAGTGAGGAGTTGTTTAATCATCTTCTTAATCAACTCATTGTTGAAGTGCATGTCTTTGTCAGTTAGAATGGTTTGAGGTGGTCCATAAATGGTGAAAATGTCTTCATATAAAAATTAGGCGATGGAACCACATTGGAATGTTGGGTTGCTTTAGCTACAGGCCACTTGGTAAAATATGGTTGTGACAATAATGTATTTGGACCCATTGGAGGCAACTCTAATTGGTCCCATAAAATTGATACCCCACGTTTTAAACAATCTGGTAGTGACATTGAGGTTGAGAGGTTTTTGATTTTGAGGCAATGTGTCAATAACTTGGCAAGTGTTGCAGGTGGCAATATAGTTGGAGACATGGGAATAGGCATAGGCCACTAGTAAGAGGCGTATAGTTGAGTCCAAGTTGCCTGCCTTCCATAATGGCCATTTTCTGATTCTAATGACTGGATTAAAAATGAACCCCTTGACAACCATCAACTCAGTCCAATTATACTTTCAATAACTCGGGATAATTACCCTTATGATCAATTTAAAAAATACTCTTTTAACAACTTGGGTCAAGTATCCTTACATCAGCGCAGGCTGCTTACCCTTACAACAACTTGGTAATTGGTCCCAATTATCCATGTAAAATATCAAATTAATTCCAAAAATTGTCCTAGGATCAATTCCTATGCAGCTCTAAAAATACCATGGACCCAAAACAACAATAAGATTGACCCTCAAATTATAACAATCAATTTTCCACTCTCTGGAAAATTTTGTACATTGCTGCTCATAATTGGCATAGTACTTGATCATGGACAGCACAAATAGGAGTCTTAGTGCTATTAAGAATCCTGATGTGAGCATTATTAGAAGGATGTCACTTAGCTTAAAGTAAAAGCGATTTTTTCAATCATTATATTTTGTCATCTATAAGAAAAAACTCAATAGCACTTGCAAATGGACAGCCCAAAAGGGATTACCTAGTGCTTTTGAGGGGTCTGCTGCCATCCTTTAGATATACTTCATTGAGCTGGATTGATGTCATTTTATTCCAGTTTCTGTATTTTATCAGCTGTATGAAGAAAAGATAGCACTTGCACATGGACATACCAAATGGGAGTATCTAGTGCTATTAAGAGGCCTGCTGAAGTCCCAATTAGGGGTATATCATTTGCTTCAATTTGATGCCAAATTCCTAGAAGTCATATTTTGTCAGCTGTATGACGAAACTCAAATTATGTTGACCTTACAATAATTTTGCACATGTGTGCTGCAATTTTTTAACTGAAACTTCCCAATCATAGAGTATTTTGCCACCAATAGTTTCAGTAAAAGTTCAAGGGCCAAACTGAGGTGGAAAATAATATCTGCAGGAATTGTATGCTCAAAATATGACCAGGAGATGCCCTAGAGGTATAAATACTGGCGCCCGGCCTAATGAAAATATTATCAGATTAGATAATCAATTATTATCTCAAATAAAAAATATAATAAAGGTATATCCTTTTAATTCTCTTTATCTGGTTTTATCATTTTTTATTCAAGGTGGGCTGACCTTGGGACATATATACTGCATTGATAGAGGGGATAAGGAGTAGGGAACGAAAATATAGGAGTGGAGGACAAAACCAAGTACTGGGGGTAAAACCTTCTTGCGCATGTTTTGATAGGCCAAGATTACATGATCTAACTTCACTAATTTGCTTGGTCGGACTGAGGCATGGTGCACAAATCCACATGTATTGATATCCTCTTGGCACAGAAAAGCAATTTCTGCCACGATGGGATTGGAAACTGCGTCATGAGGGGCAATAGTGGGACGCACTTCCCAACTATGCACGTCCACTTATCAGGTTTTATCAGAGGTGGTTTCTATTAAAAAGTGTCAGCAAGCTATTGAGACAAAAAATCCCCAGCTTTTATTGTTGCCTGCCTCAGTAGAAGTTTCCAAATTCATAGGGGAAAATTAACCAAAATTGAACAGAAGATCTTAACTATTTAAACAGCCTAGTGAGCTCCCAAATAGTTGATATACCATAAGACACTGGCTAAATATTGAGAACTTTTGGCTGAACTTCTTCCCAAATATACATGCAGGTTTTTATTACTAAGTGAGTAGACCTCAGAATTTAAAAGCTAGCATTATTATGTACTTCTTATGCATTGTATTCTTTGGCCTTTCAGCATTACTTGGGCAACTGATTTATTGGTGTGAACATACAACTGATTTTGAAGGTTAAAAACTTGGTGCATTAGTTGCTAAATCTTTTAATATAATTAATGCCTTTAATTACCTTAAACTCATACAGTAACTTCCATATCTGCACAAGCTTTTTTTCAAGGCCAATCTCCACCAGATGGAAGATTGAAGTGTTAAAGGGATTATTCAGAACTCAGGAAAGGCTATTAGCCACAGAATATAATTTTCTGGGAAGGTGGGTGGATTTCAAATTTTAATTCCATTAGTTAATAGCACCAACAAATGCGTCAGATGTTTTAAATAGTGTTATTGAATAGGAAGGTTTTGCAGAGTTGTCTGTGAAAATGGTGACAGGTCTATCAAAAACATAATGTCATAATTTTTAAGGGAAAATACCACAGCGAGGATCTCTTTTTTTACATGGAGTAGTTGATTTTAACCAGGGAAAATCTTTTTGAGGTATATTCTATAGGCAGGTACGTGTTATCTTTGAGCTGAGTGAAGATGGCGCTGAGGGCAAGGTCACTGGCTTTCATAGATTTTTGGAACTCTTCTTCAAAGTTTGGAGATATTAAGATGAGTGAAAGGGTTATTGAATACTTTTGAGAGCCTTAAGACTATTTTTTTCATCATTTGAAAATTTACATTCAGTCCCTTTCTTTTGTAGATGGTAAAACAGACTGGCGATTTTACTGAAGTTTGGGATAAAGGCTCTATGGTAATTGACAGTGCCAAGGAAGCTGAGTATTTTAGTCAAGTTTTTTTCTTAAGGCCAGTATACAGTAGATTCTACTTTAGATGGGTCTGTGCACTTGCCATCATGGTGAGGATATGTCCAAGTAGTTTGAGTTCCTGAGTACATAGCATTTTTTTTGAGCCATTCATGCTGAGATTGGTCTTTTATGTGGAAAAATTTTTTTGAGGTCACTTAAGTGTTGCTGGATGTTTGATGAAAAATGGTAATGTCATTGAGGTACACTGTAACACATCTGTTCAACAGGTCTCATAAATAGGTTGACTATGACTTTCTGGAAGGTTTGTAGTGTGCCTGTGAGTCCAAAGAACATTATGTTGTACTTAGATTGTCCAATTTATCACTAAGGAAGTATTGGTATGGATTCTATATCAATTCCCAGCTGATAGTATACAGAGAAAAGATCAATGTTGGTGAAATACCTTGCGCCTCCCATGGAGTTCAATATGTCCAAGACAAGTAATAAGGTGTACGCATTCTTTTTTATTGCCTTGTTGAGTGGGAATAATTGATGAATATTCTGAGCTTGCCATTTTTCTTAGGTACAATGACAACAGGAAAGGTCAGGGTGATTTAAAGGGTCAAGTGAGACGGCTGACTAAATCTGTAAGGGGCTTTGTTCCTACTATTAAGTTGGATAGGGGAATGTACCGTTTAGAATTAAAAAAGGTTCAGACAGAAGGCCCTGCCTCTCACCCAAATCTTTGACCTGGGGCATACCCTGGATGAGAGATGATGGCTGCTGTCCCTCCCTGTTTGCCAGATGGCTATCCCACCTTTTCCCTCCAACCCAAACCTATTCAGGTATCAAAATCTGCAAGTTTTGTTTAAGGAAGATAAAGCGGCTTTGTTAAGCCTTTAGGGGAACCTAGAAGCTCCATTCCACAGTACCAATTACTTGCTCTCAACTGGTAGTTTAACCATAAGTCGATCTGAAAGGGAAGACTTACCTAGTAAGTAAATTTGAGCAAAATGCCATAAAGAAAAGGTAAAACTGTGGTTTAAACATAACACCCCATTCCAAAATCAATAATGCGAATTCAGAAATTTGAAAGTCAGAAAATCATTCTGAGAATAGCTTGGAAATTTTAGGTAATATTATTGAGTTAAAATTGGGGATTAATTTCATTGATTAATGAATTTAAAGTCAGAATTATTTCCCCCTATCACAATTCAGCTTAATAGCTCCCCCTTTTATCATATAACCTAGCACCCTGATAACGGTAAGGTGTTGGGTTAATTTATTTTCTTATTTCCCATAATGTTTTTTAAATTATTTATTCAGAAACTACCTAAATCAGTCACTTTACATAGTAAAAGACATATGGAAACTATCTTACGGTGTGATGGTCAAGGCGCTGCCTGACTGCAACATAGCCCTGACCCCCCCTAAGGTGGGGATCAGGGCTCTTAGTAATGGAGATAGTATTATTAAAAGCGTAGGGTTCAAGGGCAACGTCCCTTGTAAATGGCATTCTGACGAATCAGATGCTGATAAATTGATTAAACCTCAGAGCAAAGGTGGCAAGGGTCAACATAAATGGCGACCAGGAAAATCAAAGGCCGCCAAACCAAAAACTGATGAACTAAACAATGAGAATGACAATGGCAAAGGGCAGCCCAGCGAATCAGGGGCTGCCAAGCTGAATTATGCCAAAAGTGGAAGTGTCAAGGACCACAGCATTGGGAAGCTCAGTGAATCAGGAGCTGACAAACCAAATTATACCAAAAGTGGAAATGTCAAGAACCACGGCATTGGGAGGCTCAGAAAATCAGGAGCTGCCAAGCTGAATCCACCTCTAGATGAGAATATCAAGAGCCATGGCAAAGAGCAGCCCAGCGAATCAGGGGCTGCCAGGCTGAATTATCCCAAAAATGGGAATTTTTGCAATAAGGTTGACATGAAAATGCCAAGCTCTGATTTATCCCCAATGAACAAAAATATATGCAGAAAAGTTTTCATAACACAATGGGTACCCAACAAACGGTCTAGAATGGACCTAGATGGGAATATCAGAGGCTGAGATTCTTGAAATAGGCCTACAAATAGTCCGCTGTCTGCGGACTCTGTGGGAACAAAATTCCCCATATCCCCCATTTCATAAAATAAAAACAACTTCGTAGGTGTTTAGGACAACTTCATCTTCTAATATATATAAATAAAGCCTCAAAAATCGAGAATAAATTGTTAAATTTTTTTAAATTTATTCAGATTTTGGAGGGAAACCTGGTATTTTGAGTGAAGAAAATAGACCATTCCATGGATTTTGATAGAGCAGTCGCCTCCCTGTATGCTCTCAAAGAGGGACAGACTGTCCTCCTCACTGTGAGCATCATCCTCACCGTGTTCCAAGGATACCTCAACCACTCATCAAGCCAAAAACGAAGGACCTAACCACAGCAGCCCTCTCATTTTTGTGGGCCCTCACTTGGGCCCTCTTGCCCAAATGTTTTGTGGAAATGTGGAAGGACCCCTTTCATCACATTAGATGAAGTCCTTTTAATCTCATCTCCCTTTTATGGGATGGGATGGGGAAGCCATATGAGAGATCCCTACCCGCTTGGTATGAGCACACTACCACTCTCCTGATGGTTATCTTTAACATCCTGTTCCTGCTGAGGGAAGCCTCTTGCCTCCTCCTTTCCAGAGGGAATTCCGTCACTTATGTTCAACACGTTGATGCCACGTCCAAGTTTAGACAAACACTGACCCCAGAGGAGTTGAGTTTAATGCACAGAACCTTCTTTCACGTTAGATTACAGGCCCGCCTCACAGTGGCCACTGGGGGTACAATGGCCGCATCCCTCCAGATCACCCAGGTGATAGTGGACTTGCCAAAGAACCTGTCCATCTGGCTCATTAACCTCTTGGAAACACAGCCGGCCCTTCCAGCCTCTATGAAGGACTACCTCCACTTGGTGGAAAGAGCTGCCACCCCAAACGACTCTCAGGATGCCGCCTGGTCAGCGCTCTTGGCCCTCAGACTAGGGAGAATGGCCATTAAGGAGTACGCTCAGCTGTTCTGGCCCATAGCCAAAGCTGCAAAAGTGTCTCCTTCTCAGCTCACATGGATGCTTAGACAGAACCTTCGCCTGGACATTCTCACAGCTATGGCCGCTACCTGCCTGGGGGCAACCTTGGAGAAAGAGGTCACTGTTGCTTCTCAGGTAGAGAAACAGCTAGCATTTGCCCAAGTTAGGGCTCCTGTTCCTGGGAACCACGGTAGATTCTGCAGATGACGCGCGGAGTCAGAGCCCATCTCAAGCCATATGGGGCAACAAGAGCAGGGGGGCTCCGGTGAAAATGCCCCATTTTTGCAGCTCCTGCACCCACTACTCCCATTGGCTCAGAAAGCCCCACCTACAACCTTTCCCGACCCCTGCTTGCATTTCTTTGCTCAATAAAAGAAATGGTTCCTCCTACCTGTTTATTCCGTTTACTTTGAAGCAAAAGAAGAAAGGGAAATGGGTCAAATTAGAAAAACTGTGGGCTTTCTTGGACACTGGAGCTGAAGAAAACTACCTGGACCAGGAGTTAGCCAAGAAATTGGAAGTACAAATGCAAGAAAAGGGTACCATGAGTCTTGCGGACACCTCCAAGTCATCAGAATGCTGGGAGATTGAGCCGAGTATCAAGCTTCAACAGGAACCCACCACTTCTGGGAAGACTTTTGCGCTTTCCAGAACCTGCCTCACCCCATCATTCTGGGAACGAGATGGTGGCACAAGTACTCCCTACATTTTGATCTGGAGGAGGGCCAGGTGATGCTTCACCCCAAGGATCAAGAGCCTATAACGTTAGAATTCTTTACCTCAGGCAGAAGCAGGCTTGGTGTAAACTCTGTGCACCTAGGGACGGAGAGGGAAAAGATACCAGAGGAATTCAGAGACTATGAACACCTGTTCCAGAGGAGCGTTGTCACCACCTGCGCTCCACAGGGCCCCTTTGAATTCTTGTTTAAGTTCAAAGGGGATGCTGAGCTCCCAAAAGGAAGCCCAGTGTACCCCCTGAACCCCAGAGCGAAGGAAGCCCTAGACCAGTATGTGAAGGATATTTTGGAGTGAGGGATGATTGTTCCCTCGAAATCTCTAGTAGTCTCTCCCATACTCCTGGTCCCCAAGGCTAACGGCGAGCTCCGCCCCTATGTGGACTACCGCCATTTGAACGCCATAACTGAAACGTACCCCTATCCCATTCCGCTAATGGTGAGCATCTCCCAGATGATTGCTGGGAGTCAGGTGTTCTCAAAGTTGGACCTGGTCAACGTCTTCAACCAATTTCCAGTTGCAACTGAGAACCAACAGTACATGGCATTCAAGTGCCACCTAGGAGTATATGAGTACAAGGTCATGTCATTTGGACTTAAGAACGCCCCAGCCATTTTTCAAAGAACCATTGATCATGCCCTGGGCGACTTTATTGGATAATGCTGTGTCACGTACATGGATGACATCCTGGTGTTCTCCAAGTCTCGCGAGATGCACACAGAGGACATCAAGAAGGCTTTCAGGGCACTGGACAAGGCTAACCTGCAACTGAAGCCCTCCAAGTGCGAATTCTACAAGGGCTCAGTATCTTTACTAGGCAACGTTGTATTTGAGAAGGGAACAGCCATCTGCCCAGACAATCTGGCAGCTGTGAAGGAGTGGGAAGCACCAACGGATAAGACAGGTGTGCACAGTTTCTTAGGGGTGGTGAATTTTCTAAGGAGATTCACCAAGGACCTCTCAGAAACAGCTGTCCCGCTTACCCAGTTGACCGGGCAAGTCCCTTTTCAATGGGGAGAGGAGGAATAGAGGGCGTTCCAGGCCATCAAGGAGGCCCTTCTCACAGTTCCAGTCCTAGCGCACCCGGATGCCAGTTGTTTATTCATTGTGGAGATAGATGCGTCAAATTTCGCCATTGGAGCGGTCCTCTTGCAGATAAGGGGATGATTGGTTAGAAGCACCCGGTATGCTACTTCAGCAGGAAGATGCTACTGGCGGAAACAAACTACATCATCTATGACAAGAAACTCCTGGCAATCGTCGCAGCACTAGATGAGTGGCAGCATCATCTGTTGTATGTGCTCCACCTGTTCATGATCCAGATTGACCACAGGGCCTTGGAGTTCCATAAGAGCCCCCATAGGATGAACCAAAGACAAGACCGCTGGCACCTAGAGATGTATCAATTTGACTTCAAAAAAGAATATAAGCCAGGGGAGAGCAACTTACTCCCAGACCTACTTAGCCAGGACCCAAAAATGACCTTTACAAAGGAGGAGCTGGACGAGTTCAACACAGCCATGATGCTCCCTCCCAGGTGTTTGAATTGATACAGGAAAAACGCGCCGACTTAACAGAGAGAATCTGGACAGCCCAACGACGCACCAAATTTGGGGACAAGGTCATGAGAGAGATAGAGGGAGGTGACCCCAGAAAAGGCTACAAGAATTATAGGAAGGAGGGGGGCCTCATCCTGCACCATGACCACCTATGGGTCCCGACGCTCAAGCTTTAAACTGAAGTAATGGAGTTGTCATGACCACCCCCTGGCGGCCCCCCTGGTGTGGGGAAAACAATCGAGCTGATATGCCAGAATTACTCCTGGCTGGGCCTAAAGGAAAATGAAAGAGAGTATACCGCGCGCTGCCTTACCTGTGCCCATTCAAAGCCATCTTGAAGCAAACCTGCAGGGAAGTTAAAACTACTGCAGATTGAACAAATGCCGTGGTCCTCGCTGAGTGTGGATTTCATCACTGGGCTCCCAAAATCAGAGGGCTATGATGCAGTCATGATGGGTGGTAGACCAACTAACAAAATATGCTGAGTTCTTCCCATGCACCTCTAAGGTCATGACGAAGGTTATGACTAAAATCTTCCTGAGGGAGGTCTTTTCCTAACATGGACTCCCAGATGAGATCCTCTCGGACAGAGGCCCACAGTTCATCTCCAGGTTCTGGGATCACCTCCTGGAAAATCTTAAATTTAAACCATGCCATTACTCCGTTTATTACCCCCAATTGGATTGACAGATGGAGAGGGTCAATCAGACCCTTGAACAGTACCTACGGTGCTACCTCACCACATAACATGATCATCGGATCATGTGGCTGAGAATTGCACAGTTTGTGTACAACAACCTGGCACACTCATCAACCGGAATGTCGCCCTTTTAAAAAAACCATGGGTATCACCCACGGATGATGGAGGGACATGCTGGGGGAACAAACCCCATGGTAGATGATTTAGTGACCAGAATGAGGGAAAATCCTAAGACATTGAGAGCCAACCTGGAGAAGGCGGCGGAGGACCAGAAGAGGAAGGCGGATGCACGTTGCTCTGAGGCTCCGCCCCTCAAAGATGTAGATCATGTCTTGATAAATGCCAAACACTACACACCCCCAGGACAGTGTAGGAAGTTCAGACCTGTTAACCTATGACCCTACAAGGTCCTTTGATAGGTGAATGAGGTGGCGTAGGAATTAGAGATCCCAGAAGGATCATGCGTGCACCTGTTTTTGCGTATTTCACAGCTCAAGAAATATGAAGGACCCATACCAGCGAAGCCAGAGACAGTCCAGTCAGACAACCCAGGGGAGGCGTAATATGAGGTGGAGGAGATTCTGGACCTAAGATTGCTCGAAAAAAAGCAATGGATCTTGGTAAAATGGGTCAGCTACCTGATAAAAGAATCCTCCTGGCAAACAGCCACCAATTGCGCCAACTGTCCCTGGAAGGTGGAGGAATACTGGGGCTCAGGGGATTTTCTCTGAGGGGTGATGTGACGGTCAAGGCGCTGCCTGACCACCACAAAGCCCCAACCCACTTCTAAGGTTGGGATTGGGGCTCTTAGTAACAGAGATATAACTATTAAAAGCATAGGGTTTGAGGGCAACGACCCTCATAAATGGCATTCTAACAAATCAGATGTCAATAAATTGACTAAACCTCAGAGCAAAGGTGGCAAGGGTCGACATAAATGGCGACTGGGCCAATCAAAGGCTTCTAACCCAAAGTACAATGAACTAAACAATGAGAATGACAATGGCAAAGGGCAGCCCAGCGAATCAGGGGCTGCCAAGCTGAATTATGCCAAAAGCGGAAGCATCTAGGATCACAGCATTGGGAAGCTCAGCAATTCAGAGCTGCCAAGACAAATTATACCAAAAGCGGAAATGTCAAGAACTATGGCATTGGGCAGCTCAGTGAATAAGGAGCTGACAAGATGAATCTGCCACTAGATGAGAATATTGAGAGCCATGGCAAAGGGAAGCCCAGTGAATCAGAGGCTTCCATGTTTAATTATCCCCAAAATGGGGATTTTTGCTATAAGGTCAACATGAAGATGCTGAGCTCTGATTCATCCATGATGAATGAAAATATATGGGGAAAAGTTTTCATAACACCATGGGTACCCAACAAACGGTCTATAATAGGCCTAGATGAGAATATTGGAGGCTGAGATTCTCAAAATAGGCCCAGAAATAGCCCGCTATCTGCGGACTCTGTGCTGAACAAATTCCCCCTATATCCCCCATTTCATCAAATAAAAACAACCTCGAAGGTGTTTAGGACAACTTTATCTTCTAATATATATAAATAAAACCTCAAAATCGAAGTTATATTTTGAA
The DNA here is from genome assembly GCA_022478985.1 of Massospora cicadina. NCBI lineage: Eukaryota > Fungi > Entomophthoromycota > Entomophthoromycetes > Entomophthorales > Entomophthoraceae > Massospora > Massospora cicadina. The sequence goes on from JAKSZP010007880.1 coordinate 598,414, forward strand.
ATTTTGAAATCATTTATTCAGATTTTGGAGGGAAACCTGGTATTTTGAGTGAAGGAAATTGACCATTCCACGGATTTTGACTGAGCAGTCGCAACCCTGTATGCTCTCTCTGGGGGACAGACTGTCCTCCTTTGTGTGAGCATCATCCTCACCATGTTCCAAGGATACCTCAACCGCTCATCAAGCCAATGAACGAAGGACCTAACCACAGCAGCCCTCTCATGTTTGTGGGCCCTCACCTGGGCCCTCTTGCCCAACTGTTTTGTGGCAGTATGGAAGGACCCCATTCGTCACACACTGGGTTTAAGCCTATCCAAACCCCTTCCCTTGCGCTCACCCAAAGTTCTCTGAAACCCATGGTGCTTTGTGGACCTTAGCTGCCCCTGTGGTCATGACGTACCCACACCAAAAACCAGACCATTCCAATGCACGTTGGGTTACTAACGAAACCATTCTAAATTTATTCCTAAACGAATTTGTTGCAGGCTTGGGAAGTTAAAAATGTCATTTGGCTATGGGTGCTGCATTTCCTACGTCTATGTGGTAATATTTTAAGGTTGAAAGGGGTATGTTGTCACTATCATGGCATAACTTTAATGGTACTGTTCTAAGAGTTGGGCACTGAGTTTTTGAATTTCGTTGAGAATAAGGTCTGAATTTGGTCGTCTAATTTGGAACATGGGTAGGTTAGGATTTTGGTGGGAATTATTGTTTAGCATCGCCATTAGAGTAAGGAGATCTTGATGAATTTCTTTCCATCATCAGTTTGAAGGTACCACTGGTTGCTCCTAAAGTTTGCATGGATGCTGAGTTCTTTTAGGGCTGGAAAGAACAATAACATAGAGGAATGGTCATTGGTAAAACAACGGCGTTGATGGATCTGATTTTCCCAGAAACCTCAACAGGTAGGTCAAAAATTGTCCATATCAGGCTTGTTGGTGCCTCCAGTTATGAGAAACACCTGGTCAGTGTGTAGTATGTCCTTATAGCCAATATCTAGAAGAAAATTTTGTAATGATGTTTGCAGATGAGTCAGTGTCTAAGATGATTGGAAAGTGTAACATAAAAAGGATCCAATGGTGCGTGGTGCACTGGTGCTACTAAACAGGGTTTATTGGTGGTTTACTGAAACAGGTCTGAGGCAGGTCATTCCAATTGCTTGATGAAGATATTGATGGAGAGCTGGATTAGATTTGCACAGATCTCCAAGGCTGACGGGGATCATGGTGTATTTCAAGATTTTTGTAGTTGAAACTCTTTTAGGCTGATATGAGGGAGGTAGAGGTCAATTTTTCATGAGTTGTTGAGGTAGAAAAATGAACTAGGTGCTGACTTCTTCTGCTTGGTGTGTACTCTGAGGTGCGAATTGGTTGAGACACAGGATCAATAAATTTTTTCCGTCACAGGGTAAGTTCTAATGGATGTGTTGGTGCAGTTGACGTGGAGCGGTGTTCTGAATGGGTCACTCACAGAGCAAGTGATTTTGGTTTAGTTCAAAGTTCTTGTCAAAGGTGAAAAGAGGCAACTGGTCCCAGTTCTGGGTTTGAGGGAGAAATTCATAATACTCTTTCACGGGTATTCCAGAGGGTAATTGCCGTTTTTCTTTTGCTGCACTCAGGATTTTTGATTTTTATTTTTTAACAGGTTCTGAAGTATAAAGTTGGGTAATTTTTTATTCTATTTTCCTTTTTCAGTGGCATAAGCTTCCATTAGGAGAAGAATTTGATTCTGGTAGAGCTCCTGGGGCAGAGCCTCAACGTAACATATGGGGTTTTATTGTATAATATGTGAGTCATGAAGGTAAGATTGTTGCTTCACAAAGTTCAATTTCTGAGGTTGATATATAACTGCTTGGTTTTGGTGAGGCGGTCAGTTTAGGCATGGTCCATCAAGGTGGACAACTTTACAAGGGAAACATGGTGTGCAGCACTGGCAAGAAAGGTGACCAGACTTTGTTGCAGTTGTGGCATCCCATGTTGTTTTGGGGGGCCTGTCCCTGGACCATCATCATAGATTTTTTAACAGTGCTGAAAGGGTAGAGATGCTCGGAAGCCATTTCAGAAGGAGAGGAAATCAGCTTCATTTTGGGGATGACTTCGTCAAATTTGCTTTCCTCAGTTGACAGGGAACCTTCAGGTTCCCAAACTCATTTTGGCAGTGGGATCTAGGCAGGCATAGTTTCAGCAGGCGTAAGTCATCAACATTTGTAGGTTTTTAAATAAGCACAGAATTCAGGTAGGGTTCTTCCAAGGTGTTGAGGAGCTAGTTGAGATGTTGGAGGTTCATGTCCTTGGTGCAGCAGTTGCCAGCCTGGTAACACTGTCCTACCAGGTCCTTGAAGGTGTCCAAGAAGTGGCTCAAGTGCAGGTAGTTCTTTAGATGAATGCAGCAGAACTTTTCATGTAGCTATGTTTTGGAGAGGTGGAATATGGTGCAGGCGCAGTCCTGCCAGTTGACTTATGAATTGAACATTGAATTAGCACAATGCCAGCATTGGGTGTTGCTGATAAGGAGGGAGGAAACATCCCATAGTCGTTGATGGGTGAGACTTCACAATAATCCCCATGTATTATAGGCCCCAAGCCATCTTTATATTAGTTCATCATCAAATTTGGCCAATTATTGGCGAGTACACATATGCATGATAGCCATTGCAATCTTATCAGATAATACTGTCCTCCATAAGAAGTGGATGGATCTGATTTGTATTGGGCAAGATCACCAATTTGCTGTGGAGATAGGCTATCTTCAGTTTTTCCACTGCAAGATGCATTTGTGGTGCACAATGAAGCGTTGTTTTCATGATTGGCAGTCTGCGGAGTGACTTCTGAATGGTTGGACATAATTAATGAAATACTGTATTAATTGAAATAAAATTTTAAAACTAATATGGAAGTCAACTGTAAATCTGAAGATCTTCAATTTATTGTAGTATTGAGAAGAGTTTTAAATTAGGTGATTTGTAATTTTTATTTGAGGTTCTGGTGGCATTTAGGGGACCAGCAAATCAGAATAAAAATGAATAAAAGTTATGGTGCAAATCTTGGAGTGTGTGGAATCTGCAAGAACCTCCTATTCTCATGACGCCATTGAATCAATTGAAAACTAAAGCCACCACCCATTGGCCAAAATCATCTAAATCCATCAAATCAGCTGATAAGTAACCAATTTGTGATCCAAATTGATGCCAAATGAAAAAAAGCAAAGACCACCAATCATTTTATAAATTACTGACTTATCCGCGATCCAAAGTCTGATGTTTCAGCGTAGAAAAGTTTTTGTGATACAAAACGGTTGGAGAAGTGAAAATGACATAACGCTTGGATTCAATCAGATATTAACTATCTTCCAGACTAGCTAGAGCTTTGAAATAAGGCACATTTATGTAACTCCAATAACATTATGATAATCCATTGTTTTTTTTTAAAAAAGTTTAAATTTTGCAAAAATAAAAACGTTTCTAACTAAATTTTTAAGGTTAATAATCTATCATGTTAAACTTATCAATGGCCATCTTATCTAACAGCAAAAGAACTAAAAGATAAATTAGAATCGTTTAGTAGATAGTATCTAAGTAATCCAGTTTTGCTTGGGTTTATAATTTACAGATTATTGCAATTCTTTTTTTTAGATTTTATATTGGTAGATGACCAACAATAAGTTCATGATCCATTAATCTATTGAATTATCAAACCACTAAACACTTAGCCAAAATCAATTAAACCTATAAAGTTATCTAAATCTTCAACCATTTATCCAAAACCAATTTTATAACAAATTAATAACAACCATTAAATACTTAGCCAAAACCAGTTATTATAAAACAACTAAAATCACTAACCACTTAACAAAACATATGATTTTCTTAAATTATATGAATATTATCAAAACGCACAGTTGAAACAATATACAATCATCATTAAAGTCTTAGACTTTCTAACTCTTTTAAATAACTTTTTTAAACTTTTTTAAATATAGCATATTAGTGTTCCCATAAATGTATAGTGTATTTGTTCCAAGTTTTTTATTTTTTGTTCATTTGTTTATGAGATAGTATGTCCCATATACAATGATCATTTTTATAGTAAGAACTGATTGTGCATTGCATCCATGCAGGCTGTCATATGACGTCTGTTCAAGGTTAGACACTCTTGGCAAGTCCCCCACTACACCGCCAGTACGTTTCACATCTCTGTCAGTGTTGGTTGTGTGTTTATACTGCTTTGTTTGTCACCATGTAGATCAATAATCCGCTGATTGTGAAGTGCGCTCTGTTATTTGGTTTTTGAACGCAAAAAGTTCATCCTGCTGAAATTTACAGCAGCTTGTTGAAGCATATAGTGAAGGAGTAATGAATGATGAAAATGTGCGTAAATAGTGTAGGTTTTCTAATGAAGAAGGTCAAATTTTAATGATAAATAACAAAATGGGCGGCCTTCTGTCATGAATGAAGACTTAACAAACATATTTGATGAGGAAATTTGCCAATAGAGGCGCTTCACTAATGACAAGATTCATTGGAAGATCCCACAAGTTTCAGAATAATGAGTTTATCTAATTTTTAGTGACAAACTTCACTAATTAAAAACTGTGTATGAGATGAGTGCCAAAAATATTGACAGAAGAACACATAACAAAGTGTTTGGCACATTTTTTGTTATTTTTGGAGTGCTATGACAAGGATGGTGATGAGTTCTTGAGTCACATTATGACCTGTGATGAAACGTGATTTTGTACTACACTCCAGAGACTAAACATCAATCCATTGAGTGGAATCATTCAAACTCCATGACAAAACCACATAAATTCAAGCAGGAAACTTCAACATGAAAAATATGGCAACAGTTTTTGAGACCAGAAAGGCATTCTTCTGACAGACTTTCTTCCAGCATGAATGACTTAAATGCTGAGAGGTATTGTGAAACCTTATTAAAGCTTAGGCGCCATAAAAGCTGCTGGCGGGGACTGCTCTCTAGCAGCGTCATTCTGCTTCGTGATAGTGCTCAGACTCATGTTGCTGCAAGGTCAAAGATGCAAATGGACAGCTTTCATTGGGAATTACTGGTCCATCCACCATACAGACCTGACTTAGCACCATCAGACTTTCATCTTTTCCCTTAAATTAAGGAATTTCTTGGTGGAAAGCGATTGAAAAGTGATGACATGTTGAAAGAAACTGAAACAAACTGGTTTAATGGTCAGGCGGCAGAGTTCTTTGATGAAGGGATCCAAAAGCTGTTGCCATGACTTAACAAATGTTTAGATATTAATGGTGACTATGTAGAAAAGTAAAATAAGTTTATATTTTAGTTTCTGATAAAATTTGTGTTCATATATAAAGTTTCTCTTACTCTATTAAAAGCGTTTCTTACTTAAACATGACCTTCATAAATACATAAACAATGATTTTTTTATAGAGATAATTAGTTTTTATTTTGATAATATCCCATTTTACCTAGATTTTCTTGTAGGTTTACAATTTACTAGATGATCCTTTTGATTAGTTTTTATTTTAATAAATGGACATCCATAAATTTAAGAGACCAAGTACAAAAGATCAATCAAAAACTACTAACCACTGTCATGAAGGCTGGGATCCTGGGCTGATCATAACTTGAGGCTTATAACACCTCAGTAATCTTTTTTATCAGGTGGCACAGTCATCGTTAGTAGGCTTAAGCAGTAGAGCATTCGGCCTATAATGTCAGATATAGCATGGTGGAGATAACTTTCTAAGAAAGACATTTAAGAAAAATAGATATATAGAATTTTGCTCCTTTTTGAAAATTATGAGCATGCTTTTATACCTTATTAATCAAATATTTCAAAGGGAAAAGGTTTTGTAGGGCCTCAAAGCGAAAGCAGCTAAAAATAAATAAATAGTGAAAGGATAAGACGAGGGAGAAGCCACTGATGGATTAGAAATCTTAGCAGTTTCACAACACTCCTCTATTCACATTTATGCCATTATAATTTATGCTAATTTCTGTCAATTGTTGATTGGGTAGGAACTCTTTTAAGAGTTTCAAGCTGTAATTACCATAAGGGTAGGACTTTTGAGAATCTTAAGGGTTTCTTAATTTTTTTTTGGATTTTTCAGGATTTGAAGTTTAGCAATTCATTTCAGAAAATTATGAGTAAGTCCCCTACAGTGAAATTTTGGAAGCTCTTGATTTGCTCATCATATTGGAGTTTCATTTGATTGGATAAGTCCTGTGAAAAGACCCTTTGTGGTTGTTTGAATTAGATCAGCAGAAATTTTTCTCAAAGTGTTGAATAGTTGGGTTGGGCTGGTACTTAAATATTAATAAAAGCTCCTAAGGAGTATGCCAGGTGGTAGAGCAGTTTTGGTTTGGTAAGCCTACATGATGGCGTGCACTAGCTTAACCATTTCACAGGATTATCCACGCAACTTTTCTCCAGGGCACATATGTGGGTTTGATTAAGAACTCAGTTAATCCGTTGCACTGAGTGTTTTAAGAGGTAGTCAATGAGTTTCTCATCTGGACTTGGGCAACTGTTTCAGCAACTAGCTTGTTGCTAAAGTGTAACCCCCTGTCATATATGATAGTGTGTTGGGTCCATAGGTGGCAATAATTTCTTTATAAAGAAACTGGGTGGCAGTAAGGGTGTCAGATTTGGGGATGGATTTAGCGAGAGGCCATATGGTAAAATACTTGGTAGAAACTAGGAGTTACTTCAACTTTGGCTGATAACAGGGAACGGTTCTACAAAGCCAATGCCCTAAGTTTTAAAGGAGTTTAAGATAATAATGGGATTGAGGAACATCTGTGATTAAGGAATGATTCCAAAACTTGGCAGGCATGCCAGTTGGCGGCATAGTTGAAGATTCATTATAGGCATTCAGCCACCAGTAAGAAAAGTATAATTGTTCCCAGGGCGATTGATTTCTGAAGTGCTCAGCGTTATTGTGAACTTCCTTGAGGTATATTGGCCATAAATCCTTTTGAACCAATTGGAAGATGGTATTATTGCCTTAGGTATATTTTTCATCAATAAGCATAAACTTGGTGCACTTAAACTTGAATTGGCATTCATTGGTTACTCCCTAAGGAGATTCAAAGGTTTTAAGAAATTTTTGAATCTGTAACAACTTGAGTTTCAAGGGGATGGATTTCATATGGTAAACTGAAACTGGGCTAACAATATGAGAAATAAAAGAGAGCCTATCAGCCACAGCGTTCAGCTTCCCAGTGAGGTGTGAGAATTTAAAATAAAATTCAATTAGTTTATATTACCATCAGATTTGGTGGCCGTTAGGGATTATATTGTTAAATAAAAAGCATAAGGCAGAGTTATCAGCATAAATAATGACATTTCAATCCAGAAAATGATATCAGATTTTTAAAATGCTTAAACAATGACAAGTTTTTTTCATAAGTGAAATAATTGATTTTGTCAGAACTAAATTTCTTGGAGATGTACTTGATGGCAGATATTTTTCATGTCATAATTGGTTTAATATTGCTCAAGGGTAATATTGCTCATGTCAGTGAACACTTGAAATGCGTTCTCAAAAATTTAGGGAAATTATTATGGGAGCTCAGGTCTTTGATTTTATTAAATTTTCAAAACTGAGCTGTTCAGGTTGATCAAATTTATAGGCGGCTCCTTCCTTATGCAGGTGGTACAATGGTGAAGAGATATGACTGTAATTCAGAATTAAATAGTGGTATTAATTTAAGGTTCCCAGGAAGCTATAGTTTACTGGAATTTCGAGGATAGGGTCAGGAGATAATAGCTCTGATTTTCTCAGAGTCAATTAATTTCCTTTGGGAGTATTTTATGTGACATAGTAGTTTGAGTTCTCTGGTGCACAGGACTAGTTTAATTTATTAATGATGAGGTTAGCCTGTTTGATTTATAAAAAAACTATCTTTAGGTCTCAGAGGTGTTGCTAAAAGTTGGTGTAGTAGACTGTAATGTTGTCAATATAAACAGTAGCACATCGATTGGTAAGTTTTCAGAATAGGCCATCCATGGCTTTTTGGAAGTTTTATAAGCTCCAGTAAGTCCAAAGGGCATTTAGGTGTTCTTGAACTGACCATATTTGGTGACAAATGCAGTCTCTTCAATTGAATCTTAAGCCATTCCTAACTGGTAGTATCCAGAGAAGAGGTCAATATTGGTGAATACTTGTACTTTACCCATGGCACTGAAAATATTAGTAGCTAGAGACAGGGATATGCATTTTTCTTTGCAATCTTGTTAATGGGATGTAGTCAATACACATATGGAGCTTCCCATTTTTCTTGGGCACCATGGCCACCAGAAATTCCCATGGTGACTGGGATGAGCGAATAGTCCCAAAGTCGAATCCCTTTTAAATCTGGTCTCACAAAAAGCATTCATAAGCTTGGGGTAGCCAGTAAGGGACATTGGATAGTTTGATTTGGTGTCCCTGATATCAATGTAATTTTGTCTTAAATTTAGTAAAGGTACATTATCTTCATCTTGCTTGACATTGTCCTCATAACTATGAATCATTTGAAGCAATTCTTTTTTTATAGTCCTGGAGATGCTCAGAAAATTTAACCTAATGAAAAACTTCAACACATAGGTAAGAGGCGAATTGGGCAGATAGATGGTCCAGGGTAATTGGGCAAGATGGGCAATTAGAAACTTGTTTTTGTATGGGTTGAACTGAGGGCTGTGTGGTTTCAGTATTATTCAACAAAAAAAATCTATATTGGAGCTTTGAGGGTAGTAAACTGGTATTCAGGTGCTTTGAGGGTTTATGAATTCCATAACCTAAAAAATCATCTTTGAGTCTTTGAGATAATGACAGGATTTTCTGTAAATTGCGTTTCTTCAGTAGCATATTCTTCCAAGATCAAGGTTAACTGGTCAGATGGTGCAGGTTCCAGGTTGTCATCCCTGGCAGGATCACCTCTTTGTCATGAAGGATCAGGAATCCCAGGTTGATCATGACTTGATGTTAAAAAGAAACCTTAGATGTTCATTTTATCAGGCAGCACAGTTATTGTTGGCAGGCTTGAGTATTAGGATATTCAGACAATAATAGATATGGCGTGGCAGGGATAAATCTTATGAAAAACAAACAAGAAAAAATGGATGCAAATTAATTTCATTACTTTATTTTTTGTGAGTAGGTTTTTATGCCTGATCAATTATAATTTCAAAAAAAATATTTTTAGGGTTTCAAAGGGAAAGCAGATAAAAATGAATAAATGAAAAATGGGATAAAACAAAGAGGGGACATCTGGCAAAGTATTTTAAATTTCTAAAAGTTTTATAACACCACTCAGCAAAAATAACTGAACCATTAAATATTATAAATCATCACCCACGTACCTAAAGCCATTAAGCCCATCAAATCAAACAAAAACCATCAATCACTCATCTAAAAACAATTGATGAATTTATTTATATAACTGAGGCAAGCTGACCAGGGGATGGGCATTACCAAGTATGTGTGGAAAACAAAGATAGATAAAATTGGGCACCCCAGGGTACTCAGGTTACCCCTGTTGCCAGCGGGACAGCCAGGTATGGGGGGGGTTGGTGCGCTACTCTGAGAGAGTTTCCCCCGCTATGGAGCAGGTGTGAAGGAAGGGGTCTGTGCAGAGGAACCAAAGTGGGAACCACGATTCTATGAGCGCCTGTTGCCTTGGCCTCATATATCCATAGAGCCAGGCTTGGAAGTGCTCCAATAAGTGAACGTGGAACCTGTTGATAACCCCATGGATGGTTGACCAGGCTCTTGAACGCATCTAAGGCAATGGTGTGGATTGTCCACATTGCAATGGGTATCATTAGGGAGCGGAGGGTAGATGGGATTGGTGACTCAATCTGGAGCGCGAGGAGGCTCTTTGATATAGAAAATTCCTGTTCGTTTTAGAGCTTAAGCAGGCACGCGACTTCCTGCAATATGGCTTTGGTTGGGGGACATGTTTCTAGGCGGTAATGTAGGGAGCCTTCCCCTCCACATACTGCGCAGGTTGCGTGGAGGGAATTGGAGAGGTCCGCCGTCCTATAGGTTCTTCTCAGACAGCGCCAGGCGTTGGCTATTACCCTCAGCTGTAGATATGGGTGATGCGTCATTCTCCACACTGCCTTCTGTGTGGTTAATTTGTATGGGATGTCTAACGCTTCTATATATTTGATTCTAGCAATGGTTGGCAATATAGAAAGCATGTCTCTCTGGGAGTGGTTTTCTGAATTTCTTATTTTGAAGTGGGGGATGGGTTGTCCCCTTCCCTTCAAGAATCTAGTGTACTCTACGGTCCATCCCATGTGGTGGATGGTTTGGAGGATGCGTTTGAAGTGAGGGGGGTTTTCATGCGGGCCCATTGTGGTAGGGTGTTTAGCAAGGTATGATAGTAGTCTGGGTGGGCTATGTGGGTTGGTTAATTTGAGCGCCTGTGTGAAGTTAGTCCTCGCTGCCCTGGACCAGTGTTGTTGCAGGAGGTCTGAGGCAAGGACTTCCTTTATCCAGGTACCCAGACAATTGTTGAATTTATAAAACCAAAAAAATAACAACTGCTTATCAATATATAGACCTATCAAATAATCAATAGTACAAAAAGCTCATCTAAAATAATATTTTATCTACTAAAACCGTCTATTTTTTTAATCTTATTATATTACTATAAAAATCACTATATATATTAGAAATAATATATTACTATCACTTAAAAATTAATATTAATGTTTGTGTCTGTTTAGTGATTTTTGATTTATCTGATCATGAGATAGAGTATCTCATATATAATTACATACAAAATGATTTTTATATAGCAAGATCTTTCTCTCACTAGCAACACTCAATTGACAATAATCGTTACTATTAGACTTTATTTAAACCAATAGATGTACCATAGGTAAGGATTAAATTATGTTTATTAAGAATAACTGGCAGTACACTACTGTGAATAAAGAGGGGTGTTGGAGTTTTTTCCCATATTCCCAGCTGGATAGATTACCAGGGATGGCTAGCGGATAATTCCCTAATGTGAAGCGAATTGAATATCATTTGACCCTGATTATGGGGTAGCTATGTTCAGGGGGATTTCAGGTTATTTGCCTGGGTCAGATCCATTGGGGATCAATCCAGATGAATTCTTAAGATTTTATTGGGCAGAGTTGCTGATGAAATAGAGGCATCTGATAGTTGATTAACTATCAGGTGACCAATTGGGATTGGATGGGTTTCATCATCAACTGATTGGAATTTAAGGAATAAGTTGTGAGGCAAGTGATGCTGCCTGCAACTAGAAAATCGATCAGTTGGTTTGCAGCCTGCCTTAATGGGTAACAATTCCCATTACCTAAGCAGGTCACTTGCCAAATATAGTTGGTTTTCTTGGATAGAGAGGAAAACGTTAGGGACACGTTTTCTGACTCTTTCCATTTTAGGTCTTGAGGATGTCCAATGATGGAATCCTAGCCATAATGGGACAAGACCATTGCTGCTGAGATGAGGATGGGCGATAAAATGGCAACAGCTGCCGTTTCATCAAGGAGGTGCCAACTGAGGGTTGGGCACCAAATTCTCCACTATAAATTCCCTAAAGAATTCACCAAATAAAAAATCATTAATTATCAGAACAATTACCAGTATACTTTTACTAGAGTATTATCTTAGTTTATTTATCAGAATCCATTTTGGGTTCTATTCTTTATCAAGAAAATTACAGCTGTGTTCTCTAATTGGGAGACTCTTTAGGATAAAGAGTAAGGATCTGAGTGGGGATCTAGTGAAGAAGCTGAATCAAATTAGGTAATGCTACTGAATGTGTGTCACAGAGGAACTAAAAACAGGGATCTGAGTTAGATGAGTTAGGCTGTGACAGGGAACAAATTCCTATTCAGGACATCATAAGTATTTTGAGAGGAAAAACTGGATGGGAGTTGGACCAAAATTTAATACTTCAATTCAACCATGGATAATAAGCGCCATACTATTATTGACAATTATATTTTACTATCAAACAATGCAGAGAATTGCACAACAACCCAAATCTGTTCAGTTAATACATTTATAGGGGTTATTGGCCAAGAATAATCAGAAATTCTATAAATTTTAATGATTGGTGCTCACTACTGGGGTGTATTTGAGTGAAAGTTATTAGAACATGATGTCATGAACATGTTTATAATTATAACAATAAGTTACTAAGGAAAGTAACAATAATGAAGACAGAACGTGAAGTGGATCACCTTCAATTGCGTTCACCCAGCTCAAATGTGGAGCTACTAGTGGAGCAAATCACAGAAGATACTCAATATTTGGGAAAAGGACTTGCAGCCTAGATATGTAACTGTCTAGTGCTGCAAAAAAACCTGTTCCACTTGACATCTACCTGAGATGAAGATTATCAGCAGGGCCAACTCAGGTTGAAATTGGGTTCGCCTAATTTAGTCCTGAGGATCAACAGGGCCAACTTGGGTTGAAATTGGGTCCACTTGAAATAGTCCTGAGGAACAGAAGGGCCAACTAAGGTGGAAATTGGGTCCACTTGAAATAGTCTCATGGGACGAGGTTTTAGATGAGACACTAGATGAGACATTGGTTGAAATTGAAATGGGATGCAATTAATTAAGAGTATTGAATTACATTAATAATGAAGAGTTTGAGTTCAAAGCAGGAAACAATTGATCTAAGATAGTGGAGAGAATTGTTTGACTCAATACCATTCAATCAGTGATCAGAAATTGCTGGAGACAAGTTCATCATCAATTCAGGACGAATTTGGATGAAGCTAATGAGGCTAGATCAATATGTGTGATTAAGGGGTCATTTCAAGGTCCACCAGTGGATTTAATTCCAACGTTTTGGATAGCAACGAATGCCAAAATAGTTTTTAAAAGAAAAATGATCTGAACAATCAAACAGAACTGTTGACTGATGAAAATTCACGATTTTGAGAGTTACAAAGACTCAAGCATCAGCTGCCAAAATAAGAAATGAATTAGGATTTGTTGGACAAATGACAAGTTGGGATTGAAGGCCTATTAAATGAAAACATTTAAGAGTATTGCCAAAGTTGGCAAGTGTAGCCTATAAAAAAGAAACAGCGCTGCTGGTCATATAGTGAAGAAGGTAAGTACTAAAAAAACAGAAGTATTGGACCTAAGAGAAAATAAGTGCAATGTTCCCAGGGGACCTCTGAACCATTAAATGGTTATGTCCTGAGATTTTGGTCAAGTCTTAGAAGAGGATCACTGAACCAAATAGAAGGTTAAATCCTAAGAGGATAAGATTTTAAAATATGATAACTGGTAGGTCAGAGTTTACCTAGGACCCAGTTTGGATGAAGGGAAAAAGAAGGACCTCTGAACCTTTTTGTAGGTTAAAAGTCCCATTATAAAAGAAAAATACAAAAAATATAAAAAATATATAAAATATTAAAACATTCTTTTTTGGTCCATAATTTTCAGATCTATTATAAAATGTGATTGCTAGCCAGGGTAACAGTGAGTATCAACCTATTGGTTGATCAAGAGCAACTTGCTGATCTGATGTAAGGAAAACAAGAGGAGGTTCTAGAATTGTTCAAAAAATATTGGGAAGTATTTTCCCAGAACGACCATAGTTTGGGATGCATGAGAGATGTGATCTACAAGTTTGATATTGGGAAAACTTGCCAATCAGGATGAGACTGATTTGATGGTCAAAGGCGGCCAAAGTGGTAATGGAAGAAGAAATCAGCAAACTAGTGAAGCATGGGCTTCTAGTTCCATCATCAAGTCCCTGGGTGAGTCCAATTATTATCATGAAGAAAAAGGATAAATGAGTTTTTGTATGATTAATAAGAAGCAGTTAATATCCCATAGCTGTCATAAAGAGCAGCTATCATTCAAGTTGCTCATAAAGGTTGTCAGACATGGAGGCCTGAGAAAAACAAGCGACCATATTCATCAGTACTACTGGGATTCAATCAACTATGATGTCGCTGCCTATCTAGCTTGTTGTGTGGAGTGCCAGTTGCACAAGCCACATAAGAATATTACTGGATGCTGACTGGTCCTCCCTGGATTTACTTGGCATATGGTGTCCATTGACATGATGGAACCACTGACAATGAGCACTGGGGGAGTCAAGTACATAATAATTGCAATCAATCATCTGATGAGATGGGTTGAGATGAAGGCCCTAGCAAAAGTAGATGCTAGCAGTACTGCAAAGCTCATCCTGGATAAAGTAGAATATTGACATGGATGCCTGCAGGTACTACTGAGCGACAATGGGACAAGCTTCACGTCTCATGTGATTCTGCAATTAAATGAGATAATGGGGATCTGAGGAGCCATGTCTATACCCTACTGGCTGGAGATGAACGGACTGGTATAATGAGTTAATGGAACACTGGCCATAATGCTGAGGAAGCTGGTCTCAGGAAGAACTTCTGCATGAGGAACGTATCTGAGTTCAGTGATGTTTGCCTACAATATCATTCATCATAAAGCGACAGGGAAAACGCCATTTGAATTTCTATACAAGAGGAAGGCCACATTGCCACCAATTTTATATATGGTGGTGGAACCAACATTGGGGATGATTGCCGAGCAGTAAATGAAATTGATTGACAAATATTCTGATTAGAATGCAATTTCAAGCATTTGATATGACTTTGAAGAAAATGATATAAGCAAAAATGATGGATGATAAGAACCAACCAGCCTTATCAGAATACTGAATAGGTGAAAGAGTTGCCTATTGCAATATGCATGGTTTCAGGAGAAGAACTAAACTGGATGCATTGTGGTCAGGTCCGTTTAAGATTATCACCAAGATGGCGATGGATGCCTACTCCTTCATGAACCTCTTGGATGGAAGAGTAGTAAATCGAGTCCATACTAAGTTTTTGAAGTGATGGATCAATGAAAAAAGAACAAAAAAGAGTTCCCAAAGGACTGATGAACCATTAATTTGGTCATGACCTGATGATTAGGTCAAGTCTGAAAAAGGGCCTCTGAACCAATCTAGATGGTTAAGTCTGAAAAAAGGACCTCTGAACCATAGAAAATTGGTAGTCTAAGTATGTCTAAGATCTAGTTTGGGGGAATAAGATAAAAAGATGGACCGCAGAACTGAAACAAGGTCAGGTATCATGGAAAAAAGAAGAAAAAAAGAAAAAACTTATAAAATAATATTGGAAAAATTATTATTAAAACTGCATATAAAACCATCTAGTACTAAAAAAACTGCATATAAAACCAATATTCTTTATAATTTTTATTTTATTGATTATCCTTGATTTGGGGATGATTTGCCTATGTCACCTCTTGGGGAAGGGAGGATGAATCGTAATAGGAGTAAACAACCCATTAAAATTTATACGATATCAGATGCTAGTAATGGCTAGACCTACATGAAACCATGTCCTTAGTGGACGCAGATCCCTGTGAGAAAAAGACAAGGGGAAGGGAAATTGAGATGTTGGAAGAAGCCAAATTCAAACCCCAGATTGGGGAGGGAAGAAACAGTACAAGAAGAGGCAGTCTGCAAATAACCCCAAGTAATCCTGATATGGTACCAGAGCCAGAAGACTGGCCTTGACTGCTTGCCAACAGGCTTTGCCAAGAACACTGGACATATGAGCCAGCAATGAGCAGTGGATACTAGGCGGGGGTTGTCAAATCATGCCCCTATCAAAGCCATCAGTGGAAGATACCAATGGGATGCGCCAGAAATGAGATAGTCATGCAAGGAGTTAATGGCATCCTTCAAGTGACGACTATAAGCTTCTCAGAAGCTGAAGAAGAATGAGCAATGAAAGCCAGGAGAGGGTGGAAGCTTCGTGACCCAACATTGAAGCACTTGGTCAGCAAAGTGAAGAGCATAAGCTGTGATATCCAGATCTATGATGTTCTCAAGATTGGAAGAATTCAGAGCTATGAATAAAGTTTCAGTGACTTGGGTCCCTAAATCTGCGTAGGGAGTTTGAAATGTATGCTGTTGCTGATAATGAGTTCAGTGGCTAAGAAAGCTGGCTTATAATATAGACTGAGTCAGAAGAGGAACTCCAGAAGCAAGCCTGATCCAGCAAGGAAGCAACAATCAAGAGTGAAGGGCATTACTTCATGAAGATCAATGATGATGTTAGGCGCATATGAAAAAGGAGCCAAATCCAGGAGAGTCTTGAATCTAACTCTGGAATTGATGACAGAGGAAGGATCAGCTGCGAGTTGTTTGAGACAATTGCTAA